>CM077092.1:66664642-67264642 GCA_039513925.1 Platanthera zijinensis | reverse complement strand
TTATTTTAGAGTATTTGGTTGTGTAGTATACATTCATAACAATAAAAAAGAATACCTTAGAAAGTTTGAAGCAAAAGCTTCAATGGGAATTTTTCTTGGATATTCCCAAGTAAGAAAAGCTTATAGGGTATTTAATAAATCATCTTCTAAAATTGAGGGGTCTGTGCATGTTTCTTTTGATGAATCTAATATGTTTTACAAGGATAAGGAAACTTCCCCTTCCTCAAGCTCATTGCAGGTACCAGACTAATGCAAAGATGTTATCCAAGGGATTCTCCCTCTTTCAACTCTCCACATCACTGATTCAGATAGTGATGGAGACACTGTAGAAGCAGTTACTATAACACCAACAGTTGATCCAATTTCACCTGAGGAATTCATCCCAACTGTTGCTGAAGATCACATCCCACCTGCTGATCTTGTCACACTTAGAGATCATCCTACATCTCAAGTGATTGGTGACATATCAGTAGTTGTGCAAACAAGACATCAATTAAGACAGGATGTGATGCATGCCTATTTCCTTTCACAAGTTGAGCCCCTCACCATAAAAAATGTTGAGCTAGATCCCCACTGGATCATTGCTATGCAAGAGGAACTCAATCAATTTGAAAGATGTAAAGTATGGACTTTGGTTCCAAGACCTAAAGGCCAACTGATCATAGGCACCAAGTGGGTGTTTAGAAACAAGTTGGATGCAAATGGAATTTTTGTAAGGAACAAAGCTAGGCTTGTAGCTCAGGGCTACAGACAGGAGGAAGGTATAGATTATGACCAAACCTTTGCTCCTATTGCAAGGCTAGAGGCAATAAGGATCTTTCTAGCCTTTGCAGCCTATATGAAGTTTAAGGTATTTCAGATGGATGTCAAGAGTGCCTTCCTAAATGGTGAGCTAAAGAAAGAGGTGTTTGTTGAACCACCTCCTGGGTTTGTTTCTTCAACTCAGCCCTCATTTGTTTACAAGTTGCAAAAAGCTCTTTATGGACTTAAACAAGCACCCAGAGCCTGGTATGAGACTCTAGCTAGTTTCCTGTTAGAGCACAACTTTGTTAGGGGAGTAGTTGATAGAACCCTTTTCGTTAAGCACCACAAGGACACAATCCTGTTAGTTCAAGTGTATGTGGATGATATTATTTTTGGCTCCACTGATCCCAAACTGTGCAAAAAGTTCTCTGACTTGATGCATTCTATGTTTGAGATGAGTAGTATGGGTGAGCTGTCTTATTTTCTTGGTCTCCAAGTAAAGCAAGATGCTGATGGCATCTTCATCTCCCAATCCAAATATGCCAAGGAATTGGTAAAGAAGTTTGGGATGGCTGATGCTTCAGCAATGCATACACCTATGGCTACTAATGTAGTTATAGATTCTGATGATCAGGGTAAGCCAGTTGATCAGAAAAACTATAGGGCCATTGTTGGTTCCCTATTGTATTTAACTGCAAGTAGACCAGATATAATGTTAGGTACATGCCTATGTGCTAGATACCAGGTCAACCCTAAGGAATCTCATTTGATTCTTCTCAAGAGAATTTTGAGATTCCTGAAGGGATGTCAAAATTTAGAACTATGGTCCCTAGCTGAATCAGAATTTGAGTTAATTGGATACTCTGATTCTTACTATGCTGGTTGTAGAGTTGACAGGAAAAGTACCTCGTGAACTTGTCAGTTCCTGGGAGAGAGATTGGTCTCTTGGTTCTGTAAGAAGTAGGCTTCTGTCTCAACTTCAACTACAGAGGCTGAATATATAGCAGCTGCTAGTTGATGTTCACAGATCCTGTGGATTCAAAACCAGCTTTTGGATTATGGGTGTACACACAAGAACACAAAAATCATGTGTGACAGTACAAGTGCTATATCCATTGCACAAAATCCTGTGCACCACTCTAGAACCAAGCACATTGAGATTAGACACCATTTCCTGAGAGATTGTGTGGAAAAGAACTAGATCAGCCTTGAGTTCATATCCACTGACCTTCAGAGCGGTGATATTTTCACCAAGCCCTTAGATGAACAGAAGCATCTATTCTTTTTGGTTCAACTAGGCATGATTAATGGAAATGACTAAGTGTGACTTCTGCCTTTGTTGAAATCTGTTTGAAGATCGTCGAATGATGTTCGACGATAGTCGAACAGGTCGAGCCTATCGTCGACCTATGACCGACGACAGCTTATTTATTTGTGATGACAGAAATAGTCGAACGATTGATCGACTACTCTACTTCAGAAAACGATCGTCGAATGACTGTTCAACAATCGTCTCCAGTATCTGTTAAAATAGATCGACGATTGCTGTTTTAATATAAAACCGATGGTCGACCTAGGTTAAGAGATCGTTCTTTTTGTCGTCGACGGAGCTCATCTTTTCGTATTCCGTCTTTCTGCTGGAGCTCTGCCTCGTGCTCTTTGCCGTTTCACTTTCATCGTCTCTCTCGTCTTCTCCAACCCAATCAATGGCGATTGCTCCAGCCCTTCTGTCAGTGATGAAGTTCGACGCCGGCTTCAGCGTAGATTTTGACTCCTTCAGCGCCTGTGATTCTGAGATAGTAGAAATCCTCCAGCTCTGCAAGGAACAAGGATTGTAGCGGCTAATGTCCACAAGGATCAAGATAAACATCCCAGAGATTAAAGAATGGGCCTTCACTTCGTCTTCTAGTGACGAATCTATGACTGGAACGATTGGCGGTGAAGAGGTAATTTGACTCCCGCCATTCTGACTGATATTTTTGGATTACTGAATGGTGAAGAGGAATATGAACAAGATACTCCAGAGTTTGGGAGGATGTTGATTGAATTAGGACATGCAGAAGGCATTCCTTATAAATTGCTAAAGGTTAATTTTCTGTTAAGGATAAAGTTCTTGGCTGAACTAGTCGAAAAAGTGCTTTTGGGCAAGCACTCTGCTCATGATAATATCACTAGGCAACAGTTTGCCTTGATGTGTGCAATAGTAAACAAGAAACAGATAAATTGGGCAGGAGTTATGTTTGATTTGATAAGAAAGAAGAATAGCAAGAAGGAAGTCACCCTGGGTAGGGTACTTGGGATATTTCTAAGAGAGAAATATCCCCATCTATTGGTTACAGTCTCTACATCCATCAATATCAGCAAGAAGATGGATCCAACTTTGTTTGTTAAGTGGAAAAGGAGCTTTCAAAAGCCTTCTCCAGCAGGGGTAGCTCCAGCTGTGTCTGAGAGCACAAGGACTGTTTCAGTCACTCCCCACCTACAAGAAGCAGGCTCATCCATTCTCTCCATTCCATCCACTTCTTCTGTATTACCATCCACTTTTACTGAAGTGCCATCCACATCTGCATTTCCATCTACTTCAATTGAAGTACCTTCTACTGCCTCTCTTCTTCTTGACCCTTCAACAATTCTCAATGCATCACCACCAGCATCTCCACTCCCTTCTCATCTTGCTAGGATTTCTCATCCTAGTTTTGATTTATTGGTTTATGAGCTATCCACTCCTCCTAAGTCACCAATTCCTCATTCAGTTCATATTGATCTTCATGCATCCACCCATTAATCACCAGTTCACTCTCCATCTCATCAGGAGAACACCATCCCTGATGATCATCCATCTACTGTGATTCCCCCACCTTCATTTGAAATCACACCATCCTTCATTTCAAGCATATTGGAGCTAATTACTCCTTCAATCAAAATCATGATTGAAGAAGCAATTGCTCTTCTCGTTTCTTCCATCTCTACCTTGTCATCTTCCATCCTAGCCCTCTCTAAGTCTGCTGAGCCATCTTCAGTTAGGGGCCTAACTTCAGTTTCTACTGAAATCAGGCAGGGGGAGATGTTCGAGGAAGATGCCTCAGGACTGCGCCTTATTTCTCATCCAGCAGAGCCCCAAGCTGAAATTCAAGAAGTAACAGAAGCTCCAGTTAACATTGCAACATCTTCTGTAGTTCCAACACTTGTTCAGAAGCCTTCCGATATTATAATGGAAGCAGAATTTGCGTTCAAAGTATGCCTTGAAGAAGCTTCTACTCTCTTAATTGCTCTGTTCCTAGAAGGAGTCATTACCTCCTTTCTAGATGACTTGTGGGAGTTAGGAAATTCTGAGGAAAATCCTGAAGGTAATTCATTTACTCATTTTCTTGACATGTTAACTGACATGCTAGTCTGTGAATACCTAGAAGGGATGTTTCAATTTCATTTAGCAAATCTGTGTTCCTGATACTACAAATCTAGTGGAAGTAGTTCAAGCTGTCCAAGAACCTGCTCAACAATCTGCTCAAGAACCAGTGCAAGAACTTGCTATTCAAGAGCCCGTATCTTCTCCTCCAGCTCAGGTAGCTGTGAATGATGAACTGGTCCTCATGACAGTTGCAGCTGAGATAGAAAAAGTTTTAGATATTCAAGAAGAAAAGTCTACAGTCTAGGATGACACCCCAGGACTGGATCTGGATACTCTTCTGGCACAGGATGCCTTAGAAGAAGAGAAAGGAAAAGCTGCTTTAAAAGATAAAGAAAAAGTTGTGCAAGAAGCTTTTGATCCTTATGATCATCCCCATCATCTCAATCTGATGATGAAGATGACTCTGATGACTCAGAAGAATCTAAGAAAAAGAAATCTGCTAAAAGGAAAAGAAAAGCTGTTGCTCCTCCTCCACCTAACCCTGACCATGACATTCCTTATTATATCTTGAAAGGAATAGATCCCAGGTCCAAAGAATATCAGCACTGGATGGGATTCTCCAAGAATCAGCAAAAGCAAAGAAAGAAATCCAAAAGATATGAAAGTCCAGCACCTAAATGGACCCCTAGAGGTCCTCCTCCTCCACCTCCCAAGTGCAGGAGCTTCTGGTAATATGTCTGCAAATCCTTCAGCCCCGTCTGCTAGATTTACTTCATCTCAATCTCATCAAAAAAAAAGCAATCCAGGATATCAAAGCAGATCCCAATCTTGATATCAAAGGCAAGATGCTGATACAAGAGAGCAAGTAAAGGAGGTAGTATATCAGAAGACAACTTTTTCTCCTCCTCCTTCTCCCAAGAGAAGAGCATCACCTTCCAAAGAAACCAAAAGCATATCTTCCTCAAAGCCAGCTCAAGCAAAGAAAACTGATTCAAAAGGTAAAAGGATTATTTTCTCTAAAAAATCTTGTAAGAAATATGCTGAGTTTGCTCCTCCTTCTTCCCTAATTATTCAAGAAAATAGAGAGCCAGCTGCAAGCATGTTAGAACTTTCTACTAAATTTAAAGCTGTAAAACCTTTAGATCCAACTTGTGAAAATGAATATGAAAGTCAAGAGCTTAATCCTGATTTCAGGATGGCTAGATTTCTTGAACTAGTTGGATCATCCCAGATCAGAAAAGCCAAAGCAGAAGGAAAAGATATTACAGGATTAACTACTATGTCTAAATTTAGAAAGAAGGAGCTAGATAAATTCCAGTTTAGACCTGAGGTCTTTGATCCTTCAAAATTTATGAAAAAGCACCCTGAAGAAGTAGTACCAAAAACAGAAGAATCTAGAATTATTGGAGAACAATATCTAAAGTTTTCAAAGAAAGAAGCTTTAGACCCTTTCAGAAAAATTTCTTTTCTTCTTGGTTCTTCTATATCTAAACCAGATTCTGATGCTTCTTAAGTTTCATTGATTGACAGTTGTTTATTTGTCTGTTTGATTGATGCTATCTGCTGCTTAGATATTTCCTTTCCTGTATTATATTTATTTCCAGTAGTTTGTTTTGTTTGTTTTGTTTTTGAGAGACTTAACCCAAATAGGGGGAGATTGTTAGTACCCTAGTTTGGATTTGAGTTTAGTCTTCTCTTTTAGTATCTTGACCCAAGATTTATCTATGGTCAAAGGTTAGTTGTTTAGTTTGATTGCTCTAGTTGTAGAGTTGTCACTTATCGAGATGAAAATTTGGTTAAGTTGTTTTTTTGGTTCGACTATGGTCGAACGCCGCTCGACTATCGTCGATCAACTGTTCGACGATCGTCTATCAGTTGGTCGACTATCGCCAGTCAGCAGATCGTCTATCTCTGAGTTAGTTCAACTCTTGTTAGCTCGACGTTCTGTGGTATCTGCCTCGTCGATCGTCGAACCCCGCTCGACTTCTTTTGACCAGACAGATTTCTTGATAGTTCAACTATCTGCTTGGATAGTTCAACTATTTGATAGTTTGACTATCTGTTTGATAAGTCGACTATCTGTCTTGATAGGTCGACTATCTGCTCTGTTTGATAGTTCAACTATCTGCTTGGATAGTTCAACTATCTGATAGCTCGACTATCTGTTTGATAGGTCGAATATCTATCTTGCTTGATAGTTCGACTATCTGTTTGATAGGTCGACTATCTGTGTTGCTTGATAGTTCGACTATCTATCTTGATAGGTCGACTATCTGTTCTGTTTGATAGTTCGACTATCTGCTTGGATTGTTCAACTATCTGATAGCTCGACTATCTGTTTGATAGGTCGACTATCTGTTTTGCTTGATAGCTCGACTATCTGTCTTGATAGGTCGACTATTTGATAGCTTGACTATCTGTTCTGATAGGTCGACTATCTACTGTGGTAGTTCGACTATCTTCTTTGATAGTTCGACTATCTGTGTCGTTCGACTATCTGTTCTGATAGTTCGACGATCTCTGTGCTTCGGTCGACGATCTCCGAGGGTCGTTCGACGTTCTTCTGTCTGTCTTTAGTAATTTTGTACTCCTTCTATTGTATGATTTATTTCTTGTTTATTTAGCATATTTTATTAAAGATTATTTCATTGATTTTGTGCATATATCTCAAGGCAATCTTTTCCCCATCCTTTATGCATAAGTCAAGCTTTATCTGACAAAGTTTTTTGTCTTATTAGTTGAAATATCTTTTGGCTTTATTCTGCCATACTGTCCTTTATAGCCATTAGACACAGAAAGTCTTCTCTGGCCGTAAAGAGTTTAGTCTGATGTGACTTTTTTTAGTACTCCTTTTATCAGATTGGATATGCAGCTTCTTAGAAAGCTTTATCCCCTTATAGCATGTCTGCCTGCAGGATATGTTTTTGCTTTATGCTATTTGCAGCCCAGATTGCAGATCTCAGAAGAAGACAAAATTCAAACCAAGTTTAGAGCCGTTGCAAAGGCCAATATATAAAGTGCTTTCAAAAGGCAGCATATATTAACAACCAGAGATAACAAGAAGAACAAAACACAGATTCAATATAGATATTCATATACAGATTCAAAGCAAGAAGAGATACAGCTCTCAGTCATTGATACATTCAACTGAGAAGATCATCCTTCTTCAACTCTCTCTTCTTCAATCCTGAGTTCATCCTGCTGCAAGGAACATTCACTCAGTGCCTCAAGAAGAAGAAGAAGAATAAAGAAAAGCTATTGAAGAAGAACAATCATTCTACAATCAAGAGTCTTCTTCAAGCTTCTCCTTCAGAACTTCAAGACAGTTCTTTGTCTCAAGTTCAGAAGAGTTCCTGCACCCTGAAGCAAGACTTCTTCCTGGATATTCTCTAAGTCAGGGGGAGCCTTAATTCTTTAGAGCTTTTTAGCTCTGTGCAATCCACTAGTTTCTCGAATCTGTTTTAACAATAGAGAAGAAACTTTGACTCTCTCAACCTCCAGTATAAAGGGTTATTACTCCCTTCAAAAGTAAACATTGGTGGCAGGGCACCTGATCAAAAACCTGTGTTGAATTTTGAGCTCCTGATCAAAAACTCAAAGGGTCTACTTGATCTACCTGAAGCAGATCAGTTGGTGGCAGGGCACCTGAACAAAAACCTATAGTGGATTCCTACCAGGGTGGTAGAAGTGTGGACGTACCTATATAGAGAGAACCACTATAAACTTCTTGTGTCATCTGTGTTGCTTATTTAATTTATTGCACTGTGGCTGTGAGTAGAAATAACTAGGATTGCTAGTTGCTGTGATAGGACCAAAGCTCAACTGTAATTACAGTTAGCTTTCTCTAGTGCACTTCACTTTGTGTTAGGCTCTAGGGTTTCAAATATCTATAAACTCATTCCGCAAATTAACTCTAAGGGAGTTTAGTATGGTGTCATAATTTTTGAATACTCTATTCACCCCCCCCCCTCTAGAGTAGTATCTATCCTCACTTTCTTTCTGGGCATGGACTTGTTGTTCATATATGCTGCTGCTATCCGATGTAAGGTTAAGCGTTTATACTTCAAGATGGACAATGACCACCCCAGGAGTGTGTATGGTTTTCTGCGCTAGGATTCCCTGAAAATTTTTGCAGTATGTGCTTGGAAGCTTTTAGATTCCAGTTTTTGTGCTTATTTGGTTTATATTTGGGGAACCGTTGGTATTTTGCCGCGTGTCGAGGATTTTTATATGGTGCGTGAGTGTCCTGATGTTTTCCCAGTTAGTCTTCTTGGTCTTCCACCTAAGAGAGATGTGGAGTTTGTTATAGATCTAGAGTCGGGTACTCGCCCAATTGCTAAGGCACCATACTATACGGCCCCACATAAGCTGGAAGTGTTGCGTACCCAGATGGATGAGTTGTTCTAGTGTGGATTCATTAGGACGAGTTCTTTGCCTTGGGGTGCTCCCGTCTTGTTTGTTAAGAATAAGGATTGATCTATGAGGCTGTGCATTGACTATAGGGAATTGAATAAGGTAACTATCAAGAACAAGCATCCCTTACTGCGGATAGATGATTTGTTTGATCAGTTGTATGGTAGTATGGTGTTTTAGAAGATTGACCTTCGTTCAGGCTACCATTAGTTGAGAATCCGTTAGACGGATGTTCCACCGACATTTTGAGTTCTCAGCATGGACATTTTGAGTTCTTGGTAATGTCCTTTGGATTGACGAATGCACCATCTGCCTTCATGGACATGATGAACAAAGTGTTTAAGGATTTACCAGTTTGTATTGATTTTATTGACGATGTTCTGGTTTATTCCTGGAGTGCTGAGGAGAATGCTCTACATATGGAGACGACGGCCCCCAATTTTTGGAAGAAGATGAAGGCATGTTCGTGGAATATCCATCTCCAACAAAGGATTTGCGTCGCCATGGTGATCGTGTGGAGTAGCGCTACAATCTCCGCCCTCGGCGCAAGACTACTTAATGTTATTGGGTTGCATAAGTTTAATATTATTTAGTTGAATTAATTATGCTTGTTTGTTGGAGCATTTTAATTATTTCATTATGCTTTTAAATGATATTAGAGTTATCTTTAATGATGGGTTGCATATAGCCTATATTGGTTGTAAGCCTATATACGACATTTTGTTGTTCATTTGGATTTGGTGAAATGAAAAAGAATTAAGCAAACCCTAAATCCCTCTCACGATTTCTCTTCTTCATATCTAGCCGCCACTTCCCTCTCCCCATTTCGGTCTCTCTAAAGTTTCGGCCAGCAAACCCGTACCTCCTTCTACCCCTACTCATCCACCTTAGAATCCACCCCTCCTCCTCAACCAGATCAGCCACACCTCCTCCTCAACCCGAGCAGCCACCTCCCTTATTCACCCGAGCAGCCACCCCTCCTCCTCAACCAGAGCAGCCACCCCACTTCTCCACCCGAGCAGCTACCCCTCCTCCTCACCCGAGCAACCACCTCCCTCCTCCGCCCGAGCAGCACCTTTAAGAACACAAACTGACCAGCCCCATCAAATCAAGAACCGGCCAAGGTGTTTTCCATCTGGCGTGAAATGAGGAAGGTGGAAGAATTTTCACTCCATCCTGCGTGACTCCGGCAGAACCCTGTAAGGGTAATCCACGAGTGAATCAGAATCATCTATTCCGATTTGGGTAACGATACGCTCTACTTTGTGTGCGATTCTCTTTCCCTAGATTTTTCCTGTAATGGATGAGATTGTTGCTTGACTTTGGAATCGTTAGATTTTTATGTTGATTTCTCCGATAGTATTTTGTCGTTAAACCTATTTGAATATTTTCCGAGAGGATTTGGCCAGCCCTCAAATTTTTGTTGGGAGAGATCTACCATTTTCCGAATCAAACTTTTTCGATAGATCCCTTTCGTACGACTATTGCTCGTTCGGACCGAGTGGGTCCTTTTAGCTTGAGAGGACAACGGACTATAGCCTATTGTCCGATCTTATAACAGCGTGGCTACCGTACGTTAGCATTTAACTAGATAACTTGCCCTATAAGTGTGCTGCGTTTGAGTTTCTGTGCGAGTGTAGAAGCGGGATTTAGAGAGGTTCTCGTGTTATTTTGTATAACCTATCGCGTAGGCATTTATAGCCTACTTCAATTTTGTATCAAAGGGAGGTTGCCGTTAATTTCTGAATTAGCACCCTACCCTTTCATTGGCACATCCACACGCACTTGCCTTGCACGTATTGAGTCAAAATAACAATTTTTTTAATAGTCTTTTCGTTATTCCCAGTAAGAAAACAAATTTTTTTTATTTTTTGCTAGTAATTAGGTGGGAACAAATCCATACGTGGTTTCCTTTGAGTTAGTGTTCACTTATTCTGCATGCGCACAAGATTGGGCACAATGTATTCCCTCTCTTCTTCCCAAATGGCAGACAAGCAGGAAATAGGTCACGTTCCCGCAGCGATTGAGGAACTCCATCGGGAGTTTAACGATCAGTTTACAGATATTAGGGAAATGCTACATAGATTACGAGTACATCTAGCGTTTCCAAAAATCAAGCCGCTAATCTACGCGTTGAAGGGAATAATAATGCTAACAACAATATTAACAACGAACGAGCCCCACGTGCACCGTATGAGTTTGACATTACTAGAGCTGTCCGTGTCAAATCCCCATCATATGATGGACTGGGTGTGTCACAACCCGCATTTTCACAACAATTATATCATATCAGAGAAAGGGAAAATATGTGTCGTGATGCCACGTCTTGCAAGGGATAACTGCACACGCTCAGGCAAAAACCCCAGACTCTACACCTTTGGAGAAATTAGAGTTTAATATGAAAAAAAATCATTTTGGTTTGATGGTCGTATCCCTCGGCACAGTAGATCAGCTAGTCCACAATTAAAAGTACATGTATACGGAGAGGAAAATACTTTGGTTAGCTTGATTTAACATCCTACATGAGTATAAACGTCCCCAAAGGACAACTCATGAAATGCAAGACTCTAGATTAATCATAGTATAAGAAAATAACTTTTACGTTCTTTGGAAAGTAATGCTTTAGGTTTATAAATATGAGATGCATGAGGTACATATAGTAATACTTTTAGGTTTCAAAATACCTAACATGCAACCTAGCATAAACCATTCCCAGCAGTAAGTAAACAACCCCCAAAATGGGCAAAACAGCAGTTATTAGTTCATATATAGCATCAAAAGTAAACCACCAGTGAGTGTCAACAACCTGACAAGAACCCACTAGTGAGTATGTATATCTGTACAAAAGGAAGAAAACTACCTCACAAGGTCGAGTTACAACACTCTCAGAAACCCTAGAGGCCACAAGTATGCTCCACCAGAACACTAGCCGCTCAGCCGGCTACAACCTGAACTTAAGGCATTCAACGAAAGAACGCCTCATCAAGCATATAATCAAAAGAAACTAGAGCAGTAAAAAGAAGGGCTTACCAACCCAACAACAGGTGCTATACAAAGAGCAAAAAAAGAACTGAACAATATTTGAAGGGTAAAACACTGCCCAAGGCAACAACCCAACGTACCAAGTGAGAGAAATAAAAAAACATGCCCAGCTAAAACTGCAGAAGCAACAAGGCAAGCGTATGCCAAAATAACCACTTAAAAACAGGAACGAATAGTGTCAATCATTAGTAGTGGTAGAGCCATGTATCTGGATTGGTGACCAAAAATAGTCCCTATCCAAACACCCAGACCATAAATACTCAAGGGTACAATGGTGGCAGCCTAAAGGTAACACACACTATCAAAACCAGCACAAACCAGGGCCAAAATGGTACTAACACACAAACAAAACTAGCCCAAACCAAGGCTAAAATGGTACCAGCACACCAACAAAACCAGGCCAAACTAGGGAAAAAATGGTACCAACACACCAACAAAACTAGCCCAAACTAGGGCTAAAATTGTGGGACCACAACATTACACCCAAACCACCCCTTACATGGTCAACAAGCAAACCACTTGCAATAATTCACGGCTTGGCCTTCAAAACCAGCCAAAACATACACAAATCGATATAAACCCACCCTAACCATACTCGGGAGAAAACACCAGCAAAAAGACTTAGAGAAAAGTCGACTCGGCAAAGAAGGTGTCGAGTCTACTCGACGCCAAATATAGAAGGTGTCGAGTCCACTCGACGCCAAAGTACTTAGCCTCAAAAAGACTAACTGGACGATGGCATTGAGTGAGTTCAGCTCACTCAATGCAAAAAGACTTATAGAAAAGTCTTCTGGATAGATGGCATTGAGTGTGTTTTGCTCACTCAACGCCAAAAGACTTAGAGAAAATCTGACTGGACAATGGCGTTGAGTGAGTGCACCTCACTCAATGCCAAAAGCAGACGGCGTTGAGTGAGCTTCACTTACTCAACGCAAAAAGACTTAGGCAAAACCATCTCTAGACAATGGAATTGAGTGAGTGCACCTCACTCAACGCCAAAAGAAGATGACGTTGAGTGAGCTCCACTCACTAAATGCCCTTTCTATGGACTATGGCGTTCAGTGAGTGGACCTCACTCAACGCCAAAGGCAGACGACATTGAGTGAGCTCCACTCACTCAACGCCAAAAGACTTGGAAAAACTTTCTAGGCATTGGTGTTGAGTGAGTGCAACTCACTCAACGCCAAAGGCAAACGATATTGAGTGAGCTTCACTCACTCAATGCCAAAAGAATAGAATAATTCCTTGGCAAGATGGCATTGAGTTAGTGCAGCTCACTCAATCCCAAAGGCTGACGGCGTTGTGTAAGCTCCACTCACTCAACGCTTTTGGACTTAGCTTCCATAGCAAATAGCCAGGCGTTGAGTGAGCTCCACTCACTCAATGCTTTTGGACTTAAAAGCAAAACCAAACCAGCTAGGCATTGAGTGTGTCCACCACACTCAAGATTTTTGGACTTAGCTTAAAATCCACTCAAAGCCTGCAACCCGAGAGCTTTTCCTTAGCTTAAAAAATCCTTCCTAACCCTTCTACCCGGATACAGCTATCCCCTAAGCTATAATACACTTGGTAAACTCCATCCCTACCTCCAGCAACTATATGGACACACAATTAGCAACTAGGTGAAAGAAAATAATGAAATCTGGACAAGATATATAGATATTTGGCTCGGGTCAAAGGATGGAATAGCCCTAGCTTCTAGAATAACAAAATAATCTGTTGCACGCTAACAACCAGGAAAAATATAACATGAAAATAAATAGCTTGACAAGGGCAAAGAGCACCACTTGCCTCAAACTTCCGGATAGCAGCTGCTCTTCCAATCTAGCACTGCTAGGCCACAAACCGGCCACAAACTGGCCACAAAACAGCAACCTGAAGCTAAAACAGGTGAAAAAGCTAAGCTACCCGACAATATCTAGCTTCTAAAATAGCCCTAGAGCATGGAAAACTTGCCTAGGATGGAAGATCTGAGTGAGAGCAGTCCAAATCTGTCTATTCCTGAGGAAACCGAGCTTGAACTCAGCTAGAAATCACCGGCCAAAAGCTCCAGATTCTGCTACCCGAAACTTGCTGGAAGCTCACCGCCACTCTCTTAGAGAAGAAGAAGGAGATAAGACTAAGATATGCTCTTTTTTTATTATATCCAGCCACCAGCTAATAAATGAAGGCTATTATAATATTATTAACCAAGCAAGGGTCGACCACTAGCTCTTACCGCCACCAGCTATTACCTCCCCCTAAGACAACATCATATAAAATGTATATGATATTACAGCAACTTTGCTAATACAAGAATCCTAGTCAGCTACTAGTTATTAACATATGCTATATTCTTAAAGTTATATCAGCCTGCTGCCACAATTAATCCAATAACACGTCAAAACGACGCGAAAATTCCAACTGTCTCGAAATTTAACGAAATTCTCACCGTAGCTAAATACCCATGCTACGAATCTAGTGGCGAAGTCTAAATCGTCATCCAACAAACAAAACTTGGGCTAATATTTCCCGAATCCAAAACACTAGCATTCCCCAAGAGGCCCACCGAGTCACCAAAACAAACTCCGGCTTGCTAGGGAATCTTGCAAACAGGCTACAAAACAAGCCACTCGAAGGCCTAAATAGCTAAGACCACGCTCTAATAATGGAAAAGGTCGGAAAATGCGTCAACGTAATGCCAAACAAAGATTAAACAGTCGCAGAAAAACTGGGGGCGTTACAGTCACTCCCCCTAAAAGAAAGTTTCGCCCCGAAACTTTACGCACAACACTTCTACCAAAGAAGGAATATTACAAACTAAGAGGTAAACAGAAGAAAACATACCAGGCAACTCAAGAAAATAGATGACGGTGAGCCTCCCTCATAGCCGACTCAAACTCCTAAGTCGCGCTTTCCATGTCCAGGTTCCTCCGTAAAACTTTTTAAATAGGAATTCTCTTCCTCCGCAACACGCGATCTTGTGAATCTAAAATGCGGACAGATATCTCCACATAAGAAAGATTTGGCATTAATTGTGGTATAGAATCCAAAACTTGCCTGTCTCTTAGCACACTCTTCCGTAGCTGGCTTACATTAAAAACATCATGATACCTTGGGTCTAACTTTCGATCCTTTCCAAACCTCTTGATGCTAGCTATCAGGGAAACTTTAATAAATACCAAGTCCCCCACAGCAAACTAAAAATCCGATCTACGCCAGTTGGCGTTCTTCTCCTAACATTCTTGAGCTATCTAAAGCTTCTCTCGAGTAAGCTTTACAACAACTTCCATTTCTTCCAGCGCATCCGTGCCCAGCAAAACTTTCTCGCCAACCTCAAAGTCCAAAAGAGGTGAGTTCTGCAGCGTCTTCCATACAGAGCTTCAAAAGGAGACATTTGCAGGCTTTCTTGATAAATGTTGTTATACACAAACTCCATAAGCCGCAAACGCTTATCCCACGCTCCTCCGTGGTCTAAAATATAGAATCTAATCATATCCTCCACTATTTGATTCACTCGCTCTGTATGACCATTGGTCTGCGGGTGGTATGCGGTAGAATATCTCAAATCCGTACTCAAACCCTCTTGTAAACTCTTCTAGAAGCGAGATGTGAACCGGGAGTCTCGGTCTGAAATGATGCTGACTGGAAAAACATGCAATCAGATAACCTCATTCAAATACAGCTCAACTATCTTTTTCATCAGATAGTCGATCTTATAAGGGACGAAGTGAGCACACTTGGTTAATCTATCCACAATCACCCAAACTGAAACATATCCCGTAGGAGATCGCGATAGACCCGTGATGAAATCCATCAAAATGCTTTCCCATTTCCAACTCGGAATCTCCAACAGTGTTAACTTGCAACCATGCCATCCATGATCGACCTTCACACGCTTGCAAGTGTAGAACATTGAAACAAATTTAGCTATATCTCCCTTCATCCCAATCCACCGGGCAATCTGCTTCAAGTCATGATACATCTTGGTAGATCCTGGATGATAGGCAACGCTCGAATCGTGAGCTTCTCTGCATAACATATCTCGGATGTCCATAACAGCGAGGATATAAAATATGCCGCGGTACTTCAACATACCCGCATCATCAATCGAAAAATCCGGTAACTCTGTTTTCTTAGCTTGAAGTATAAATGCAGTAGATCTAGATCATCTTTCTGATGTTACCTCGTCAGCGCAATCTAAGAAGGCTCTGCTGCCAACAAACTGCTCTGCAAATCGCAGCACCCCACAGAAATGTTCATCAAAAGAAATTCTTCCACCAACCGCTCGGCGGAGAGGTTAAAAATCTTCCCCATCTTCCAGCTTAGGGCATCGGCCATCACGTTAGCCTTACCCGGATGGTACTGGATCTCAACATCGTAGTCGACAATATACTCCAACCATCGCCGCTGACGCAGATTCAATTTCTTCTAAGTGAAGACATACTTTAAACTCTTATGATCAATAAAAATCTTACACTGAGCGCCATAAAGTAGATGTCTCCACAACTTCAGTGCAAAAATCACAACTGCAAATTCCAAGTCATGCGTCGGGTAGTTCTTCTCATGAGTCTTCAATTTCCTGAACCCATATGCAATCACCTTCCCATCTTGCATCAACACAGAACCAAGTCCAACATGCGATGCATCTACAAAAACATCATAACCCATGCCCTCCGTAGCCAGAGTCAAAATAGGAGCAGTGCAAAATCTGTTCTTGAGCTCAAGGAATGTTTCCTCACACTTATCATTCCAATCAAAAGCCACATTCTTCTGGGTTAATCTAGTAAAAGGTGCAGCTAAGGTAGAGAAACCTTCCACAAATCTCCTAAAATAGTCGGCCAACCCTAAGAAGCTCAGAATCTCCTTAGGTGTGTCAGGTCTCCTCCACTCCAACACTGCAGCTATCTTCTCTGTGTCAATTGAAATCCCATATCTATTGATCACATGGCCCAAAAATGAAAACTGAGGAAACCAAAACTCGCACTTACTCAACTTGGCGAATAACTCATGGTCCCTCAAGGCACATAAAACCAAACTCAAATGCTAGTCATGCTCTTCAGCATTGCGGGAATAGATAAAAACATCGTCAATAAACAAGACTACAAACAGCAGGTCCAACAAGTCCTTGAACAGCAGGTTCCTCATATCTATAAAGGCTGAGGGCGCGTTGGTCAAACCAAATGACTTAACCAGGAATTCAAAATGCCCATGTCTCGATCGAAAAGAAGTCCGTGGAATATCTGACTCATAGACCCTGAGCTAATGATAACCAGAACGAAGATCAATCTTTGAAAACACTGCACTACCGCGCAACAGATCGAATAAATCATTGATCTTTGGCTGGGGATACTTGTTCTTAATAGTGACTTTGTTGAGCTCTCTATAATCGATACAAAACCGCATCGATCCATCTTACTTTTTAATAAACAGAAAAGGAGCACCCCAAGGCGACAAACTCGCCCTTATAAAACCTTTCGCTAACAACTCATCCAGCTGGATACGCAACTCCGCCAGCACTTGCGGGGCTATCCGGTATGGCACCTTCGCAATAAGATGCATACCCGGCTCCAAATCGATCACAAACTAGACATCTCGATTAGGTGGAAGACCAGGAAGATAATTAAGAAACACATCAGCAAACTCGCGCACAATAAGAATCTCCTCAAGATACGGCAAAATACCAACGGTCCCCAAAACTGAGACCAAACAAGCAAAAAAACCAGAAACTAACAACATCTGAGCACATACCGCAGAAATGACTGGAGAATCCTGGCGCGAATCACCATAAACACTCCCAGGCTGACCGTTGTCCTTTTTGAAGTCCAAGCTCTTGCCCTTGTACTGGATCACAACATCATACCTGGAAAGCCAGTCCATGCCCAAGATAACATCAAAATCCTCCAAGTAAATCATCTTCAGATCTGCCCTTGCTAGAAAATCCCCTAACATAATCGGACAGTCCTGAATGACCTGATCTGAAACCACATAATCACTAGAAGGGAACCTGACGCAAAAGGCATCCCCAACTCGATCTAGATCCAAACGGTATCGATCCACGAAGGCTCGAGCCACAAATGAGTGGGTAGTGCCAGAGTCGAAAAGAACACGCACACAGCGGTTCTTTACCTGAAAGATTCCTAATAATTGCACACGCATCTAAGGAAACAATAACTATAATGACAAACAAAAACATTTAAAACTAGGGAAAAAGTCTAACCTGAAATAACCTGGGCCGAAGTCTGCGCTTCTTTTGAGGAAATCACGTTCGGCTTTCCCTTACCTTTATCAATTTTCTAAGGCGGTGGCAATGCCTGGAGTGGCAATGCCTTAAGTGGCACTGGCTGCATCACAGGCTGGAGGTGTGGGCACTGAGCCTTGATGTGTCCTTCCTGACCTTAATGAAAATAGCTTCTTATCTTCATCTTATCCTTTTCCTAGCAATGGGCAGCATCATGCCCTGGCCGCTTACATGCCGAACAGAATAACTCTTTCCTGGGAATACCTTGAATTGCATGCACCTTTTCCTTCTCTTGAGCTCCTAACCTTTTGAAACATCTCTCAAAGGGGTGGTCTGACCGGCCATAGAAGCTACAAACCACCTTGCTCTTCTTCTTAGAAGCAGCACCAGGTACCTGATGGCTCTTTCCTTCAACCAACTTCCTCTTATCTTTTCTCATCAACTGCCCTCTTTGCTTGGCATTCTTAATTGCCTCAACTCTCAAAGCAGCTTCAACCACTCCAGCATAGCTTGCTGATCCATATGCACTTGCTAACTGCTGGACATCACTTCTTATTCCGCCAAGAAAACACTTAACTCGATCCGCCTCAGAACCTACCATACCCTTGGCAAACCGACTCAGTTTGCTGAACTCGATCTCATACTCACTAACTGTGAGCTGCCTTTACTTCAAATATAAGAACTCATTCCTCAGGCGATCCAGCTTGACCGAGGGTAGAAACTTTCCCAATAGCCTGTCCTTAAAAGACTCCCAAGAACATCCTTCCTTCAAGCTCTCCTTTTCTCGCTACCACCAAATCTTTGCTAACCCCTTAAGCTTATATGCAGAGATCATCACTCTCTGATCGTCCATGACTCCAGAATAGGAAAACATCTCCTCAATCGCTATCAGCCAATCATCTAAGACCATAAAGTCTGCTTTTCCATCATAAGTAGGTAGTCCAAGTCGCTGAAACTGGGAGATAAATGTCATTTATGGTGGAACCACTACTGGTGGCACCAGAGGAGCAGGATGGGCAGGAACAGCTGGACCCACTACAGGGTTCTGCACTCTTGGAGCTATAACAGACATAACTTATACCAACGACTGAATCTAGGATTGCACATCCACCAACTACCTTGACAAAGCCACATTGCTCTGCCGCAGACCTTCTATCATTGCATTGCTCTAAGCACTTGAAGACTCGCCCTCAGATAGGGGAGTCTGCATCATCACAGGACTCTTCGACATCCTATATTTGAATTAGCACGAATCAAGACCTAGCCCAACAGCTAGCACAAAACTACCTAGTACAGATAAACATACCTAAATATGAACTTCAACTACTATCTTGCTCTGTGAGTTTTCAATGATGATGTTATGACTAACCTAGGATGATTCACCATCATCGCACTAACGCATGTGCCTAGACCATGAATGCATGAATTTATATTCCTTTTGACTCAAAACAATGTGTGTACATGTGTCATCATGTAAATATTTAGGGTGGCATGTTGTGCTTACACTATGTTATGCTATGCATGTGGTGCTATGCAGTCTAAAAAGGCCTTAATATTTGTTATGAGTGGCATACACATGCAATGTTATGCATCCCATACTACATAACATTACATGCAATGAAAAGAGAAAACGTGCTAATGGGCATTCATGTGGTGAGGTTATGCATCCCATACTACATAACCCTCACATGTTGCAACCTATGGTGGATCCATATACAAACACATATTATGTATCCCATACTACATAATATGCCCCGTATACTTCTTGTCATGCTAATGAGTGTAGTGCTCATGCTTCAGCCAAGACGTACTGATGACACATCGGTGTGTGTATGATATGACACTAAACAGCCAACACTAACAAGGAAATTTTGCCCGACTAATTGTCAAGCAACCTCCCTCCGATACCAACTGTTACGACCTGCATTTTCTCAACAATTATATCATATCAGAGCAAGGGAAAATACGTGTCATGATGCCACGTCGTGCAGGGGATAACTACACACGCTCAGGCAAAACCCCAGACTCTACACCTTCGGAGAAATTAGAGTTTAATATGAAAGACAATCATTTAGGTTTGATGGACGTATCCCTCGGCATTGTGGATCAGCTAGTCCATAATTAAAAGTACATGTATACGCAGAGGAAAATACTTTGGTTAGCTTGATTTAACATCCTACATGAGTATAAATGTCCCCAAAGGACAACTAATGAAATGCAGGACTCCAGATTTATCATAGTATAAGAAAATAGCTTTTACGTTCTTTGGAAAGTAATGCTTTAGGTTTATAAATATGAGATGCATGAGGTACATAAAGTAATACTTTTAGGTTTCAAAATACCTAACATGCAACCTAGCATAAACCATTCACAGCAGCAAGTAAATAACCCCCCAAATGGGCAAAATAACAGTTATTAGTTCATATATAACATCAAAAGTAAACCACCATTGGGTGTCAACAACCTGACACGAACCCACAAGTGAGTATGTATGTCTGTACAAAAGGAAGAAAACTACCTCACAAGGTCGAGGTATAATACTCTCAGCAACACCGGAAGCCACAAGTATGCTCCACCAGAACACTAGCTGCTCAGCCGGCTAAAACCTGAACCTAAGGCATTCAATGAAAGAATGCCTCAGCAAGCATATAATCAAAAGAAACTGGAGCAGTAAAAAGAAGGGCTTACCAACCCAATAATAGGTGCTATCAAAAGAGCAAAAAAAGAACTGAACCATATAGTTAGGGTAAAACACTGCCCATGGCAACAACCCAACATACCACGTGCGAGAAATAAACAACATGCCCTGCTAAAACTGCATAAGCAATAAGGCAAGCATATACCAAAATAACCACTTTAACAACAGGAATGAACAGTGTGAATCATTAGTAGTGGTAGAGCCATGGATCTGGGTTGGTGACCAAAAACAGTCCTCATCCAAACACCCAGACCATAAATACTCAAGGGTATAATGGTGGAAGCCTAAAGGTCCAACACACCCACAAAACCAGCCCAAACCAGGGCACAATTGTACTAACACACCAACAAAACCAGACCAAACCAGGGCTAAAATGGTACCAACACACCAACAAAACCAACCTAAACAAGGGCTAAAATTTTACCAACACACCAACAAAACCAGCCCAAACAAGGGATAAAATGGTGGTACCACGACTTTACACCCAAAACACCCCTTACAGAGTCAACAAGCAGACCACATGCTATAATTCATGGCTTGGCCTGTAAAACCAGCCAAAACATAAACAAATTGACATAAACCCACCCTAACCATACTCGGGAGAAAACAGAAGCATAAAGAATTAGGTAAAAGTCCACTCGGCAAAGAAGGCATCGAGTCTACTCGATGCCAAACACAGAAGGTGTCGAGTCCACTCGACGCCAAAGTACTTAGCCGCAAAAAGACTAACTTGACGATGACGTTGAGTGAGTTAAGCTCACTAAATGCCAAAAGACTTAGAGAAAAGTCTTCTGAATAGATGGCGTTGAGTGAGTTCGGCTCACTCAACACCAAAAGACTTAGAGAAAATTTGACTGGACAATGACATTGAGTGAGTGGACCTCACTCAACGCCAAAAGCAGACGGCGTTGAGTGAGCTTCACTCACTCAACGCCAAAAGACTTAGGCAAAACCATCTCTGGAAAATGGCGTTGAGTGAGTGCACCTCACTCAATGCCAAAAGACGACAGCATTGAGTGAGCTCCACTCACTCAACTCCCTTTCTCTGGACTATCGCATTGAGTGAGTGGACCCTACTTAATTCCAAAGGAAAACGACGTTGAGTGAGCTCCACTTACTCAACGCCAAAAGACTTGGCAAAACTTTCTTGGCAATGGCGTTGAGTGAGTGCACCTCACTCAATGCCAAAGGCAGACGGCGTTGAGTGAGCTCCACTCACTCAATGACAAAAGTGTTAGAATAGTTCTCTGGCAAGATGCCATTGAGTGAGTGCAGCTCACTCAACGCCAAAGGCCAACGGCGTTGAGTGAGCTCCACTCACTCAACGCTTTTGGACTTAGCTTCCAGAGCAAACTTCCAGGCATTGAGTGAGCTCCACTCACTCAATACTTTTGGACTTAGACGCAAAACCAAACCAGCTAGGCGTGTAGTGTGTCCACCACACTCAACGCTTTTGGACTTAGCTTAAAATCCACTCAAAGCCTGTAACCCGAGAGCTTTTCCTTACCTTAAAAAAATCCTTCCTAACCCTTCTACCCAGATACAACTATCCCCTAAGCTAGAATACACTTGGTAAACTCCATCCCTACCTCCAGCTACTATATGGACAACAATCAGCAACTAGGAGAGAGAAAATAATGAAATCTGGGCAAGATATTTAGTGATTTGGCTCGGGTCAAAGGATGGAATAGCCCTAGCTTCTAGGATAACAAAATAACCTGCTGCACGCTAACAACCCGGAAAAATATAACATGAAAATAAATAGCTTGGCCAGGGAAAAGAGCACCACTTGCCTCAACCTTTTGGATAGCAGCTGCTCTTCCAATCCAGCACAACTAGCCCCCAAACCGGCCACAAAACAAAACCTGAAGCTAAAACAGGGGAAAAAGCTAAGCTACCCGACAATCTCTAGCTTCTAAAACTTCCATAGAGCAAGGAAAACTTACCTAGGATGGAAGATCTGAGTGAGACCATTCCAAATCTGCCTATTCCTGAGGAAACCGAGCTTGAACTCAGCAAGAAATCATCGGCAAAAAGCTCAAGATTCTGCTGCCGGAAACTTGCTGGAAGCTCATCGTCGCTCTCTTGGAGAAGAAGAAGGAGATAAGACTAAGATATGCTCTTTTTTTTATATCCAGCCACAAGCTAATAAATGAAGTCTATTATAATATTATTAACCAAGCAAGGGTCAGCCACTAGCTCTTACCGCCACCAGCTATTACCGACCCCTAAGATAATATCATATAATCTGTATATGATATTACAACCACTTTGCTAATACAAGAATCCAATTCAGCCACTAGTTATTAACATATGTTATATTCTCAAAGCTATATCAGCCTGTTGCCACAATTAATCCAATAACACATCAAAACGACGCGAAAATTCCAACTATCTTGGAATTTAACAAAATTAACGCCGTAGCTAAATACTCATGCTATGAATCTAGTGGCGAAGTCTAAATCATCATTCGACAAACAAAACTCGGGATAATATTTCCCGAAGACAAAACACAAGCATTCCTAAAGAGGCCCATCGAGTCACCAAACAGACTCTGGCTTGCTAGGGAATCTTGCAAACAGGCTAAAACAAGCCACTTGAAGGCCTAAAGAGCTAAGAACACGCTCTAACAACGGAAAAGGCCGGAAAATGCGTCAACGTAATGCCAAAAAAAGATTAAACAGTCATAGAAAAATCGAAGGCATTACAGGGTTAACACTAAGTCTTCCTGGACTGGGTTATTGAATTGGAATGCTATTTTGAGTGGCAAAACTTGACAAACGCGAATAAGGTGCGAGTGTCTAGAATGAAGTTGCTAAATAGAGCAAAAATATTCTGGCTAAATGAGGAACGTCGTCTGAGAGCGGATAATGGTGAATTACTTATTGGTTGGGCTGTCATGAAGGCCATGTTGAAAGACTAGTATGTCCCTTCATACCATCATACTCAGATGTTTGATGACTTAGCTACCTTTAAGAAAGGGCATAGGTCGGTATCTGAATATATGAGTCTTCTCAAGGACATGATGGTTAGGTATGATGTGAGGAAGATGCCTGAGATCACCATCTCTAGGTTTCGCAAAGGGTTAAACCCCGAAATCCAAGGTAAACTATTGCATTATGGTCACACCGACCTAAACACCACCTTCAATGCTGCCCTTGATATCAAGAAGCACAACGTTTTTAAGAATAAGTCTCGCACGTATCAGAAGGGCAAGTCCATCTTAGGACCACCTCCCACCTCTACTTATAAGGATAAGGGTAAGTCCCGGTCCACTGAATCGAACTCCATAGTAATGACTGCCAGGAATACTAGAAACCCAACGGGTGAGAGAGTTCCTGTAGGTAGGGTCAACAAAACAAATGCTACCTGTTTCACTTGCGGGATTCAAGGTCACTATGCTAGTGAGTGTCCCACCAAGCCCAAGCCTTTAGCCCTGTTAGATTCCACATGTGAGTCCGACGACCTTATATATGAGGCAGAAGAGGATAACGAGTCAGAAGGAGTGCCGAGTGATATAGTGGAGGAATCCCATATGATGGTCATGCGATGTATTCTGGATACCCCCATGCTTTAGATGACTGGAATAGGATGAATATATTTTTGTTGAATTTTAAGAGTGGAGAGAAGTGGTGCAAGTTGATCATCGACAGTGGTAGATGTATGAACATCATTTATGAAAATGCGGTGACCCGTATGTCTTTAGTTACTGAGCCACACCTTAATCCTTATAAGGTGGCATGGGTAAATAAGACATCCCTCCCCATGTCGAAGCGTTGTTTGGTACCACTTACAATAAAGTCTTATTCTAAAAAGATTTTGTGTGATGTCATCCACATGGATGCTTATTACATATTATTAGGTCGTCCATGGCTATATGACCATGATGTTACTCATTTTGGGCGAGCTAACTCATATGAATTTAAATTTAATGGTAAGATCGTTATCTTTAAAACAACTCCACCTAAAGATACGTCGGTCTCCTCTAACGATACCATTGTACCTGTCGAGAAGAAAACATTAAGTTTGATAGGAAAGAAGGAGTTGGAGAACGAGTCTTTTGTTAGTGGAGTCATGTATGAGCTAGTATGTTTGCAAGTCAAGGAAAATAACTCCACGTTTGAGAATCTACCTGCAGTCTTGAAAAACCTTTTAGAGAAATTTCGGGATGTCTACCAGGATGACTTATCGCCAGAGTTACACCCCATGCGAGAAATTCAACACGAGATTGATTTCATTCCGGGTTCCTCGTTGCCTAACCTTCCCCATTATCGGTTAAACCCTTCCACTAACCTAAGAATTGCTCAAATTAATTTCGGATTTGCTAAGTAAGGGGTTCATCCGTCATAGTAAGAGTCCTTGTGTCGTGCCAACATTATTGGTGCCTAAGAAAGATGGATCTTGGCGGATGTGCGTGGATAATAGGGAAATTAATAAAATAACCGTTAAATACCGGTGTTCTATCCCTCGATTGGATGACCTATTTGATATGCTAGCCGGAGCGACGATTTTTTCTAAGTTAGATCTTAAGAGTGGCTACCATCAAATCAGGATTAGGGAAGGAGATGAATGGAAAACGTCCTTTAAATCGAAAGACGGACTTTATGAGTGGTTAGTGCTCGGGGACGGGCTCACTAACGGCCCAAGTACTTTTTCACGATTGATGGCCTTAGTATTCAAGCCTTATTTAAGGAAAATTTGTCGTTATTTACTTTGATGATATCCTAGTCTTTAGCTCCTCACCGAACGATCATGAGTCTCATTTTAGGACGGTACTCACCACACTGCGATTGGAGAAATTATTTGTTAACTTAAAGAAATTTACGTTTAACGTCCCATCTGTGGAGTTCTTAGGTTATATCGTAAGTTCAGAAGGTATCCTTGTCGACCCGAAGAAGGTCCAAGCTATCGTGGATTGGTCGGAGCCCACCAATATACGGGATGTTTGGAG
Organism: Platanthera zijinensis; assembly: GCA_039513925.1. Classification (NCBI taxonomy): domain Eukaryota; kingdom Viridiplantae; phylum Streptophyta; class Magnoliopsida; order Asparagales; family Orchidaceae; genus Platanthera; species Platanthera zijinensis. Next base: position 67,239,225 of record CM077092.1, on the reverse strand, counting down.
TTTTCACGGATTAGCTACTTTTTATCGCCGCTTTATCAATGATTTTAGCAGTATCATGGCACCAATCACGAAGTGCATGAAAAAAGGAGATTTTCTATGGACTAAATCAGTCGCCAAAGAGTTTGACGTAATTAAATCCCGAATGTCGGAAGCGCCTCTCTTATGATTACCAGATTTCAATAGAGTTTTGAATTATCTCGTGACGCATCTGGAATCGGTATCGGTGGAGTCTTGAGTCAAGAGGGTCATCCTGTTGGATATTTTATTGAAAAACTCTCGGGACCAAAATTAAATTATTCTAATTATGACAGAGAGTTTTATGCAGTTATTCGGTGTTTACAGCATTGGCGTCATTACTTGATACCTCAAGAATTTGTTATTTTATCCGATCACGAGGCATTGAGATTCATTAATTTCCAAAATAAAGTGAGCCCTAGGCATGCCAAGTGGGTCTCCTATCTTCAGGAGTATACCTTCATAATTAAACATCTAAAGGGAACCTTAAATCGTGTGGCGGATGCTCTTAGTCGCGTATCCTTGTTGTTATCTATGTTAGAGGTCAAGGTGATTGGGTTCGATAGGATAAAAGATGAGTACATTAATTGTCCAGATATCAAGGACCTCTACTATTCCACTCAAAACAACTCACCCACAACGATTTCAGCGTATTATATTCGTGACGGGTATCTGTTTAAACATTCGAAGTTGTGTATCCCTCGCTCTTCCCTTCGACATTTTATTGTGTGGGAGTTGCATAGTGGTGGTCTAGGTGGACACTTCGGGCGCGATAAGACTATTACGCTAGTAGAAGACAAGTTCCACTGGCCAGGACTTAAATCTACGGTGAATAATATTGTGGGAAGTTGTCGCCTTTGCCAATGAGCAAAAGGAGGCAAAACAAATGCGGGCCTCTATTCCCCTCTTCCGATTCCTTCCATTCCATTGGAAGATGTTAGTATGGACTTTATCCTAGGCCTACAAGTCACATATAGACGACATGATTCCATTCTAGTGGTAGTAGATCGATTTTCCAAAATAACCTATTTTATTGCGTGCAATAAAACCGATGATGCATCCAATATAGCAAAACTATATTTTAAAGAAGCTGTTGGGCATAGGGGCATTCCAAAAACGATAGTGACTGATCGAGACGTGAAATTTACTAGTTATTTTTGGAAAACCCTTTGGAGAATTATGGGCACCAAACTATTGTTTACTTCGGCCAACCATCCCCAAACAGATGGGCAAACGAAAGTGGTAAACAGAAATTTTGGGAGTTTGCTTCATTATCTTGTGGGTGACCACAAGGGAACGTGGGACCTCATTCTCCCCCCATGCTCAGTTAGCATACAACAACTTGAAAAATAGGTCCACAGGATTATCACCAAATGAGATTGTTCACGGTTATAAAGCACCACTGCCACTTGACTTGATCTCGTTACCGCTATCTTATAAGTCAAGTTAGTTTGCACATGATTTTGCTTCCCATATTCATATTTTACACAAACACATTAATGATGCGCTCACCACTCAATATGCATCTTATCGAGCGCATGCTAACCTACATAAGAGGGTATCTCACCTTAAGGTTGGCGATTTAGTCATGGTGCGTCTCGTCCCTTAACGGATGCCTTCAGGCACTATAAAAAGTTGGCGAATCGGCGAGCTGGACCCTTTCGGATTATAAAAAATTAGGAGAAAACGCATATCTGTTGGAGTTACCTACTGATTGGGGTATTTCCCCTATTTTTAATGTTTCCGATTTAATGCTCTATGTCTCTCCACCGCCTAAATTATCTAAATGTTCGTTTAGTCCACTACAATTTCTAATGGGTTGGGGGTGAATTAGTCTCTGGATCGCTCTCTCCATCGGTCTCCAATAGAGGTACGTTGGTTTTTGATGGTGAAAAGTTTCCTCCTTTATTTCCTAATGTTTTTCACAAGTTCCCCAGGACCACTTTGTTGGGGCTGCGGTCCGGAATCGCCCCCGCGCTACTGTGCTATGCGGTAATGGCTTAACTGGCTGCCCCGTGGATCCGCCCGAGGACCTTTGATATAAAGATTAGTGGCGCCGTCCTCCATCAGTCCGGGCTTTTGGTCGAGTTGGTTACGCTAAGTCCTTTCAATTGGTATCAGAGGAGGTCACGGGTTCAAGACCGGGGGGGGGGGGGGCGCTATTAAATCCTGATTTTTCCCTTCTACCTGTGTGGGTCCGGCGGGTCAGGTAAACCATGGACATGTGGTAACCCGACCTCTGAGCCATATGGGTCATGTGGTAACCCCACCTCTGAGCCGACGGGTTGTGCTGGACGCCGGGTGGGGGGGGATTGTTGGGTCCGGCGTTCCTTCACTTGACCCGTGGCGCTTTGCTACTTATTTAAGAAATTAAGTAGCGCCCTCTCCAACAGTCCGTGCTTTTGGTGCAGTTGGGTATGCGCTTGATCATTCAGACTTTTCTGCCAGACAAGATCCTTCAAGATGAATGGCTCGCCTCTCCAAGTGGTGGTAAATGCCGTTACTTAATTCGATGGCGTGATCGTCCGGCCTACGATGATTCTTGGCTTACGGAGTCGAAGGTGGCTCTTTTCAATGATGCTCTTCTGCGCTAGTACCTGCATGCCAACTCATCGACGATGAGTACTTTTGAGTGGTGGAAGATTGATGGAGACGACGACCCCAAACATAGGGAAGAAGATGAAGGAACGTTCGTGGAAGATCCGTCTCTAACAAAGGATTTACGTCGCCAAGGTGATCGTGTGGAGTGGCACTACAATATCCGCCCTCGGTGCAAGACTACTTACTATTATTGGGTTGCATAAGTTAAATATTATTTAGTTGAATTAATTATGCTAGTTTGTTGGAGCATTTTAATTATTTCATTATGATTTTAAATGACATTAGAGTTATCTTTATTGATGGGCTGCATATAGCCAATGTTGGTTGTAAGCCTATATAAGCCATTTAGTTGTTCATTTTGATTTGGTGAAATAAAAAAGAATTAAGCAAACCCTAAATCCCTCTCACGATTTCTCTTCTTCCTATCTAGCCGCCACTTCCCTCTCCCCATTTCTATCCCTCTAAAGTTTCGGCCAGCAAACTCGTACCTCCTTCCACCCCTCCTCCTCCACCCGAGCAGCCACCCCTCCATCCTCAACCCGAGCAGCCACCCCTCCTCCTCAACCTGAGTAGCCACCTCCCTTCTCCACCCGAGCAGCCACCCCTCCTCCTCAACCCGAGCAGCCGCCCCCCTTCTCCACCCTAGCAGCCACTCCTCCTCCTCACCCGAGCAGCCACCTACCTCCTCCACCTGAGCAGCTCCTTCAAGCACACAAACTGACCAGCCCCATCAAAGCAAGAACCGTCCAAGGTGTTTTCCATCCGTCGTGAAACGAGGAAGGCAGAAGAATTTTCTCTCCATCCAGCGTGACTCCGGCAGAACCGCGGAAGGGTGATCCATGAGTGAATCAAAATCATCTATTCTGATTTGGGTAACGATACGCTCTTCTTTGTATGCGATTCTCTTTTCCTAGATTTTTCTTGTGGTGGATGAGATTGTTGCATGACTTTGGAATCATTAGATTTTTCAGTTGATTTCTCCGATAGTATTTTGTGGTTCAACCTATTTGAATATTTACCGAGAGGATTTGGCAAGCCCACAAATTTTTGTTGCGAGAGATCTACCATTTTCCGAATCAAACTTTTTCGGTAGATCCCTTTTGGTACAACTATTGCTCATTCGGACCGGGTGGGTCCTTTTAGCTTGAGTGGACAACGACCTATAGCCTATTGTCCGATCTTATAACGACGTGGAAACCGTACGATAGCATCAACTTGATAACTGGCCCTACGAGTGTGCTGTGTTTGAGTTTCTGTGCGAGTGTAGAAGTGGGATTAAGAGAGGTTCTCGTGTTATTTCATATAACCTATCGTGTAGGCATGTATAGCCTACATCATCAACATTTGTGCTAAGTTCTGTCTACCTTAAGAGAACATAAGCTATATGTGAAATTGAGTAAGTGTGAGATTTGGCTTCCCCAGGTATCCTTTTTGGGACATGTTGTGAATAAGGATGAAATTTCGGTTGACCCAGAGAAGATAGCCGCTGTTGTGGATTGGAAAAGACCTACCACACCTAAACAGATTAAGAGTTTCCTAAGGTTGGCAGGATATTATAGAAGGTTTGTGGAATGATTTTCCTTATTGTTTGCACCTTTGACTAATCTTATGCAAAATAATGCTGTGTTTGTGTGGAGCGATTAGTGCAAAGGATCCTTTCAGGAATTGAAGAGGAAATTGTGCACTACTCTAGTATTGACCTTGCCTACCCAGTGAGTAGAGTATGAAGTTTATGTGGATGCATCATACATCAGGCTTGGATGTGTCTTGATGCAAGAGGGAAAAGTGATTGTGTATGGTTCAAGGCAACTAAAGGTTCACAAAAATAATAACCCTACTCATGATTTGGAGTTTGCGACAATGATCTATGCCTTGAAGCAATGGAGACATTTGTTGTAATGCCCCTAGCCAATGCAACATGACGATGTCACGGCTCCGCTCTAGGCGACGCAACCGAGCAACAACCCAAACACCCCAACCCCTCTCCGTTCCACCAGCAGGTTGTTGGTGGCCACAGCCTCCCTTTGATGAGCGAACTCGAAAGTTAAGTTGGGTCGTACGGGGACTTCCTAGGAGGTCACCCATCCCAGTACTACTCTCTCCCAAGCACGCTTAACTATGGAGTACCTTCACTTCTCATCACTACTAAGGAGTTCCTTCACTTCTCATCACCAGTGATGAGAAGTGAAGGAACTCCATAGTTAAGCGTTCTTGGGCGAGTGTAATACTGGGATGGGTGACCTCCTGGGAAGTCCCCGTACGGCCCAACTTAACTATCGAGTTCGCTCATCAAAGGGAGGCTGTGCCACAAACAACCTGCTGGTGGACTAGAGAGGGGTTGGGGTGCTTGGGTTGTTGCCCGGTAGCGTCGCCTAGAGCGGAGCCATGACATCGTCACGTTGGATCGGTTAGGGTCGTTACAACAAAAAGTGCCGATCCAACGTGATGATGTCACGACTCCACTCTAGGCGATGCTACCGGGCAGCAGCCCAAGCACCCCAACCCCTCTCCTGCCCACATGCGGGTTGTTGGTGGTCACGGCCTCCCTTTGATGAGTCAAACTTGATAGTCAAGCGCGCATCACGGGTACTTCCTAGGAGGTCACCCATCCTAATACTAATACAGCTCAATTGGTGATGAGGAGTTGGAAAACACCATAGTTAAGCGTGCTCGGGTTGGAGTAGTACTGGGATGGGTGACCTCCTGGGAAGTCCCCGTGGTGCGTGCTTGACTATTGTGTTTGACTCATCAAAGGGAGGTTGTGACCACCACCAACCCACTAGTGGGTTGGAGAGGGGTTGGGGTGCTTAGGCTGCAGCCCGGTAACGTCACCTATAGCGGAGTCGTGGCATTGTCACGTTGGATTGGCTAGGATCGTTACATTGTTGTATGGCGCGCTGTGCAAGATTTACACGGACCATAAGAGCTTGAAGTATGACTTCACTCAGAAGGAGTTGAATTTGCTCAAGCATAGATGGTTGGAGTATGTCGCGGATTATGATGTTGATATCTTATATTATCCAGGTATGGCTAATGTGGTTTCTAACACCTAGTAGGAAGACCACGCAAAACTTTAACCTTTTCGTGGAATCCTTGGTGGAAAAGTTTTTTTTAATGGGCATCTTTGTCGGAAGTAGAAACTTGTCAAGCAGCCTGGAAGTGGCAGAGCCTTCTTGGATTATGCTTACATAGCTTCATTAAAAAGATAACCCTGATTTTCAATATATTCGTAGTAGAACTGTGAAAGGGGAATTGCCAGAGTTTTTTATTGATGATGCAGGTACATTAAAGTACCGCGGTAGATATTGTATTCCCGCTGTTAAGGATATTTGAGCAAAGTTATATATGTAGTGAAGCGCATGGTTCCAGTGTAGCCTACCACCCTAGTTCTACAAAGATGTACAGAGATATGAAGCAGATCGTTTGGTGGTATGGGATGAAGAATGGTATAGCCAAGTTTGTGTCTGAGTGTTTTACATGCAAGAGAGTTAAGACAGATTATAGAAGGCCTGGTGGCATGCTGACGCATTTGGATATTCCAAGTTGGAAGTGGGAGAGTATTTCTATTGACTTTATTATGGGTTTGTCGAGATCTCCTTGAGGTCATGATTCTGTGTGGGTCTTAGTTGATAGATTGACGAAGTGTGCTCACTTCGTGTCGATTTAGATTGCTTACTACATGAAGAAGATATCAGAGTTGTATTTGGAAGAGGTCATTAGATTGCGTGGAGTACCTGTAAGTATCATGTCAGATCGAGATTATAGGTTTACGTCTCATTTTTTGAAAGGTTTGCAGGAAGGGTTGGGTACCAACCTCAGATATTCAACCACTTTTCATCCACAGACCAATGGTCAGACAGGGAGAGTTAATCAGATTTTGTATGATATGATCAGATGTTACAACTTGGACTATAGAGGAGCGTGGGACGTGTGGCTTAGATTGATGGAATTTGCTTATAATTATAGTTATCAGGAGAGTTTGCAATGGCCCCCTTTGAGGCTTTGTATGGGAGGCGTTGTCGAACCATCTTTTTTTGTCTAAAGTTGGTGAAAGACCGTTGTTGGGTCCGGAATCCTTGGAAGAGATGAGTACTTCTATGACGCATATTCGAGAAAAGCTTCGTATAGCTCAGGAGCGTTATGAGAAGAGCGCTAATCGACGAAGGGTTGATCTAGAGTTTGTAGTTGGGGACATAGTTTTTCTCAAAGTTTCTCTGATGTCAGGCATTAAGAGCTTTGGAAGGAACCATTAGTTGGATCTCAGGTATGTGGGACCTTTCCAGGTTGTTGAACGCATCGGAGTGTAAACTTATAGGCTGGATTTGCACGCTAACTTCCCTAGTGTGCACAATGTGTTTAATTTGAGCCAGTTGTGAAAATGTGTGCTTAGTGGCGTGCATGTCCTTGACTCGGTGCCCCAGATGTAGCCTAATCTTTCTTATGTTGATGTGCCTATTCGTATTCTGGAGACTCAGGATCGGGTGTTTCGAAGGAAGACAATACCCATTGTCAATGTTCTTTGGCAAAACTAAGATGTTGAGAGCACAACTTGGAAGTTGGAGTCAGCTATGAGAGAGGCTCATCCACATCTATTCTCTTAGTTTATTTTGGTAAGTGTTTCTATTCGATAACTGTTGAACCGGGTAAAAATAATGGGATATAACTATTACAAGAAACCCGCATCTATATATAGAAGTGAATACAAAAATAGGCTACAAAATTAAAATATAAAGGATAATATAACACTCCCCCTCAAGTTGGGCGTGTGATGTTAACCATGCCCAACTTGTCCACAATATTGCTAAATATGTTCCCACTCAATCCTTTAGTGTGAACATTAGCTAGCTGCCGGTCGGAGGGAACAAAAGGTGTGCACATGATTTCTCTCTCAAAGTTCGCCTTGATAAAGTGTCGATCCACCTTGATGTGTTTAATCCGTTCATGTTATACAGGGTTGTGGACAATACTGATGGTTGACTTATTATGACAATACAGCCGGATGGGCCCCGCTTCAATAAGACCAAGGTAACTAATCACAGATCGAAGTCATAACCCTTCACAGACCCCGTGAGATATAGCTCTATACTCTGCCTCAGCACTAGATCTTGCCACAACTTGTTGCTTCTTACTCCTCAAAGTAACAAGATTATCCCCAACTAGGGTACAATATCCTGAGGTTGATCTCTTATACTCAACAGATCCGGCACAATCAATGTCAGTATAGACTTCAATATTTAGACCAGTATTGAGAGCAAACAGGATACCACTTCCTGGTGTAGACTTGATGTACCGGAGGATTCGATGAGCAACATCCACATGATGAGTTTTAGGAGCATGCATAAACTGGCTAACGATGCTCACCACGTAGGAAATATCTTGACGAGTGTGGCACAGGTATATCAATCTCCCCATTAATCTTTGATACTCAGAGATATAAGCAATTTCCTCTCCATCATCGCACCCCAATCAGTGGTTTGCTTCAATCGTAGTGTCCGCTTGTCTACATCCAATCTTCCCCACCTTCTCAAGGAGATCTAAAGTGTATTCATGCTGGGAGATGAAAATCCCCTGCTTGGAACGAGAAACTTCAATACCCAAGAATTACTTGAGTTTACCCAGATCTTTGACCTCAAATTCTCTAGCCAATTTCTGTTTCAACCTATAGATTTTGCGATATCATCCCCTATTATGACTATATCATCAACATACACAATAAGTGCAGTGAGTTTTCCAATCCTTCGTTTAATAAAAAGAGTATGATCAACATTATTTTGATGGAAACCAAAAGATAACATGGCCTTGAGAAACAGCCCAAACAACGCTCTTCGAGACTACTTAAGCCCATATAAAGCCTTTCTCAATCTGAAGGCTTTCCCTTCAGCACTAGTAGGAATAAGGCCCGGAGGAATAGACATGTAAACCTCCTCATATAGATCACCGTGGAGGAAGGCATTTTTCACATCAAGTTTAAAGTGCTCCTAGCCTTTGCAAGCAGCATAAGATAACAAGACCCTAATAGTATTCATCTTTGCCACAGGGGAAAACGTCTCTAGATAGTCAATATTAAGGGTTTGCGTATAACCCCTTGCACCAACCTAGCCTTGCATCTTTCAACAATACCTTATGAGTTCTGTTTAATAGTGAACACCCATTTACACCCAACCGTCTTCTTTCCATAGGGAAGGGGAACCAAATCCTATGTATGGTTTTTCTCAAAAGCATTTATTTCCTTAACCATCGCCTCACGCCACATAGGGACCTCCAAAGCCTGCTGCCATGATTCAGGTATGGAAGAAAAAACAAGGGAAGAAACAAAGGCCTTGTAGGTAGTAGAAAGAGAATCATCTGTTACATAATGTGATAAAGGATGGTGAGTGCAAGACCAAATACCATTCCTGAGGGAGATTGGTTGATCTAAAGGCCCTGAGTCAGGTTCCACTGACTGTCCTGGTACCATAGTCAGATCTTGTGTGCTCGTTTTTCTTGTACGCTGGGTATAAACCTGCAAGCTTGAAGGAGGCCCAGGAGTAGGATGTATGTCCACTCGTAGAGGAGGCACGAGAGGAGAACTCACTTCCACTGGTAGAGGAGGCACGGGAGGAGGACTCACTTCCACTGGTAGAGATAGAGGCTCCCCCTTAAGTAAGGAATACAGTGGTCGTATGGGCCGAGGAACTGAGGGAAGATAAATTGTGGTATGCGAGGGAGAGGCATCCGGGACAGGAAAATATGCCTCAGATTCACGGAACATAACGTCCATAGTGACAAATAATTTCTTGGTAGGAGGATGGAAATATTTATTCCCCTTTTGCGTTGGAGAGTAGCCAATGAAGACATATTTTAGTGCCCGAGGATCGAGTTTGGAAGGGCGGGGGTGGTGGATATGAAAGAAGCAAACACATCCAAACACCCTAATGGGAAGCCGAGAAGGGGCACCAGAAGAGTGTCAAGGGGTGTATGATAATACGTTATGTAGTCTTAACTATTATCATATTTTTCTCATTTATAATGTACAAATCTTGTATTTTTAGCTTTATTTTTATGTTTCTTATGTTAATTTTTTTGCCCCTAACTTTTTCCTCTCTTTGTGTAGCTTTCCTGAAAATTGGTGAAAATTGACCTGACACACCCCCTATCATGCCCTCCCCGGGGGTGACCTAGGGTATGTCACCTATTCCAGAGGAATCTAGAAGGCAGAGGAAAATACCAAGAAAATGGCTGTCACGCCCCCCTGACACGCCCTCCCCGAGCATGACACGGGGCGTGTCTCCCTCTGCCCAAAGCCTACCGCCGCGTTAAATGACAGTTCAACTCAGCATGCCAACAGTACTGCCACGCCACCATCACGGGCGTGACATAGGGCGGGACCCATCCTTTTCCGATGACTGATGGATTTTCGACCAATGATTTCGATGCGTCGTGCGTGTCACGCCCCCCCCCCCCTACACGGGCATTACCAAGGGCGTGTCCACCGACATACTGAAGCAATCATCCTTCCCGCCAGAATCATGAGCCCGAGCTCAACCCCGTACATGTCACGCCCCCTGACACGCCCCCTAGGGCGTGTCGAAGGGCGTGACCAACCTGTGAACTTTTCCTATAAATTCAAACACCCCTTCCATTTCAGTAAGCTTGGGTTGAGAGGGGAGGTGCCGCCCCTTTGTTTCTTGTCTTTTTTAGTGTTCTTCCCTCTCTCTGTCTTTCTTATTTTGTAATTTTATTAACCCTAGCTTATTGCTTTTGTTATAATAGTTTTTGTTGTAATCTTTGCTCTTGCACTAGTTGCTTAATGTAGGGCTAGAATAGGTTTTCAATTTCATGCAATTGTAAATTCCTTTTTCAAGTGTAGCTCTCTCTCTTTATTAATATAAGTGCTCTTTATTACATTGTGTTCTTAATGCTTTACTACTCATCCCCCCTCCTCCACTCCATTTTGTTTAATTAATCCTCTTTGTACTCGATCTTGATGATCCGAGGTTCGAGTGATTAAGTTATGATGATTTAATTTACCTTTTCTTTTTAGGTTTTTGGCCTTAACTTACTCTTGATTTTCATGGGCTGGAAGTATATTATCGATATATACTCTCCACCTTTGCTTTAATTCTGGGCTAGCCGAGAGGCCGATAGAATGAAGTGAGCATTCAAGAGTAAAGGGAGTTGTACTCACCCCTCGAGAGAGGCAGATGTCCAAATCTCCCGGATTGGAGTAAAATCCAATAGTGGGTTCACCTCGTAAAGCGAGCTTTAGGCCTCCGATTTAGACAAGAGTCGGTCAGACCTTCCTAAACTCAGTTGGCACGACTTCAAGAGAAGCATGTTCAAGCTTTAAGAACCTCCACGGTCAAAGACCTTTACCCTATTAAGATTAGGTTTTTATTGCATTTCTTACTCGACTTTAGCCGAGGTGATTCTTGATCGAGTGCATTTCCATTTCATATTTTCAGCCCTTCGCTGTAATCGCTTCTTATAGTTCTTTAATTAACTGCAGTAGTTCTCTTTCTAGCATAGTTTTATTTCCTTAATTACAATTAGTTTCTCAAACCCTAGTTTTTCCGTCGATAAAATAATACTTCGTGCGAGTAAGTGTACTAAACAGTTCCCGGATTTCAATACGACACTTGTGTCCCCTAGCTACAGTTCGATAGGTATACTTGCCTCATTGGATTGCTAGTTCGGTTGCTTTTATTTTCTTCGAAGCTTAGCGACGACCAAGTTTTTGGCGCCGTTGTCGGGGAGAAACTTTCATTGATATATTGAAAACACGAACTTATTAATTTTATCTCTTCTCTTTCTCATCCTCTTTCTTAAATTTTTTTTTTTAAAAAAAAATATTACCGCTCTTAATAGTAACCAACTTCACAATTTTTCTACGCCACCTGATTCTCCCAAAAAGGGCAAAACGGCTTTAAGTGCCGCTATCTTGTCTAGTACCTTGCGAACCCTTCACTGGGTAGTCCATGGGAAGTTCGGGAGTTAATCTATTAAAAAAATCTATTTCAAAAAAATTAGTCTAGCTTTTCTTTCTAGCTTTTTTTTATTTCTCTTCCTTTCTCTTCTCTTCTTTTAGTGCAAGACCCGAGGGAATCCGTCGGCTATTTTTGACTTGGACCACGAAATTGAGCGTACTCTTCAGAGAAGATCGTGATTTCAATGTCCTACTTCAAAAATACCGGTTGAGGATTCCGAGTCATTTTCTACTTTAAGAATGGCAGAGCCCCTATTGGAGGAAGCCGTGCAAAGACCTATGTCTTATTATGCACGACCGAATCTAAAGGGAACAAAATCAAGCATATTTTGCCCTTTTATAGCAAAAAATAACTTCGAATTAAAGCCTAGCATAATTCAAATGGTACAGCAGTATGTGCAATTTGACGGACTTCAAGATGAAGATCTGAACGCACATTGAGCAAGCTTTCTTGAAATTTGTGACACCTTCAATATAAATGTTATCACAAATGATGCAATCAGGCTAAGACTCTTTCCCTTCTCTTTAAGAACTAAAGCTAAGCAGTGGCTGAACACTCTACCTAAGAATAGCATAACCACCTGGAATGAATTAACCGAAAAATTTTTGGCGAAGTATTTTCCGCCAGCTAAAACTGCAAAACTTAGGAACGACATCTCTGCCTTGGGACAAATAGACTCCGAAACCTTATATGAAACTTGGGAAAGATTTAAAGAATTATTAAGACGATGCCCACATCACGCACTGCATGTACAGTTACAAGTGCAGACGTTCAATAACGGGCTAAATCAAAGCACAAAACAAATGATAGACGCAGCTTTTGGCGGTACTTTAAATCATAAGACCCCGGAAGCAGCACTTGAGCTTTTTGAGCACATGGACATGAACACTTATTAGTGGAATGTGCCTAGGTCCCTCCCAAACAAACCTGCAGGTATCATTGAAGTGGACAACATCTCCCAGCCCGCTCTACAAGTTTAAATATTAAGCAAAAAGATAACGGAAATGACTGCTACCTCCGCCCCTCAGGTATAGGAACCTACAACTCCTGCCCCAGAACAATTAGATTTTCTTAACAATATGCCTAAAAATGCTTTTAATAATTTTTCTTGCTGCTAATTTTCATCCTCCTGGTTTTAAATTTCCGAATAGTTATAATCCTGCTTTAAGAAATCACCCTAATTTTTTGTGCAGTAATCTGTCCAACGCGATGCGCCCGCCACCACAAAATTGTTTTTCTCCACCACCACCACCTCTTCAAAATTATCCAAAACCTCCAAGCTTGGAGGAGTTACTTTCCAATTATATCGCCACAAATGACGTTACGATAAGAACCTTACTGGAAGCGCTAAAAGTCTTGAAAATCAAGTAGGACAGCTCGCTAAAATTATTTCTGAGCGACCCGCAGGGTCTCTTCCTTCCAATACCGAGCCCAACCCAAGTGAGCAAGCGAAAGCTATAACTCTTCGGAGTAGGAAGCAAGTTCCCGGTATGGTAAGTGAAGAGCCCGAGGCAAGCTCCGCCCCCGCTTTAAAAAATCAAAGCTTCGCCCCCGTTTTAAAAATTCCACTCTCTGCTGAAGAAGTTATCACCCCCGATTTAGAAAAAGATCTCACTCCACCACCCATCTTTAAAAATAATCAAAATCCGCCTTATCCTTTCGAACTTAATAAACAAGTTCAGGACGATCAGTACACCCGTTTCTTAGAGATGTTTAAGCAAATCCATATAAATCTACCCTTCCATGAAACGATTTCCCAGATGCCGAAGTACGCCAAGTACCTTAAGGACCTCCTGACCAACAAGAAGAAGTTAGAGAACCTTTCACACGTTATGTTAAATGCCGAGTGCTCTGCGGTTTTGACAAACGACTTACTAAAGAAAATCAATGGCCCGGGTAGTTTTTCTATTCTGTGTGTCTTTGGTAATCTTTTTGTCAAGAACGCATTAGCCGACTTATGTGCGAGTATTAACCTGATGCCCCTCTCCTTGTTTAAAAAGTTAGGAATTGGTAGCCTCAACCCCACACTCATGAGCATCCATCTCACCGACAGATCCGTTAAGTACCCGTTAGGAATAGTGGAGGATGTTCTAGTAAAAGTCGACAAGTTCATCTTCCTGGTGGACTTTGTCATTTTGGACATCGAAGAAGACGTCGAGGTTCCCCTGATCCTTAGCCGACCCTTCCTTTCATCCTCCCGAGCTATTATTTACTTAAGCAATGGTAGGCTCTTCCTTCGAGTAGGCGACGACGAAGTCACTTTCTCTATTTCACCTTCGATGAAAAACACCTTAGCAAATAATGTCTCCTGCTTTTTCGTAGATGTCGTGAGTGATGAATCCTCCTATTTCCTCTCTAATTTTGAAAAATAATTTTTTGCTTTCTATTCCTCCTCTTCTCTTCCAACTTAATCGCTACTCTTCAATGAAGAAAGCGTAGAATCCTCTTATCTTCTATCTGATTTGGAAAAAGAATTTTCTGATTTTTGTTCCTCTTCTACTCTTCCAACTGTATCGCTGCAAGAAGCCGCCTTGGCCACCACCTCCACCCCTTTTAATTTTTCGTCTAAAAAAATCTACAAAGATATAGTATTTGAAAAAGAAATAATTTCTCAAACCACTTATGAAGAACCCCCTACCCTAGAACTTAAAGAACTTCCTGAACATCTCAAGTACGTCTTCTTAGAAAAGAAATCCAAGCTGCCAGTTATAGTTTCGGCCTACCTCACGGATGTCCAAAATGAAAAACTTATTTTAGTTCTACGTAAACATCGTCGAGCTATTGCTTGGTAGATTTCCGATATCAAGGGCATAAGCCCATCTTTCTGCACTCATAAAATTTTAATGGAAGATAATTCGCGTAACTCCATTCAATCTCAGCGCCGTATAAACCCGAACATGAAAGAAGTAGTTAAGGGCGAGGTTATGAAATTATTAGACGCAGGAATTATCTACCATATATAAGATAGTAAATGGGTTAGCCCTATTCAGGTAGTACCAAAGAAGGGAGGGATGACGATAGTTAGTAATGAAAATAACAAATTAATCCCGACACGGACGGTGACGGGTTAGCGTATGTGTATAGATTTTAGGAAGCTGAATGACGCCACTCACAAGGATGACTTTCCTTGGCCGTTTATCGACCAGATTTTAGAACGATTATCCGGCCATAGCTTTTATTATTTTCTCGATGGCCTCTCGGGGTATTTTCAAATCCCCATCACTCCCGAGGACCAAGAGAAAACTACGTTTACTTGTCCCTTTAGCACCTTCGCCTACCGAAGAATGCCGTTTGGATTGTGTAATGCGCCAGCTTTAGTCCAGCGATGTATGCTCGCTATCTTTGACAAGTACGAAGAAAGCATTATGGAGGTATTTATGGATGATTTCTCCGTGTTCGGCAATTCCTTTGATAGATGTTTAGAAAACCTCGAAAAAGTCTTAGAATGATGCGAAGAAACTAACCTTGCCCTAAATTGGAAAAAAAATGCCATTTTATGGTGAGGGAAGGGTTAATTTTGGGTCATAAAATTTTTGCGAGAGGTATTGAGGTAGATATTGCGAAGATAGAAGTTATCGAGAAGCTGCCGCCGCCTACGAATATAAAAGCTATAAGAAGTTTCATAGGTAACGTTGGTTTCTACCGCCGCTTCATAAAGGACTTCTCCAAGATCACCAAGCCCCTCAACCAACTTCTAGAAAAAGACGCCCCATTCATTTTTGATGACACTTCTCTTTCTGCCTTCAAATTAATAAAAGAAAAGTTAATTAACGCACCGATTATGATAGCACCGGTGTGTGACCTTCCATTTGAGATAATGTGCGATGCGAGTAGTTTTGCGGTGGGAGCCATATTAGGTCAACGCATTTCTAAAAACTTCCACCCCATCTATTACGCTAGTAAAATGCTCATATCTACACATGAAAATTACACCACCACCGAGAAGGAGCTCCTAGCTATAGTATTCGCTTTCAATAAATTCCGTCCTTATATTACACTTTCGAAAATTATTGTTTTTACGGACCACTCGGCCCTAAAATATCTTCTTGCAAAAACGGATGCCAAGCCGCACTTGATTCGCTGGGTATTACTCCTCCAGGAGTTTGACTTAGAGATCCGTGATAAGCGAGGAGCCGAGAACTTGGCTGCTGACCATCTCTCCAGATAAGACAATCCCTTTATAGAAAAATTAAATGAAAAATCTTTTAATGATTATTTTCCTGATGAGAAGCTGCTTTCAATTAACACATCTACTTCTCCTTGTTGCTCCCAAAAGAGTTCTCCTCTCAACAAAAGAAGAAATTCTTTTCTGAGCTGAAGAACTATTTTTGGGAAGACCCGCATCTTTTATGAATCTGTGCGGACCAAGAGATAAGGAGATATGTTTCTTATGAAGAAAGAGTTGATATTTTAAAACACTTACATGAAGGTCAGACAGGTGGGCACTATCAAACTGCTCGCACCGCTCACAAGGTGCTTTGCGAGGGTTTTTACTGGCCTAGCCGGTTTAAAGATACGTAAGACTTTGTGAGTAGGTGTGATAGTTGCCAACGATTGGGCAACATTTCAAACAAAAATAAAATGCCGCAAAAATATTTCCTCGAGTGCGAAATTTTCGACCTCTGGGGAATCGATTTTGTTGGCCCTCTTCCTTTTATCTTCGAAAATAAGTATATTTTAGTTGTCGTTGATTAAGTTTCACATTGGGCCGAAGCCCAAGCTCTTCCTACGAACGACTCCCAAGTTGTAGTTACCTTTTTGGAAAAATTATTTTCTCGATTCGAAATGCCGCGAGCCATCGTTTGTGACAGGGGTTCCCATTTCTGTAACACACAATTTTCAAAAATCCTTACTAAATACGGCGTTACACATTAGCTTTCAACTGCCTACCACCCCCAAACTAACAGACAAGTCGAAGTAGTGAATAGAGAAATAAAAAGAATATTAGAAAAGACGGTTTCAACTTCTAGGAAAGTCTAATCAGCCAAATTAAACGATGCTCTATGGGCCTACCAAACTGCGTACAAAACCACCCTCGGATGTATGCTGTATCGGCTGGTCTATGGAAAATCGTGCCATTTACCCGTAGAATTAGAACACTGCGCTTTTTGGGCCTTAAGATTTTTAAATTTCGATCCCCATTTAGTCGGCAACCTTAGAAAATTTCAACTTAATGATTTCGACGAGTGGAGCTTTTATGCTTACAAAAATAACAAACTTTATAAAGAGCGGACAAAGCGTTTGCACGATAAGCACTTAAGGAATCCGAAAACCATTAAGCCGGGCGACCAGGTTCTTCTATATAATTCTCGATTGCGTTTATTTCCTGGAAAATTAAAATCTCATTAATCTGGGCCCTTTTCTACACCAAAGTCTTCAAAAGATCTGCAGGAAGGCTATGAGATTATAAGGAATGGATTTATACATGCCTCAGTGGAGACTGCCACTCTTCAGTCTCAGTAGCTGTCAGCACTCTCTTAATTCTAGAGAGCCAATCCTCTGCTTGAGTTGGGGTTCCTGTCACCGAGAACACAGGAGGATTGAAGCCTATCACGTGCTTAAGTTGCTTCTCCATTGCTCTCCTAAGCAACACTTGCTCCACTACCACCTGTTCCACCCTCCTTGGCTCTACCGCTTGGAGCAATACTTGCTCAATAGCAGGCGCATGCCGCTGCACCTGCCTCGCAGGCTGCGCATTAATCATCGCAAACACAACCTCCGCTACCAATCGAATGGTCTCAGCTGAAGGAGGTGTTGCAGGCGCATTATTTGGTGCGATAATCGCCTCAGAAACTTGCTATTCTTACGGCCCAGCACCACTCCTAGTCTCCTATAATCGTGCAAAACATCGATAAGGGCACTGTTTTAATTTCATACCCTGATAAGGGTAATTTTAAAGTGAATGGTCAGCGTCTTAAACTTTATTTCTCTGGTGATGATGATGTAAGTCCAAACATTATTAAGTATCTACTGCACGAACTCTAGCTTTGAAATTTTATTTTTTGTTAAAAAACAATTTTATTTTTGGACAACAATACTTTTGGACAATATTATTTTTGATGCGTCGAGCTCATCGACGCTTTAAACAAAGGGCGCTCTTGAGAGGCAACCCAAGTTATTTTTTTCGGTTTTCTTTAATTTATAATTTTTTCCTAGGACGGCTCCGACAAGCTGAAGCTTCTGCGATCGCCTGCTCCAACGTTGCTGAATCCATCATGAAGTCCAAAGAAGAAGCTTGGGGGAGCGACATCACTCAGCTTTCGCGGCAAATAATTTTGGGGAAGTACCTGTTTTTCAATTCTGTACTTTAATTTTCTCTGCTTCTCCAATCCCCTTCTTTTGCCATTGAGGACAATGTCCATTTTAAGCTTGGGGGGGGGGGACTTCCTCCTTCTTTTTGCTTAGTGTAAATATTTTTTCTTTTTTTGTATATTTTTTTCAAAAAACCCCAAAAAATGAATATCTGAAAATTCCAAAAAAAAGGAAATATTTCCAAAATCCAGTGAACGATCAAAGTCAATTATTATTTCTATTTTCAAGATAATTTCATCAATCTTCTTTTATTATCTAGGACTTGCTTTTTGAAAATTTTCAAATCTTTGTTTTAAATAAATTTAAAAGCGTGAAAATAATTTAGGCCGTTTTTGTTTCCGTTTGAGCTTTCCTGCCAACCAAAAAACTTTCACCACTAGTTAGACGCTTTTGAGGCTTTTTCCAAATTCATTTGATTGCTCCTCTTTTCATATCATTTTCACCAAGGCCAAAATTTCCAACCTATCTAATCACACTAGCCTTTTTGAGTTTCATAAAATATTTTCATGATTATGATAGGATATTTTATGATATTTTTGGGAAAAGTTTTTGAAAAAATTAGTACTCAAAAAAGATGTTTGCTTTTGTTTGGTCAATTCAAAATGAAAATAAAAGTATTTATGTCCTTTGTTTTGAAAAAGAAAAAGAAAAAAAATGGAAAAAAATGAAAAAGAAAGAAAAAAAATATTTTTATTTTAAATGAAATTTTTTGAAACTCTTTGTTTTGATTTAGTGTGATTTTAAGCTTTCACGTTTATCTTTGAATTCCACTCCTAATCATATTCCTAAACCAAACGTTTCTGTCATATTTAAGTTCTTTTGATTCACGCCTTTTGAATTTTATTTAATAACTAGGAAAAGTAGAAAAGGAAATCAGTTTTAGTTTTGGATTTAAACTTAGATTTTTTGTTATATAGTTGATATAATTATAATGCGTTGCTTGGATCGAGTAACAACTCAATGAATTTTTTCATATTCGTTGCTTTGCTTAAATCTATTTAAAGAATTTTGTAAAAATTTTGGATGATTTATTTTTGTTAGTAAAATTTATAAAAGCTAAACCGTACCTAAATAATTCTTTTAGATTTACGTTTTGCATTTTCCCTATTTAGAATTTCGCATGGTACTTGTGTTAGCATAATTAGAAGTTACTGATTAGTCCTATTTTATGTTTATCTAGTTTTTATATTTTTTCTTGGGGACAAGCAAAGCTTAAGCTTGGGGGAATTTGATAATACGTTTTGTAGTCTTAACTATTATCATATTTTTCTAGTTTGTAATGTACAAATCTTGTATTTTAAGCTTTATTTTTATCTTTCTTATGTTAATTTTATTGCCCCTAACTTTTTCCTCTCTCTGTGCAGCATTCCTGAAAATTTGTGAAAATTGACCTGACACACCCCCCGGTCAAGCCCACCCCGGGCGTGACCTAGGGCGTGTCACCTGTTCTAGAGGAATCCAGAAGCCAGAGGAAAATACCAGGAAAAACGGCTATCACGCCCCCCTTACACGCCCTCCCCGGGCGTGTCCCCGGGCGTGACACTGGGCGTATCGCCCTATGCCTGAAGCCTGCTGCCGCATTAAATTACATTTTGACTCAGCACACCAATAGTACTGCCACTCCCCCCCATCACGGGCGTGACATAGGGCGTGACCCCTCCTTTTCCGATGACTGACGGATTTCCGACCAAAGATTTCGATGCGACGTGCGTGTTACGCCCCCCTACACGGGCATGACCCAGGGCGTGTCCACCGACATACAGAAGCAATCATCCTTCCCGCAAGAATCCAGAGCCTGAGGTAAACCCCGTATATATCACGCCCCCTAACACACCCCCCTAGGGGGTGTCGAAGGGCGTCACCAACCCGTCGAACTTTTCTTATAAATTCAGACCCCCCTTCCATTTCAGCAAGCTTGGGTTGAGAGGGGGAGGTGATGCCCCTTTGTTTCTTATCTTTTTTGTGTTCTTCCCTCTCTCTCTTTCTTATTTTGTAATTTTATTAACCCTAGCTTAGTGCTTTTGTTGTAATAACTTTTGTTGTAATCTTTGCTCTTGCACTAGTTGCTTAATGTAGGGCTAGAATTGGATTTCAATTTCATGCAATTATAATTTCCTTTTTCTAGTGTAGCTCTCTCTCTTTATTAATATAAGTGCTCTTTATTACATTATATTCTTAATGCTTTACTACTCATCCCCCCTCCTCAACTCCATTATGATTAAATAATCCTTCTTGTACTCGATCTTGATGATCCGAGGTTCGAGCGTTTAAGATATGATGATTTAATTTACCTTTTCTTTTTAGGTTTTTGTCCTTGAATTACTCTTTATTTTTAATGGGCTGGAGGTATATTATCGATATATACTCTCCACCTTTGCTTTCATTCTGGGCTAGCTGATAGGCCGATAGAATGAAGTGAGCATTCAAGAGTAAAGGGAGTTGTACGCACCCCTCGAGAGAGGTAAACGTCCAAATCTCCCGGATTGGAGTAAAATCCAATTGTGGGGTTCACCGTGTAAAGCGAGCTTTAGGCATCCGATTTAGATGAGAGTCAGTCGGACCTTCCAAAACTCAGTTGGGCACGACTTTGATAGAAGCGTGTTCAAGCTTTAGGAAGCTCCACAGTCAAGGACCTTTACCCTATTAAATTTAGGTTTTTATCGCATTTCTTAGTCGACTTTTGCCCAGGTGATTCTTGATCGAGTGCATTTTCATTTCATATTTTCAGTCCTTCGTCGTAATCACTTCTTATAGGCCTTTAATTAACTGAAGTTGTTCTCTTTCTAGCATAGTTTTATTTCCTTAATTGCAATTAGTTTCTCAAACCCTAGTTTTGCAGTCGATAAAATAATATCCTTCGTGTGAGTAAGTGTACTCAAGAGTTCCCGGATTTCAATATGACACTTGTGTCCCCTAGCTACAGTTCGATAGGTATACTTGCCTCATTGGATTGCTAGTTCTGTTGCTTTTATTTTCTTTAAAGCTTAACGACCACCAGTGTATCATTCCTAAGAACACCAGTGGGCATACGATTGATTAGGTATGCCGCAATAAGAACAACATCACCCTAATAGAATTTCAGAAGATGTATAGTGGACAAAAGACAACGAGCGACTTCCAAGAGATGACGATTCTTCCGCTCAGCCACACTAATTTGTGCGGGAGAATACGCACATGTAGTCTGGTGGAAGATACCACGATCAGCAAGATATTGCTTAAACTGCTAATCGATGTATTCACGACAATTATCACTATGAAGAATTTTAATTTTGGTGTGAAATTGAGTGGAGATATGAAATGAAATTGTCGGAAAATCGAGAAAACATCATTTTTGTTACGCATCAAATATTACGATGTAGTATGAGAGAAGCAATAAATAAACGTAATAAATCACACATATCCAGAAATAGAAGACGTCGGGTAAGAACCCCAAATATCAGTATGAATAACCGCAAAAGGAATAGAACTTGGCAAGGAAACTTGTGTAAATGAGGTACGATGATGTTTGTTTAAGCTACATACATTTCAGACAAAAGAGTCAAAGACTGCAGTAGATATATCAGGAAATAATAATTTCATAATAGAAACAGAGGGATGTCCCAGACGACAGTGTCAGGAGTACAAAGGATGGAAAGTGATGGAATGAAGTGCTAGAGGAGACGTAGCCTGGCCGGAGTTGAGCACATAGAGTCCATTTACCATGCTACAAGAGCTAATCACCTTCCCCGTCGTAAGGTCCTGAAAACACAAGAAGACGAAAGAAATGTCACGGAGCAGTGCATGGTGTTAGTTAGATGACTAATGAAAAGAAGATTATGAGTAAAATTACGAACATGGAGGACAGAAGATAAGGCGATGGAGGAGTAGGATATGGAACCCTTGCTAGCAATGGTGGAAAGGTAACCATCGGCAATGCTCATCTTATCACGGCCAAAAACAGGATTATAGGATATAAAACCTGTAGAGGACCTAGTCATATAATCTGTGGCCCTAGAGTCAAAATTCAACTAGGTAGAAGGATGCGAAGTAGTAGAGTGAGCACCTAGGAGACCCATGTGAGCGTAGGAGGAAGAGGAAGAAGGCTTTGTAAAAAGGTCCTGCATCATGCGTAAAAGAGCAAATATTTCATATACTGTAAACTGAAGGTCACCGGGAGGGGAGGAGCCATCAGAACTTGAATAACCAGAAGGGACTGCGGTAGAAACATCAGTAAGATGAGCAGAATGAAGACTAATATGACGAACAGAGGAGCGCCCAGAACCACAACTTCCACGAAGTGGAGCACCCCATCTAGGGTTAAGAAAACCATGAAGTCGGAAGCAGGTATCCCGAGTGTGACGGTTCTTGCCACAATAATCACATAGCAGATGATGCTTATCAGAGCCCTTCAACTTGGAGTCCCGAGATGGACGAGTATCAAGAAGAGAGGTGGCAGTAGCCTTCAAAGCTGACCCCTCAGGCATCGGGTCTGGAAGAAGAGTCAGGCGACGATCGTATTCCTACTGCACAATACTGTAGACCTCAGGAAGGGATGGTATCTGTGGTCAACCCAAAATCTGAACACTGATCTGATCGAAGTTGCGAAGCAGTCCATTAAGAAACTCAAATATATGATTGCGGTCATCCTGGTATCGAACCATGACCTCATCAATAGGGCTCATAAATGTAAAAGGAGCAATGTGTTCATATTCCTGACACAGCTGGGTGAACTCCAAGTAGTATGTAGATTGCAGATGGTCACCCTGCAAAAGTAACAAGATCTTCCGGCACAATTGAAAAATCTGAGCAGCATTGCCGCGGCAATAGTAGGTAGACTCTGCACGACACCAAATATCCACAACGTTGTCGAAGAATAAGTAGTTCCTGGAAATGAACTCCTGTATCGAGTTAGTATGCCAGGACATGACCAAATTCTCCGACTCCCACTGCGACCATTCAGATTAATTCATGTCGGGATCCTTCATTGTGTCAGTGACATAGCTAAAAATACGCCGACTTTTGAGTGTCAGAGTGATAGAGCTAGACCATGAGAGATAACTAGAGTTGTCAAGACGTATGGTGGTGATTTGGGGTGATTTATGATCATTAGTTCCACGGAAGAGGGCCATCGGAGTGGAGGCACCGGAAGAGGGAGCAACCCTAGAAGAGGGAGCGGGAGATTCAACTTATCTAGACATGATGGCTCAAGAATAGAAATCCAGAGACAACACACGATTAGGGCATCAAAAAACCGGTGGGGAAAACAAAAAGATCCACTCCATTAGAACACCTAAAGCAAAAGAATGTGTCGGATAAAAATACTAGGCTCTCACGGCGTAAGCAAACTAGCGCCAGATGGAGGGCAGAAAGGTTGGAGATCAGGCTGGAATAAGAAGAAGAAGAAGAAGCGGCGAAAGGTGGAGAAGAATAAGCAGCGGAAGACGGAGAAGAATAAGCAGTGGAAGAAGGGAAAGAATAAGCGGTGGAAGGAGGAGAAGAAGAAGCGGCCGAATGCGAAGAAGAAGAAGAGGCAGAATCAGGCGAACGACAGGGAGAGTGCACAGAAGGCGAGCGAGATCGGGCGAACGGCTAGGGGATGCGGAAAACCGTAGGCTCTGATACCATATAGAGGTGAATACAAACATAGGCTATAAAATAAAAACATAAAGGATAATCTAACAATATCCTTTGATTATTTTCTTTTTGTAGTAGATTTGATTTGCGTATCAAGTTTCAGGAAAAAAATTTCTTTTAGGGGGAGTGGCTGTAATGCCCCAGATTTTTCGATGTTTATTTTAAATTTTTGTAGTGACATAATAATGATGTTAGGGCGTTACATTGATGCGTAGTTAACGGGCTCCGTCTTTGGAGCGTGATTTTGCTCATTGGAAATCCGACGTTTTGACTTGGTGGATTTTACTAAGTTGATGTTGGTTGTAACTTCGGG
Source organism: Platanthera zijinensis (assembly GCA_039513925.1). NCBI lineage: Eukaryota > Viridiplantae > Streptophyta > Magnoliopsida > Asparagales > Orchidaceae > Platanthera > Platanthera zijinensis. Next base: position 67,215,405 of record CM077092.1, on the reverse strand, counting down.
GAATTATAACCCGAGTTTAGTTTGTCAGATATTAATTTTGACTTCGCCGTTAGTTTTGTAGCATTGATATTTAACCTTGGTGTGAATTTCGTGGAAATCCGATGTGATTTGGTTTTTCTTGTCGTTTGGACGTTTAGTTAATATTAATAATAATATTATATATATATATAAGCTTGTACGTCATAGCGAAACCCTATTCATCGTCTCTCCCAAACCGATGAACATCGCGAAGTGTGAAATAAGAGCGACGACGCAAACATCGCGAAGCCTTCGGCCTACGAATGTAGGAGTTTCGGTGCTAAGAATCGTCGGCCGATGGTAGATTTTGAAAGCTCTTGCCGAGATCAACGCGTGCACTGTAAGTTTTCCCCATTTCATGGATTTTTGGCGTTAGGGTTTTGTCAATGACCATCATTTGCCCCGAAAAGTTTCAGGAATCGTTGCCAAGGAGTTCTTATGGCCGATCTGCGTAGCGGAGCGCTCGTGAGACCAGATTTTTGATGGTTTGATGTAAGTGGTGAATCTTCCCCTTACTAAGTTCATTTCTTTTATTTCATTCCTCTTGTTTTTCGTCCTTAGAAGATAGGAGTAGCGTAGGGTTCAGCTAGGTTGAAGTCTGCCCGGTAGTATAGAAGGTCGTCTGTGGCATATTCATCGAGTATGGGTGAGTAAGTCGGGGTGTAATTCGCCAAGTATGTGATTTGGACCAAGTAAAATTCATCGAATGGATGTGGCATCGAGTCCGTCGAGTGAAATTGGTTGGCGTTGAGTGAAGTCTAGTTCGTCGAGTATTCTCGACGAATTCATCGAGTGTGGTATAGGCGTCGAAAGCGTCGAGTTATCCGGTGACTAATTCTTTTTCGTCAAGTATGATTCGTCGAGTGGATGTGGCATTGAGTTCGTCGAGTGAAATCGGTTGGCATGGATTTAAGTCTAATTCATCGAGTATTCTTGACAAATTCATCAAGTTTGGTCTAGGCGTCGAAAGCGTTTAGTGATCTGATGACCAAGTCTTTTTCATCTAGTATCATTAAGTATTAAATTTTACCGAGTTAAATTTGTTGAGTTTTGCCTTGAGGTATGGAGTAATCGTCGAGTATTATCGACAAATTCCTCGTGTACTTAGAGTATTATGCACCGATTCGCCGAGTATCGAAGTAAGATCAGGCCGATTCATCGAGTATCGCTAGGTTTAGTTCTATTACTTCAAGTAGAATTCGTCGAGTGTCTCATGTATTTGTCGAGTATATTCGATTAATCAGGGTGTACTTAGGATCCTTTCTCGCCGAAATAAGTCAATTCATCGAGTATTGGCCTTAGGGTGACTTTTCGGAATTTTCCATCCTTTTTGTCATTGAGGAATCTTGAGGTTAGGCTTGGGTTTTGTTGGTGTTTTGGATGTATGGTTGTGGATAAGTTGGCTGTGGATAAAGGACCACCAACTTGATATCGGTTCGTGAATCATTACAAAAGGTGGTTTGTATTTTCTTATGGACTGTTAGGTTGTGTTGGACAATGTGGCCACCACCACAAAGGCTTTTTGAGATGTTTGGACTGTAGGCTTTTGTTGGACAATGTGGCCACCACCATAGTACCTTGTTCAGATGTTTGTGTCTAATAGTTCGTGCTGGACAATGGGGCCACCGACTCAGAGCCGTATTTACCCAGTGTAAATGATTCACGTGTTTAGAGCTGTTCAGTCTCTTTCCTTTTATTATATGGACATATGTTATTATGCTTATTCTGGCAGATCTTATCAAAGCATGACTTCATTTCGCATTTGGTGCAACTTCTCTTATTACACTGTTTGAGAATTCTTCTTTGCTTATTATATTATGACTTATTTATTGCAGTTTGACAGCTACTCTTATATTTGGGTTGGTAACCCTTTTGTCTCCTTTTGATTATTGCTACTATTGACCTTTTATCTCCGCTTGTATATTCTTGCTTAGGTATTCTTTTCTTTTGAATGCCTCAGGCTCGGAGCAGTAACCGTTGGAGTAGTTAGAGTTGGTAGTTGTTGCTGTTCTGCAGTTTTTGTAGTGATTCTCTCCTCACTATTGTGAGGTAGTTTTGTTGTTTTATTTCTTTAGTTCAGACATGCATGATGTTTGGTGGGTTCATGTCAGGTTGTTGATTCCACCTGGAGTTTATTATAGGATGTTGATTTACTTGCTAGTTGCTGTACCATTTCTAGATGGTTTATTGGATTAACTTTCTCTCTAGGATGGATTTATGCTAGGATTGCATGCTAGTTATTTTCAAGTTATAAAAGTATTATTATGCTTACCTCATACTCATGACTTCTTTTTAAAACAAAGATACTATATTTTAATGAATGTAAAATCTCTTTTCATACTTATATTTTATATATAAGTATGCATATCATGAGTTGTCCTTTTGGATGTTTCTGCTCATGTAGGATAATATTTGAATTAAGTAAAGTATTTTCTGCAGCATATATTTATATTTTTATTTGTGGACTAGTTGATCCACTGACCCGAGGGAAAGGGCCATCAAAGCTTAACTAAAAGTATGTTTTCTTCATGATAAACTTGAGAATTCTTTGAAAAGTGTTAGGAGTAGGTTCTTGCCTGAGCGTTTGTAGTTATCCCCTGCACAACATTACATCATGACCAATGTTTTATCTTACTCTGATATATTGTCTTATGCTGAGAAAATACGGGTTGTGACATCCCACCTGCTTGCTCCCTCCGCGACCTGTCGATGCTAGTCATTGCTTCCCGTCTTGTTACTATCCAGCTCTACTGTTTGCTGGTTTATCGCTGTTTCTCTACTCACAAGATAAACCAGGCCGCCGGTGTTTTCTCACCAAGTTGCCTTCTCCACTACCTCAAGTACACCCACCACGCCGCCTTCTCTGCCGTTAGAGTATTAGTCATTGCTTCCCTAGCTGGCGCTCTACCTGTTTGTCTTTCCATAATTGCAGTTCACTTGCCTTTGGACGTTGATTATCTAGCAGCGTGTTAAGCCTTGCCTCTTGATGCTGCTAGCCGATATCCTTGCCTCCGCTGCTGCAATCCTTGTCGCTTCCTTGGCACTGATTATCTAGCTGAAACCCTTGCCGCTGATTATCTAGCCGCAATCTTTGTCGCTTCTAGCCGCGTTCCAATCCCCTGCTGCTACTAAGTCATCATTTTTGCTGCTATTAGCCGCATCCCTTTCACCTAGCGCTTGCAGCTTGCTTGTTCTTCACAAATCTAGTCTCCAACTTGCCCGCAGGATTATTCCCTTTCCACAAATGCCCTTCTTTCTACCTATAACTTGCCACAACTACAGTTTTATGGATTCAACAACTACTTCCTCATTTCCTTTGCGTGTTGATGCTCCTCTTCCTGAACTTCATGATGAGCTTCAGATCACCACCATATCTCTAAGTGGGAAGAAAAATTTTGTTGATTGGGTGTACTTGGTTCGCTACGTTCTGCAGACCAAAGGTCTTCTTCATCATCTGAGAAAGGCCACTCCTACTGCACCTACCGAGGATTGGATCCATGATAATGGTCGTGTCCAATCATGGATCCTCAATTACATGGACACCAAGTCATATCGGATGGTCAAGTAACATGAGATGACCAAAACTATGTGGGAGGAACTTCACTCCCTTAATTCTGGCAAGTATAGCCTCCAGCATCTTTTCGACATCATTACTGATCTTCAAACACTTAACCCCCGGCAACAGGTGACTTGACCTCTTTTGTTGCAAGGGTCAAGACTCTTATTGAGGCATGGATACAATATTAGCCTCCCACGATGGATCTGGTTACACAACGATCATAGAAGTAAGCGGTTGTGATTGCCATGATGGTGGCTTGTATTCCTCCCCATCTTCACAATGTTCAGGCTCAGATTCTTTCTTCCTCTACAACTCCCTCTTTGTCTAATGTGTGTTCTTTTCTCTTGAAGGTTACAATGCCACCGGATGTTCCTAGGAATCTCTCTCCGGCTCTCCTCTAGAAGCCTCTCTCAGCTCCACCTTCTCCCTCAGGTCGCGGAAGTGGCACCACTTCTCGGGGACGGGGGCATTCTGGAAGACCCCTCTTCAAATTTGCTCATTGCAATCTGGATGGTCAGCATGAGGCCACCTGCTATTGCAAGCATGGTCTGCCTCCACATCTCATTGCTTCTGCCATTCTTGATCCTCATTCCTCCACCCGTAATGACATCGAATCTTTGCGTACCCAGCTCCAGCAGTTATAAGTGGTGATTTGTCACTCCTTTCGATCTGTTGCGTCGATCTCCAATGAAGGTATATCTTGTCTCTCCCGAAGCTCAAACTGTATTATCGACTCGGGTGCCACACATCATATCACTCCGCAGAAACCGCCTCAGTACTTGCAATCCACAAATCCCAAGTTTATTACGCTGGCCAATGTTGACACCACCCTTATTTTCGGCGCTATTAATATGCCACTCACTCAAACTCTCTTCTATCCTCGGTCCTTCATGTTCCGGGAATACCTTTTAACCTGCATTCTGTTAGCCGTCTTACTCAAGAACTTGATTATCATGTAACCTTCTAACCTTCCTACTTTGTTGTGCAAGATCGATAAATGTAGAATATCAATGGTAAGGGGCGACTGTCTAATGAGCATTATTTCTTGGATGTTCCACCTACTGTTCTCTCAACGGTCTCCTTTCTTGATTGGCATCGCCGTCTTGGGCATACTCCCCTCCAAATTCTCAAGAAAGCTTTTCCTGATGTTTCCCTTCATGAGTTTATTTATTAATCTAGTATCTTCGGTAAATAGCATCTTGCATCTTTTAGTCCTGTTTGTCCTCGTAGCGATGCTCTTTTTTCTTTAGTGCATTCTGATATATGAGGACCATATAAGATCCCTAGTGTTTATGGGTATCGTTACTTTGTTACTTTTATTGATGATTATCACAACCCGTATTTTCTCAACATTAAACTATGTATTAGAGTAAGAGAAAAAATGCATCGTGATGCCACGTCGTGCAGGGGGCAACTACAGACGCTCAGGAAAGAACCTGAACCCAACACTTTATATGAAATTCTCAAGTTTGTTATGAAAATAATATATTTTTAGTTAAGTTTTGATGGATGTATCCCTTGGCTCAGTGAATCTACTAGTCCACGGGTAAACATATGAATATATGTCGCGGAAGATACTTTATTTATTTTGATTATTACTGTACATGATCATGAACATCCAATAGGGTAACTCATGATATGCTTACTGCTAGATTTAATATAAGTATAGAAAGAGATTTTACGTTCGTTAAAATAAGGTGACTTTTGATCAAAAGATGTCATGAAGATGAGGAAAGGGTATATATATCTTTTTATGTTTTAAAATAACTAACATGCAATCCTAGCATAAATCCTTCCTAGAAAGAATATTAATCCAATAAAACATCTAGACAAAGGTGCAGCAGCTAGCGAGTAAACCAATATCCTAAAATAATCTCTAGTGGGCGTCAACAACCTAACACGAACCCACCAAATGTCATGTATGTCTAAACAAAAATAGGGATAACAAGAAATACCTCACAATGGTGAGGGAAGAACCACTGCAACAACTACAAAACACCAACAACTACCAACTCTATCTACTCAAATGGGTACTACTCCGAGCTTGAGGCATTCAAAATAAAAGAACACCTCAGCAAGAATACGCAAGTGGTAATGAAAGATCAATAGTAAAATAATCAAGAGGAGTCAAAGGGTTACCAACCCAAGATAGAAATAGCTATCAAGCCACAACAAACAAATCATCAAATGATAAGAAAGAGTAATTTACATAATTAAATACAAGAAGTTGCACCAAGTGTGAGTATGAAGCCATGCTTCGTTAACATCTGCAAGAGTAAGCATATGAATACATGTATAAATACGGTATAGACAAGAGACCGATCAGCTCTAAATACGTGAATTATTAATACTGGCAAAAACGGTGCTGAGTCGGTTGAACTTTGTCCAACACAAACCATCTGTCCAAATATCTCAAAAAAATACACTGTGGTGGTGGCCACATTATCTAACACAACCCAACAGTCCAAACATCTCTAAAAAGGCACTGTGGTGGTGACCACATTGTCTAACACAACCCAACAGTAAAAAAAATCTAAAAAAGCACTATGGTGGTGGCCACATTGTCCAACACAACCCAACAGTCCATCGAAAAATATGAAAACCCACCAAGTATAATGATTCACAAACCAGTACTAGGTTTGTGGTCCATTATCCACTGCCAACCAAAGGCCACAACTAAACATCCATAAACACCGATAAAACCCCAAACAAAGCACAAGATTTCTACAACGACACAAAAGGAGGAAAACTCTCGAAAATTCTTCTACGTCAATACTCGATGAATCAGTCTTCATTCGACGAGAAAAATTCTAAGTCCAAACTGATTCTTCGAATATACTCGACAAATACAGGAGTCACTCGATGAATTGTACTCTTCGAAATTAAGCTAAACTTAGCGATACTCGACGAATCGACACATAATCCTCCAAGTCCACGAAGAATTCTTCGATAATACTTGACGATTCTCCCTTTTCTCGAGGCGAAACTCAATGAAATTTACTTGGCGATTCAAGGGCACTCGACGCCAATACTACAGACACTCGACAAATCATACTCGACAAAAAAAACTTCACACGACGCCAATAAGTTTCACTCGACGATCTCGATGCTAAAATCTCTCGCTGAATTGACTTGACCTAACGCTGATATTCGACAAATTTTACCTAGACCAATTCCCATACTCGGTGGATTTCACACTGGATGATTCCCCTATACTCAGAGAATTTTCTCTTACCCGACGAATTTTTCTTAGTCGGACTTCTACTCTACTTGGCGGATTTCGACCTAGCCGATCCTACACTATTCCTACATTCTAACGAGAAAAAAAGAGGAAAGGTAATGAAAATAGGGATATATCAAGGGGAATAAATCTCCACTTGCCTCAAACCTTCCAAAATTCGGTCTCACTAGAGCTCCGCTACAAGGATCAACCGCAAGAACTCCCGGCCTATGATTCCTGAATCTTTACGGGGATAACATGGGTCAAAACCGAATACCCTAAAGCCAAAAAATCCATGAAACGGGAAAAATTCATCGTTCATGCGAAGATCTCGATGAGAGCTTTCCGAATCTACCCACAGTCGATGATTTCGTGCACCGGAACTCTATTCGGTTGCTGTCGAAAGGCTTCACGATGATGCGTCATCCCCTATTTCCGCTCTTCGCGATATCCGTCATCCTAGGAGAGATTATGAATATGGTTTTCGATTTACGTATTTATATATATATATATTACATTAATAATATATTTGGCTAAACGTCCAATGACAAGAAAACCCGAATCTCCTCATATTTTCCCGAAATTCGCTCTAAGGCTAAATATCGATGCTACGAATCCAACGACGAAGTAGAAATCAGGATCGACAACCAGAACTTGGGTTAAAATTCTCCGAAATAAAAACATCAACGCCCTAATAAAATCCACTGAGTCTCGAAATATACTCGGTTCGCAAGGAAACTTCACAAACACGCTAAAAATCAGCCATACTAATTTTCCCAAGTCAAAACATTGGATTCTGATGAGCAAAATCATGCTCCAGCAACGGCGCCTATTGACTATGCTTCAACGTAACGCCCTAACGTCAATAATACGTCACTAAATAAATTTGAAATAAACATCGAAAAATCAGGGGAATTACAGCCACTCCTCCTAAAAGAAAGTTTCGTCCTAAAACTTGATACATAATCGAATCTACCACAGAAAGGAAATAACAAAAGATTATCAAATAGAAACACTTACCAAAAGAAACTAGGAGAACAGATGAGGATGAGCCTCTCTCATAGCTGACTCCAACTCCTAAGTTGCGCTCTCAACGTCTTGGTTTTGCAAAAGAACCTTGAACATGGGTATTGTATTCCTTCGCAATGTAAGACCCCCCTTACCATGGAGGTTACCCGGTCTTATGCCCAGAACCACCGCCTTATGGTGACACTAAAACACGGGCTAGTCGACACCGCAAGATGCCAATCCAACTGGATAGTACAATAATTCAACCTATTTGGCCAATCGAGAGAAGAAGTATAACAAGTAGTATATAAAATGAAAGAGTCCACAATGTCACAATACAATGTCATCATATATGTAAATGAAAAGAACAATAGTCCAAATGAGTATAAAATGAGAGAAGGGCTTATGCCCGATACATGCCAAATAAAATCTCTCTCTCTCTCTCTCTCTCTCTCTCTCTTTCTTACAACAACACTATACGGAAGCGGTAGCTGAAAAACTCGTCATCACCTGACATCGAACTATGGTAGAAGTAGTGCGCGGTAGCTTCTCCTCAGGTCCTGCCACACCGTCCTACTGGTCGCACTAGTGCTCTAGCTCCTCGATCTCCTACGATCATAACTGACTTTTAGTCATAAAGACTAAGCCATTTTGTCCTCGCCTCACCCCCGTGACTCCTAGTTACCGAGCGGAAGGATGAAGCGAAGGACAACAAAGGACATAAAAAGGAAAGCAGATGTTAATGGATCTATTCTAACATGGTTATATTCTAACAGATATATCTCTACTCTAGAAGTTCTATATAGTATGAGTAAGGTATATAAAATAGTACTGAAAAGGAGTGCAGTAAGTTAAGTAAAAAAAGAGCAAAATGTAAACTATCTATCACTACACTAACATCACAGGAGCACCTTAACTTATATGAAGGCCATACAAATTTATAAGTTAAGGTTTCTGAAATATAACTTATCATATAAAAAACCCATACTAATTTATATATTAAGTATCTATAGGATGTATGACCTAGGAATGTATGTATGCTATGATATATTATGCTGGTTATGGTTCATACAAGTATAACTCAGACACACGACTCTGTGATCACAGAACTTTAATTCCCACTTTTTGGAGTTATCTTAACTCTTGGGTACCACCGTTGTGGCGACGGTAGTAGCGGAGCGGGCGTCTCCGTATCCTAGGAAGGAATACACACTGTCAGGCCTAGACCCTTCGTATGCCTCCTTACACGTCCTAGGTGCACATTCCAGAGTCTCTGTGTAATAATTTGCTGGCAAATCCACCAGTCTTTTTGGTCGAAATGTGCATTTTCGGGGATCGTCCTCTATACCGCAGTGTAAAATAACTTACTAGCCCCTAAAACCCTCACACCTCGCCAGAGTCATCATTCTGCCATCGCTGTGATAATTGTCCTAGTACCGCATGACCCGCCACTAATATATTCAATGCACATGCAAATTATTTCTAACCCGAGCCTCCAGCTTGCAGGACTAAACCCATCCTGAATCCCTCCAACCCAATGTGTGTGAGTTTGTCATATCGTTCCCTTAACCTATTAGACTACTCTTGCTAATTCTTGTTATACATAGCAATTTAGAGTTAGTCCTTGGACTGCCTAGGGCATGTCGGGTGAAGGGCTATCGGGGGCACTAGGAACTTGATGGGCTGAAGCCCAAAGCTCCTTTTCTCAAGGTCACTAACTTTTATTAGTGTTTACCCATTATTAGTACCCAACTTTCGATGTTGCTCTTGAGTGAACGGTATTTATTGGGAGAGCGACGGTCTTCCGCCATTCCCCATTATAGTTATTCTTCTTGGGGTTTGCACTCTAAAACTTGTTACTAAGTAGTTTCCTACTTGACACCAAACAGGGTTTCAACTTCCAATTACAGTTCTCAATCCAATCACTTATCATATCCCCTGGGGGTCCTAGTGTTATATGTTATTTTTACTATACGTAGCCCATGACCTAATACTAACCCGTATGAGATGACTTCCAATTCCTTGAGCCAAAGGCCCCTAAATATTTATCATAGGTTTGTTATGTGTATGAGATTGACCATTTAGAATTTCATCACCTTCCTAAGTATTTAGGACCATAAATTAAATCATTTATTTAAGTGTCCTAGGTCACTCTGTACATGAACTACTATATCCAATGATCCATTATGTCTAAGTAATTTATCTGGAGTTCATCTAGGTTAAAAAATGAATGTCCATCAAGAATCCTAATTTTTCCATTTGATTTACCATTCATTTCTATTTATGATTAAAATCACAATTATTCCATTTTTTAAATGAAGTACGTAAAATTTTCAACTGAAAATTCATAGAAAATTAATGGTGATTAACATTATCATAATAATACTCCAAATAAAAATTCATATTCCTAACCAGTGATTTGACCAAAAAAATTTACAGGTGAATATTATTATAGAAATGCCACAACTATGGTTTTCAGCATACTCAATCATCCAAAATTCTTAAATAAATTCATAGAGGTTTATATCACAGAAACTAGACTATATACATTTTTCCATAATTTTCCAAACAGTATTACCCCTACTTTTAATTTAAATCCCAAAAGGGTAAAACTTTAAATATTCAAATTACACAAGATATAATTCTCAAACAAGCTCATAACTTTTTCCAGAGATATAAAATGTCATATTAGGGCTTGTATAAAAAGTTTTAGAATTTTGTTGGTCAGTAGCCCGATTTATCATTTTTAATTCTAAATGAGCCTATTTTCTAATTATTCAAATTAATGGAATTTTTGATCTCAAGAATTCCAATCTTTCTATGGGAGGTGTAATTCATCCCCATAAGCCTTTGTCCAAAATCTCATGGATATGCATTGGGCTAAATGGGATAACTTCTCACTTTCCCCCTTTTTAATATTGACACACCATTTACAAATCTACCTCCATCATGCATGTTGGATTTCCCAACATGCAGAGGGCCAAATGGTCTGAATTTCTACCATGGTCATATAATGACTCAATGGCCATGCTAACCAAATTTGGGGGCATTGTGATAAGGGATTCTCCCTATATTCCTTTTATTTAATAAATGGAATTTCTATAAAAAACCATTGAAAAATACCTTCCAAATTTTTTTATTTTTTGGTAGGGCCTAAGTCTAACATAAGCATATGTATAACCTAAATTTCATTGCATGTGGACATAGGGCTTGACCTAGGCATCCATTAAAAATTCTGTCGTATCCTAGGAGCAGTCCTTGGAGAACTGTACTGCAGTTAGCTACAGTGCTCCAAATTATAAGTTTAGAGTGTCATATTAAAGGTGCGACCTAGATATACCTTTTTAGTGTTGGACAATATTTTTGTAAATTCCTCTAAGAGGCCTCAATAACTCATGGAATGTGACTGAATTTAAGTGATAGAAATTACACTAGTATATAATTAATACAATTGTTTATATTACATTTAAATGGACGGCATCAGCTCATCTTCCCAAATGAACCGATGGTCCAGATCTTCCCGAGCTGTAGCTATTTGATCTCTACTTTCCCGGCCATCCATCCACCGCCACCGCCGGCTATTATCTCCACCACCTCCGTTGAGGTGGTGGGTAGCATTTCCCGGCGATATGGCGGCCAGAGGCATCTCCTTTGGCAAACCCCAGCAAGGAGAAATGCTCGGAAATACAATCTCATCTTCCTCACATGGTATCAGGAACAATTGAGCCTGATATCTCTCCTACAATAACTAGATTGCTAGCACCGAGGGAGGGGAGGAGAAACAGACCTTTAGGCGCGTTTGGCGCCGAGTACGGTGGTGGTGAGCCGTGACCGACAACTTCTCTGGTGAGTTAGCTTGTTTCCTAGTTTCTCCAGTTATCTCTTTTCTCCAACTGTTGATTTCCACTCCTCTGGGCTATATGAAGATGATGGTGGCCTTGGATTTTTGTTGGGAGTGGTCGGTTTAAGGACTTTGAATAAGGGGAGTGGCTGGGAGTGACTAGGAGTGGCGGGTCACGGCTGGTCATCCTTGAGTATTGTTCCTCCTTGCTACCAAGTGTCACTATAATATTGGACCGTCCAATTATTACTTTCAATAAGTCTTGATTGAAAACATGGGACACAAGGAGCCATAAGCTCTGATCCCGAACCCAGTTCAGTCCGTACATTGAACCAACAAACCCAGCCTGGAATGAAAAATCCTCGAAGTCAAAAGTGTTGAGTGGCGTTGAGACCACTCAACGTTGCGCTGAGACCACTCAATGGCTTGTTGAGTGCCGGAATTTCTAAGTCAAAAGCATTGAGGTGCATTGAGACCACTCAACGCTGCATTGAGTTCACTCAACGCCTCAATGAGTTCAATCAATGACTCGTTGAGTTCACTCAATGCCTCGTTGAGTTCACTCAACGCATCATTGAGTTCTCTCAACGCCTCATTGAGTTCACTCAACGCCTCGTTGAGTGCAAGAATTTCTAAGTCAAAAGCATTGAGTGCCATTGAGACCACTCAACTCGGTGTTGTGACCACTCAACGCCTCTTAGTCCACTCAACGCCAACAACATTCAGACTATCTCTAAGTCAACAATATTGAGTGGCGCTGAGACCACTCAATGCCGCGTTGAGTCCACTCAATGCCAATAGCATCCAGAATATCTCTGTCAAAAGCATTGAGTGGCATTGAGACCAGTCAACGCCATGTTGAGTCCACTTAATGCCAACAACATCGATAATATCTATGTAAAAAGTGTTGAGTGGCGTTGAGACCACTCAACGCACGCGACGCTTTATCGATTGCGTCGAGTTTACTCGACTCACTCGACGCTTGCCGAGCCTAAGTCAATTATCTTGACTCAAAATGTGTGTGAGGGGCCTAGGACGAAATGGAATGTTACAAATCCCAAAAAACAAAAACAATTTCATCCTCGAAATTCAAGTTCGGGTCTAGGGGGTTTCTATGCACAAGAATTTAAAGAACTTTAAAACAAAATTTAAAATATACCTGAGGCCCAAAGTTCTAAATATTATTCACACATCAGATCCATTGGCTCCCAAGTGTGTTCCTCCCGTCCGTGGTTGGACCATAACACCTTGACCAAGGGAACCTTCTAATTCCGCAACACTCGAATCGTTGTATCATCGATCCAGACCGGCTTTAAAAAGACTGATCTATCAGGTGATACCGGGCCCACTATAGTGGTAATATGGTGCTCTGGTCGATGGATATCCCTCCGAAGCAAGGAGATGTAGAAGATGTCGTACAGAGTCCCTAACTCTGGCAGCAGCTCCAGTCGGTAAGCCAAGGGACCAATCAGCTCTAGGATAAAGTATGGTCCTAAAAATCGAGGCTGAGCTTCTTGTGCCTCCGCATCCGCGAGACACCATGCACCAGACGTATCTTCAAGAACACCCTATCCCCACCTTGAACTCCACCTTTTGATTCCCTGCATCGTAGTACTTGGCCTTCCTACTCTGTGCCTCCAGCATCCGATCCCTGATCAGCCGTATATGAGCATCCGTATACACAATATAATCCGATTCAAGTGCCCTGGGGTCCTCATCCTGGACCCAAGATAGTGATGTACGATACTTTATTCAGTATAGGGCCACATATGGTGCCACCCCAATGCTCTCCTGGTGGCTATTGTTGTAGGAGAACTCAATCAGTGGCAACAGCCTTTCCCAGGGCTTCCTCGTGTCAGTATATATAAATGCAGTAGATCCTCCATAGTCCAGTTGGTTCGCTCAGTTTGGCCATTGGTCTGCGAATGGAAAGCGGTGCTAAAAGCAAGCTGAGAACCTAAGTACGCCTGCACCGCTCTCCACTCCCTATAGGTGAACTGACCATGACGGTCCGAGACAATCGTCTTGGGGACGCTGTAGTACCTGACGAACTGCTCCAAAAATAACCTCACAAAAATAACAACTGGGTTGTCCTTCCTGATCGGTATAAATCGGGCCACCTTGGTCATTCAATCGACAATGACCCAAATAGAATCGTGCCCAGAGTGAGAATGAGGTAAACCATGCACGAAGTCCATAGCTATATCCTCAAGCTTCCACTCTGGCACCAACAATGACTGTAGTAGTCCTCTAAGGATCATGCACTCTGCCTTTACCTACTAGTAGGTCTTGCAATGCGTCACATAATATATGATTTCCCTCTTCATCCCCGACCAGTACATGCTCCTCCGCAAGTCTGTAGTCATCTTGGTGATATCGGGGTGCACCGAGTACTGAGAACAGTATGCCTCCATGAGTATATCCTCCCGAATACCACCTCCTGCGGGTATATAATGACGGCCACAGAAATGAACGAGGTATTCACGTAATGAATAATCCTCTGACTCACCCCCTTCCAGGGCTCTGAATACTGGCTCCAAAGCTGCATCCAGTCTCTCATGTGTTCCGATGCACTCCCGTATGTCACACTCGATGACAAAGGAGTTCAAGTACTCTCGATAAACTGCTGGCTCGGACTCGAAAACCATAGTAATCTGCATCTCCTCCATTATTCGTACTAGCTCCATAGCCATCACCCAGGGCTTCGGAACAGTAGTGCCAACTCTCCTGCTCAAGGCATCTGTTACGGTGTTCACCTTTTACGTGTGATAATGCATCTTATAGTCGTAGTCGCACAGGAACTCATGCCATCTCCACTAGCGTAGGTTTAGATCCTTTTGTATGTCAATATACTTGAGGTTCTTGAGATCTGAGAAGATATCATAATGAACCCCATACAAGTAATGCCTCCAAATCTTCAACGCAAACACCATTGCCCCGAGCTCCAAATCATGTAAGGGGTAGTTCTGCTCGTGCTTATTCATCTATCTCGAAGCATAAGAGATGACGTGCCCATACTGCATCAGGATTGCAGCCATCCCCTGATATAATGTGTCGGTATAAATTTGAAATCCTTCCTTCCCAAACGGAAGTGCAAGGATGGGGGAAGAGGTGAGCCTGTCCATCAACTCCTGGAATGCTGCCTCGTACTTGTCAGTCCAAACAAAGGTTGCATCCTTCTTTGTCAAGGACGTAATGGGGAGTGCTAACCTTGAGAACCCCTCCACGAACTTGAGATTATATCCCGGCAGTCCCAAGAAACCGCGGATGTCTGAAGCTGACTTTGGCTGTGACCAATCTCCAACTTCCTGCACCTTGGTCGGGTACACAGCCAACCCGGCTCCACTGATCGTGTGTCCCAGAAATACCACCTCCTGAAGCCAGAACTAGCACTTGGAAAACTTTGTATACACTTGATTCTCTCTCAGCTTGCCTAACACCAGAGCCAAATGTTGGGTATGCTCCTCCTTTGTCTGGGAGTAGATGAGGATGTCGTTAATGAAAACTATGACAAAACTATCTAGGTAGGGCTCTATGACACAGTTCATCAGACTCATGATTGTGGAAGGTGCATTCGTGAGCACGAAGGGCATCACCGTGAACTCGTATATTCCATATCGAGAATAGAAAACTGTCTTCGGGATGTCCTCCTCCCGAATGCATAGCTGTTAGTATCCTGACCTCAAGTAGAGCTTGGAGAACCAGAAGGCTACCTATAGCTGGTCAAATAACTCATTAATCCGCAGTAGTGGGTACGTGTTCCGTACAGTCAATCGATTCAGCTCCTGGTAGTCGATGCAGAGCCGCAACGACCCATCCTTCTTCTTAATGAACAACACCGGTGCTCCCTACTGTGATGAGCTCGGTCTGACAAATCCTGATTCCACCAGCTCCTACAACTATGTCCTGAACTCCGCTAGCTCCTTGGGGGCCATCGTATAAGGTGCTAGAGATGCGGGCCTCTCTCCCGACACTAACAAAATCTGAAATTCCATGTCCCTTGCTAGTGGCAATCCGGGAAATTTCTCCGGGAATACGTCGGAGAAATCCGGAACCACCAGGATATCAGCAATAGAATCTTCTGCTCCCGCCATCTCAAAGTAGATCAAGTATACCTCATCTCCTTGCTCATAGGCTTTGACAACCTGCAAAAATGATAGTAAGGTACGAGAGACAGGTCTAATACCTTCGATGATGATGTCAGAGTCCCCATGCCATAAGGTGATCCTCCTTAACGGGCAATTGATGCAATCGTAGTTCCAATGCAACCAAGTCCTGTCCAAGATCAGATCGAAGTCCGATAATCTCAAAATCTTCACCAGCACTTCGAATGTATTTCCTCCAATTTATGCCTCCAGGTTATACTTGGCAGATGATAGAAGCTCTGATACATCTGGTAGACGCACCCACCTGGTTATAATGCTGAACCAGTCTAAGCTTGCTAGTCCCTCCAAGAAGGCTTCAGATACAAACAAGTGCGAAGCACCCGTATCGAACAACGAATGGGCGGGCTTGCTGCTAATAAAGACTATACCTGAGGTTTGATTTGGGTAAAATTGGGATTGTTATTCGACGAGGTCAAAGTACTATAATTGAAATTTTAAATTTATATTAGCATTTAAATACATATAATAACCTCCTCGGGGTTCCTCCGCTCGGCGAAGTCGAAAACATACATCTGCTCTTGTCCTCGACCTCTACCATAATGACCTTTACCTCGGCCTCGACCCTAGTGTGTTGGAGGGGCTGGTGGTGGTGGAGGTGGAGGAGGAGGTGGATGACACTGTAGAGGGTAGTTAGCTCTTATGTGCCCCAGCTGTTGGCACCTATAACAAATCATTAGTCAGTTGCCACAGTCATACTGTCTCGTCAGGTCATGTATCTGCAGTGGTGGGGGAGCTAGTACTGTAAGAGGAATTTGCTTCTGCCTGAAGTTGGGACGATAAAGTCCCCCACCCCTCTTATGGCTCATCACGCTGTCTCTTTGTGATCCCCTGCCGCTATACCCGAATAATGACCCATCCAATGGTCTCTTTCCCCTGCTCTTTACCATCAGCTGGTCTACCTCCAACTTCTTATCCATCTCTATGATCTGAGATGATGTGCCATGAGAAATAAGCAGCAGAGACTGCCTCGTAGAGTCTCTAAGTCCCCGATAGAATATCTTTGCATACCTCTTATTGTCCAAATCATGAATCCTCGCAAACATGGCCAGATGGGAGAACTCCCTCTGGTACTACGTCACTAATTTTCTCCCCTTCCTGAGGTTCAAGAACCTCTCCTCTAACTCATCTCTATCCATAAAAAACATGAAATGCTCCAAGAAGGCCTCGTTGAACTCATCCTAAGAAATATTTGACAGCTCCTTACTTGCATATATAGAGTCTAACATGGACTTCCACAACCACTTTGAATGAACATCCAACGCAGAAGTCGCCAAAGTAACTACCTATATGATAGGGCAGCTGATACCTTCAAGCATCTCCTTAATGGCCTCGAGCCACTCCTATATCTTTACCGCATTCTCTGTCCCGTGGTACATCAATGGGGATAGATTCTTGAAGGCACTCAACCAATTTGATCCCGGATTTGGTTGCTGGCCTAGGGCCTGATGAGCTCTGAAAGCCTCAAGAATGGCCGTAAAAGTTTGCCCCATCTCCGTCTGTAGAAAAGGAATTGCAACCGGAGGGGGAAGAACAACATCCTGCGGTGTAGCGACCTGTGGAGGCTGCATAAAAGTAAAGTTTATAGTAGGATGACCTAACACGTTATTTAATATGGACTGTTTTCTATGACTTTTTACACATAGGCGCACCATTGCTTCTAGTGTATAGTTTGTCCGCAAACTAATGCTCGAGCATGGTGACCAAGTGGTGTGGACTTCTTTCTCATATGATCATTTGTACGTGATACCAGTTTGTAAGACCCCCCCCTTACCAAGGAGGTTACCCGGTCTTATGCCTAGAACCGCCGCCTTACGGTGACACTAATAAGTGGGCTAGTCGACACCACAAGACGCCGATCCTGCTAGCTAGTACAGTCATTTAACCTATTTGGCCAATCGAGAGAAGAAGTATAACAAGTATAAATAAAACTAACAAGACCACAATGTCACAATACAATGTCATCATATATGTAAATGAAAGTACAATTGTCAAAATGAGTACAAATTGAGAGAAGCGCATATGCCCGATACATGCTAAATCAAATCTCTCTCTCTCTCTCTCTCACTGCAACAATAAGCGGAAGCGGTAACTGAAAAACTCATCATCACCTGACGTCGAATTATGGTAAAAGTAGTGCGCGGTAACTGATCCTCATGTCTTGCCACCTCATCCTGCTAGTCGCGATGGTGCTCCAGATCCTCGATCTCCTACGGTCACAACAGACCGTTAGTCATAAAGACTAAACCATTTTGTCCTCGCCTCACCCACACGACTCCTAGGTTCTGAGCGGGAGGACGAAGCAGAGGACAACAAGAGGTATAAAAAGGAAAGCAGATGACAGTGGATCTATTCTAACATGGTTAAATTCCAACAGATATATCTCTATTCTAGCAATTCTATATAGTGCGATTAAGGTATATAAAAAAATACTGAAAAGGAGTACAGTAAGTAAAGTAAAGAAAGAGTAGAAAGTAAACTATCTGCCGCTACACTAAAATCACACGAGTCCCTTAACTTATATGAATGTCCATACAAACTTATATGTTAAGGTTTCTGAAATATAACTTATCATATAAAATAGCTCATACTAATTTATATGATAAGGATCTACAGTGCGCATGACTTAGGTATGTATGTATGCTATGATTTGTTCTGCGGGTTATGGTTTATACAAGTTCAACTGACACACACGACTCTGTGATCACAGACCTTTAGTTCCCACTTTTTGGAGTTAGCTTAACTCTCGGGTACAACCATTGTGGCTATCGCAGCAGCGGAGTGGGCATCTCCGTATCCTAGGCGGGTATACACACTACTAGGACTAGACCCTTCGTACGCCTCTATACACATCCTAGGTGCATATTTTTGAGTCTCTGCGCACTAATTTGCTAGCAAATCCACCAGTCTTTTTGGTCGAAATGTGTATTTTCGAGGATCGTCCTCCAGACCGTAGTGTAAAACAACCCACTAGCCCGTATAACCCTCATACCTCGCCAGAGTCACCGTGCTGCCATTAGTGTGACTATTGTCCTAGTACCGCATGACCCACAACTAATATATTCTATGCACATGCAATTTATTTCCAACCCGAGCCTCCAGCTCGTAGGAGTAAACCCATCCTGTATCCAAACATCCGAACCTCCAGCTCGCAGCACTAAACCCGTCCTGAATCCCTCCAACCCTATGCATGTGAGTTTTCCATATTGTTCCCTTAACCTATTAGACTACTCTTGTTTAATTCTTATTATACCTAGCAATTTAGGGTTAGTCCTTGGACTACAAAGGGCATGCCCGATGAAGGGCTCTCGGGGGCACTAGAAACTATGATGGGCTGAATCCAAAAGCACCCTTTCTCAATGTCACTTACTTTTATTAGGGTTTACCCATTATTTGTACCCAACTCTCAGTGTTTCTCTTGAGTGAACCTAAAGACTTAAGGCATTTATTGGGAGAGCGACGGTCGTCTGCCGGTCCCCGTTGTAGTTATTCTTCTTGGGGTTTGCACTCTAACACTCGTTACTAAGTAGTGTCCTACTTGACACCAACCAGGGTTTCAACTTCCCAATTGTTGAAACCGGAAAACCGGTCTCTTGTGGAGTTCGACCCTTGGGGAAGGGGTGGCCGCGCACCTACTTCACTCCTGCAAGAAAACGAGACAAAGGAAAGAAAAAAACAAGGACTAGACCAAGGGCCCGGCGTGGAGGTCCCACCACAAACCCGGAAGATCTCAGAGCGCTTCCCCTCCTTAGCCAAATGCCGGGCTAAGGTACCTCAGAAAGCGCTAGTAGGCCAGAGAATTAGTAAGCGTGCCCTCTGAGGTACCCCTTGGGTCCTATTTATAGGAAAAGATGGCCTGCCAATATACAACCTTCACTGTTTTCGAGGACTACAGACAAACCAAAAGGGGCCACAGTAAAAGTATGCCATGGCCAAGATGCGAGCTGGACCTGAGGGGGCACTCGCTCGGCAGGAGGCCCGACTCGCCTCGCCCTGGGCCTAGGCGGGCACGGGCTCGGCGGACTGTGCTCGGCTAGCGGGCTCGGCTAGACTATTGCCGAGCTCGGACTCGGCACGACGATCGCCGAGCTCGGACTCGGCACGGAGATCGTCGAGCTTGGCTCGACTATCATCGAACCCTGTCTCCGCACCGAGCTTGGTCTCGGCAAGCTGGGCTTCGTTCGACCATCGCCGAGCTTAGCTCGACTATTGCCGAGCTCGGACTCGGCAATATGGATCCAAGTTGATCTGAGCGGCCGGTTCAACCTCTGTCGACCACTCGCAGGATACGGGGTTGTACACCAATATAGTTCTCAATCCAACCACTTATCATATCCCTAAGGGTCCTAGAGTTATATGTTACTTTTGCTATGCGCATCCCATGACCTAATACTAACCCGTATGAGATGACTTCCAATTCCTTGTGCCAAAGGCCCTTAATTATTTATCATGGGTTTTTCATGTGTATGAGATTGACCATTTAGAATATCATCATCTTCCTATGTATTTAGGACCATAAATTAAATCATTAATTTAAGTGACCTAGGTCACTTTGTACATGAACTACTATATCCAATGATCCATTATGTCTAAGTAATTTATCTTGAGTTCATCTAGGTTAAAAAAGTGACTTTCCATCAATAATCCTAATTTTTTAGTTTGATTCACCATTCATTTTCTATTTATGATTAAATTCACAATTATTCCATTTTCTAAGTGAAGTACCTAAAATATTAAACTGAAAATTCATAGAAAATTTCTGGTGATTAACATTGTCATAAAAATATTCCAAACAAAAATTCATACCCCTAACCAGTGATTTGACCTAATATAATTACAGGTGAATATTATTACAAAAATGCCACTACTATGGTTTTTAGTATACCCAATCATCCAAGATTCTTTAATAAATTCACAGAGGTTTATATCAAAGAAATAAGACTATATACATTTTCCCATAATTTTCCAAATAGTATTACCCCTACTATTAATTTAAATCCCGAAAGGGTAAAACTATAAATATTCTAATTCGCTAGAAATAATTATCAAACAAGATCATTACTTTTTCTAGAAATGTATAATGTCCTATTAGGGCTTGTATCAGAATTTTAGAATTTTATAAGGTCAGCCATATATTTTTTTTTATTTCTAAATGAGCCTATTTTCCAATAATTCAAATTAATTGGATTTTTGATCCCAAGAATCCTAATCTTTCTATGAGAGATGTAATTCATCCCCATAAGCCTCTGTACAAAATCTCATGGACATGCATTGAGACAAATGGGCTAACTTCCAACTTTCAACTTTTTCACTATTGATACACCATTTACAACTCTACCTCCATCATGCATGTTGGATTCCCCAACATGTTGAGGTCCAAATGGTCTGAAATTTCTACCGTGGTAATATAATGACCCAATGGCCATGCCAACCAAATTTGGGGGCATTGAGATAAGGGAATCTCCCTATATTCCTTTTATTTACTAAATGCAATCTCTATAAAAACTATAAAAACAATCCTCCAAAAATTATGATTTTTGGACAGGGCCTAAGTCTAAAATAAGCATATGCATGACCTAAATTTCATTTCATGTGGACTTAGGGTTTGACCTAGGCATCCATTTGTAATTCTGCACTATCCTAGGAGCAGTCCAAGGAAAACTGTCCTACAATGTTCTACACTGTTGTAAATTGCAAGTTTAGGGTGTCCAATTAAAGGTAAGACCTATATCTACCTTTTTTATGTTGGACAATTTTTCTGAAAAGGCCTCTAAGAAGCCTAAATAATTAATGCAATTTGACTTGATTTATGTGACAGAAATTATACTAGTAGGTAATAAATACTATAATTTATATTACATTTAAATGGACGACATCAGCTCATCTTCCCCAATGAGCCGAATGCCCAGATCATCCCAAGATGTACCTCTTTGATCTCCACTTTCCTGGCCATCTGACCCCTGCCATTGCCGACAATTTTCACCACCACCTCTATTGAGGTGGTGGCTAGCATTTCCCGGCGATATGGCCGCCGGAGGCGGCTCCTCTGGCGAACCCGAGTAAGGAGAAATGCTCTGAAATAAAACCTCATCTTCCTCACATTGTATCGGGAAAAATTGATCCCGATATATCTCCTACATGAACTAGATGGCTAGCACTAAGGGAGGGGAGGAGAAACGGACCTGTAGCCGCGTTTGGCGGCGAGTACGGTGGTGGTGAGCCATGACCGACAACTTCTCTGGTGAGTTAGCTTGTTTTCTAGTTTCTCCAGCTATCTCTTTTCTCCAGCTATTGATTTCCACTCCTCTGGGATCATTGAAGATGATGATGGCCTTGGTTTTTGGCTGGGAGTGGCCGGTTTAAGGACTTTGAATAAGGGGAGTGGGTGGGAGTGACCGGGAGTGGTGGGGAGTGGCAGGTCATGGTTGGTCGTCCTTAAGCATGGTTCCTCCTTACTGCCAAGTGTCACCATAATATTGGACCGTCCAATTATTACATTCAATAAGTCTTGATTGAAAAGATGGGGCACAAGGGGCCATTAGCTCTTATCTCGAACTCGGTTCAGTCCGTACATTGAACCAACAAACCCATCCTGGAATGAAAAATCCTCTAAGTCACAAGCGTTGAGTTGCGTTGAGACCACTCAATGCCTCATTGAGTGCAAGAATTTCTAAGTCAAAAGAATTGAGTGGCATTGAGACAACTCAAAGCACTATTGAGACCACCCAACTCCACGTTGAGTTACCTCAATGCCTCGTTGAGTGTTGGAATTTCTAAGTCAAAAGCTTTGAGTTGCGCTGCGTCCATTCAATGCCACATTGAGTCCACTCAATGCCAATAACATTCAGACTATCTCTAGGTCAAAAATGTTGAGTGGCGTTGAGACCACTCAATGCCGCATTGAGTGGCATTGAGACCACTCAACGCCTCATTGAGTCCACTCAATGCCAACAACTTGAAGAATATCTCTATCAAAAGCGTTGAGTGGCATTGTGTAAGACCCCATTTTTTTTTGCTACGCTACCTTGTCTTACGCCTAGAACTGCTGTATAACGGTGACACCGACACTCGGGTGGGTTGCCACTACAAAATGCCGATTCTGCCGGCATTAATGATCATTCAAGATGTAAAAGTACAAGTGCGAGAAGACAATACAGTCAAGTCCACAAATAAAATGTAATCTATGAAACAGAAATCACAACAAGTCCACATAGTAATATATGTAATGAAATAGATCAATATAGAAGGAATATTAACCGGCCTATGCCTGGTATATCAACTCCTCACTACATCACTCTCGCAGAAGCTAAGTAAAAACTAATCACACATGGAGCCGGAGGCTGGTGCTCTCGTACTAGACTGGCCCACCTCCTTGTTTACCGTACTCCACTAGTGCTGTATCTCCTACTGCTGCTCCCTATCCCCCATCCGGAGTCCCTAAAATGTTTTGTCAACCGACCGTTAGCAAAAATACTAAGCCTAATTTCCCCCACCCCTCCCCTAGTGGATCCAAGGCACCGTGCTGGAGGAATGATAGGAAAGCTAGGATGGTGGAGAGTAGGAATAAAGCAGATGATGGTGGACCTATTCTAGTAGGTATATTGTAACAACTTTATGGCTATAAAGTAAAGTAAGCTAGCAGTTCTATAATAAGGAAGCAGTAATATTAATGAGTAAGCAGAGTAGTAATAACATGTAAAGTAGACAATCAAATACGTAACCTTAACTTATATGAATGACCAAACAAACTTATAAGTTAAGAGGTCTTTTGCAAGGCTCCTATCATATAAAAAGTCCCGTACCAATTTATACGATGCAGTGTCAGGATTGTATTTAAGTATGAGTGTAGTGATACGTTATGCATGATTCACGCAAGTACAACACACGCACATGACTCTATGCACACAGACCTTTAGTTCCCCCATTTTGGAAGCTAGCTTCACTCCAAGGAGCCTCCGTAGTGTCCAACAGAGACATTGGGTCGAGCCACCCCACTCATAGGCGGTATTCACACTACCAGGCCTAACCCTTACATACGCCTCTGAAGGACACACCAGAGTCTCCACGTTCTATGCTGACTCACTGCCAGACTTTCCCTTGTCTATGTGTAAACCACACCCACAGAGTCAGCGTACCGACGTCGGAGTGAACGATCGTCAAATACCGAATACCCACCACTTTATGCACAAGCAATCATGAATTTCAAGAGCCAATGGCTCTCCGGACTAACCTATCCATCACAACAACCTCCCGAGCCTTCGGCTTACTAGGCTAACTTGCCCATTTCCACAACCACCGAGCTTATCGCTCGGTTAAACTATTCAAGCTAACCTCCCGAGACATCGGTGTAAGTGAAAGTGAAGTCCTAGTTTTTTCTTTACAAGTTGCTCTTTAACATTGATTCTTATGGTTTAGGTTAACCTTGGACTGCTTAGGGTATTCTTTGTGAAGGGCTCTCGAGGGCACTAAAAACTACGATGGGCTAAAGCCCAAAACTCCCTTTCGCAAGGAACTTACAATTAATCATATCTACCCTAGTCCCGATCCCATTTAATGTTATACTAAATCTAACCCTAGTGTATTTTTACTCTCTTTCTCCACGGGAAAGACGATCTTTCGTCGATCCAAAGCACCGCTTAACACTAGTCAGACTAACACCCTCCCCATCATGACTCCTAATGATGAACTTAATTTCACTTACAAAATCAGTATATCATTAACCCAACTCCCTATGTCCTTCCCACATGCTAACATAATTCTACAGTTTTAATATGTGCCGACCAACCTAAACTATATGAGTATGAATGGTGATCCCTTCAAATATTCATCCAAATGACCTAAGATTATTACTGGGGGTCAATCATGATAATTTAAGGTTAAATCCAGAAGATAATATGTTTCCTAATTTATTTGGCATTTATTTTATTGCACTGAAAATTAAGCCAACAATACTTTTGAACATCAAGTATAGTTTTCTGACCAGGCATTGTCTTAAAAAATTATGATAGTTTAAAATTATCAAAATAATAGTAAATACCCAAAAATATAAATTTTTCAAGATAAATTTGACCATCAATAATTTATTGAATAAACAACTGTAATATTAAGATAATTAGGGTAAAAATAGAATTATTCATCCAAATATTATAGGAAAATTACCAGATGACAAACACAAGCAGGAGAGACTATTGACCAAGAATTATTATTTCACAAGCTTATTTGTTCACATAATTAAATCATTTAAAACAAAACAATATTAAGCACCTTCTGAAGCAACCCATATAGATAGTTCTCCAATAATTCTATAAAAATTCATAGAGCTTGTGAATAACTTAAAAGGTCCTTTTACTAGATTGCATAAGTTTTCATTAGGTAGATATCTCTTAATAAATTTGTTAATGATTTGGGCAACTACAAGGGTTGTGAATGAAGTATCTCAAATAATGATCTAAAATTCACACTAAAATTTCCAGTGCTTAATAACAATATTATTGGATAGTGCCCAAATTTCAAGATCATCCAAAGTCTTATGATGCAGTAATAAAATCAAGTGTAAGAGTGCCCTAAACAGTCCTAAGTTGTTACAAGGGGGATGTAAACTCTAAATGTCCTAAAATTACTTCCTAGGGTTATTCACCATCCTAAGATGACATGGACTAAACTCAAGGTCCATACAAGGATATATCACCCTATGCCCTTCACAAACCCCCAAAGTTCAACCTTAGGGTTTGAACTAGGGTCCTCGGGCAAATCCACCATAATCCACCCCAAACTCCCAGTGATGGTGTTTTAATTGACCTTGAGGCTCTGGCCAAAGTCCCATCCCCTTTGGGTAAGAATTGGCCCCTCCATGCCCCAAGCACCCTTTTGCCCTAATTTACCCTTAAGGGACCAAATTTTGGTCACACCAATACCTACTCAAATCAACCCCAAATGGGCTGAAATTTTTACCAGGGTCATATCATGACCCTATTAGACATCCACCAAAAGTTTGGTTGGTTTTGAGGTCATTAGATGCCTAAATTATCTCTTAACCTATTTATTAAATTTTTACAAAATATTTAGGAAAATATTTTCCAAAAATTCCCATTTTTAAATACGATGGATGTGACTATATAACTAGCCTATGGCCTAAATTTCGAGACATTTGCCTGGTTGGTTTAGTGGGGGCACTAAGACTTGTCTCTTGTCATGCCTATGTATAGGATGTACCATATGGAGTGTTGTGATCAGACCGGAGATCAAAATTAGTTGAAACCAATTTTCAATTAAACTATACATCAAGGGCTATAAATTTTATCGATAACATTTTTCCATATAAGGCCTCTAAGTATTTTTAATAAATTAAAACATCCATTGCATTTTATGTAACAGAATTGAATTAAATGAAAATATATTTAATTGATCGAGCACGAATCTTGGCACAAGGATGTACGAGATCTATTCATCATCCCCGTGAAACCGACAGCTCACAGTAGCCCGTCCTTGATGGTTTCAGGAGGTTATTTCCCGGACACATGGGCGCCTCCCCGGCCGGCCAATGCCACCGCCACCTTCGTTGAGGTGGTGGCCGACGATAGACGGTGGTAGGACGGCCAGAGGTGGCCAGAATTGGGTTTTAGTCATGGAATTTAAAGCTCCAAAACTGGAGTTTTCGACTTAGCCAATTTTGGTCAATTGATCCCAAACCATGCAGCCAATGGATAGAGATCTATCCAGTGAGAAAGAGGAGAGGGATAGGACCTTTTGGGAGGGTTCGAGTCGGGCCGACTGCCGTGTCTCCATTGCCGGATTTTGAGCTTTCGGTTGTTCTACAATAGTATAATAAAAGGGCTCGAATGCTTCAGGGAAAAGGTGGAAATGGATGCTGGGAGTTCTCTCTCTCCTATTAATCATTTCCAGAAAAAGTGTGGAATTATAGGTAAATTCCTAAACCTCATGAGTCTAGTGGTCCACCTCAATTGGGCTTAACCCAAATGGATTGGACTAGGTTAGGCTAGCTTGAGTTAGTTTGACTCAAACCTAGTTTGAGTTGACTTTGGTAAATTGGCCGTTGGGTTGTCCCCATTAGGTCCTTAGTGACTCATTCGTCTCCCCTAAGGTCTAGGAAGGGTTGGGTAGGGTTGTGTTGGGTACATTGGAAACTGTGTACCTGATTTGGAGAAGCTTACTTAACTCAATGATATACATCATTGTGTATTTGATGAGATGTTGAGTTTCAATGTGCAGGTTAAAGAAATGTAGAAAAAATATTATAAGTACAAGTGTCAACACTTGTGAAGGAAATGTGTCGACACCAGGAGCCAGATTTTGTCCACACACAGGACTTGTGTTGACACGCAGAAATATAGTCTACAATAATTGTGTTGACACACAAGACTTGTGTTGACACACTCAAGAATTCTGTCGACACCAACTATGTCGAGACTAGAAGCAGATTGTGTCGACACACTAGACTTGTGTCAAAAAATTCTACAGAAGTAGTGTCGAGAATATAAAGAATAGTTGTGTCGACATTCTATGAGCTGTATTAACATCATCAAGAATTGTGTCGACACATGTTCCATTTGCGTAGACACATATGAAGTTTTGTCTCGACACTTTTGTTGGGTATTGTATCTACAATGCACCTGATTTGAAGAAGCCCCTGAATAAGCTAAGGTGAATTGACTATGTATTTGACAATCTTCTATCAAGTTGTGCTTGCAGCTATTCCATGCTAAGTACACACCAATGTCAGGGTGCACTGGGTCAATATACACGGGTCTCCACAACGTAATCCCTCGTTAAGTAGATCAGTGTATTGACTCACGTGTGCTCTCTCTATTGGAGTGTACTTATTTTCAAGTACAGGGTCAAGATAGATCAAGAGCAGAAGAGGAGCAAAGATGGGTCAAAGACCAAGTTCATAGAAAGGAAGAGAAAAATCGTCTAAGTTAAAATCGGCGATAATCACTAAGTCTTTCATGCCGACTTCGATGGGAGTCACTTGTGATTCTCGCCGATTTGATGGGAATCATACTTCATTCCCGCCGACCTCTTCCGGATGACTGTTTTCATATCAGAAATTCTGCTAAGGCAGAATCAACGGGAATCACCCTGTGATTCTCTCCGACTTCGATGGGAATCGTTCTGATTCCCGCCGATTTGACGAGAATCAGGTTGCATTCCCACCGATTCCCTCTGACTGACTAGTTTTACAACTGGAAATCGTCCAAGGCAGAATCGACGGGAATCGTGAGTGATTCCCGCCGAATTTGACGGGAATCACCAATGATTCTCGCCGATTTTGCCTTCGGCCATTTTCGCCGGTTCGCTGGTCCGAACCAAGAAGTCGTGCGCTATTTCGGCCGGGGCAAGGGTTTTTCCTTGTGGGCCCCACAACGATCATTAGGGTTAGCTCGTGTATATATACTTGCTTATTTTGAACATCTACAGTAACTCATTCACACGAAATCAAGAAGCCGACGTCGTGCCCTAGCAGATCGCAAAAATCACCGATCGCTGTCGCCGCTCGCAAGCTTGTCACCGCCGCAGATCTCAGAGATTCTTTGATCTTCTGTCGACAGGACCGAGGCTAGCAGTGTGTCTCACGCTTCTCTCTTGAGATCTCTTGTCTCTCGAATCGTTGAATGAAGTTAGTTCTTCATTCCGAATCGATCGAGATGACTGATCAACCTGAGATCGTTCGTAGACCTTGCTTGCTTCGCCAAGAAGATTGGATTCACAAAGCATCGCCGCCGCAACTTCTTGCCACCGCAGATCTTGTCAAGATCCTCTCCAAGAGAGTACTCCGATCGTGGACTCTTCGTCTCTTTCAAGAAAGCATCAACGAATGAAGAGCGACATCGGATTCTCAACAAGTTTTTTTGTATTTCTTGTACATTAAATTTTTGTTTTGTTGTAAAGGAATTTCTATTCCTTGTTGTAAGGGTTGGGTGCAACTCGTGGTGGAGGAGTAGTGACTCCTTTGGTTGGAAGGGTTGCTTCCGTAGTGTGAGGATTGGATTTCAATCCGGTTGGTGAAGTGACTGAGTCATCCCTTGGTGGGAGATAGGTCGAAGGGGGAAAGTGGACGTACTTAAATCGGGGAACCACTATAACTGCTTGTGTGCTTTTCTGTGCTGTGTTTGTTTATTTGTGCAGGTAATTTAAATTCCGTAAAATACTACAATACACCTATTCCCCCCCCCCCCATAGGTGGATTTAGTTGAGACTAGAGACTTTCTAGTGGTATCAGAGGGAGGTTACTCAGCAATAAGGTTAACACCTTGAGTAAGATCCCGTGTCTAGTGTCAATAAGATCTCAGAAATGGACAGACTC
The DNA here is from genome assembly GCA_039513925.1 of Platanthera zijinensis. Lineage (NCBI taxonomy): Eukaryota > Viridiplantae > Streptophyta > Magnoliopsida > Asparagales > Orchidaceae > Platanthera > Platanthera zijinensis. Next base: position 67,186,272 of record CM077092.1, on the reverse strand, counting down.
AAGTATGCAGGAAAGATTTCAGTGTGCACCAAGCTGAACTTTCCTATATGGAAAGAAAGGATCAGGTTCTACATGGAAGCAGTCGACCCTCGACTCTTCATGGTAGTGGAGGAGGGACCTTATATCCCCACTAAGGCCTCCACCATTGATCCGACCAAGATGGTGCCAAAGAAGCTCTCCGAAATGGACAAGGATGAGATGGTGCTAGTCAGTCTTGACAAGAAGGCTTAGAACATTCTCGTCAGTGCCATCGATGACTCCATGATGCAGAACTTCAGCAACTGCAGGACTGCTAAGGACATCTGGCACTGCCTGATCATCCTGATGGAAGGCACAGATGAAGTAAGGGATGATCGAAGATCCCTTCTGAACCAAAAGTATGAGGCCTTCAGGCAAGGTCCCAAGGAAGAGATCGGAGTGACTTTCGAGAACTTCATGAAGATCGTCAATGCCCTGAAGGGCTATGGCAGAGTGTTCCCCAATGGTGAATTAATTGACAAAGTACTTAGATCCCTTACTAAGGAATGGGACACCAAGATCTGCGCCATCAGAGAATTTGGCAAGCTGGCCGAAACTGATCCCCAGATTCTGTTTGGGAAGCTTATGTCCTATGAGCTTCAGCTGAACACCAGAAAAGCTGAAGAAGAAGCCGACAAAGCCGCTGCCAAAGAAAAGACTGTAGCCCTGAAAGCCAATCACTCAAGGAAAGGCAAGGGTGAAGCCTCGTCCCTCTCTTGGAAAAGGGATGAGGAAGAAGACTCTGAGCCATGCTCTTCCGGCTCAGAGCTATCTGAGGAAGAATTATCCCTCATCACTCGAGAATTCAAGAAGTTCCTCAAGATGAGGAATCAAAGAAAGAGAGATGGCTCCTCCTCCAGACATCAGAAGAAGAATTACTCTTCTAAAGGTATGAACCTAAATAGAACAAACATCACTCTGCTGACATTATTCTCTTTTGATGCAATAAGCCAGGTCACGTCGTTGCTGACTGCCACCAAAGCAAGAAAGACAAGGGGAAGGGAGAGGAGCACAGGTCCTCTATAGATAAGAAGAAGGAGAGGAGCTACATTGCCTAAAAGATAAGGACATTGAGTGAGTCTGATTCGTCAGACTCTAGTGATGATGAGGAAGTCTACTTCGGGCTAATGGGTCGCTCTGACTCAAAAGGAGACTTCCCCCCATTTACTGGGAAGGTAAAAGATCGTACCGCCCTCTCTGACTCTGACTCTGAGTCACTTGATTATGATCTCGAGGACAGCCCATCTGCCCGTGAAGCTGAGCTCCTCGAAAAGTATGAGCTTCTGCTCAATACCTTTGAGGAATGCCGCAAGAGGTTGAGGGCTCAAAAAAAGGGCGTCAAATTCCTTAAGGCTGAGGGTGTGTCCCTAATAGAAGAGATCACTAGCTTGATTTCTCTCCGACAGGAACACCTGGACCTGACTTTTGAGCACTATGAGTCTCTAAGGCTCCTTGACCAGAAATAGGAATAAATCAACAAGTTGGAAGAACAACTAGCGGCTGAAAGGAAGATTGTCAAAAGCTTCTCCATGCCCAAGACCGTTCTTCCTCTGGTTGATGAATTCTCTGCTCAGGCTAAAGGGGCTGGCTTAGGGCATGTGGGTGTGCCTGGTAAATCATCCAGGAGAAACAGAAAACAGAGGAAAAATAAGGCTGCTAAGAAGGCCTCTGCTGCAGAAAAGGGAAAGGCCCCACTCGATCCTATTTTATTCAGAAAGCCTGGCTTTTCTTGCAATGAGCAGGACTTTGAGTCAACCTATGACCACTTCTTCCGGCCCTCGGTTGAAAAGCCCAAGAGTCGGTATGATGGTTGGGCCTTCCCCTGCAACTACGGTGAGAGTGTCTTCAAGGCACCTTATGAGGAAATCCAAGTGGAGAATTATGGCCACTTATCTAGAGGCCATAATAGGAAGCAAGAACCAAACGCAAAGCCTATTATACTGAAGGAATATGAAGTGAAGAAATCGTGTGACTGCTGTCATCATGATGCCTCAACCTCCAGATCCAAGGCTTCGGCTGGACCCACTGTTCAGAGGGTGAAGCTGGAGCCTAGGAAGCGGTACAACGGTTTGACTGTTGGTGTTGTGGCAAAGTTGGTCACTTTGTCGTGGATTGCAGGTTTATCCCAAGATTCAACAAGACTCCTCATGTTAGCAATGCGAGGCCGACCACTCGTAGGGTTAACCACCTGAGGGGGAGTGTGATAACAAGGAATCTAGGACCCAAGTTCGATTGGGTTCCTAAGGGAAATTAATTCTGTTTTGCAGGTATGTTCAAAGGCCACCAAAACGCAAATCTGGTACTTGGACAGTGGATGCTCCCGGCATATGACCGGGACAAGAAGCCTGTTGCTTGATTACTCCTCAGTCGAAAATGGACCCAAAGTCATCTTTGGAGGATCTGATCGAGGAGTCACCAAGGGTTATGGTATGATTTCCAACGGTGTATTCTCTATCACTGACATGGCCTATGTTGAAGGGTTAAACCATAACCTGATCAGTGTAAGCCAATTGAGTGATAAAGGATACGACATTAAGTTCTGCAAGGATAAGTGCTTGATAATATCGTGTGCCTCTTCGGAGACGGTATTAACTGGCATTAGGAGCAGAAATATCTTTTTCTTAGATTTTCTTAGATTAGATTCTTCTACCCCTGTGTGCCCAGTAGCAAAAGGCAGTGCATCTCTTTGTGAACAATGACACAAGAGATTAGCACATATTAATTTCAAGACAGTTAATATGTTGTTTTCCAAGAACTTATTAAGGGATGCCCCTACTATTAAGTGCATCAAAGATATCCCTTTTCCTGCATGCTAGAAGGGCAAACAGACTCGGGCTACCTTTAAGAGCATTGCAGACAAAGACTCCTCCAGATGTCTCTATCTTCTGCATATGGACTTGTTCGGTCTAGTGCAAGTTCATAGCTTAGGAGGCAAATCGTATAAGCTAGTGATTGTTGATGATCACTCTCAGTTTACGTGGGTGTTCTTCTTGAAATGAAAGTTAGATACGTTTGACATCTTCACAAGTTTTGTCAAGCAGATTCAGAACGAACTTAACTGCTCCGTGGTCAAAATCAGAAGTGACCGTGGAACAGAATTCGAGTCTGGTGCTATGACAGAATTCTGTGAAGAACATGGTATCTTTCATGAGTTTTCCTCCCCGCGTACTCCTCAGCAAAACGGAGTTGCGGAGAGGAGAAATAGAATGCTCATTGAATGACGATTCCCTTCCAGAGTACTTCTGGGCAGAGGCTGTCAATACGGCTTGTCATGTGCAAAACCGGGCATTGATCAACAAGAATCATCGTAATATGCCTTATGAGCTACTGAAAGGCAGGAAACCGACCATGTCCTATTTAAGGATTTTTCGCTGCAGATGATATGTACTCAATAATGGGAAGTACCCACGCACTAAATTCGGAGAAAAATGCTTCAAACGCGTCTTCATGGGCTATAGTAGCTATAGTCGGGCATATAGGGTCTTCAATAATAAAACCCTAGTTGTAGAGGAGTCCATTAATATTGTTTTTGATGAAGGAAGCTTGCTTCATAGCAATTCTTCCAGTGACATTCTTTAAGATGCAGGTGCAAGGCTTGAACAGCTAAGTCTCGATGAGACTGCAAAAGGTGCAACTTACAAGTATGTCAAGGTTTCTACCTTAACACCAACTGGAGAAGATGACGATCAGGATGGAGCAACTCTCCCAGAAGAATGAGAAGCCCAAGAAGCTGTTAGAGCTCCAAATGCCAGACTCTTGGAGCTCCGACACGCGAGGGATCATCCCAGAGATCAGATCATAGGAGATCCTTGTGATGGTGTTAGAACTCGGAGAGGTACAATTAACGAGATTCTGCATCTTAGTTTTCTGTCACAGGTTGAGCCAAAGAAGTTCGACGAAGCGAACAAGGATGCATCATGGATATTGGCCATGCAAGATGAACTGCATCAATTCGAATGATGCAACGTCTAGACGCTTGTTCCCAGACCAAAGAAACAGAATGTGATCGGCACTAAGTGGATCTTCAGAAACAAGCTGGATTAACACGGTGTCATCATCAAGAACAAGGCCAGACTAGAGGAGGGCATTGACTTCGACCAAACCTTTGCACCACTTGCAAGGTTCGAGGCGATCAGATTGTTCCTGGCATATGCCTCTCACAAGGGATTCACGGTCTATCATATGGACGTGAAATATGCGTTCCTAAATGGAAATTTGAAAAAGGAAGTATTTGTAGCGCAACCCCCAGGTTTTGTTAATCCATCACTTCCTAATCATGTTTATTTTCTTAATAAAGCATTATATGGATAAAAACAAGCTCCTCGAGCTTGGTATGAGACTCTGTCTAGTTTTCTTCTTGAGAACAAGTTCTCGAGAGGAAAAATAGATAAGACATTGTTTCTTAGGGAATTCAAAGGCAATATTTTGCTGGTGCAAATCTATGTTGATGACATAATATTCGGCTCAACGGACAACAATCTTTGCAAGAAGTTTTCTAACCTTATGCAAGGAAAGTTTGAAATGAGCAGCATGGGAGAGCTAAAGTATTTCTTAGGACTTCAAGTGAAACAGTCTGAGGATGGAATTTTCATCTCTCAGACAAAGTTCACAAATGAACTCCTCAAGAAATTCAAGATGGAGAATGCAACCTCTATGAGGAATCCAATGGGATCCACTGTGTCTCTAGACAAGGATGAGAAAGGGAAACTTTTTGATGAAACCAAATATAGAAGCATAATTGGATCCCTGCTGTACCTTACTGCCAGTCGACCAAATATTATGTTTTCCACATACGTTTATGCCAGATATCAGGTGAACACTAAGGAATCTCATTATGTCGCTGTTAAGAGAATTCTTAGATACCTTAAAGGTACACCAAATCTTGGTTTGTGGTACCCAAGAAATAATGATGTCGAGCTGATAGTCTTTTCAGATGCTGACTTTGCAGGAAGCAGGGATGATAGGAAAAGCACTTTCGGAATGTGCCAATTCCTCGTAAGAAGGCTTATTTCGTGGAGTAGTAAAAAGCAGAACTGTGTCGCAACCTCTACGGCTGAATCTGAGTACATTTCAGCAGGCAGCTGTTGCGCACAACTTCTATGGATCAAAAATCAACTCGAAGATTATGACTTACAGTTCATAGAAGTTCCGATGTATTGTGACCCCTAGAGCTCAATAACAATTGCGAACAATCAAGTGTCGCACAGCAGAACAAAGCATATTGAAGTGCGCTACCACTTAATTCGGGAGCATGTGGAAAACAAAGATATCTCTCTCTGTTATGTCCCCACGGATAAGCAGATTGCAGATATCTTCACAAAGCCCCAAGATGAGGCCAAGTTCAGTCTCTTCAAAACTGAACTCGGCATGCTAAACTATGAAGATTGAAGACTGAAGGGCTCAAGGCTCTTGTATCAAGGGGGAGCATCTGCTAGGAATTCAAGATCGGATGCAAGAAATGAGGGGGAGCCTTATGCTCCAAGTGAAGTCCCAGATTTGCAGAAGCCGAAAAGGGGGAGACTTCCCTCTCGGCTAAGGCTAAGGTGGCGGCCAAGGTTAAGTATGCTGCCAATGGTTAAGTATGCTCTCAGGAAAATGGTAATGAATTTCACTCTCAATTGAATTTTCATTTTTTTTTATTTTCATACCCATCTGTTCTATTCACCTTAGCTTGTAAGGTTTTGGCTTCTTCAAATAGGGGGCGATTGTTGGGTATTGTATCCACAATGCACCTGATTTGAAGAAGCCCCTGAACAAGCTAAGGTGAATTGACTATGTATTTGACGATCTTCTATCAAGTTGTGCTTGCAGCTATTCCATGCTAAGTACACACCAATGTAAGGGTGCAGTGGGTCAATATACATGGGTCTGCACAACGTAATCCCTCGTTGAGTAGATCAGTGTGTTAACTCACGTGTGCTCTCTCTATTGGAGTGTACTTATTTTCAAGTACACGGTCAAGATAGATCAAGAGCAGAAGAGGAGCAAAGATGGGTCAAAGACCAAGTTCATAGAATGAAAGAGAAAAATCGACTAAGTTAAAATCGGCGAGAATCACTAAGTCATTCCCGCCGACTTCGACGGGAGTCACTTGTGATTCTCGCCGATTCGATGGGAATCAGGCTTCATTCCCGCCGACCTCTTCCGGATGACTATTTTCCTATCATAAATTCTGCTAAGGCAGAATCGACGGGAATCACCAAGTGATTCTCGCTGACTTCGACGGGAATCGTTCTGATTCCTGCCGATTCGACGAGAATCAGGTTGCATTCCCGGTGAATCCCTCTGGCTAACTAGTTTTATAACTAAAAATCGGTCAAGGAAGAATTGACTGGAATCGTGAGTGATTCCCTCCGAATTTGACGGAAATCACCAATGATTCTCGCCGATTTATCTTTAGGCAATTTTCGCCTGTTCGCTGGACCGAACCAAGAAGCCGTGCGTTGTTTCGACCGGGGCTAGGTTTTTTCCTTGTGGGCCCCACAACGGTCATTAGGGTTGGCTCGGGTATATATACTTGCTTATTTCGAACATCTACAGTAACTCATTCACGCGAAATCAAGAAGCCGATGTCGTGCCCTAGCAGATCGCGAAAATCGCCGATCGCTGTCGCCACTCGTAAGCTCGTCACCGCCGCAGATCTCAGAGATTCTTTGATCTTCCGTCAACAGGACCGAGGCTAGCAGTGCATCTCACGCTTCTCTCTTGAGATCTCTTGTCTCTCGAATTGTTTAACGAAGTTAGTTCTTCATTTCGAATCGATCGAGATGACTGATCCAACTGAGATCGTTCGTAGAACTTGCTTGCTTCGCCAAGAAGATTGGATTCACAAAGCATCGCCGTCGCAACCTCTTGCCGCCACCGATCTTGTCAAGATCCTCTCCAAGAGAGTACTCCAGTTGTGGACTCTTCGTCTCTTTCAAGAAAGGATCAACGAACGAAGAACAACATCGGATTCTCCACAAGTTTGTTTGTATTTCTTGTACATTCAATTTTTGTTTTGTTGTAAAGGAATTTCTATTCCTAGTTGTAAGGGTTGGGTGCAACCCGTGGTGGAGGAGTAGTGACTCCTTTGGTTGTAAGGGTTCCTTCCGTAGTGTGAGGATTGGATTTCAATCCGGTTGGTGAAGTGACCGAGTCGTCCCTTGGTGGGAGAAAGGTTGAAGGGGGAAAGTGGACGTACCCAAATCGGGGAACCACTATAACTGCTTGTGTGCTTTTCTGTGCAGTGTTTGTTTATTTGTGCAGGTAATTTAAATTCCGCAAAAGACTGTAATACACTTATTCCCCCCCCCCATAGGTGTATTTAGTTGACACTAGAGACTTTCAACTTTCTGTTGAGATAAAAGTGACGAAGTATCAAATGTCAAGAGTGAAAACTTGACAGCTGTCATAACTTACAAAGCTGTCATATCTGTCAGAGCTGTCAGAAGGCAGTTATGAACCGATCAGCCTGTAACCTCGTATGGGTTGTATATAAAGACCTATTCTATCAAAAAAAAGAAAAAGAAGGAAGAGGGACTGGGTAGCTGGTTCATCCTGAAATTAACAAGTCATTGTTAAAGATAAGGAAGATCCTGAACAAGTCTGAAAAAAAATTTAGAATCACATCTGAAAGAAGAGAAGAGCTGGATTGTGGATCGACTCCAACTTTTCAAGAAGATCAACCTTACTTTGTTTAGATTCTAGAAGCTTTGAAGAAGCTAAGACTGTTTGGATCTCAAGTAGTCAGTTCATTTCAGATCTGATCAAGATGTCTTCAACAATTTCTCTTTCTTTTCGGGTGAATAAATAATCATTCTCTCAATCAATTCTATAAGATCTTTTATAGATTTGAGGTATGATATTTGTTATCTGAGTTCTAGGCCTGGTTATAAGGGCTGAGGTTGGGCTTTCTAGCCTGAGTGTAGGAGTGTGGAATCACTCAGAGGTAGGACTCTCTGAAAGAATCGTAGTTGTAGGACTTGCTGAAGTCTGAGCTATATTAACCATTATGGGTTTTAACTTGTAAGATCTGTGGATCTGAGAAGAAATAAGGGAGTTAGGCCGAATCTAGTATACTCCTAGATAGGCAAAGGGGAAAAGTGGATGTACCCATCTCTTGGGGAACCACTATAAATCTATGTGTATGTTGTGTTGGCTGTGTTTGTATTGATCTGTGGTATGATAACTTTAGCATAGTTTTTCTAAATATGATAAGTTTTATCTGCCTATTTAAAATTGGAATTGAACCTATTCACGCCCCCTCTAGGTGTTTAGGGTATCTTGAAACCAATTCTATCAAGTGGTATCAGAGCGAGGTTGCTCAAGAATAGACTCAACAGTCTGAGTTGATCTCCAAGGCAGTTACCAGTCAGCCAAAATTGGTTCAGGTGAAAATCATAAGGAATTTGGATCCATAAAGATTCCCATATGTAGAAAGGAAATCTTCGGCATATGGAAAGAGAGGGTCAGATTAATCATGGAAGCATCTGACACAAGAATCTACATCACAGTTCAAGAAGGGCCATTCATTCCTATGAACATTTTAGTTCTTGATGCCAACCTTAAGACTCCAAAAAGTTACTCTGAAATGATTAAGGATGAGATCATCTTAGCCACTATGGACAAGAGAGCACAGAACATAATAGTTAGTGCTATAGATGACTCAACTTTCAAAAACTTGGTTCATTACAAAACCTCCAAGGAGATGTGGGACACTTTGATTGTCTACTTGGAGGGGACAGAAGAATTAAGAGAGGATAGAAAGTCTATGCTAAATCAAGAATATGAAAGTTTTAGACAAACCAAAACAGATAGCATAACTAAGTGCTATAAGAAGTTTTTCAGAATAGTTAATGAGCTGATGACCTATGGAAGAGTCTTCAGCACATATGAGCTCAATGATAAGTTTCTCAGATCACTAACCAAGGACTGGGATACCAAGATATGTGCCATTAGGAAAGTGGCCAAACTTGCAGATACATCTCCTCCAACCATATTTGGAAAATTTCTATCATATGAGATGCAGCTTATGGCCAGAAAGGAGGAGTAGAAAAGCAATAGGTCTTAGTACAAAGAGAAATCTGTGGCCTTCAAGGTTTTTGCCACAAAGAAGGACAGGAGGAAGTCTCCATCTCCTCCTAGGAAAGCTGTTGAAGTTAACTCAGATAATATTGACAACAACACATCAGACAGCCCCAATTCTCATGAAGACTTTGCTGCCTTCACAAGGAAATTCCAAAGATTCATGAGAAAAAAAATAGTGGAGAACAAAGCCATCCTCCTCTCATTCTAAGGATGACTACTACCAGAAGAAGAAATCTTCTAAGGATGAGAAGTGTAGCACTAAACCAAGCAAACTAACTTCTTCTAAGATTGTTTGTTATTGTTACCACAGGCTTGGACATGTCATATCTGACTGACCTGATAAAAGAAAGGAATCTAATGACAAGAAGAAGAATCAAAATAAGGGCAAGAAGGAGAGATCCTTTGTTTCCAATAAACAGAAGAGTTGTACTGACTCCTCATCATCAGAATCAAGAGAAGAGGCTGAAGCTGAAGCCTATATTGGACTGTTCACAACTGAAGAGGATTCTGTAGAGACTGAATTCTTGAAAATGCTAGACTCTATAAATGGGATTTAAGATCATCATTATAGAGGGCTGATGGCTCTGTCTGAGGAAGATTCGTGCCAGGATCATCCTGGTCCTAGTAAGGTATACAATCTATCTTCAATTTTTGATTATTATAATGCACCAGAATCAAAAGCATCAACATCAAGAGTTGAGGATGATTTCGAATCTGAAGGGGATGTAGATCAACTAATTTTTAACTATGGTGATCTGTTGCAAGCTTTAAGAAAAGCAGAATCCTTGCCAAAAAGAAGGCTAAGGAAATTGCCTCTTTCAAGTTAGCTGATTCAAAATCAACAAAAGTGCTGGTTCTGAAATTGAAGGAAGTAAGCCAACAAAAAATAAAACACGATCATTCAGATGGAAACAATTAACTTCAAAAATTATCACATCAAGAGTCTTGAAGTCAGACTTCAATAAGAGAGGGATCTTGTTACTAAATTATCAAAACCAAAGTTAGTCTTACACTTAATTGATAACTTCATTACCCAAAAGGGTAAGAAAGGATTAGGCTTCAAGGGAAGAACACGGGTCGCTAATTCCAAAAGGAAAGGCAAAGCCCCAGTTTAGCCACTAGATTCCAAACCCCATATTCCTTTCAGGAAAGTGACGCAACCTACTAACATGTATGGCCATGACATCACACATGGTCACTGTAAGCATGGTGATCAGGATGGCAAGGGTGCAAATACCAATATGACAGACCATGAGCAAAAACACCATATTCTTTTGGAATCATCAGTGTTTGATGCACCAGTCCTAACACTTAATAAAAAGACCTCTGTTCCTACAGAATTGAGGACTGCTGACAGCAATGCTGTTAAGCCTGTACTTAAAAGAAGATACAGCAGATATTAGTGCTAGTGTTGTGGCAAAGATGTCCACTATGCCATTGATTGTTGGCACAATACTAGTGTCCAGAAAAATGCTAGCTTACCTGCCGGAAAGGCTGCAAGCAAGCATATCAAATTTCAATATAACCTGAACCTAGGACCAAATAACTATTGGGGCTCTAAGGGTAGGTAATTTTATTTGATGCAGGTGAGTCCAAGTGACCATACCCCAATGTGGTACTTGGACAGTGGATGTTCCATGCACATGACTGGACTAGAAGTATGCTAAAAGACTTTACTCCCACATTGGATGGACCCAAAGTAATCTTTGGTGTATCAGAAAAGGGAGTAATTAAAGGTTTTGGTAAAATTTCTAGTAGCTCAATCACTATCACTCAAGTGGCTTATGTGAAAGGTTTAAAACATAATCTAATAAGCATAAGTCAACTAAGTGATCTTGGTTATGACACTTCTTTTATTAAGAATGGGTGTCAGATTAGAAGGTCAAATTTCCAAGAGGTTATCTTGATAGACTATAGAATAAGAAATGTCTATTGTCTAAATTTTTTGGGTGAGAATAAAGATTCTCCTATTTTCCTAGTTGTAGATGAGAAAGCTTCTCATTATGTCAAATGGAACAAGAGGCCAGATCACCTTAAATACAAGACTATAGGTCAACTCTTTAGTAAAGAGTTAGTGAGGAATGCTCCTTAGGTCAAGTGCATCAAGGAGGGTGTATGTTCAGCTTGTCAAAAGGGCAAACAGACCAAGAATCCTTGCAAAGGTCTTGATACCAAATATTCAGCGAGGTGTTTATACCTCCTGTATATGGATCTATTTGGTCCTATGCTAGTTCATAGTCAAGGTAGGAAAGTCTATACCTTTGTGGTTGTTGATGACTTTACCAGATTTTCCTGGGTATTCTTTCTGAGTAAGAAATCTAAAACTCAAACTGTCTTCCAAACATTTGTTAAGTAAATGCATAATGAACTCAACAGTTCTTTGGTTAAGATTAGAAGTGACCATGGGAGTGAGTTTCAGTCTGAATGCATGACAAAGTTATGTGAAGAACTTTGTATTCATCAAGAATTCTCATCACCAAGAACTCCCCAGTAAAATAGAATTGCTGAAAGGAAAAAAAGAAAACTTATTGTGGCTGGTATAACACTACTATGTGGCATATCTCTCCTTAGAATATTTTTCTGGGCTGAGGATGTAAACACTGCTTGTCATGTTCTCAATAGAGCTTCCATCAACAAAAGCCAGAAAAAGACTCCCTATGAGATTTTGAAGGGCAAAAAACCAAACGTATCCTACTTTAGGATTTTTGGTAGCAAGTGTTACGTACTTAAGAATGACAAGTCTTATTTAACTACATTTGTTGCCAAGTCCCAAGAAAGGATATTTGTTGGGTACAACAATAATAGTCAGACATACAGGATCTACAATTTGAATACTCAAGCTGTAGAAGAATTTGTCCATATAGTCTTTGATGAATCTAAGCTAATCAACTGTGAGCTGTCTAGCACTTCTTCTAGCTCTACATGTTTGAAGGATAAGATGGACAAGCTAACCATCAGTTAAAACCAACCTGCAAGAAAGGATGAGGAAAATGATGGATGTTGTCTAGGGGGAGTATAAGACCCACAAGCTAATGATGAATACAATGAAGTACTGCCTGGTAGGGAAAATGAAGAAAATCAAGATGTTGGCAGATTGCCTCCAGTAATTAGACATCTAAGGGATCATCCGGCATACCAAATCATTGGTGATGTAACAAAAAGTGTTTTGACCAGAAGCAAGAGCATGAATATAGTTCTATGTTAAAGCTTCCTGTCCCAGATGGAACCCAAGAAATTTTAAGAGGCCATACAAGACCCAAATTGGATTGATGTCATGCAGGAAGAGCTGAATCAATTCATAAAGTCTGGAAGTTAGTTCCTAAACCAAAGAATCACAAAGTCATTTTGACTAAGTGGATCTACAGGAACAAGTTAAATGAAAATTGTATTATTGTCAAGAATAAAGTCAGACTAGTAGCAAAAGGCTACATGCAGGAAAAAGGAATAGACTTTGACAAGACATTTGCCCCAGTGGCAAGGATGAAAGCAATAAGTTTGTTCCTTGCATATGTAGCTTACCAAGGGTTTAAGGTATTCTAGATGGATGTAAAGTCAGCATTTCTGAATGGTTACTTAAAAAAGAAAGTTTATGTTGAACAACCTTCAGGTTTTGTAGATCATCTTTATTCTAATTATGTTTATAGGCTTAAGAAAGCTCTATATGGATTGAAATAAGCTCCTAGGGCTTGGTATGAAACTCTATCTACTTTCCTCATTGAGAACAAATTCTCAAGGGGAAAAATAGACAAAACTCTATTTCTAAGGGAATCAAAAGGCAAGATAATCCTAGTCCAGATATATGTTGATGACATTATCTTTGGATGAACTGAAAACAACCTTTGTAGAAAGTTTGCCAAACTTATGCAAGGGAAGTTTGAGATGAGCAGCATGGGTGAGCTGAAATTCTTCTTGGGACTCCAAGTAAGACAGACTGATGATGGCTTGTCCATATCCCAGTCTAAGTTCACCAAGGATTTAATTAAGAAATATGGCATGGAGTCAACCTCCACCATGAGAACTCCAATGGGGTCAAGTATTCCTATAGGCAATGATGAGGCAGGGAAACCTGTAGATGAGTCTTTGTATAGAGGGATAATTGGCTCCCTTCTTTACTTCACTACTAGTAGACCAGACATCGTGTATGCTACATTTGTCTGTGCTAGGTATCAAGCTTGCCCAAAAGAATCTCATTATTCTGGTGTCAAGACAATTTTGAGATATCATAAGGGCACACCAAATCTTGGCCTTTGGTACCCTTAGAATAGAGATTTTCTGCTAACAAGTTATTCAGATGCAGACTTTGCAGGCTGCAAATAAGATAGGAAAAGCACCACTGGCACATGTCAGTTCCTAGGTAGAAGATTGGTGTCATGGAGCAGCAAAAGAAGTAGACAAGTGTGGCAATATCCACTACTGAGTCAAAATATGTAGTTGCAGGTAGTTGCTGTGCTCAGCTATTATGGATACAATATCAACTTGAAGACTATGACATCAAGGTAAGTAGAACACCATTATATTGTGATTCTACTAGTGTCATATCTATTGCTTGAAATCTTGTTTCACATAGCAGAATTAAGTACATAGAAATCAAGTTTCATTTCATTAGAGATCATGTTGAAAAAGAAGATATAAGTTTAGAATTTGTCAACACTGATAATCAAATTGTTGACATATTCACCAAACCTTTGGGTGAAATTAAATTCAATAGTTTTAAAATTGAATTAGGTATGTTGAACTTGGAATAATATGATAGATCGAGAAAATCAAAAGGTATATAGAAGTTCTAGGTTTCTAAAAAACTGTAAATTTTGGATAAGTAATAAAATCTGTGTCTACACAACAAGGCGTGTGTCGACACTATCAACAAGTTGTGTCGACAAAAGAAAACTCTATGTCGACACAGCTATAAAACTTTATGTCGACATAAAAAGTGTCTGTCAACACAGCGCTGTCGAGACTTTAGATTCTCCGTCGCGACCTAAGTAGTCTGTGTCGACACAAGCAACAAAGTGTCAACACATGAGATTCTAAGTTTAGGTGCGTCTTTTGGTCTTCCTTTTCCTAGAATCCAATAAATAGGAGAGAGCATAATCCTGTCGACTGTGCGATCCAGAACGAACAAAAATGGCACCAAAGATGGAAGAGAAAATTAACGAGGGTTATGAGTTGGTTCAACAAGCTTTTGATTATGAGAATCAGGAAATCAAGGAGGTTATTAATCTAATCACAATGACTAGATTAGAATATCTGGTGTCTGAACAAACCAGAATATGGAAGAAAAAAGTTCTTGAGTTCTACTCGAATGCTTCTCTAGATTCAACTAGCACCAAAACCAAATCCACTATTCAAGTACGGAAGTTCAAGGTCACAATCAATCGTCTATGTAAGATCCTATATCTTCCCAAAATCAAATAAGAAGATGAACTAGATTCATCAATGATAGCTACTGCACTTAACTGTTGTGGCTTATCTCCATCCACCAATATTGGAGCAGCAATGATACGGAAGGGAATGAACTCCCAAGGGAAAATCCTTTCAGAAATTTTGGGAAAGGTAATAGTATGTAAACCTGGAGGACATGATAGGATCTAAGCCTACATGTTCAGTCTCATGAACAGAATTATATTTGAAGTAAAGACTGACTGGGCTGCAGTTATGTTTGAGAAAATTAAGGAATGGATTAAGAAGCCCAATTTGGGTAGAATACTTAGCCTCTATCTGACTACTTGTATTCCAGAAACACTGACCCAGAAGTCTGGTATAAAGATAAATCATATGAGGAGAATGGACTTAAGAATACTTTCCAGGTGGGATAGAGTGTTGTCCAAGGATGTCTCTACACCTCAGAAACACATGAAGATGGTTTAGAAGAAGAAATCTCCAGCCAAGATAGCTGAATCTTCCATTGATTCAGAGGAGGCAGTTGTATTCTGCTCAAATGAAGAAGAACCTAGAAAGGACAAGGAAATCTCCTCCTCCAGAACCTAACACTGATGATAAGTTGCAGGGGGAGAACATTCCTAAAAGCAACATCTCTATGGACCAGTTCCAAGGGGAGACTATTCAAGTTCCAGATCAACAAGTGCTATCAACTCCAGGGGAGATAATGATCAAAATACAAATGTCCAAATAGCTTAACTGGATAGTGAAACCAACAATCTCTCTATAATAGAGGTAATACGGGATATCAATCAAGCTGCTAAAGGCACTAAGAATGAAGCACAGGATGTGCTCATGAATTTCATTGATCAACATGAGCAACACAAAGTTCCTGAGAATGAAATACCCATGGAAGAAATCTTTGAATTCCAGGGGGAGCCACCAGTTAAGAATAAGAAAGTTATTACTCGAGTTTAGATGTAGCAAGAGGTAACACTGGAAGAACTATTTCCTGAATTACAAGGAGCAAGAACTGAGGGGGAGATGCCGATCCTTGACCCTAGACGATAAGAAATAGTGGACATAGCTAGTTAATCTGATTCCTCTGAAGAAGAAGATGCCTCCAGGGCAAAGAAAAGGAAACTTTTGGAGCTCAGTAAGAGGATCTCAGTCTATAAGAAATCCTTAAAGACTACCCCACAAACACCAGCTCCTATAGTAGACTTAAGTTCACTTTTAGTGCAACTGTATTTAAAGTTGGATGGGCAGAAAATTGCTCTTGAAAAATATTTGGATGAGAACAACAAAGAACTGCAATTCCGCTTGGCCCAGGATAAAAATCCATTAGGTTCTAAGTAAACTTGAACTAGAAGGAAATGATAGATTGCTTCTAAAAGGTAGGTAATAATGTAGTCTACTTGGCCACGCAACAAAAGGAGGCTAAGACTAATATAGAGGACATTGCAGTAAAACAAAGTTATGTCCTAGAAAATCAAATTAGAATGAATCAAAATCTAGAAGACTCCCATAATTCTATTCTAACAGATTTCGGGAGTAAAACAACTGCTATCAAGGAACAATTGGTTACAATAAAGTTTGAGTTTGACAAAAAAATTAAAAAGGATTTAGCAGTAGTTCAAACCTATATACAAGCATCTCAAAAGGCAATCTCTGATCAAATACAGAAGTTCAAGATCTACTATAAAGAAGGAACAAATTATCTAGCTGATCAGGTAAGATTTCACAAGGATGATTTGAGAGACCATTTGGAAAGAGAAGTCATAAAGGGGGAGAGAGTATTAGTCAAAGCAAGCTCAGATCATGCTAAATGGATAAACCAATAGCATTAGAGCAACTGCTGGTTATCCACCCCTTTGTGATGATGATAACACTGTTGAATCTGGAATTCAACCTACTTACATTTAAGGGGTTAAGCAGGAAGCAGCCCAAGTCATATATCCATCTCTAGACGTTGAAGAAATCTAGCATGCAGTACAACAATTATATAGTCCTTCAATGGAGGCACAAAATGTTATTTTTGAAATTGTAGAAATGACTGCAGCTACATTACAAAGAGCAAGGGACGCTCAGAAAGAAGCTCAGCTGTCTAAGAAGAGGTTCAGAGAATAGGCAGAATTAAAGCCTGATTTTGAATAATGGAGTCAAACCTTCAGGAATATTATTCTGACTTCTTGGAATACTGTTAATAAGAATTTGCATGATAGAGGAAAGTGGTATTCTGAACAGGAATGGAGCAAATATCAGGAGCGACAAGTTGCTATATACCAGTTCATAAGTGACCTCGGAGCTGGGAAGATACCTGAACACTCTGTGGAGCCTAACAAGTATTTCCCAAATCATTTTCATTACCTTGAAAGGCAAAAGATCAAGGCTAAAGAGCTCCAGAAGAAGGATCTTAAAAGAAAGAAGCTGGCTGATGATACAGGAGCTAAAGTACAAGCTAGGATTCAGTCTGGCAAAGGAATTATCATTAAGGAACCTTATCAATCCTAGGGTTAGATTGACTAGGTTAAGGACTATGCTATAATTTATGTCCTAAATCCTTGTTATTCTGAATTACTGAATTATGTATAAAAATGAATTCCTTATTTCAGCCATGATTTGATAATGAATACTTTTATTTATGTGATGCATGATTACTGTTTTGTAACATATTTTTTGATAATATTGTTACATGTATTTCTGCTTATGGTTAACCCTGTCTTTTTAATGACTTTTTACATCATAATCCGTGTTTATTATAAGTGGTGCATATCATTGACTAAGGGTTATGACTTCTCCAAATAGGGGACGATTATTGAATACATTGGAAACTGTGTACCTGATTTGGAAAGCCTCATTTTACTTAATGATATACATCATTGTGTATTTGATGGGATGTTGAGTTTCAATATGCAGGTTAAAGAAATACAGAAAAAAAATATTCTAAGTACATGTGTCGACACTTGTGATGGAAATGTGTCGACACGAGGAGCAAGATTGTGTCAACACACAGGACTTGTGTCGACACACAAAAATATAGTCTACAGCAATTGTGTCGACACACAAGACTTGAGTTGACACACTCAAGAATTCTGTCGACACCAACTATGTCGAGACTGGAAGTAGATTGTGTCGACACACTAGACTTGTGTCAACACATTCTACAAAAACTGTGTTGAGAAGATAAAGAAGAGTTGTGTCGACATTCTATGAGCTGTGTCGACATCATCAAAATTGTGTCGACACATGTTCCATTTGTGTAGACACATATGAAGTTTTGTCTCGATACTTTCTACTGAGATAAAAGTGACGAAGTATCAAAAGTCAAGAGTGAAGACTTGACAGTTGTCATAACTGACAAAGCTGTCACATCTGTCAGAAGGCAGTTATGAACCGGATCAGCCGGTAACCTCAGATGGGTTCTATATAAAGACCTGTTCTAACAAAAAAAGAAAAAAGAAGGAATAGGGACTGGGTAGCTGGTTCATCCTGAAATCAACAAGTCATTGTTAAAGAGAAGGCATAACCAGACAAGTCTGCAAAAAGAATTCAGAATCATATCTGAAAGATGAGAAGAGCTGGATTGTCGATCGACTCCAACTTTTCAAGAAGATCAACCTTACTTTGTTCAGATTTAAGAAGCTTTGAAGAAGTTAAGACAGGTTTGATCTCAAGTAGTCAGTTCATTCCAGATCTGATCAAGAAGTCTTCATCCATTTCTCTTTCTTTTCGGGTGAAGAAATAATCATTCTCTCAATAAATTCTGTAAGATCTTTTATAGATCTGAGGTAGGATCTTTGTTATCTGAGTTGTAGGCCTGGTTATAAGGGTTGACGTAGGGCTTGCTGGCCTGAGTATAAGAGTGTGGACTCACTCTGAGGTAGGATTATCTGAAAGAATCTGAGTTGTAGGACTTGCTGAAGTCTGAGCTGTAGGAACCATTCTGGGTTTTCAGTTGTAAGATCTGTGGATCTGAGAAGAAAGAAGGGAGTTAGGCCGAATCTAGTATACTGCTAGATAGGCTAAAGGGGAAAGTGGATGTATCCATCTCTTGGGAAACCACTATAAATCTGTGTGTATGTTGTGTTGGCTGTGTTTCTATTGATCTGTGCTATGATAGCTGTAGCATAGTTTGTCTAACTGTGATATATTTTATCTGTCTAATTAAAATTTGAATTGAACCTATTCAGCCCCCCCATAGGTGTTTTGGGTATCTTGAAACAAATTCTTTTAGGTTGGTTGGGCACCTTGGAGGACACTTGACCCTTAGTTAGGGTACTTTGACCATTTTAGGGCTAGCGTTGGCTTTGGTAGACTTAACCTCTTTGGTTAACACTAATGGGTCCTTGGTGTCCCATTGGCCTCGCTTAGGGCTTAAGAAGGTCGAGGTGGGTCCCTTTGTCTTAGGGGGGGGGGGGGGTTAATTCACCATGTGTGAGCTTAGTTTGAACTAATTAGGGTTTGGGTTGACTTTGGTCAACTTGATCCTTTTAGTTGATCCCAATGAGTCCTTGGTGACCCATTGACCTTCCCTAGGGTTAGGGGTGCCTTGGTGGGGTCATGGAGTTAAGGTGAAACTCTACAGCCAAACCCTAGGCCTGGTGACTAGGTTGAGCTATTTGCAAACCAAGGTGATATCCACCTCCATGTCTTAGCTCACTTGGGTCTTCTTGGGTTTCCTAGGACTTTGTCATAACCTAGTCATGACAAAACCACTCTTGAGGGTTTAGTTGTTTGAGGGATGTTACACGTTGAGATCACTCAACGCCGCGTTGAGTCCACTAAACGTTGCATTGAGTCCACTCAACTCCAACAACATCCAGAATATCTCCATCGAAAGCATTGAGTGGCATTGAGACCACTCAACGCACGCGATGCTTTGTCAAATCGCGTTGAGTTCACTTGACTCACTCGATTCTTCTGGAGCCTAAGTCAATTTTATTTACTCAAAACGCGTGTGAGGGGCCTAACACGAAATGGGATGTTACACGCAACACCCAATCCCGAGTCTCCAGAATTAAAACAGGCACCTTGACATAGGAAAGATTAGGATGCAACTTGGGCACCGAGCCAAGGACATGCTGGCCACTAAGCACACATTTCCGCAAATGGCTCACAAGAAACACATTATGCACACTAGGGAAATTACCGGGCAAATCAAACACGTTCAAACAACTAGAATGGTCCCACATACTTAGGACCAAACTTGTGGTTCCTTCCAAACCTCTTAACACCTAACATCAGAGAAACTTTGAGAACAACCTTGTCCCCAATTGCGAACTCAAGATCAACCCTTCGTCAATCAACATTCTTCTCATAACGCTCCTGAGCTATACTAAGCTTCTCTCGAATATGCGTCGCAGAAGTGTTCATCTCTTCCAAGGCTTCTGGACCCAACAACGGTCCTTCACCAACTTCAGCCCAAAACAAAGGGGTTTGACAGCGCCTCCCGTACAAAGCCTTAAGGGCGGTCATCTGCAAACTTTCCTGATAACTATTATTATATGCAAATTCCATCAATCTAAGCCGCTAGTCCCACGTTCCTCTGTGATCCAAGATGTAACATCTGATTATATCTTCCAGAATCTGATTAACTCTCTCCTTCTGACCATTGGTCTGCGAATGGTAAGCGGTGGAATACCTGAGATCGGTACCCAACCCTTGCTGCAAACTTTACCAAAAAAGAGACGTAAACCTAGAATCACGATTCGACATGATACTTACTGATACTCCATGCAATATAATGACCTCATCTAAATACAACTCTGCTATCTTCTTCATGGAGTAACCAATTTTGAATGACACAAAGTGAGCAAACTTAGTCAATCTATCAACTATGACCCACACAGAATCATATCCTCGGGAGATCTCGACAAACCGATAATAAAGTCCATAAAGATGCTCTCCCACTTTCAACTCAGAATATCCAAAGGCGTCAGCTTTCCACAAGGACTTTTATGATCTGCCTTAACATGCTTGCAGGTGAAACACTTAGACACAAACATGGTTATATCGTTCTTCATCCCATACCACCAAACGATCTGCTTCAGATCTCTATACATCTTCGTAGAACCAGGGTGGTAGGCACACTAGAACCATGCACTTCACTAGATAACTTTACTCGAATATCCTTAATAGCGGGAATACAATACCTTTTGCGGTATCTCAAAGTACAAGCATCATCAATCAAAAAGTATGATAATTCCCCTTTTTCAGTTCTTCTACAAATATGTTGCAAATCGGGGTCATCCTTTTGATGAAGCCTTATAAGCGTAATGCAGAAGGATCTGTCACTTCCAAGTTGCTTGGCGAATCGCTATTTCCAACAGAGATGTTCATTAACAAAAACTCTTCCACTAAGGATTCTACAGAAAGGTTAAAGATCTGCGGGGTCTTCCTACTCAAGGCATCGGCTACCACATTAACATTGCCTGGATGATATAGGATCTGGACATCATAATCCGCGACATACTGTAACCATTTATGATGGTGCTAATTCAACTCCTTCTGAGTGAAGACATACTTCAAGCTCTTATGGTATGTGTAAATCTTACACCACACGCCATACAACAAATGTCTCCATAACTTCAAAGCATATATCACTGCCATAAACTCCAAGTCATGAGTAGGGTAATTATTTTCATGAACCTTTAATTGCCTAGACCCATATGCAATCACTTTTCCTCCTTGCTTCATGACACATCAACGCTCGACATGCGATGCATCCACATAAACAGCATAATCCACTCCTTCAGTTAGCAAAGACAACACTTGAGCAATGTAGAATCTCCTTTTCAACTCCTGGAAGGCTCCTTTGTACTTATCGCACTAGGAAAACTCTATGTTCTTCTGCGTAAGCTTAGTCAGAGGCACACATAATACAGAGAATCCTTCCACAAACCTTCTATAATAGCTGCAAACCCTAGAAAACTTATTATCTATTTAGGTGAGGTAGGTGTTTTCAAATCCATAACGGTGGCTATCTTTTCTGGGTAAACTGAAATTCCGACCTTATTCACAACGTGACCCAAAAAGGACACCTGAGTTAGCCAAAACTCGCACTTACTCATCTTCGCATATAGCTTGCGCTCTCTCAAAGAAATCAGAACAAACCACAAGTGCTGGGCATGATCCTTAACACTCCGAGAATATACCAAAACATCGTCAATGAAGACAACCACAAAATGATCCAAGAAATCTTTAAACACTCTATTCATCATGTCCATGAAAACAGAGGGTGTATTTGTCAATCCAAAGTACATCACTAAGAACTCAAAATGTCCATGCCTAAATAAAAGGCGGTCTGTGGGACATCCGTCTCACGGATTCTCAACTAATGGTAGACTAAACGTAGGTCGATCTTCGAAAAAAACATAGTACCACACAACTGATAAAAAAATCATCTATCCCCAGCAAGGGATACCTGTTCTTGATGGTTACCTTATTTAGTTCCCTATAATCAATGCACAACCTTATAGAACCTTCCTTTTTCTTTACAAACAAGACGGGAGCACCCCAAGGAGTAGAACTTAGCCTAATGAATCCACACTGCAGTAACTCATCTAGCTAGGTATGCAACTCTTCCAGCTCATGGGGGCCATATGGTACGGTGCCTGTAAGTCTTTGTTTTCAAGGATAGATAAATCACCTAGAGGGGTGGGGTGAATAGGTTTCTTAGTCCTTAGTGACTTATCTTCTATTTTCTTTTCTTTTCATGCTTTATTAGTTGGTTTGATTTTGCTTTCAAGATAAGTAACCTACAACACAACAAACACAAAGAGCACACACAAGATTTATAGTGGTTCCCCTAATAAGGGTGCATCCACATTCCCTCCCACCTATCCAACTATCTTTTTGGACTAGGCATTTCTCAAAAACTCGACTCAAAAGAGCTTACATCTCAGATCACACAGGATCTCTCAGTATCCTACAAGAATTACAACTCAGCAACAAGGTCCTATAACTTAGTGATCAGCTGATCACCTACCTTAGGCCAACGACCCTAGACTCAGGATGGGAGGACAACACTATCTCAGATTCAAAGGATCCTACCTCAGAGAGTTACACTCTCCTACAACACAGGCAAATTGCCCTACCTCAGATCCACTAGGGATCCTACCTCAGAGCAAACTTGCTCCTACCACTCGAATCCAAGAGGATCCTATAAGATGGAAGTGGGTTGGTGAGTCTTGGCTAGACATAAGAGAAATTTCTCTTTGCCAATCTACCTTGACTGAGAAAGAGTCAGCCCAACTTTGACTAAAGGAATATATTTCCTAAGTCTACCTTTACTTGAACTGAGATATACTAAGTCATAACTTCTTCTTCACAGCACCATGGAATTTTCCTGCTAGAACTATGAAGTGAATATAGCAAAACTTACTTCCACCTGGGCTGAAGGATTCTCAGCTCAACTATTTCACAGCAACAAGGATACAGATCTTGCTTTGACATGTTCTGGAAGTAACTTATAAAATAACTGTTTTGCTTCTTCTTTCTTTCTTGGGTTGAGGATGTTCATCCCTAACATCTTCTCCACACCCTCCAGTAAATGTTCTTAAGAGTTGAATAGCTGGATCTGTGAGACTTGCTAGTGCAGATAGAAAATGGCACTAGATAACTTTCTTTTTCCTCTTCAGAGATCTGCTCTGATCTTATTATAGTCGATGATGAAGACAAATAACTAACTTGTTTTGCTCTTAGTCTTGCTTACTTGAGCTTCCATTTCTTCAGTCACAGTAACAATGGCGATGAAGAAGAACATCAACATCCCCTTTTTCTATAAAAAAGGTTCTCCTTTTATTGATTGCAACCCAATGACTCTTTTAGTAGTGGGACCCACACCATTGATGGGCCGCTCCAACCTCGTTTTAACGCCAACTATCATAAAGTAGCTCTGCGATGCCTTTTTTCTTGTACTGTAGCTTTGCCGCTAATAATTTGAGTAAGGTTGACTTTTTGACTTCCTCATGTCACCATCTTTGGACTTAGCCGAAAATCAAGCATCAGCAGCATAGGCATTGAGTGAGCAAGCCTCACTTACTGCCAAAACACTTAGACAAAATTCTGTCTATCTAAGGATTGATAGCATTGAGTGAGCACGCCTCACTCAATGCCAAAAAACTTATCCAATCTTTCTGCCATTAGGCGTTGATAGCGTTGAGTGAGCAAGCCTCAATCAACGCTTTTTTCCTTAGCTCATTCTTTAGCCTTTTCTGCATGCTTGACATTGAGAGCATTGAGTGACCATTCCTCACTCAATGCCTTATTCCTTTGTCATGCTTTCTATAATTTAGGCGTTAAGAGCGTTGAGTAACCACACCTCACTAAACTCCTTATGCCTTAGTCATTTTCCTACTACTTCAGCATCTTAAGAGTAGAGAGCGTTGAGTGAGCATGCCTCCCTAAACGCCATCTGCTTTTAGCCAGATTTTCTGAATAATGGCATTGAGAACATTGAGTGAGCATGCCTCACTCAATGCTTTCTGACTTAGCCAGATTTTTCTCCACCTTGGCATTGAGAGAGTGAGCTCCACTCAACATATTTGGACTTAGCCAAATTTCTATGTATGAAAACATAGGTTTTGATTGAATGAGATACAATCAACGCTTTAACACATAGCATTGAGTGAGCTTGCCTCACTCAATGCCTATGGACTTAGTAAAATTTCAGTACAGATTTTCTGTGGCTTTGACTAACTGAGCTTGTCTCATAGCCTTTTGCTATATGGCATTGAGTTAGTAGACATCACTCAACACCTGTGGACTTAGCCACTTTCTTAGCTTGCCACTCCTTTGGCTTTGACTATATAGGATCCACTGAGCGCTATAAGTAATCTGGAGGTTAGTGAGTAACCTTTACTCAATGGTTGTGGACTTTGACAGATTTCAGTCTGTCCACTACTTAGGTAAGTGTTTACCTGACTTAGCCACTAAGGCTATCTGTCTCATCAATTTTACTAGGACTAACCTGCATGTATGAACTTGAACACATATTAAATGTACCATTGTATATGCTCATTTACATATTTGACTTCTTCAAATCTAGGATATTGTGGGCAATGGGCCCAACAATCTCTCCCTATTTGAAGAAGTAAAAACTCTCCACAAAATATCTGAGTCAAGGACATACACTAACAAACTTATGCAACATATATAAAAAACATTAACACATCATGAATTAGAAAAATAATGAACATAATCATAACAAATGATATTTCATTTAACATATAAGGAATTATAATGTTTGTGCATGAACCAAAATGTCACATTCCTTAGCCCTTTAAGCAGAACCTGAAACTTTTTAAGTTTCAGGTTCCCTTATTACAATCCCACCACCCTTTGGCTTTTTAACTGCTTTCTCTTTAGTAACAGCCTTTTTCTTTCCTTTGCTATCATTCTTGTCTTCTTTAGCTGCTTCATCTTCTACTTTATCTTTCTGCCTCTGAAAGCAGCTGAAGGGCTTGGGGAAGTACTTTGAAGGTTAAACTACACCAGGAGGAAAAGTGTTTGCAATCATGTTCTTCTAGTAAATTCTCATTTTAATGTCCCTCTTTTCCATCTTTTTCCATTCCATTTTATTATCCCACTTTCATTTGTCTAATCTTTTCTGTTTGACTTGATCCCAAGCAAGCAGAATGATAGATTTGGACTCTGGGCTCCATTGTTCGAAATCAGGCCTTTTCTCCATTTCTTCTCTATATTTCCTCTTCCTTATCCTAATTTCTTCTTCAGTTTCAGTAGCTGTAGTCATTTCATTGGTTGGCAATGTCTGGTATATAGTGGGGCTAAAGGAAGGAATCTCCGCAGTAGCAGACTGTTCTCCCCACTGGGCACCAACACTATCCCCATCTTCAATGTACTGTACATGCTCCTGATTATCTTGTACCTAATCAGTAGCAGAAATTCTATGCAGGTCATCTTACACATGAGTAGGAATCTTTGGGATGTTATCATACTGAATTTGCTCCATTCCTAATGAACCTCTTACCATATTGGTTGCCTAGACCATGTTCTCAGTATTAGGTCTTATAGCCTCACTCTCCCCCTTTTTGACTTCTTCAACTATTTTAATGGTCTGGGAGGTACAAGACTTGCTTCTTTCTGTTTCTAGATAATTAACTCCTCTAGTAACATGATTCTTTACTTCTAGTATATGATCATCAAGCAGTTTTGTACAAGCATCTACCTTGGTAAAGATTTCTGTCTTCTGTTAATTCCTCAGAATATTATCATCATTATGAATGGCCTGCATATTATGATTCTGAATATTTTGATTTCTATGATGGTGACAACATTCTGGCTTGGTACATCTAGCTTGTCCATGTTGTAGTCCACAGCTGGGGAAACCCTTTTAAAGAACTTTACAATTTCTCCTTTCAACAAGTTTACTTCAAATCTTATAGATTTGATTTCTGTTACCAGATCATTTATGATATCTTTTAATGCATAATCCACAAATGTTTCTAGGGTTCTCCTTTGTTCATCTATAAGTCCCTTCAGCTGAGCTAGTAGAATTGGTGGCAGCTAATCTATCTGGCATATGTGCCTTCATCTAGAGCTTCCTGTACTGGCTTGTTCCCTGTTCCTTATACAGAGTCACTCTTTGACTGGCCATTCTCTGTATGTGCTGAGGAGTGTGTTTTATCATTACTAGATTCCTCATTCTCAGATTCAGAGGAAACTAGAATATGCACTTCATGAGCAAGGAGTTTAGATGGAATCTCCCCCTCAACCTTTTTCATGCCTTCATTTGCTTGCAGGTCAGCAGCAGTATCATCCTGAATTATCTTTTCAGTGTTCTTAAGCTGAATACCTTCAAGAGGTACCAGAGGTTGCTCCCCCACCACTAATGCTTCCTACATTATCTCATCTGCCAGTTTCTGCCCCTCACTTTGAGGCCTGGGAAAATCAGCATCATCACACATAGGCAGATGCCCATCTGTATCATCAATTCTGGAAGCATCTTCCTCAATCCTTGTAAAGATCTTATCAACAACTTCCGCTGCCACAGTTTCAGCCATCTAAGTAGTAGGCACATCATCCTTAGAGACAGTATCTGACTCATGTCTGCTTATAAGAATTAGTGGGGTAAGTTCTAAAAAGGCTGACACCTGAGTGTTCATGTCCTTCCTGGACTCTTCAGCAGAAGATGTCAGTTCTGGATTATGAGGTTCTTCCTAATTAGAAGAGCTGCTTAAGGAGTTGGACTCATAAATAATTATCTTCTTTCCTTTCTTTTCCACAGCTGATGGTCCATGGGGTTGAAGTACCCTGTCCCACCTTTTTAGCATCTTGAAGACCATTCTTCTCATGTGATGTATTCTTGCTCCCAGGTTTAGGTTCAGAATCTCTGGAGCGGTTTGTCGCAGATATAAGGACAAAATTCTCCCTAAATTCGATACATTCACACATTCAGTAATCCTTTCAAACAAAATTCTTCCCCAGTCAGTTCTCCTGGTCAGTATGACTTTGCATATCAGCTCGAACATCTTTTTCAAAATCTTCTTGTGGGAGCCTGTTTTACATAACAGAGCCTTCCCGATGACATCTACCAAGAACTTGCCTTTCAGGTTCATTTCCTTCCTTTGGATTGATTTAGTGGTGTGCTTGGATAACTCACACCATTTCAAGGAAGTCTTTACATCATCTAGCGATAGTTCATCTTCGTTATAAGTTGTGGAAAACTTCGTCATCTTTAGAGCTTTAGCCAGCCTTCTTGGTGTTACCTTGACTTTGGTTCCACTTACAGTCGACTTGATTTTGCCAGCTGTAGAATCTTCCTTGACATTGGAGTATAATTCTAGAACCTCCCATTTCCATAGTAAACAAGGTTCCGATAGGACGAACTCTAGGTCAGATGTTCGGAGAAGATGAAGAACATACTGTCCCTCTTCAGGAGCATCTTTTAATTAATTTCTCACCAGTTTCTAACCTTAGAATAGGAAATCTTGTCCCTTGGGCATGCAATAGCGAGAATAATTTTCCGTCAATTCGGCGAATACGGGCTGGAGATGGAAAGGAATAGTGACTTTGCTTTATTCTCAAGCATTTCTATTTATAGTTAATTATAAAGAGAAGGCGGAAAGACACTTACCTATTTGATGATCACATTTTGATCAACGGTCTGGTTTAAGTCCTTTTACTTATCCGCCCACAGATAACTCTTCATAAGTCTTACTAGGTCGACCAATCCTGCATGGTTAAAATTTTGTTGCAAAAAAAATATATATTTTTAATGAGTGTGCTAGTGGAGTGCAATTGGACATAAATTCAACATGCCTATGTCAAGTTTGAAGATGTTGAGTATAGTTGAATCTAGTGGCAAATTTCAAGGATAGCTAAATTTTCCTACTCAGCATGGATTAAGATGACCTGCAATGCACATTATAATATCTGTCCAAGTGAAGCCCAATTTGAACTAGCTTCATCATGCCCATGTCAATTTTAAGGATGTTGAATCTAGTTACATCTTGTGGCATAGTGAACATGTGAGCCACTAACTTATTAATTTGAGAAGAGTTCTTCTCAGAATTTTAATTTCAACTATCTTATCTCTAAAATGCATAATTTTAGCAATTAAGAGATCATTCAGTAAAGTCATAAACCAGATGAATTCTACTTATCATTGTGTTATAGTATTGGATCAATTACTTGATTCACAACCACTTCCTTGCATCCTGAAAAGTCTCCTTTTTGGCCACAGATTTCCATCTACCCCTATCTAACTGATCCACCTAGCTCCCCCTCAATAATTGCACATGTCTTGGGTATCTTGTGCATGCCGGTCAATTCATCCAATCCTTGTACCAATACATAGGTCTGGTACAACTCTATCAAAGGACAAAACAATTTTGACTACTTGGAGAGCACAAAAGCAAACTTCGGCTCATGTTTGGTGTTCTATCCAAGTGTGACTTCTGTAAAGCTGTAATATATACCGATACGCTGCTCCGAGTGCTAGTCCATACCTATGATCACATCAAAAGTAACTATTGCCATCATAGATGCTTCCAAACCAACGACATGACTTCATAAACGCATCTTAACACACGACTTTCTACCAGTGTTCATCTTTTATTCTTATCTCACAGGTTTGTAAAAACCTAATCAAAAGGGAAGACATTAAGCCCTAATCACAAAACGTCTAGATTATTAATCACAACATGTTTGTACACGCAAAACATGCATTGTATACATCATTACATACAAGTAAATGTATGGTACATGATTACAGTTATTTATGTACATATACTCAACATTACCTTTCAGTTTGTTATCGTCTAAGGGCCACTTTGGCAGTCTCAGGTTATATGTCCCTCTTTGCCACATGTGTAGCAAGTGCGTGGAGTTCGCCCTGTAACTACTCTAGCATTAGCCTTCTTTGACTTCCGATCACAACCCCAACACTCTTGGGAAAGATGCCCTTTCTTGCCATATGTATAACACACAAGTGTAGTTCATCCAGACGCTTCTCTAGACGTCAGAGAAGGAGCCGCTTTAGAAGTTTTTGAGTTTTTCTTCCATCATCGATATCCAGACATGGAGAAACTAGGTACCTGGATTACTGGTGCCTAGTGGACTTTTGCCAAGTCCATCTCTAGTGACCTAACTGACTGCACCAATGTTTGGAATCCCATTAAATTTGGACCTAACATCAAAAGTCATAGCTCCAAGCGTAGACCATCATAAAACCTATTGATCTCAGTCTCCTCGGTTTAAAACAGAAACTCTGCATATTGTCTCAGGACAACAAATGCATGAAAGTACTCCCCGATACTGTGCTGTCCTTACTTCAAACACATATTCAACGGCTTAGCCGATGCTCTTCTGCTTGCAACCTGCTCAAATAGACAAACTGGCATTGACGCTACTAGAGGGACAAGGGGTTGTACCTGCCTTTCAGGTTGGGCCTTGATCATCATGAAGACCACATCAACTATCAACCGAACTATCTCTTTAGAGGGAGGAGGTATGGGCACCTCAACTAGTTTCGCACTCTCAACAAAATGTTGGTGCTTAGACTACCCCGCACCACTTCTAGTCACCTATAAGTGTAAAATACACAATTTAACGACTACCTCAAAAGCAAACAACGACTATTAATAACGCGCAAGATCCTCAAACAGGTGTATTTTCATTCCTAAGTGGACATTCTTGAGATCATTTATGTTATAACGGTCCGCAATTACACGTGTTCGCCACCCCTCAAAAGAATTCGACCACGAATTTGCAGGAGGAAGACCAAGACAATTTGATACCAAATTGTAGCACCACCATCCATCACATGAAATATAATAGAGGGTCCTACCGGGGCCCCACACCATATTTCACAAATAGGCAGCAGAATTACATGTGAATATCAAAAGACTACACGCGCCCTAACTCAGAGCATTCTAGTAGAACCTTCATGGGTGAAAAGTTGAACTTAAGTACACATGAATGTCCACTATATATATATATATATATGTATATATATATATATATATATGTATATATATTATATATGTATATATATATATATATGTATATATATATATCAGGAATATTTTACAAAAATACACAAAAATCAATATGGCCTTAAGGCCTTACAACTATTTCCTTTAAACAAGGTGTTTTCATACATCGGTACGCAGGTCGGCCACACATGAAACAATATAAGTTCACCTTTGCTTGGCCTTCGAGGGTCGGCATAGATACTATTGTTTCAGCCCACTATTTCCTGCTCGGCTCTCCAGCACTTGCACAGGGACAATCCACCACAAGGGCGGTAAACAAGGCAATGGTCAGCATTCAGCTGACCAATTTATAATGACCCTACCCTTTTCCCAGGGTAGAAGTATTCCTTTCTTGTAGTCATGAAATTTTCACAAGCAGATATATCACAAGAACGTACACTCACACATAGTTCTATACACAAACGCCGGCCTTAATTGTCGACGCTCCGTTCACTCAGGGTGCTTTTTCGGTGTGCTAGTTTCCAGGAATACACCACCGTTCAGAAGTTCAAGACTTGACGGCCAACTTTGAGCATTTATAGTCCTTACGGCCCCCGTTCTGAAACATTATTCTTGACGACGTACAACCTAAGACTCTCATTATGCGATCCTAACAAACGTAAATATCTTAGGCACTCGAGTTAGACAACCATAAGACAGATACAGTTCAGCCATTGCCCGTTGCTCAAATCGTCAATTCAAAGTCAAGACTGATGCGGGTCAGCTTACCCTTATCTGTTCGGTACACTGGCCTTCAAGAGCTCATATCTCATAATAGCCATACGGTCTCGGAGAGACTGACCACCAAATCAAAAATGTTACGTAATCAAGAGCCATTACTAGAACATCAGTCTAGAAAGAAAACTTGCAACATCCTGCAGTGCTAAAAACATAGCACATAGCACAAATATCTCACCAAGAGATATCGCTGTCGGCGATACCCACTATCGCCCGACGATATCCAACAGTTATGCAAACTGTGGTATTTTCTAGGTATTTTCCTAGAGTATGTCTCTAGTACTTCCTGCTACTCCCTTACATAGGCATAACCCTTCAGACTCCATAAACACCCCATTTATACTCGGTGTCTTCTCCAACATACAAAATAAAACATCACCAATTCAGAAAAACCTGTCCGGATGGGCTTCACACAGCATGCCTATTCTGTACTGCGATTTTCGGATCTATATGCAAAACTACCCGGGGATATCATGTATCAACCAAATGGAATTCCCTTGGTCCTTCCACCTTTTGGTGGGGGATTCCTTGTTTATGCAAAAAGGTGGACTTCACTTGTCCAAGAAGGAAGATCGTTACCCTTGTAGTCCATTTTGGAGTCATGAACGAGCTTCTTTGTCTAGTTGGAAAGGAACGCCTCACTTTCCTCCTCACGGATCCTTCCTCGATTCTTACATCTATCTACTGAATTTCCTCCACTATTCTTGTAAAGCTTAAGCCCTCAGCTTCTTCTTTCTTAGCTCTTTTCTCTCAAGTGCTTGAATGAAAAGGAGGAGAGAGTATGAGAAGAAGAGAATGACTTCTCTTGTCTCCACTAACTTGCATAAGGGGTCTCGAATTTAACCACAAACACAGGAACCTCTCTTCAATAGGAATGAATGGTTGAGATCTAAGTTGATAAGCCATTTAAATCGATATTGCCGTGCGATATCGGCTGTTGCCTGGAGATAGCTCCAGTAGTCGCTTTGACACTAGTCAATCACCGCTCAACGACCGCTTACCGATCATCCGACACGTGTCTAACTTTTTATGGCACTATCGCCTAGCGATATCCACTATCTCCATTCTGATAGCTCACTTAACTCTTTATGGCGTCGAGAGCGTTGAGAGAAAGGGCTATCGCCGCGCGATACCTACTATCTCAACATGATAGTCTCTTACTCAATAATTCGTCGAAAGGCATCGAGTGTGTTGAGCTCACTCTATGATTCATAGCATTGAGTGCCATCGTTATTGCCGTCGGCGATATTCACTATCGCCCGGAAATAACCACCAAAATTTTATTTACAATTTTTGGGGTGTTACACTATGCCTGTAGGGAAGGAATACCGCTGCCCCGGGAATGGGGTAGGGTCATTATAAATTCGTCAGCTAAAGATGACCGTTGCCTTATTTACCATTATTATGGTTGAATGTCCATGTGTAGGTGATGGAGAGTTGAGCGGGAAGTAGCGGGTTGCATCCCTTTGATGCTATGTCAGCCCTCGAAGGTCAAGCGAAGAAATTTTTATAGTTTTCATTTGTGGCTGATGTAACATCCCACAAACAACCATACCCCTACAAAGTTTTTGTCATGACATGGTCATTACAAAGCTCCAAGATGACAAAGAGAACCATGAGTGCCTAGGTAAATAGGTGAAATCACCTTTGTTTGTAAATAACAATTTCTGGTTACCTATCCTAGGGTTTGTCTTTTGGGTCCTAACTTGACTACTTTACCCTACCAAACCACTTACAACCTTATAGGGACCCCTTTATGGACCTTATAACCCATTTGGGGTCAACCAAAGGGGTCAACCAAAGGGTTCAAGTTAACAATGGTCAACCCTAACCCTAGTTAGGTCAAATTATCTTAACTTGACCTAAGTTGATTACACCAAGTCACAAATGGAATTGGGTGGTGGCAAGAGACTCAAGATAATTAGTTGACCAGTCAACACCTGATGAGCGCAGAATAGAGACCGATTGTGGGTGGTTCGAAATGGTCTGATTCCGCGGGCCGAGTTAGAAGATCGAGTTTTCTAATGAGAGGAGGCAAGTGCACCTATCACGTAGTACTCGGTATTCGGGAGAATATCGAGGTCGTATTGTTCTAGGGGGCGCGTTGATTATATTTACTCTTCCAGGAAGACTATTATCTTAGTATCAGTAAGATGGGATTTTTAGTTAAATTAAAACGAAAATGAAAGTAGGAAATTTTTAAGTTAGTTCGATGATGGGTTAACGCTCGGCATCGAATCAGATTAAGACTAAAATAATTCTTAACAATTATTGAACTTAGTTTTAAAATTAATAAAAGGCACTTGGCCGTGGAGGTTCCGAAAATATGAGCACACATATCTCTAGCTAATATCGCTTACCTGAACATTAAGACTATTCGACCGATCGTTAGACCGACGAAGGATTCCTCTTAATGCCCGCTTTATGCTAAGAACCCCGCTATTGGGTGGGGAAACCAATTCGGTAGAACTACGCTCGTCCTCTTTCGAGGGTATTTACGCAATTCTATTTACCCAAGTGGGATCGGTCCATACGTGCGGCCTCTCGGCGTTGCGTATGGATAACAGAAATAGAGCCCACAAATCAATTATGTGGTCCTATGCGTTGTTAACCCGTGGCAAACCATAAGTCCTTAAATTATAATAAAAATAAAGTTCTTTAATTATTTCAAATCATTTTATATGTCCTAATGCTCTTCGATGCCAAAGGCAAATAGAGATTAGCAACTCATCGGTATGGGGACGGCTTTATGGTTTTTAGTGAAACGCGAGTTTGAATTTAAGAGCTAAATAAAAAAACAGGGCATTTAGATAAATTGAAAGCTAATTGATGCAGGCACTCACGCACACTTCAAAACCATAAAGAAATTAAAAAAAGCAAGTACTACTCGAATGAGTAGGCGGGAAATAAATGCAAGTACAAGTCCTACTCAAAACTGAGTAGGCGGTAAATTAAAGCAATGTGCCATTTAACTCTTAACAAGTAGGCGGAAATAAATGCATAAATAAAAAGAAACTAAGTTACAAAAAATGAAAATTACAAGTCCCACTCAAATGATTGGGCGGAAAATTTAAGCGAGCGTCGTTTAACTCTTAACGAGGAGGCGGAAATAAATGCACACACACACACACTCTACATAATTGAGAAAGCGATAAACAAAGCATGAAAAGTTATCACCTAAACTCACACACTCTACATAAATGAATAAAGCAATAAAATTGCAAGACCCAGCTCAAATGAGTTGGTGGGAGAATGAAAGCAATAAAACTATCCTCATACACTCACACACACATAGAAATAACACAAAATGAAAGTTATCTAAAAATTAAAACTACAACTTTTCTACCATTAAAACTTGCCAAAAACAAATAAAAAGATAAAATAAAAATTAAAGAAGAAAAAGTTTTTGAAAACAAAGTTGAAATCAAAGTTGTTGAAAAAATAAAACGTTTACATTTTCATCCTTAGGATTTCATAAAAGTGATAAAAAAATTAAAATAAAAATTAAAGGAACAAAAATGGTTTTACAATCCTAAAACAAAGCTAAGTAAAAAAAACAAAAACTTTAAAACCACTTTTACAATTTCATAGGAATGAAAATATAAGCCTTTAAAAAGTTTTCAATACAACTTTGATTTTAAAAGGAAGACTTAAACAAAATTTTACCATTATAACGGCTCATTTTTTAGATAAAAACCTATAATGAAAACTAACATTACAACATATTAAAAGCATGAAAGGTTAAAACAAGTTACACTAATTTATGATTTTCATAAAGAGATAGACTAGGTAAAACAAGAGGATAAAAAGGAGAAAGAAAGTGAGCCACCCAAATGCATTTTCATTCCATGTAGAGAGACAAAAAAACATTTTTATTTCCATAATTTAAGCTATTACAAACTATTACAAAGCTATGGAAAAAGCTAAAACAAACATAAGAAGGAAGGGGGGAGAAAAGTCTCCTTACATGAAGATGGAAGTGCACCAAGGGAGCCCAACAAAACACACTAAAGTTGGCTCAAAAAAGGGAACGCTTGGGCATTATAGAAAATTTTTATTTATAGGCAAAATTTCGGGTGTGACATGCCCTGGTCACGGGCGTGACAGGGGGCGTGTCACATCTACCGTGTTTGACTTTGTGACTTCGGCGAGCTGGCGCCATTCTGGAACGTTTGGGAAGGAACACGTTGCAGTCACGGGCATGACAGGCTTGGTCACAAGTGTGTCGTGGGGCGTTACTTGGACAACTGGCAGTTCTGATCTCGGTAGCGTTAACTGTGAAAAAGCGTTGAGTGTCGACATCGACACATGTGTGACGGGCTTGGACACGGGCGTGATATGATGGCATTGAGTGTTGACTGGAAAAATCATTGAGTGTCGACTTGTCGAAGGCGTTGAGTTCCTGACACGGGAATGTCGGGCAATGACACGGGCGTGTCAGGTCAAATTTTGACATTTTTCTGAATTTTTCTGGAAAACAAAAATAACTAAGTTAGAAATAAAATTTACAAAATATGAACAATTTATTGAACAAAACAAACAAAAAAGGGCAAAGATAAAGTAAAATATAATAATAACAGTACTATAAAAGTAGGTATAATTATAACTTATCAAATACCCCTATACTTAAGCTTTTGCTATTCCAGAGCAAAAGTTTTGAGGTGAACTTATAAGGAATAATAAAAAACTCAAAGTTCTGCTACCGCTAAATTAGTTATAAGAGAGATCTAAATAAATATACGGGGTATAAGAGTTAAGTCCTAAAATTATGTAGATGATTTAAACATGGCAAAAGTTTTGGCCAAAAGACTTCTTGATGTAATCAAATAGAAAGCAATAATTGTATTGGTTAGATTAACAAAATAATTTGGAATTATATGAACTTTAGCTTATAGGAGTTTTACCGGAAATAATGCAATTTACGAATTATGCTCTCAAAAAGATTTTTTTTTAATTAATTCTAGTCATGAAATTGGCTAAGGGGGTTTGATATTGGTTTATGAAGATGCTTGGATTTTGAGGCAAGGTAATTTTTTCTCGAACAACCAATTTTTTTTGATTTGGATGTTATAGGAAAATGAAATCTTATTTTCCTTAACATGAATTTTT
Organism: Platanthera zijinensis; assembly: GCA_039513925.1. Classification (NCBI taxonomy): domain Eukaryota; kingdom Viridiplantae; phylum Streptophyta; class Magnoliopsida; order Asparagales; family Orchidaceae; genus Platanthera; species Platanthera zijinensis. The sequence goes on along the minus strand of CM077092.1, from coordinate 67,150,459 downwards.
TTTTTCATAATAAGAATTAACCCAATGTATATGTGTAGGAGTAATGAATTTTATCCTCTTACTCCGTAACATATAATATTTTAATTTATTGGGTGCCTATGTTTACGGAACGAAATCTTATTCCCATTGACATATGATCTTTTTGGGGGAAAAAGTTTTATCATACCAAGTAGGTTATGATAAGTAAGGGGAGAAAAGAGAACTAGATTTTTAATTAAAAAAAAAATTGAGAGCAACCTTTATAAATTGTGCGTACACATTTTTCAGAAAGCTAAAAGTTAGCATAATTGAATTCTATAGTTGTTATTTTCTAACATAGTACACATGCTCCTATCTATGGAAAATTAGAAATAGTGCCTAAAGTGAGTCTCATATTTTTAACAAAGTATAATAAATTCTTTAAAACTTAACCCCGACTATATAAATTTTTCAATCTATAATTAACAAATGAATAGTAGAACAAAGAATTGATCATATTCGCATATAATAAACTCAAACCAAAATTTTTGGATATCAAGAAACTTAAGAATGATATATTTGATTTATTTGTTTCATAAATTATATATATATATATATTTTTGAATATTTTAAGTTATTATCTTTTTTATATATTTTTGTATTTATTTCTTTAATATATACATACTAAAGAAAGAAAAATGCGAAAATAATTTTTTTTGTATTTTTAAGTTTTGTGAAATTTTTTTTTGTATTTTAAAGAAAATTTTCATTCAATTTACAAAAATTTGGGAGAAAAAAAAAGAAGTTATTTACAAGGATGAGAGAGAAAAAGGGAGAGGGGAAAGAGAAAGAATATTTACAAAAAAATACTTACAAAAATTATTTACAAAAATATAAACTAGGTTGCCACGAGATGACTCGTTATGTAGATGGCTCGTTGAGCCTGATCTCGCGGACCGAGTTAAAAAAAAGTCAATGTTTCAAAAATGAAACTTCAAAAAAAATGTTTATTTTATTTTTGTGTTTTATACATATTTTTTGAAGTTTTAAAATTTTGTTTTTCTAAATTTTTTATTTTTATTTTTATTTTTAATATATAATTTTTTTTTGAAATGAAATGCGGAAAATAAAGGTCAGAAAAAGAAAGTACAAAAATATGAAAACACCCTCACACTTAGTTCCAACATTGTCCCCAATATTGTATGTTAAGCATGAGGAACAAAATAGCAGCTATATGTACAAAAAAGGAGAAAAAGGGGGCAGAAAACGTCCCTGATCCGCGCTCGGGAAAGCACATTAGAAACCCTGCAGTTATTAGAAAAATATAAAACCTGATAAATAAAGACGTAAAAAATATAAGTGTGGGGGTGCCTCCCAGGAGCGCTTTGTTTATAGTAACGTAGCTTGACTATATTGGCGGGGTTATAAGTTGAGGAGGTATATGGTTTCGTTATGCTCGATCACAGGTTCACCCACTATATAAGACATTAACCGATGACCGTTCACTTTAAACGAGCCTTTTTCCGGGTGGGAGACGAGTATGGTCCCTCATGCAAAAACTTCTTCAACTTTGAAGGGACCAGACTAACGAGATCTAAGTTTACCCGGAAAAAGTCTAATACGAGAATTGTAAAGAAGGACTAGATCGCCCAGAAAAAAATTTTTGAGAGTTTTAATTTTTCGATCGTGATATAACTTAGAATGCTCCTTATAGAATTTATTGCTTCGTAAGTGTTCGCACGCCATTCATCGAGCTCGTTTAGTTACAGTTTTCTATTCTGAGCGGCTAAGTTACAGTCAAGGTTTAAAAGTTTTAATGCCCAAAGTGCGCGGTGCTCCAGTTCTACGGGTAAATGGCATGCTTTGTCGTAGAATAATCAAAACGGAGTACAACTGGTAGCGGTTTTGTACGCCGTACGATACGCCCATAACGTGTCGACAAGCTAAATGGACCAATCTTTCCTATTAAGTGAAACGGTTTTTTCTAATATTCTTTTTATCTCTCGATTTACTACCTCAACTTGGACACTTGTTTACGGGTGGTAGGGGTGGCAAATTTGTGCGTGACTCTGTATTTAGCTAATGTCTTAGCCATTAGAGCGTTATAGAAATGCGTTCCCCTATCACTAACAATAGCGTGAGGCGTGCTGAAGCAAGAAAATAATTTTTTTAGAAATGTAACGACAACTCGCGCATCGTTTGTGGGGAGAGCTTGCGCTTCCGTCCACCTTGATACGTAGTCGACCGCCACTAAAATATACGTATTTTTATTAGAAGGAGATAGGGGGCCTATTAAATCTATGCCCCATAAATCGAAGACTTCGCATTCTAAAAACATGTTTTGGGGCATCTCGTCTCGACGTGAGATGTTACCCGACCACTGACAGCTATCGCATGCGCGGACAAAACTGTGCGCTTATTTGAAGAGAGTGGGCCAAAAGTATCCCGCCTCTAGCGCCTTCCTAGCGGTCCGGTTGGCTCGATAGTGCCCCCCCCGGCTGGACCCTCGTGGCAGTGCCTCAATATTTGCAAGCACTCCACACCTTCAATGCACCTTCAGACCACTTGGTCCGTGCAGATATGATAAAGAAATGGGTCCTCCCAAAAGAAATTTTTCAAGTAGGAAAAGAATTTCTTATTTTGCTAACTTGAGAATTCTTTTGGAAGCACCCGCGCGACTAAATAGTTTGCAAAATCTGTGAACCAAGGCAAAGATGGCGAAGACGAACGAATGGAAAGAAGACATTCCTCGGGGAATCTGTCATTTATTTCAGATTTGACGAGCGCTTCCGCAGCAGTATTTTCTAAACGGGAGAGGTGGTCTGCCGCTAGATTTTCCGCACTCTTCTTGTCCCGGATCTCCAAGTCAAACTCTTGAAGAAGGAGAATCCATCGAAGAAGGCGGGGCTTCACGTCGGTTTTAGCTAGTAAATACTTAAGGGCGGAGTGATCGGTAAAAATGATAACTTTAGATAGCGTTAAATACGAGCGAAACTTATCGAAAGCGAAAATGACGGCTAAGAGTTCCTTTTCTGTCGTCGTGTAATTCACGTGCGCGGAAGTGAGCATCTTGCTACCGTAATAAATAGTATGAAAATGTTTTTCTACGCGTTGGCCAAGAACGGCGCCTAAGGCAATATCACTAGTGTCGCACATGATTTCGAACGGAAGGGACCAATTAGGGGCAACTAGAATTGGAGAATCAATAAGTTTTTGTTTTATAAAATTAAAGGCAGACTCGCAATCGCTACTAAAGACAAAAGGTGATTCCTTTTCCAAGAGGTGAGTAAGCGGCTTTGTTATTTTTGAAAAATCTTGAATGAAGCGCTTGTAAAAGCCCGTGTGGCCTAAGAAACTCATAATAGATTTTATGTTAGTAGGCTGAGGAAGCTTTTCTATGATTTCTACTTTGGCCTTATCGACCTCTATCCCCTTAATCAAAATCTTATAGCCGAGGACCAAAACTCCTCGAACCATAAAGTTACACTTTTCCCAATTTAGAACAAGATTCGTGTCCTCGCATCGCTGGAGGACACGATCGAGATTACGAAGACAATCCGGGAATCAGCATCCGAATACAAGAAAAGTCATCCATAAATACTTCCATAATATCTTCTACTAGCTCGCAAAAGATTGCTAGCATACATCTTTGGAATGTAGCTGGCGCGTTGTAGAGGCCAAATGGCATTCTTCGGTAGGCGAAGGTGCCAAAGGGGCAAGTAAAAGTTTTTTTCTCTTGGTCTTCGGGGGAAATGGGGATTTGGAAAAACCCCGATAAACCGTCGAGAAAACAATAAAATGTATGAACGGAAAGACGCTCGAAAATATGGTCAAGGAACGGTAGTGGGAAATGGTCCTTGCGGGTGGCATCATTAAGTTTGCGATAATCGATGCACATACGCCAACCCGTAACAGTACGAGTTAGGACGAGCTCATTGTGCACATTGGCCACTACGGTCAGACCGCCCTTCTTGGGCACGACATGAATGAGACTAACCCATGCACTATCAGAAATAGGATAAATAATCCCCGCATCTAATAATTTAATTATCTCTGTTTTCACGATGTCTTTCATGTTTTGGTTAAGACATCGCTGCGGCTGGGTTTTGCGGCAATTATCGTTTAAGAAAATTTTATGAGTGCAGAAAGAAGGGTTAATCCCCTTAAGGTTAGAAATTTGCCACGCAATTGCGTGGCGATGTTTAAGCAAAACCTCCAATAAATCGGTGGTCTCTGAATTGCTTAAATGTGAATAAATGATTACCGGGAGTGTATCATTTTTCCCCAAAAAGGCGTATTTGAGGGATTCGGGTAATGGTTTGAGATCTAGGGTGGGCGGTTCTTCTAGCGAGGTTTTAGTGCTAATGTATTTTGAACCAATTGGTTCAATAGGCACATCGGTAGATGCGTCCTCATCGCAATAAAAATTTTCGAGTGAAAAAATATTTTTGTTTAAAAACTCGGACTCGAAAACCGGAGAAGAACAATCTCCATAAAAAAAAATCTAAAGAGTAGCAGAAATCGTTGCTCGACGATGAGTCTTCCATTGAGGGGTTAATAGAAAAATTAACTTGGTCGTCTCCTACCCGAAGGAGGAGATGACCGTTACTTACATCGATTAGCGCATGTGAGGTTGCAAGGAAAGAAAGACCGAGTATTATTGGTACCTTGGCGTCTTCCTCGATGTCTAAGATGACGAAGTCCACCGGGAAGGTGAATTGTCTACTCAGACAAGGACATCCTCAACTACCCCGATGGGGAACCTAACCGAGCGATCCGCTAGTTGGATGCGCATATTGGTAGGAGCAGGAGTACCCAAACCAAAATGTAGGAAGAGTGAGAACGACATCAAATTAATTCTCGCAACTAAGTCTGCCAAAGCGTATTTTACTAATACTTTGCCAAAAAGTCACGGGATGGAAAACCGTCCCGGGTCATTTTATTTCGAGGGTAACTTATTAGTAAGAGCCGCGGAGCAGACATCGTTAAGAGAAATATGGGAATATCTTCAAGTTTTCGTTTGTTAGAAAGAAGCTCTTTTAAAAATTTTGCATACTTAGGCATTTACGAAATGTCCTCGCAAAAAGGAACATTAATATGAATTTGTTTAAGTAATAAAACAAAGTTTTCATATTGCGTGTTCACTCGCTCGTTATCTAACTTATGCGGGTAGGGCAACACCTTGTTTAAAATAGTTTTGTCATTTAAAATCGGTAAGCGCTGCGTAATAAAAGAAGAGGGAAGAGGGGTCAGAGGTGAAATATGTACCTGAGGATCGATCCGTTTTGGATCGACCACCTCCTTATCGCTACGGAGGGTTATAGCATTGGCATTCTCCCTTGGATTCGGCTCCATATTCCCTGGCAGTGCCCCCAGAGCGCGTTTCGACATAAGTCGCGCCAGCTGTCCAACCTGTATTTCTAACTTTTTAAGCGATCCAGTGATGTTCCGGATATTGGACTCATTGGACGCGACATATCGATTAAAATTTTCCTCCACCGGAAGAGGCTTCGGAGGACGGGACTGAAAAGAGAGCGCAAAAGGAGGGGTAGGAGGGCGCTGCGCATTATTCGGGTTACTCCATGAGAAATTCGGGTGGTTCCTCTAACCCGGATTATAGTGGCTACTATAAGGGTTTTTTTGAAACGAAGGACGCACTGGATTCCCCATATATCCACGAACTCGTCGACCACACGGGCATTAGGGGGGAGAAAACAAGGCGGAGTGGGGGAGGTAACAGACATCTACTTAGTTAGCCTTTCGATTGGAAGGGCTAGCTGAGCAGTGACATCCACTTCATAAAGGCCCGCCTGCTAATGGCGCGCCCGTGGGACATTCCATTGGTAGGCGTTCACAGCCATTTCCTCGAAATGAGCCTGGGCGGCCTCGGGGGTCTTATTATTTAGAGTGCCCCCGGCAGCCGTGTCAATCATTTGACGCGTCTGACTGTTCAGTCCATTGTAAAAAATTGGTACCTGCAACCACGTTGGCAGCACGTGGTGCGGGCACCGGCGGAGAAATTCCTTAAAATGCTCCCAAGTCTCATAAAGAGGCTCGGAGTTGTTTTGCATAAAGGAGGATATGTCTGCCCGCAATCTAGCAGTTTTTGCGGGCGGAAAATATTTGTAAGGAATTTCTCTGCCAACTCCGCCCAGGTCGTGATGGATCCCTGCGGGAGGGAGACCAACCACTCCTTGGCCTTGGACTTAAGGGAGAAGGGAAAGAGGCGCAAACGAATGGCGTAATCAGTGACACAATTTATCTTGAACGTATCGCAAATTTCTAAAAAATTAGACAAGTGGTTATTAGGGTTCTCATCCGACTGTCCGTCAAACTGCATGGCATTTTGGATCATTTGTATCACACTTGACTTAATTTCAAAATTATTGTTCGCCATAGCAGGCCGAACAATACTTGACCCTGTATCCTTCAAGGTGGGTCGAGCGTAGTAAGACATCGTACGTTAGGCCGCTTAGGCATTATTTTGGTCGGCCATAGAAGAGAAAGAGGGTTCTCCGGTGGATTCTTCCGGGTCTAAAAGGGGAATTTGACGTAGAAAACGGATACGCGCAAGAGAGCGGTCGATCTCAGGATCAAACTCAAGATTTTAAGAAATCGAAGGTTGTCCACGGGTCATACACCCTAAAAAAACAACGAAGGGGGAAGGATTTTTTTTAAGTGTTATAAAATTTTTTATTTGAAAATAAAATAAAATTAATAGAATCCCGGATTCGATATAACAACCGTGCTCCCCGGAAACGGCACCAAAACTTGATGAGCGCAGAACAGAGACCGACTATAGGTGGTTCAAAATGGTCTGATTCTACAGGCCGAGTTAGAAGATCGAGTTTTCTAACAAGAGGAGGAAAGTGCACCTATCACGTAGTACTCGGTATTCGGGAGAATACCGAGGTTGTATTGTTCTCGGAGGCGCGTTGATTATATTTAGTCTTACAAGAAGACTATTATCATCCTATCAGTAAGGTGGGATTTTTAGTTAAATTAAAATGAAAATAAAAGCAAGAAATTTTAAAGTTAGTTCGATGACAGGTTAACGCTCGACATCGAATCGGATTAAGACTAAAATAATTCTTAACAATTATTAAACTTAGTTTTTAAATTAAAAAAAGGCACTTGGCCGTGGAGGTTCCGAAAATATGAGCACACATATCTCTAGCTAATATCGCTCACCTGAACATTAAGACTATTTGACCGATCGTTAGACCGACGAAGGATTCCTCTTAATGCCCGTTTTACGCTAAGAACCCCGCTATTGGGTGGGGAAACCAATTCGGTAGAACTACGCTCGTCCTCTTTCGAGGGTATTTACGCAATTCTATTTACCCAAGGGGGATCAGTCCATATGTGCGGCCTCTCAGCGTTGCGTATGGATAACAGAAATAGAGCCCACAAATCGATTATGTGGTCCTATGCGTCGTTAACCCGTGGCAAACCTTAAGTCCTTAAATTATAATAAAAATAAAGTTCTTTAATTATTTCAAATCATTTTATATGTCCCAATGCTCTTCGATGTCAAAGGCAAATAGAGATTAGCCACTCATCGGTATGGGGACGGCTTTATGGTTTTTAGTGAAACGTGAGTTTGAATTTAAGAGCTAAACAGTTATTAGAGAAAACATAAAAAAATAGGGCGTTTAGATAAATTGAAAGCTAATTAATGTAGGCACTCACGCACACATCAAAATGATAAAGAAATTAAATAAAGCAAGTCCTACTCGAATGAGTAGGCGGGAAATAAATGCAAATACAAGTCTTACTCAAAACTGAGTAGGCGGTAAATTAAAGCAATGCGCCACTTAACTCTTAATGAGTAGGCGGAAATAAATGCATAAATAAAAAGAAACTAAGTTACAAAAAAACAAAATTACAAGTCCCACTCAAATGAGTGGGCGAAAAATTTAAGCAGAGTGTCGTTTATCTCTTAACGAGTAGGCGGAAATAAATGCACACACGCACACACTCTATATAATTGAGAAAGCGATAAACAAAGCATGAAAAGTTATCACCTACACTCACACACTCTACATAATTTAATAAAGCAATAAAATTGCAATTCCCAGCTCAAATGAGTGGGCGGGAGAATGAAAGCAATAAAACTATCCTCATACACTCACACACACATAGAAATAACACAAAATGAAAGTTATCTAAAAATTAGAACTACAACTTTTCTACCATTAAAACTTGCAGAAAACAAATAAAAAGATGAAATAAAAATTAAAGAAGCAAAAGTTTTTGAAAACAAAGTTGAAATCAAAATTGTTGAAAAAAATAAAACATTTACATTTTCATCCTTAGGATTTCATAAAAGTGATAAAAAAGTTAAAATAAAAATTAAAGGAACAAAAAAGGTTTTACAATCCTAAAACAAAGCTAAGTAAAAAAAAACACTTTAAAACCTCTTTTACAATTTCATAGGAATGAAAATATAAACCTTTAAAAATTTTTCAATACAACTTTGATTTTGAAAGGAAGACTTAAACAAAAATTTTGCCATTATAACGGCTCATTTTTTAGATAAAAACCTATAATGAAAACTAACATTAAAACATATTAAAAGCATGAAAGGTTAAAACAAGTTACAATAATTAATGATTTTCATAAAGAGATCGACTAGGTAAAACATGAGGATAAAAAGGAGAAAGAAAGTGAGCCACCCAAATGCATTTTCATCCCATGTAGAGAGACAAAAAACAACATTTTTATTTCCATAATTTAAGCTATTACAAACTATTATAAAGCTATGGAAAAACCTAAAACAAACATAAGAAGGGAGGGGGGGAGAAAAGTCTCCTTAAATGAAGATGGAAGTGCACCAAGGGCAGCCCAACAAAACACACTAAAGTTGGCTCAAAAAAGTGAGCCCTTGGGCATTACAGAAAATTTTTATTTATAGGCAAAATTTCGGGTGTGACACGCCCTGGTCACTGGCATGACATGGGGCGTGTCACAGCTGCCATGTTTGACTTAGTGACTTCGGCGAGCTGGCGCCATTCTGGAAGGTTCGGGAAGGAACACGTGGAGGTCATGGGCATGACAGGCTTGGTCATGGGCATGTCGGGGGGCGTGACTTGGACTGTTGGCAGTTCTGATCTCGGCAGCATTGAGTGTGAAAAAAGAATTGAGTGTCGACATCGACACGGGCGTGGCGGGTTTGGACACGGGCGTGACATGATGGCATTGAGTGTTGACTGGTAAAATCATTGAGTGTCGACTGGCCGAAGGCATTGAGTGCCTGACACGGGCGTGTCGGGCAATGACACGGGCCTGTCAGGTCAAATTTTGACATTTTTTTGAATTTTTCTGGAAAACAAAACGTAACTAAGTTAGAAATAAAATTTACAAAATATGAACAATTTATTGAACAAAACAAACAAAAAAGGGCAAAGATAAAGTATAATATCATAATAACAATACTATAAAAGTAGGTATAATTACAACTTATCAACACCCCAAGTCAACCTTGGTCAAACCAAGCCCAAATTGGGGAAGGAAGTCAAAACCAACTTCAATCCAATTTGGCTAGGCCCAATTGTAATGGCCCACTAGCTACAACAAGTGGAAATTTATCTAAAGAGCCACTCAAATTCTGGAGGTACTGACTAGGAGAGAGAAATTGGGAGTTTCATTTAAGGGAGGAGTGAGAAAGCGGGGGGGTGGGGGGGGGGGGGGGGGTTAATGGTGAATGCAAAGGGACTACCCCATTCCCCTTCCCTAAGCCTCCATTCCTCTTCCCTGACCCATGGAAAGAATTTGCCATCAGTTCTAGCTAGCCAGGCATAGGATAAAGCCCCTATTAACCATGACGGAAAACCCCATTCATGGCCAGTAATGGCCATTCAAGGATTGTCTCTCCCACTCCCCAAATCTACCCCTCCATCAGTTTTAAAAACTCCCAAGTAATCGAAATGAATCTTTACATCACTAGTTTTGGCATGGGATTATTAAATAGGCAAGGAAAAGCTTGGAGATCGTCGGCCATGGCACACCACAACCACACTCGCTGCAAAGCCCACCTATAAGTCTAGTCCTCTTCCTCTAGGCTAGAATTGTTTATCATTAGGTGGAGAAATCAAGCTCAATCGAGCCCGATCAGTGAGAAATAAATGAGCAATTTCCATGAAAAACCAACCCACCGGGTTCACCGGAAATGATCTCTCCTGCGGTTGTGCCACTGTCAGGCTATAGCCACCACCTCAAAGGAGGTGATGGTAGTGGTGGCCGACTAGGGAGGTGGCTGGTTGGCTGGGAAGATGAGTTTGAAAGTGCTCCAGGAAGAAGAAATCCTGGCCCTTGGCTCATTGGGGATGATGACCAGGAGCCATCGAATTGAGCTCGATCTGATAAACGCATGGCAGTGATTTAATTTTAATATTATTTACATTTTGTCACACCATATTAGTCACATTGTTTTAATTATTAAAAATATCTAAGGAATTTTTTCTAAATATGTCTAACATAGAAAACCTAGCCATTTGTGTCTAGTTTAATAAAAAATTTAAAGCAACCAATTTGGACCACTGGATTTCCCTCAGCACACATTTTTGTGCAAGGTGTCCAAAGGATAACTAGAAATTAAAATTAGTGCCCCCAGTGGCACACACAGTTAAATGGTTTGAAAATTTGACCATATGCTAGTATGGCCATGTCCCCTAATATATTCAAAATTCAAAATTTTTGGAGATGATTTTTCTATAGTTTTTGTAATAATTTAATAATTCATACATGTGATTAAAATATCGTCTATGGACCTCAAATTTTCCCCAACCTCTGGTAGATGACTAGAGGGGTCATTATATGCCTATGTAAAAATACCAGCATATTTGGAGTTGATTTGATGGGGTAACAAGGTGATGAGAGTTGGTCATCTAGGGGTAATAGGCCTAGTAGTTCGATAGTGCACATAGTGATATTTAGTGATCAACCTCTCAACAATACAAGGTGAAACCTTGGACACTACATTGTAATCACTTGAAATATCCCTAGAAATAGTGTTAGAAGTAATTAGGGTTAGAATGCAATGAAACCCTAGTTCAAACCTTAGGGCTGCCTATTTGGAATATTGAAGGATATAGGGTCACATCTCCATGTCTTAGCTCAAGACTTTATAGGTAGTTTCATAGGGTGGAGAAACAACTTGAAAATTTTAATTAGAATTTTTTGAGTATTCCTCCCCTACAAATCACTTATTATATAAAATATTAACTTTTCTATCAAGTGCAAAAACATGTCTATACAGTATTGAATGGTCATGAAACTTGGGTAATTGGCCTATTTTGATGTTATTTATGTCTGTAAATTTTATTGTAATTTTTGGTTGAAGAATTATAGTACCTTCATTTTAGTTCTAGAAATTGATGACAAGAGAAATAAATTATTTCAGGACAAACTGAGTAATGGAAAATTATGAGACTTGGCCAGTAAACCTTCTAGACCAATATGATGCCTTGTTAATTTTATTGCAATTTATTGAAGTTATTATGTAGAGGTTCCTTCACAAACTGCCCTAGGTGCAATTTTCTTCATTAATTTATTTATATGGCTAAAACAAATTAGAAGATTATGAAATTTGAGCAAGAAAAATTTCTGATCATTATAGGCCTCTTGAAATTTTATTATAATTTTTGGATGATAAAATCTTGTATTCACGTTGTTAATTATCTTTTTGATCAAAAGATTTATATTTTGATCTATGATAGAAATCATTTTGGGAAAATCATAAAATTCTTATCTTGCAGTTATAGTCAATAAGAAGCTGTGGAAAGTTTGGTGAGATCAATGCATATGAAAATCTTATACTTCATGTTCAAAGTCATAGGAAGCGTGATTATAAGAAAAATATAAAAAGGCTGATTTAATTAGGAAATAAATAAAATATCGGATTTGAGCACCACATGTAATGGTACACCCCTGGAAATAATCCAAAGGTTGTTGGCAAAATTAATCAAAGTATTCACTTTCTTTTGCTTAAGCTAGTCCATTTGGTCTGCATATAGTGAATTGATATGTTCAAGGTGGAACAGTTGGCCTCACATGGGTGGTAATATAGTGGATGCACCTAAGTTTGGTGGAGTCTTGATGAGGACACCCTTAGGGCCAAGTGCTAGGTTGTCTGGGTTCCATGGAGTTGGAGTTGTGCTTGGGGATGACGAAGTATCGTCTTAACCCTGAAAGTAATAATTCACTTAGGGTTAGCTTAACAGATATGTGGGAAGGAGTTTGGTAATAATTAGTTACCCATAAAAGTAAGTTCCTTGAGAAAGGGAGCTTTGAGCTTCAGCCCATCGTAGTTCCTAGTGCCCTCGTGAGCCCTTCACCGGGCATGCCCTAGGCAGTGCAAGGTTAACCATAAGTTATAGGATTAAGCAAACCAAAAGATTAACTATTAATAAACTTTCATCCCACATTCACTCACCCCATCATTTCGGGAGGATAGTTGGTTTAAACCCACGAGCAGTGGATTCAATGTTTGATAGAATTGATGATTAGTTTAGTGAGCTGATGGCTTGGGAGCACTTTAAAGCATGTATGCCTGTGCATTAAGTGGTGGGTCCTCAATATTGGATGGTCATTCATACTGACATCAATGTGTTTAATCGATAAGTGTAAGTGTTTACTTAGCCCATAAAAGACTGGTGGTTTTGACACCATTAGTACAGAAGGCACCATATCACTTGAATGTGGGTGTACCGAGTAGTACAGAAGGTCTAGGTTGGGTAGTATGAATACTAACCTAGGAGTGGGGGGCCCAACCCACTTCCTCTGTTTGCCACAATGGGAGGTACCTGAGAGTTTAGCTAACTCCAAATGGGGGAACTAAAGGTCTGTTCGCATAGAGTCGGGTGGGTGCGTTGCTCTTGTATGAGTCATATCTCTAACATGTATAACACTTCATGTCATACATAACATTGCATAAAACATCTACCCCCTAACGTATAAATAATTTCGAGATCTTTTATACATTAGGCCTTGCAAAATGACCCCTTAATTTATAAGTTTGTGTGAGCATTCTTACAAATCAAGGTTACTTACTCTATGATGATATATACATTTTTAGCATATATTAATTATGGCCAATGGCACCTACTTTTGCTTACTCTCCACATTCAGTGCCTTCCTCTCATCCTCCCCCGCATAGTGCCTAGGTGTCGCGGGGGGGGGGGGGATGGGACCAAGACTTAGTTTAAACTAACGGCTTGATGGGCATAACACCCGGGACTCCAGCTGAGAGACAGACTATAGCACCAGGGAAACCAGCACATCTAAGAGGAGGTGTACAAGTCTAGTCCAGGTGTGGTAGCAGTAGGAATAGTCATGGGATCCATGAGTGACTAGTAGATTATCTTCCATGAGCGTTATTTAGTGAGGATTATATGTACTTGGCAAGAGCCTTCTTATCGTTTCTTCTCTGAAAATTGTTTCATGTTTTTCAGCTTTTGATTTTATGTGGACTTCCTATATATTGAATGTGATGGTAGACTGGTTTATCTCTATGGATACCACTTCTTTTCTTCTATGGTATATGCTTGAGGATTTGCCGACAGAATCAACGATTTGTGGCGACGAACTCCTTGGGAGTTGGTGTCACCACAAAGCGGCAGTTATAGGCATAAGAACCGAAAAATGGTTCTTACAACTAGTATCAGAAGGAAATCTCAACCCGAAGAAAAGAAGTCCACAAACCCCGGGACACCTCCGCTCGAGTTTAGTTTGGGGATAAACTAAGCAGCGGAAGCTATGGTGTGCCCATATAGGGAATCACAAGCAACAACCCACTCTTAACTAGATTTTATCCAACTACCTTATGAGAAAACCCTTACTTTTAAAGATTATAACAAACCCTGACCTTTGAATAGGGAACACCTCAGGTACAGAAAGATGTTCCACCCCTGCCAGTTCCCACTCCGTTCTTGCATTCGGAGATGGAACAGACACTAACTGCTATCTTGGAGGCGTTTAGGATACAGTAGGATCCAGCTTCTCAACCAAATCACGGGGCAAATTGGCTGAGCGTCTTCCGAGGCCTCTCCCCTCCATCATATCTGGGGATAAAGTCAACCATACGGATAAAAGAATGGCTGGAAATCATCCATGAGATGTGTACTCAGATATGAAAGTGAGGGTAAGATCAATCCTTCACTCTAGAGGGGGGTGAATAGAGTGATTTAAAATAATTTTGGTAAAATAAAAATTATTTTAGCAGTGGAAGACTTGATTAAAAAAGTGTAGAGTGTTAAGCAAACACTGAAATAAAACAACAACAAAAGGATTAATTCACAGCACACAGCACAAGAAAGGGCAAGCAATCCAGAAGACACAAGGAGCTATAGTGGTTCCCCAAAACCTGGGTACATCCACTCTTCTACCACCCTTGGTAGGAATCCACTGCAGGATGAGTTGATCAGGTGTCCTGGGCACCAATGAGCTTTTGATCAGGTGCTCAAAAACCAAACCAAATTATTTGATTAGGCGACTTTCCACCATTGAGTTTTGATCAGGTTTCAGGAACCAAAGCAAATTTTTGAAGGGAGTTTAAAAACCCTTTTACAGGAAAGGAAAAGAAAAGGGTTGAAGTTGTCTTCTCTGTTAACTATCAAAGAGAAGCACTAGTGGATGAGATGTTATCAAAGCTCCCCCTTAAGTATAGCAGAGGTTCAGGAACTAGAAGCTTTGCAAGGGTGATAGGTCTTCAAAGAATTTGATTGCTTCAACACTGGATGATTTCAGTAAAACTGAAATGTTTGTTGTCTGGAGTGTGAATGATGAAGACTTGAGAGAACTTTTGATCAGCAGGAATCAGAAACAAAACTTGTTGAGTTTTTTGAGTCATTGTTCTTCTTTTTCTTTTCTATGTGTATCTCTCTGTGTATGTTGCTATGTCCTCTTTTATTCTCTCTGAATGATGATAATAAGAACTCCAATCGACAGATCTTGAAAATAGCTGTTAGCAAAGTCATAAATGCTTTCCTTAATTGTCAACTGTCTCTGGAGGAAACAGCCTAAGTATATTCCTTCTTTGTTTCCCTGAAACTTGCTCCAGATTTATTATAACGGCTAGAAATCTTCTGCAATAAATGCTCTGATTTGAAATCCTCAACAAGCTGACAGAAAACACCAGAAATCATCGATCTCAAAATGAAATCGTCGATCTGAGCTAAACTATCGTCGAACTGAGCTCAGAGAAATTGGAAATTTATTTGGATAGAAATCGTTGATCTGAGCTCAGAGATCGTTGAACTGGGTTCGATGCCTCGTCGACTTGAGCTCAGAGATCGTCAAACTAAGGTCGACGCTTTGGCAGCCTGAACACACAGATAGTTGAACTGAGTTCGACGCTTCGTCGATCTGAGCTCTATAAAAACTTCAAATCTTCTTCTTAGCTTTTGCATCTGAACTAGGAGGTCTTGGGGAAATCTCCAATCCTAAGTCCTAAGCCTTAGACCTAACTAGTTGACCTTTTCTCTATACAACAAGGTCAAAGCAACAATCCTATTGACATAGTGATCCTGACCCAAATTAGTAATAGGGTGTTCCAACAATCTCCCCCTATTTGGGTTAGGATTACTATTTACATGAGTTATAGAAAGCAATAATAAATAGAAATATAGAAAAAACATGCGGAACCACATATATGATTATATCACAGCAAGAAAACAGTTCAGCAGAGATATAATATAGTTTTCAGCTTATATCCAGATTAAGGCTTGTCATCAGTTCTTTTCCTAAAGATGATTTCTCTGTTTGGATTTTTTGAGTCCTTCTTTGATCTGAAATCATCAGCAGCACAAAGAGTCTTTTGGGTTTTGCTCCTAGGAACTATAGCTTCTGGATGTAGCTGCATGTATTCTTCAGTATTGAAGAATCTCTTAAATCTATATCTTTCAAGTTCCTGTCTTCTTTGTTATGATAAAGTTGATATATTGGATATATCTTGGCCCTTCTCTCTTGCTTTCTTAATCTCATCTAAAGCAGCCATTTCCTTAAGTCTGGCTATCCAGGAAGCTGGATTGTTCTCTGGATCTTCAAAAGGTACTGGTGGTTCATACCTATTCATGGTGTCAGTAGGAGGAGCTTTTGAATGAACACTTTCTTTGAGCTTGTAAGGAAAGGGACAAGAAGTTGAGTCAGTTTGGCCTTGTCCTTTCCTTTGATAAGATTGCTGTCTGGGCTGTCCTCTTGAATAAACTTAAACATCTGTTGGATGTCCTCTATACTGTCTTCCTCTAGGCTGATTTTCTCTTTGATTAAAACCTCTGGATTGAGTTCTTCCTTGATAGGTTTGCTGGGGTTGAGAAATGTTGGAAGCTTGAGGAGCTGAGACTCCACCAGATCCTGTGCTTGGAGAAGGAAAAGGAGGAGGATGAGAAGTTCCTTTGTCATACTTTCTTCTCTTCTTCATTAATTTCAACTGGTTCTTAGAATATTGCATCCAATGCTCAGTAATAGGGCTATTATGCAGAATGTAATATGGTATGTCATGATCAGTTATAGCTTTGGTCAGTTGAACCTTTTTCATAGCCTTTCTTCTTGCTTTCATCTTCTTTGCAATAGTTACAGAGGAATCATCTGAGTCAGTTCTGAATTCATCATTCTCATCAGAACTCTGAGGCTCGTCATATAAGACATCTATTTCCTTGAAAGCTGCTTTGGTGGTGGAAACATGAGCAAAAGCAGAAGAAGCAGTAGAAGAAATGACAACGTCAGCACTTGAAGAAGCAGGAGAAACAGCAGGAGCAACAAGAACACCAATTGAAGCAGTAGTCTCAGTAACTGAACAAACTGGCTCTTCAACAGCCTCTAAAGACTCAATAACAACAGCAAAAGACTCAAGAACTACAGAATCACTTTCCATAGATTTAACAGAATTTATGTACAGCTCTAATAGGGTTGGATCACAGCAGGAGAGGGGAACAATAGCTCTGGATAAATCTTCAGCAGGGAGAGGTGCTGGAGGACAACAGCTATAAATTGAATCAAATAAAGATAATAAGGAATGTATATCTCTAGTGGGACTGATGGTTGGAGTTGGAGCTGAAGCTGAAACTTGTTCTGAAGCTGGACTCTCTGAAATCTGCATTTCTGAAGCAAAATCCTCTGAAGGTAGCACTTCTTCATAAGGCATCTCCCCCCTTCCTGGATTCAGTGAGAACTGAGTCTAAGCCCATAAAAGAAGGGGTGGCCTAAAAGGAGAAGGAGGAAGAAAGTCTAATAGATAAATCAGTCAGATTCTTGACTAAGGGGGCCAAGGCTAAATTCAGTAAGAGTGTTAGCTTGGGGGCCAACAATTCATACAGTCTATCTGTCAGAGGAAGAAGGTCTACTAGCTCAAGGTTAACTTGAGTAGAGGTAGAGGGGTGTGCTGCAAAGATGGATGGAATGGATGTTGGGTGAAGTGGTATGCAGGGTTGAGAGATGGGGATGGATGTAATAGATGAAGCTGGGATGGTGACTGGAGGTAGAGATGAGGAGATGATAGGTGAAAAAGTTGGTTGAGAGATGATGTCATGAAGCATTTGTTGGAAAGATGTTGAGGTGGATGGGATGTTTGGAGGTGAAGAGGGGGAATCATCCATGAATGAATCTTCTAGGAGATTGAAGGATGGAAGATGGGAGGATGATTCTAATTCAATGGAGGAGAAGAAAGGTAGAGATTAGAAATCTTCTTGGAAAGTGGCTGGAGGAGGTGAAGAAGCTATATGAGATGGAGAAATGGATGAAGTAACTGGAGGTGGAGAGAGGGGAAAGTATATGGAAGATGTAGCTGGATGGGAAGATAGAGGAGAGGAAATTGAGGTGGATGCCAATACTTATGCTGGGGCAGTGGTTTGAGGAAGAGTGACTGAAATAGTCCTTGTGCCTAAAGAATTTTGTGCTGCGGGACCCCTGCTTAGTTTGACAATCTGCCTCTCCCATTTGCCAAAGAGAGCATAAGAAAGTCTCTTGGGAGCATTGATATGCATTCCATTTGACACTAACAGCTGAGGGCACCTATTATGCAGGAATAGGCCCAGAATTCTCCCAAAATTAACCAAATTCTTATTGATTTTCTTATTGATTAAGTCAAAGAAGATGACTCCCCAGTCCAAATGCTTCTTATCTACTATGGCAACCATTAAGCAGAACTGATGTCTTGATATAGTGTCATGAGCTGAGTGTTTGGCCAAAATGACTTTGCCTACAATGTCTGCTAAAAACTTTTACTCCATAGGCAAATTTTTCTTCAATAACTTATTAGGGTTTTAAGAATTGTGACCCATTCCGTCTAACATCTCAGTAAATTCTACCCCTGATAAGTCTATGCTATCATGTCCAGTACTTAACCCAAAAATTTCTGTAAGAATGGTCGGGGTTAGGGATACCTGAGTTCCTGAGATGGTGTCAATGACTGTATGCTGATCCAGATAATGGGCAGTATAAACCCACTCTTTGATTTCAGCTGCTGCTAGTTTGATTTTGGTTGTCATTATGTTCACAAGTTGTTGCTCCTTAAGAAGTTCCAGAATATCCTTGAACATTTGATCAGTCCCTTCAAACAAATCCATATCAATGTCAAACCCAGTATCGAACTTAATTGCTGCTAAAACGGGGCCTGAAACCGACATGTTTCCTGCAAAAACAAACACGATAAAGTGTAGAGGTGTTTGGAGAGAAAGAGAGTTCTTGCAAAAAGTATGAAAGCACAAAGGATAACGATGCCTGAAAAATGATTTTATAATATGGTTCGACGCTAAAATGGAAAAATCGTTAAACTCAGTTCGACGATCGATGGTTCTAGGGGAAACTGAAGTGTCTCAACATCGTCGATCTTCGTTCGACGATATTTAACATCGTCGACTTTCGTTCGAAGATAATCGAGATTGCTGACCGAAAAGGATAGTCCAGCACTATCTGGAAAATGCCGAGCTCCGTTCGACGATTCCTAACATCGTCGATCTCCGTTCGATGGAAAACAAGAGATAGTTAAATTCTATCTGGAAATGACGAGCTCCGTTCAACGATCTTCAGGGAAATCGTCGATCGCAGTTCAGAGACATTGAAAACTTATAGACACTAAGAAATCCAAAAAAAAAACATTTTAACCTAGTCTTGTCTCTTTTTTGGTTTAAAGTTCTTGGAACTTAATTGAGACTTCCTCCATCTAACATTCCTAACTGATTAAGGAAGAAGGTGTGCTTCTTTTCATCCAAGGGCTTGGTGAAAATATCTCCCCTTTGTAAATAAGTTGGGATATATTCCAATTCAATTTTATTCTTCTCTACATTATCTCTTAAGAAATGATGCCTAATCTCTATGTGTTTTGTCCTACTATGGAGGACTGGATTTTGAGCTATTGAAATAGCACTAGTGTTATCACAAAATATTTTGGACTTTTCTAAGTTATATCCATAGTCTAGGAGCTGATTTTGAATCCACAATATCTGTGAGCAACAACTACCTGCTGCCATATATTCAGCTTCAGCAGTTGAAGTAGACACAGATGTTTGTTTTTTGCAAAACAAGGGGACAAGTCTGTCATCAACAAACTGACAAGTTCCACTAGTGCTTTTCCTGTCTACTCTACATCCAGCATAATCAGCATCTGAAAATCCAGTTAGAACAAATCCTGAATCAGTTTGATACCAGAGACCTAGATTTGGACAACTTTTCACATACCTAAGAATCCTCTTAACTAATGTAAGGTGTGACTCTCTAGGGCTAACTTGGAATCTAGCACATATGCATGTAGCAAACATTATATCAGGTCTACTAGCTGTAAGATACAATAAGGAGCCAATCATTGCTCTATATGTTGTCTGATCAACTGGTTTCCCATATTCATCAGCATCTAGTACAACATTAGTATGCATAGGTGTTTTCATAGAGGATGTTTCAGACATACCAAATTTCTTAACCAATTCTTTTGCATACTTGGTTTGAGAAATAAAGATGCCATCAGCATGTTGTTTGACTTGCAATCCTAGAAAGAAGGATAGATCACCCATGCTACTCATTTCAAATTTTGAATGTATTAGGTTGGAGAACCTTTTGCATACATTTGAATTAGTAGAACCAAAGAAAATGTCATCTACATAGATTTATACTAGTAGGATATTGGACTTATAGGTTCTAATAAAAAGAGTTTGGTATACTCTACCCCTTTTAAAATCATTTTTTAAGAGAAAGCAAGTTAGGGTCTCAAACCATGCTCTTAGAGCTTGTTTGAAACCATATAATGCTTTATGCAATTTATAAACAAAATCAGGGTGAGTTAGAGAGATAAAACCTGGGGGTTGTTTTACATAAACCTCTTCCTTGATGTCACCATTGAGGAATGCACTTTTGACATCCATTTGATAAACCTTGAAATTCTTGTGAGCTGCATATGCTAGAAAGATTCTTATGGCCTCCAACCTTGCAACTTGTGCAAAGGTTTGGTCATAGTCTATGCCTTCTTCTTGAGAGTATCCTTAAGCAACCAGCCTTGCTTTATTTCTCACTATAACTCCTTGATCATCTATCTTGTTCCTGAATACCCATTTTGTTCCAACAATGGGATAAATCTTTGGGTTTGGCACAAGCTCCCAAACTTTGTTTCTTTCAAATTGATTTAATTCCTCTTGCATTGCAATGATCTAGTTTGGATCTTGTTCTGCATATTGTATGGATTGAGGTTCAATTTGAGAAAGAAAGCAAGTGTGAATCAGATTTTGAACTAATTGGTTTCTGGTTTGCACACCAGCTGAGATGTTTCCAATCACTTGGGAGATTGGATGATCTCTTGATGTTACTAAATAAACAATGGGTGTTGATTGTTCACCAGCCTGTATTGTTGTTTCCTCTAATGGAACTACAACTGGCAATTCATTTAGATTGTCACCATGGCTTGCTAAGATCTGACTGTCATCTTCATTTTCACTTCTTTCATCTTCTTGTTTAATGGATGAAGGTGATGGATCTTGTTCAATGATGTGTAGCCTGTCCAAATTTTCTGATATAGAATTTACCTGCAAAGGGTCTATGGTAGAAGTGCTCTTCTCCTTATAAGACATGTTAGTTTCATCAAAATAAACATGCACAGTCTCTTCAATTTTATGAGCTGATTTATTAAAAACCCTATAGGCTTTACTGATCATGGAGTATCCCAGAAACACTCGTTCATCAGCTTTGGCTTCAAATTTTGCTAAGTATTACTTGTTATTATTATGAATGTAGCAGATACAACCAAAAATCCTAAGATAATCAACTTTAGGTTTCTTTCCTTTGAGTAATTCATAGGGAGTCTTGCCCTTTAGCTTATGTATCAAACTTCTATTCAAAACATAGGTTAAAGTGTTCACAGCCTTTGCCCAAAAGGATAGAGGAAGGTGAGCATCTGTCAATAATGTTATGGCAGATTCAATAAGGGTTCTATTCTTCCTTTTAGCTACCCCATTCTGTTGAGGAGTTTTAGGAGCTGAGAAAGTATGTCTGATCCCTTCCCTCTTACAGAACTCTTGCATAAGAAGAGAATCAAACTCTATCCCATGATCACTTCTGATCAGGGCTATGTGAGTATTGAACTCAATCTATATGCATTTGAGAAACTCTATCAAACACTTGAAGTTATCAGACTTCTTTCTCTGAAAAAACACCCATGTGAATCTAGAGAAGTCATCTACAACTACTAAAGTGTAAGATTTCCCTCCTAGAGTTTGTACCGAGATGGGTCCAAATAGATCCATATGTAATAAATACAAAATCCTAGGTGCATCACTCTTATTAAGTGACTTAAAACTGCTTTTAGTTTGCTTGCCTTACTGATAAGACCTGTAGAGTCCTTCCTTCTTGTAGGGACCAGAAGGTAGTCCTCTAATAAGGTTGTCCTTGGATAGCCTTGTAATGGTTCTAAGGTTGATATGTACTAATCTCTTATGCCATAATTCATTAGGTTTGCTAAGATAGTTAAATAAGAAGATGTCTACCTGGGTTGACTGAAAATCTACTAGATAGATGTTACCTCTTCTGTTACCTGTCAACACAGTTGTGTTGTCTTCTGATTTGATGAAGCATGAAGACTTGTCGAATGTGACCTGGTAGCCTTCATCACACAGTTGACTGATGCTGATAAGATTGTGCTTCAGTCCTTCCACATATGCTACCTTCTTGAATGTTACTGATCTTATTTGGACTGCACCAAATCCTTTGATCAGTCCAAAGTTTGAATCTCCAAACATGACTTTGGGTCCATGTTTAGCCTTGAAGGATGTCAGGTTATCCTTGCTTCCTGTCATGTTCTTGGAGCACCCACTATTCAGATACTAAATCTGGTCCATAGTTGGATAGGTCTTCACCTGCACAAATAGCATTTCATTTGTATTTGACCTAGTTTACCTTGGGTCTAGCTTGATAACCTTTGAAATCAGAAATGAAAGACATCTCTCGTTGACTCTTATACCCTTCAGGATGATATCTCCTAGGAGGAATTATCCATTCAGTATAAGGGTTGAACCCTTGAGATATAGGATATCTAGAATCAACTTTTGATGTACCCTTTAAGAATTGGTCAAATCTCTGAGCTCCGTACGACGATCGTGGATCTGAGTTAGACGATCTTGGTTCAGATCATCGAGCTCCATTCAGCGATCGATCTTGCCTGTGTTCAGAGATTAGAGATCGTCGACCTGAGTTCGATGATTCAGCATGAAAACGCTGAGCTCTGTTTGAAGATCGTCGAGCTCTATTCGAAGATCGTCGAGCTCTTTTAAACGATATCTGTTGAACTTTGTTCTTTTTTGGTAGATCAGAATTTTTTCTAGCTACATCCACAACTCCTTTTCCTTTATCAGAGATAAACTTAATGGGAGTTGTTAACACAATGGCTTGGCTGTATGAAGCACCCAAGCCTAGTGTACTATTGAGTCTTGAGTTCACTGTGCTTGTGATGTCCATCAGTTTGATACTTCTCCCATTGAGAGTTTCTTCAAACTTCTTGGCCTCAAATAGTTCACTTTTCAGTGAAGCTATCTGCTCTCTACAGTATTCTAACTCATCTGAGAGTTTGAGGTTATCTGAACTTAAGGTACTGTATTCAGATAATTGATTTCTGAGAGAGATAATTTATTTCTCAGAATTGAGTAGATCTAAACATAGGGCTTTGAATTAAGACTTGAAGTCCTCAGAATTAAAATAAAATGAATCAATTACCTGATCTTCTTCTAGCTCTGGTTCTGATTTAGATTCATGTTCTGAATCAGTGTTGTTCTGAGATGCATTGATTGCCATCATGCAGAATTATTTTTCCTGTGCATAATCTTCATCATCACTTGAGCTTGATGATGCATCAGATTCTTCTTCTATTGCACTCCATGTTTCAGCAACAAATCCCTTCCTAGTGTGCTTGTTCTTGTTGGAAGAGGACCTGTCATGATGATTTCTTCTAGAGTCTTTGTCTTTTCTCTTTTCCCTCTTGTCCTTTTTGTCCTTATTTTGAATTTTGGACAGTCTGGCAGTATGTGGCCCGGTTTTCTGCAACCATACCAGATAATTTCATTGTTATTTGACCTGTCATACTTTGGTTTCTCTTGGCCTCTAGATGACCTTTTTCTGAAGTCCTTCCTAGCCATTTTGTAAAACCTTTTAGCTAGAAGACTCATCAGTTCTTCATTGCCTATGATCTTGTCTTTAGGCTGTTCTTCTGTGGCTTTGAAAGCAATTGGCTTCTCCTTCCTAACTGCTGGAGAAGTTGTTTTCTGCTCTTCTTCTCTGTTCTTGATGAGCTGCTCATAGTATTTGAGCTTGCCCAATAGAGCTTCTGTGGTAATCTCATTCAGGCTTCTAGCATCCTTGATTGGCTAGATTCTTGAATCCAAGTGCTGGAGAAGCACATTAGAATTTTGTCATTGATCTCTGTGAGAGAGATCTCCTTGTCCAAAGTTTTGAGTTCATTGACAATTAAGCTTAGTCTGCTGTATATGTCAGCTACTGACTAATTTTCTGCCTTATTGAAATTTTCATATTGGGAGATAAGATCAGATCTTCTGTCTTTCCTTTCATCAGCTAATCCTGACACAATTTCAGATAGCTTGTCCCAAATTTCCTTAGCTGAGTTGCATTCAGATACCTTTTGAAAGATATCATCAGACATTGTCTGTGCCAGGATGTTCATAGCTTTGGCATCAGCAACCTTCCATTTCTTTATATCTGCATCTGTCCCTGAAGGAGGTTGAACAACATTTGTACTTGTGCTTGCAGGAGGCTTTGGGCAATCTTTCAAAACAGAATTAAATATATCTTCATCAATAGAATTCATGTATAATCAAATCCTTGCCTTCCAAACTGAAAACTTGGAGAGATTGCACACTGGAGGTCTGGTTCTTGCATAATCCTTGTTTTGTGCCATGAATTTAAACTAAAATAGATATAATAAAAATAACCCTTTATAGGGATGGATCTTAAGATAGATCTTTTGGTTCAGATGTTAGTCTCCATTAACAACAAATTTGGCTGAGCAACCAACCTGCCTCTGATACCAATTGAAAGTGAGGGTAAGATCAATCCTTAACTCTAGAGGGGGGTGAATAGAGTGATTTAAAATAATTTTGGAAAAATAAAAATTATTTTAGCAGTGGAAGACTTGATTTTATAAGTGTAGAGTGCTAAGCAAAAACTGAAATAAAACAACTACAAAAGGATTAATTCACAGCATACAGCACAAGAAAGAACAAGCAATCAAGAAGACACAAGGAGCTATAGTGGTTCCCCAAAACCTGGGTACATCCACTCTTCTACCACCCTTGGTAGTAATCCACTGCAGGATGAGTTGATCAGGTGTCCTAAGCCCCAATGAGCTTTTGATCAGGTGCTCAAAAACCAAACAAGATTTTTTGATCAAGTGTCTTGCCACCACTGAGTTTTGATCAGGTCTCAGGAACCAAAGCAAAACTTTTGAAGGGAGTTTAAAAACCCTTTTACAGGAAAGGAAAAGAAAAGGGTTGAAGCTGTCTTCTCTGTCAACTATCAAAGAGAAGCACTAGTGGATGAGATGTCGTCAAAGATCCCCCTGAAGTGTAGCAGAGGTTCAGGAACTAGAAGCTTTGCAAGGGTGATAGGTCTTCAAATAATTTGATTGCTCCAGCACTGGATGATTTCAGTAAAAATGAAATGTTTGTTGTCTGGAGTGTGAATGATGAAGACTTGAGAGAACTTTTGATCAGCAGGAATCAGAAAGAAAACTTGTTGAGTTTTCTGAGTTATTGTTCTTCTTTTCTCTTTTCTATGTGTATCTCTCTGTGTATGCTGCTATGTCCTCTTTTGTTCTCTCTGAATGATGATAATAAGAACTCCAATCGACACATCTTGAAAAAAGCTGTTAGCAAAGTCATAAATGCTTTCCTTAATTATCAACTGTCTCTAGAGGAAACTACCTAAGTACATTCCTTCTTTGTTTCCTTGAAACTTGCTCCAGATTTATTATAACGGCTATGAATCTTCTGCAATAAATGCTCTGATTTGAAATCCTCAACAAGATGATAGAAAACACCAGAAATCATCGATCTCAAAATGAAATCGTCGATCCTAGCTCAACTATCGTCGAACTGAGCTCTGAGAATTGGAATTTAATTTGGAAAGAAATCGTCGATCTGAGCTCAGAGATCGTCGAACTGGGTTCGACGCCTCATCGACTTAAGCTCAGAGATCGTCGAACTGAGGTTGACGATTTGTCAGCCTGAACTCACAGATAGTTGAACTGAGTTTGACGCTTTGTCGATCTGAGCTCGACGACAACTTCAAATCTTCTTCTTGGCTTCTGCTTCTGAACTAGGAGGTCTTGGGGAAATCTCCAATCCTAAGTCCTAAGCCTTAGACCTAACTAGTTGACCTTTTCTCTATACAATAAGGTCAAAGCAACAATATTATTGACATAGTGATCCTGACCCAAATTATTAATAGGGTGTTCCAACAAGATATGTTGCCTGAATGATATGGTTGTATCCTTAACAGTTTCTTGTCTAGAGTCCCACAATAAGAGGTGGTAGAAGTATCTTTTAGACACCATCTATATAGGATTTTAGGGCACATACATCATATGGGATGAGTTCAAGATACATTCTTGGAGCATTTTGTGCCACAGTCTGCGAGGGATGAGCTAGAGGATAGATTCTTATAGTTGAGGCAGGGCAACAGGTCAATTTTTGAGTATTATTGGGAGTTTACTCACCTAGCTTGCTTCACTAATTCATACCAGCTGGATGATGTTTGCTACGTGAAGAGGTTCTACAAGGGCCTTCGGAATGACTATAGGCAGGCCCTCCTTTTTATTTCTAATGGTAGCTTGGACCGGATCCTTGAGATGGCAAAGAAGTTGGAGGCGGTCCAGCTTACG
The DNA here is from genome assembly GCA_039513925.1 of Platanthera zijinensis. Classification (NCBI taxonomy): domain Eukaryota; kingdom Viridiplantae; phylum Streptophyta; class Magnoliopsida; order Asparagales; family Orchidaceae; genus Platanthera; species Platanthera zijinensis. Next base: position 67,124,139 of record CM077092.1, on the reverse strand, counting down.
GTTCAAGGCAGGGCAAAAAGACACACAGATGACACGATTATATGTAGCAGGAAGGAAAAACAAAGGGATCAGAGAAATGGGGATCAACCCCGCCTGAAGTATATATAGGAGCAGAGGGATCAAGAAGTATTGACCCCTTAACCATTACAGATGCGGGAGATGCCAAGGCTAGAGGATGAGGCACCTCCCCCGCAAGTGTGCTATCACTACCACCAGCCTGGGCATATTCGGATTAACTGCCCCAAAAGACAGGCACCACTACCAACACCTCAGGCTGCTCCAACTGCTCAGTAGTTTAGGGGCTAGTGACGTGGCCAAGGGCGTGGTTTCCATGGTGGTGACCGTAGGCCGGATAGAGATCAGATGTATGCTTTAGATCTTGCTCAACCCCGGGACCCGGATAGGGTTATAGCAGGTAATCTCGCAATTTAATTTCACATCCTTCTTTTCCCCTAAATAATAGAACTGGTATTAAACTGGTAGAACTAATGAAGAAAACTATACAACTATCCACTTAAGATTATTTAACAAATTCAGAAATAGTAATGGTATGTGGCAAGCCGGCCCATACCTTATTTGATACGGGAGCATCTCACAACATTGTTGTAGAGGATTTTGTCAAGGACTTAGACTAGGTCCAACATTTTATGGTAGCCACCAGGAGGGTGCGTCTTCCTAATAGGATGGAGATCCTATCTACTACAAAATTCCATCTAGAGGTGAACATCGACGACCGAATATTCGAGGCTCTGACGATGATCTTGAAGATGCAACTTTGATTTTGTCTTGGGAATGACATGGCTCACCCTGAACCATGCACAGATTAATTCCCCATCAAGGAAGGTCATGCTGAGATACGACGATACCTACGTGACCTTCGAAGGTACTACCCTAGTCTCCCACTGTCTGCTTTCTTCTATCCAGGCCGTCAAGGCCCACCTACAGGGGGATGGGGTTTATCAGGTGTTATTCAAATTGATCTAGGAAGAAAATTCTATCTCCAACATCCTAGTGGTACGGGATTTCACTGTTGTCTTCCTAGAGAAGCTGCCAGGATTGCCACCGTACCGTGAGAAGAACTTTCGGATCTAGCTAGTGCCGGGAGCTAAGCTAGTATCTAGGGCTCTATATCCGATGGCCCCAAAGGAACTAGTGGAATTTCGGAGCAAGTTGTAGGAGTTGGTTGAAGCTGGGTTTGTCAAACCAAGCTCCTTGTCATAGGGAGCCCTAGTATTATTTGTAAAGAAGAATGATGGGACTCTCAGATTATGCATAGACTACATAGGATTGAACAGGCTGACAGTACGTAACAAGTACCCTTTACCGAAAATACACGAGCTTTTTGATCAGCTAGAGGGAGCCCATTGGTTCTCAAAGTTAGATTTGAGGTCGAGATATTATCAACTCCCAATTGATGAGTCTGATATTTATAGGGGTTTTCAGACTCATCTGGGCTTATTTTATCACTCGTGCACCGCATTTCAGCCAATAATCTGTTATATTGGCTTCGTTCGGTCAATGGCCACTTTGTGCACTGTTTTGGCCCATGGGTGTGCAATTGTGCATTCTGTTGTCGAGGGTAATGTCACAACCCGCATTTTCCACGAGGTTAAGGAGTTTCAGAGTACGGGAAAACACGCGTTTTGATGCCACGTCAAACAGGGGATAACTGCCGACGCTCAGGGAACGCAACGAGACCACAAATCACAAGTTTAATTTAGTAGAAAACCAGTTTATTTAAAGGCCATATCCCTCGGCACAGTGGATCAGCTAGTCGACACTAGGAAAAAAATATATATATATTTGTTTACAGCGGAAAAATACTTGATTTAATTGATTTGACACCCTAAAAGAGTATAAGGGCTCTCAAGAGACCACTTATAGCATGCACGACACTTAAGGTGAGTATAGTATTTATGTTTAGATGGTATGCTTTACGCTTTTATAAGATAGTGCTTTAGTTTTGCAAATATGATATGCATGAGGTACATATAATAGTTTAGGGTTTTAAAATACCTAACATGCAACCTAGCATAAAACCTTCCTAGAAGCAAGTAAACAACCCCAAAAGGGCAAAAATAGTAGTTTTAATTCATGTCCAGCAAAACAAGTAAGCCACCAGTGGGCGTCGACAACCCGACACGAACCCACCAGTGAGTGTGCATGTCCATACAGAAAAGAAAGATAACTACCTAACAAGGTGAATGATCTGCAACTCAGCTACCCTGGAGGCTCCCAGGAAGACCTACTAGAAGAAATCAGCCGCTCAATCCGCAACAACCTGGACCTGAGGCATTCAAGAAAAGAAATGCCTCAGCAAGGAAATAATCAAAAGGAAAAAAACAAGATTACTTAATAAAGAAGGGTTTTCCAACCCGGCAACAAGGTACCAATCATCAGAAGCAGGAAAATGAAAGAACTATTGTTAGAAAGATAATAAAAGCAAATCACACCAAGTGTGAGCACAAAAGCTACCTACTCTGTGGAAAAGAATCAATCTGCAGCAGTAAAGTATCAGTATAATAGCAGGAAAAACCAAAAACGGACAACAGGAGAGCTAACAATCCTAAGTTTGTGGGCAATTGACCGGGGTGTAAAAAAAAACAAGGGGCTGGAGCGTGTGGCAGTACCAACACCAACAATCAGACCCCAAAAATACTCAAGGGTGAAACACAACTGGTGACCGCCTTAGGGTCCACACACCTAAACAAGTTGGCCACAATGTCCAAACTTAGTGGTGTCCACAGCTAAGCACACTCAATTCACCCCTCCAGAGTCCAGAAATAAACACCCCCTCCAGCCATAGCCCACGAGTCGGCGTGCAAAAAATAGCCGAACACCCCCAATATCCCCCTTAGGAAGGTAAACGTCCTCTAACAGTTCTAAAGAAGCACACATCCCAAGGTTATAGCATTAGCCTAAAAAAAACTATGGCGTTGAGTGAGTGGACCTCATTCAGCGCCTAGGTCCTTAGAAAAAAAAAAGAATAGGCCCGACCCTAGCTCCTCTCAACACCAGGCATGCAGAGCCTTTAAAAATTAATTCCAAGGCTCATGTTGCATCTCCTAACACGAGAGCTTGAGTTTAATTCCAGCTCTCACTCCTACCTCTCTTATCTGGCCACAACAACCCTAAACTAGCTTACCACTAAGCTAAGCTTAATCCTAATACTAACCATCATCCTTGGCACCAGCCAAGACAAGCGTTCAATTCGGAAAAGAAGCAAACCTGGAGCTTTAGGCTAGCAAAAGGTAAGAGCAACACAAACTCAAGATTAGAAATTAAAACACTAAGGGCCAAGGGAGCGACTTGCCTCACCACCAAACTCCAGGAGCAGCCTTCACTTCATGGGCTCGGCACTGGCAGCAAGGCTACCTTGGGAGAAATAGAAATCTGGAGCTTTTAGAGAAGAGGAAGAGGAGAGGACCAAACCCTAGCTACCATTGACGGCCCCAAAACAAGAGATACTTACCTAGGAAGCTAGCTCTCGGCGAGAGCAGCTCAAATCTTGCGCTACCCGAGCAAAACACGCACTAAAACTATAGCTAGCCGGCAGTCCAAGCTACAGCTCCTCTTTCTCCCGCCTACTTGCTTCCGCTGGAAGCTAACAAGCTGAAGATAGCTCGAGAAATTGGGAAGAAGATAAGGGATAAGCTTTAATTACTCAGCCCACTAACATTAGTATATTATTATCTAACAACATTAAGCTTAAACTATTCTAAAATATCGGGCCACTAACAGCCACTAAGCTATTATAATACTAAGCCTAAGCAGCACTAGCAGCTATCCCGAGCCCCCCTCACTCAACCAACTCACAGCCATCATAAACTTATATATATATATATATATAAATATATAAAAGTAACACCCAATCCACCTACTCAAAAGCTTTATCTTATAGCTTTAATATCTAATATATATATATATATATAAACATATATACTTATATAAAAAATATATATATGCCCTTACATATATACACACATATATAAACATATATATATATATATATATATATATATATATATATATATATATATAATACAAAAAGAAGGAAACACTGCACCAGCCTCACCAAGCTCGATCACACAAGGTCAGCCACAACAACCAGGTAGTCACTACAGGCTAACAAAACGAACGTCGAAACGACGCGAAAAACAGATGATCTCGGATTTCGACAAAACTCGCACCGTAGCTAAACACCACAGCTACAAACACAACGGCGAAGTCGAAAACAACATCCGACAATCGAAACTTGGCCTACCACCTCCCAAAGCCAAAACACAAGCATTCCCTAAGAGGCCCAGCCGAGTCACCAAGAACAGACTCCAGCTAGCTGGGGAATCTTGCAAATAGGCTACTAATGGACCACTAAAGGAACCTAAAGAGCTATGACCACGCTCTAACAATGGCAAAAGCCGACAACGCGTCATCGTAATGCCAAACAATGATCAAACAAAATGCAGAAAAACCGAGGGCGTTACAGTCACTCCCCTAAAAGAAAGTTTCGCCCCGAAACTTTGCGCAAAACCCTTCTAACAAAAGGGAAAAGAATAAGCTAACCAAAAGCCATAAAAGAAAGAGTGCAAACATACCAGGCATAAGTCAGGGGAACAGATGAGGGTAAGCCTCCCTCATTATCGAATCTAGCTCCCAAGTCGCGCTTTCTACATCATGGTTCTTCCACAAAATTTTCACCATAGGAATTGTTTTCTTCCCCAACACGCGATCCTGAGCATCCAAAATGCGGATAGGCACTTCCACATAAGAAAGGTTCGGCTCCAACAGAGGCAAAAAATCCAAAACCTGACTGTCACTATGCACACATTTCTGCAGCTGACTGACGTCAAAAACATCATGAACGTCTTGAAAAATTGCGGGCAAATCCAGCCTATAAGCTGCCACACCGATCCGCTAAACAACCATGAATGGCCCCACATATCTCGGGTCCAACTTTCGGTTCTTTCCAAATCTCTTGATCCCAGTCTTCAGAGAAACCTTTAAGAACACCTGGTCCCCCACAACAAATTCCAAATCTGATCTACGCTGGTTGGCGTTCTTTTCATATCTCTCCTGGGCTAATCGAAGCTTTTCCCGAATGAGCTTCACCGAAATTTCCATCTCCTCGAGTGCTTCTGGACCCAGCAACGGTCCCTTGCCAGCCTCAGCCCAAAACAAGGGAGTCCTGCAGCGCCTCCCATATAAAGCCTCAAAAGGAGCCATTTGCAAGCTTTACTGATAGCTATTGTTATACGCAAACTCCATAAGACGCAAACGCTCGTCCCTCGCGCCACCATGGTCCAAAATATAGCATCGGATCATATCTTCCACACTCTGATTTACCCGCTCCATCTGACCGTTGGTTTGCAGATGATAGGCAGTGGAATACCTCAAATCTGTCCCCAATCCTTCCTAAAGACTCTTCCAAAAACGAGACGTGAACCTGGAGTCTCGATCCGATATGATGCTCACGGGTACGCCATGCAGTCTAATGACCTCCTCCATATACAGCTCAGCTATCTTCCTCATCGGGTAATCGATCTTGAATGGCACGAAATGAGCACACTTTGTAAGTCTCTCCATGATCACCCATACTGAGTCATGCCCCCTAGGAGATAGTGGCAACCCGGTAATAAAATCCATCGAGATTCTTTCCCACTTCCAAGTTGGAATCTCCAAGGGGGTCAGCTTGCCACCTGGTCTCCCATGATCAGCCTTCACTTGCTTGCAAGTGTTGCACTCAGAAACAAATCTGGCTATGTCTCCTTTCATCCCATACCACCATGCAATCTGCTTCAAGTCGCGGTACATCTTGGTGGATCCTGGGTGGTAGGCAATGCTAGACCCATGGGCTTCCCTGCACACCATAACCCTGATATCACCAACAGCGGGAATGCAAAACTTGCCACGGTACTTCAAGGTACCTGAATCATCTATAGAAAAATCTTGCAGCTCACATTCCTTAGCTCGAAGAGACAACCGCAGAAGGTCAGGATCATCTTTCTGATGCATTCTCGTGAGCGCAATCCATGAAGGCTCTGCCACTGCCAGGATACTCTGCCCATCGCAGCTACCCACAGAAATGCCCATCAACAGAAACTCCTCTACTAACAGCTCGGCTGTGAGATTAAAGATCTTCCGTGATTTCTGACTCAGGGCATTGGCCACCACATTGCCCTTCCCCGGATGATACTGAATCTCAACATCATAGTCGGCCACGTACTCTAACCATCGCCGCTGACGTAGGTTCAACTCCTTCTGCGTGAAGACATACTTCAAGCTCTTATGATCAAAAAAATCCTGCACTGCACACCATACAGCAAATGCCTCCATAACTTCAGAGCATAGATCACGGCAGCAAAATCTAGGTCGTGCGTAGGGTAATTCCTCTCATGAGTCTTTAGCTGTCTCGAACCGTACGCAATCACCTTCCCGCCTTGCATCAGCACGCATCCAAGCCCGATATGCGATGCATCCACATATACCACAAACTCAGCACCTTCAATAGGTAAGGACAAAATTGGAGCTGAACATAGCCTTCTCTTTAGCTCCTCAAAATCCTCTTCACACTTGTCATCCCATACGAAGGCTACATTCTTTTGGGTCAACCTTGCCAATGGCACAGACAGGGTGGAGAACCCCTTCACAAATCTTCTATAATAGCCTTCCATACCCAAGAAGCTTCTGATCTCACGAGGAGTAACAGGTCTCGCCCACTCCATAACTACAACGATCTTCTCTGGGTCTACTAAGATCCCCTCCTTATTAACCACATGGCCGAGGAAATATACTTGAGGCAGCCAAAATTCACATTTGCTCAACTTTGCGTAAAGCTTATGGTCTCTCAGAGTCGTAAAGACTAGACGCAAATGTCGATCATGCTCTTCTGCATTCCGGGAGTACACCAAAATGTCGTCAATAAAGACAATCATAAACTTGTCTAAGTAATCCTTGAACACGCGGTTCATCAAATCCATTAAAGCTGAAGGCGCATTAGACAAACCAAATGACATGACTAAGAACTCGAAATGCCCATGACGAGATCAGAATGCCGTCCGCGGAACATCTGACTCCCGAATCTTCAACTGGTGATAGCCCGAAAGAAGGTCTATATTTAAAAATACAGCACTACCACGCAGCTGGTCAAACAAATCATCAATCCGAGGCAGAGGGTACATGTTCTTAATTGTAACCTTGTTCAGCTCTCTGTAGTTGATGTATAGCCTCATCGACCCGTCTTTCTTTTTTACGAACAGCATAGGCGCACCCCAGGGCGACGAACTCGGCCTGATAAAACCCTTTGCCAACATCTCATCTAGCTGGATCCGCAACTCCTCCAGCTCTCGCGGGGCCATGCGGTACGACGCCTTAGAAATAAGACGCGTACCCGGCTCCAAATCCATGGCAAACTCGACATATCTATTTGGTGGAAGATCGAGAAGCTCAGTAGGAAAAACATCAGGGAACTCACAAATAACTGGAATCTCTTCCAACCGCGTCACACTAACACCTGCCCCTACCAGAGAGACCAAACAGGCAAAACAGCCCGAAACAAGCAACATACGAGCACGTACCGCAGAAACAACCGGAGAATCCTGAAGTGGATCAGCATAAACGCTCCCGGGCTGACCGTTGTCCTTCACGAAGTCCAAGCGCTTACCCTTGCACTGGATAACCGCATTATATTTGGACAACCAATCCATGCCTAGGATAACGTCGAAGTCCTCTAGATCAATCACTTTCAGATCTGCCTTAGCAAGAAAGTCTCCCAACAAGATTGGGCAGCCCTGAATACCCAAGTCTGAAATCACAGAGTCGCCCGAAGGGAACTTGACGCAGAAAGCTCCACCAACACGATCTAGGCCCAACTAGAATCACTCCACGAAAGCCCGAGCAACAAAAGAGTGGGTGGCGCTAGAATGGAAAAGAACGCGCGCCCAACGGTTCTTTACCTTAAATCTCCCTATACAGCAACCCACACAACTAAGGGAAAACAAAAGCTAAACTATACAAGAGGTAGAAAATTCAAGTTAGGAAGAAATCTAACCTGAAATGACCTGGGTCGAAGTCGCCGCTTCCTCTGTAAAGATAATAGTCAGCTTCCCCTTTCCTTTATCCACGCGTGGGGGTGGCGGCAATGCCTGTAATGGAACTACTGGGAGAACGGGCTGGGCCTGAGGGCACCTCATCTTGAGATGGCCCTTTTGCCCACACTGAAAGCAAGCTTTATCTTTCGACCAACAACGGGCCACATCATGCCCCTTCCTTCCGCATAAGGAACACACCACATCCCCTCTGGGAGCACCCTGGATAGCATGGACTTGTTCTTTCTTCTGCGCTGCCAATCTCTTGAAGCACTTCTCCAGGGGGTGGCCTGGCCGGCCGCAGAAGCTACACGTCCCCTTGGTCTTCTTCCTTGAAACTGCATCAGGTTCCTGGGGGCCTTCCCCCCTACAGACATCCGCTTGTCTTGCCTCGCCTGCTGGCCTTGTTCTTAGCATTCTCAATGGCCTCAACTTTCAAAGCAGCTTCCACCACTACGGCATAACTGACTGCTCCGTAGGCATTTGCTAACTGCTAAACCTCGCTTCTTAGCCCACCCAGAAACCGCTTAACCCGGTCTGCTTCAACACTCACAAGTCCAGGAGCAAACTGAATCAGTTCTCTAAACTCAATCTCATACTCACTAACCGTGAGTTTCCTTTGCTTAAAATGCAGGAAGTCATTCATCAACCGGTCCCTCTCGACTGAGGGCAGAAATTTACTTAATAGCATCTCCTTAAATGACTCCCAAGTTCATCCTGCCACCATACTTTCCTTCTCCCTCAGCCACCAACTCTTTGCCAATCCCTTGAGCTGGTAGGCAGCGAGCATTACTTTCTGATCATCCGTGATCCCGGAATAGGAGAACATCTCCTCTATAAAAATCAGCCAGTCATCCAAAATCATGAAATCCGCCTGCCCGTCATAAGTATGGGGCCTAAGTCGCTAAAACTGAGATATGAAGGCCATCTCCGGGGGCACTACAACTGGAGGCATAAGAGGAGCAGGAGGGTGAGGAACAACTACACCCACAACGGGGTCCTGAGCTCTCTGAGCCTGCCCAGCCACTACAAGAACCAAGGACTGGATGTGGCTCTGCATGTCCACCAGCTGTCTCGATAAGGCTTCGTTACTTAGCCGCAAACTTTCAATCAGAGCCTCGCTTTGGGATCCCAAAGACTCAACCGTAGATTGGGGAGTCGATCGCGTCGCAGGACGCTTCGTCATCTTATAATCGCACAAGTCCTAGTTAAAACCCATTCCAACCACTAGAATAAGTCTACCCGGTACAGACAAGCATACTTAAATATGAATTGCAACTGCAAATCTTGTTCTGGAATTTGTTTTATACTGATGATGTTATGCTTAACCTACGATGGTTCACTACCATCACACTAACTCATGTGCCTAAATCATGGATGCATGCTTTTATATTCGTTTTGACTCAAAACCATGTGTGTACATATGTCATCATGCAAATCTTTAGCCTGACACGTTGTGCTTATGAAATGTTATGCTATGCATGCCGTGCTATGCTTTCTAAAAAAAGCCTTAACGCATGTCATGGGCGGCGTACACATGAAAATGTTATGCATCCCATACTACATAACATTCCCATGCAACGAAAAAGAAAAACGTGCTAGCCGCATTCATGGGGTGAGGTTATGCATCACATGCTACATAACCCTCACTTATTGCCTCCTATGGTGGATCCATATACGAACACATATTATGCATCCCATACTACATAATATGCCCTGTATACTTCTTTATGGTTATGAGTATAGTGTTCGTGCTTCGGCCAATATTTGTTGATGACATATCGGTGAGTGTATGCTTATGAAACTAAACTTCTAATGCAATCAAAAGGAAAGGTTGCCCGACCAACTTGTCAATCAACCTCCCTCTGATACAAACTATCACAACCAGCATTTTCCCCAAGGTTAAGGAGTATCAGAGTACGGGAAAACACGCGTTGTGATGGCACGTCGAGCAGGGGATAACTGCCGACACTCAGGCAACGCAACAAGGCCTCAAATCACAAGTTTAATTTAGTAGAAAACCAATTTATTTAAAGGCCGTATCCCTCGGCACAGTGGATCAGCTAGTCCACACTAGCAAAAAATATATATATTTAATTACAGCAAAAAATACTTGATTTAATTGATTTGACACCCTAAAAGAGTATAAGGGCTCTCAAGAGACCACTTATAGCATGCACGACACCTAAGGTGAGTATAGTATTTATGTTTAAAAGGTATGCTTTACGCTTTTATAAGATAGTGCTTTAGTTTTGCAAATATGATATGCATGAGGTACATATAATAGTTTAGGGTTTTAAAATACCTAACATGCAACCTACCATAAAACCTTCCCAGAAGCAAGTAAACAACCCCAAGAGGGAAAAAACAGCAGTTTTAATTCATATCCAGCAAAATATGTAAGCCACCAGTGGGCGTCGACAACCCGACACGAAATCACCGGTGAGTGTGCATGTCCATACAGAAAAGAAAGATAACTACCTCATAAGGTGAATGATCTACAACTCAGATACCCTGGAGGCTCCCATCAAGACCTACTAGAAGGAATCAGCCGCTCAATCGGCTACAACCTAGACCTGAGGCATTCAAGAAAAGAAATGCCTCAGCAAGGAAATAATCAAAAGGAAAAAAAAACCAAATTACTTAATAAAGAAGGGTTTTCTTACCCGACAACAAGGTATCAATCAGCAAAAGAAGGAAAAAGAAAGAACTATTGTTAAAAAGACAATAAAAGCAAATCACACCAAGTGTGAGCACAAAAGCTACCTGCTCTGCAAAAAGAATCAATCTACAGTAGTAAAGTATCAGTATAATAGCAGGAAAAACCAAAAACGGACAACGGGAGAGCTAACAATCCTAAGTTTTTTGGGCAATTGACCGGGGTGTAAAAAAAACAAGGGGCTGGAGCGTATGGCAATACCAACACCAACAACCAGACCCAAAAAATACTCAAGGGTGAAACACAACCGGTGGCCGCCTTAGGGTCCACACACCTAAACAAGTTGGCCACAATGTCCAAACTTAGTGGTGTCCACAGCTCAGCACACACAATTCACCCCTCCAGAGTCCAGAAACAAACACCCCCTCCGGCCATAGCCCACGAGTCGGCGTGCAAAAACTAGCCGAACACCCCCAACATCCCCCTTAGGAAGGTAAAAGTCCTTTAACAGTTCTAAAGAAGCACACATCCCAAGGCTATAGCATTAGCCTAAAAAAACTACGGCGTTGAGTGAGTGGACCTCATTCAACTCCTGGGTCCTTAGAAAAAAAAAGAACACACCCGACCCTAGCTCCTCTCAACACCAGGCATGCAGTGCCTTGGAAAATTAATTCCAAGGATCATGCTGCATCTCCTAAACCGAGAGCTGGAGTTTAATTCCAGCTCTCACTCCTACCTCTCCTTTCCGGCCACAGCAGCCCTAAACTAGCTTACCACTAAGCTAAGCTTAATCCTAATACTAACCAGCATCCTTGGCACCAGCCAAGACAAGCGTTCAATTCAGAAAAGAAGCAAACCTGGAGCTTTAGGCTAGCAAAATGTAAGAACAGCACAAACTTAAGATTAGAAATGAAAACAGTAAGGGCCAAGGGAGCCACTTGCCTCACCACCAAACTCCAGCAGCAGCCTTAACTTCACGGGCTCGGCACCGGCTACAAGGCTACCTAGGGAGAAAAAAAATCTGGAGCTTTTAGAGAAGAGGAAGAGGAGAGGACAAAACCCTAGCTCCTAATGACGGCCCCAAAACAAGAGATACTTACCTATGAAGCTAGCTCTCGGCGAGAGCAGCTCAAATCTGGCGCTACCTAAGCGAAACACACCCTAAAACTACAGCTAGCCGGCGGTCAAAGCTGTAGCTCCTCCGCCTCCCGCCTGCTTTCTTCCGCTGGAAGCTAACAAGCTGAAGCTAGCTCGGGAAATGGGGAATAAGATAAGGGATAAGCTTTAATTACTCAGCCCACTAACATTATTATACTATTATCTAATAACACTAAGCTTAAACTATTCTAAAATATCCAGCCACTAACAGCCACTAAGATATTATAATACTAATCCTAAGCAGCACTAGCAGCTATCGCGAGCCCTCCTCACTCAACCAGCTCACAGCCATCATAAACTATATATATATATATATATGAATATATATAATATACGGAATTCTTTATATGCGGGCGTAAAAAATTGCATTTTTGAGCGTCAAAGAAGATGCAAATCGAAAAGTAATCAACATGAAAGTTGTAGATCTCGGTGTTCCGAACAACTTTAATGTTGAGCACTTTTTGATTTGGAGCCTCCTCAGCCTTCGATTAGAGACCCGAAAATCAGAAATTCCGCATGTTACTGTAGCAGTCTCGCCGCCCGATTTTCGGGTCCCAAATTGAAGGCCAAGGAGGCTCCAAATCAAAAAGTGATCAACATGAAAGTTGTTCGGAACACTGAGATCTACAACTTTCATGTTGATCACTTTTCTATTTGAAGCCTCCGTGCCCCTTGCCCGTATGTCCGTACGCCCGCTTAGTATATCACCCCTATATATATATATATATATATATATATATATATATATATATATATATATATATATATATATATATATATAAGTAACACCCAAGCCACCAACTCAAAAGCTTTATCTTATAGCTTTAATATCTAATATACATATATATATAAAAACATATATACTTATATATAATATATATATATATGCCCTTACATATATACACACATATATAAACATATATATACATATATATATATATATATATATATATATATATATATATATATATAATACAAAAAAAAGGAAACACTGCACCAGCCTCACCAAGTTCGATCACACAAGGCCAGGCACAACAACCAGGTAGTCACTACCAGCTAACAAAACGAACATCGAAACAACGCAAAAAACAGATGATCTCGGATTTCGACAAAACTTGCACCGTAGCTAAACACCAAAGCTACAAACACAAAAGCGAAGTCGAAAACAACATTCGACGATCAAAACTTGGGCTAACACCTCCCGAAGACAAAACACAAGCTTTCCCTTAGAGGCCCAGCCGAGTCACCAAAAACAGACTCCAGCTAGCTGGGGAATCTTGCAAACAGGCTACTAATGGACCACTAAAGGAACCTAAAGAGCTATGACAACGCTCTAACAATGGCAAAAGATGACAACGCGTCGTCGTAACGCAAAATAATGATCAAACAAAATGCAGAAAAACCGTGGGCGTTACAGGAAAGCACCTAGTGCTCTCCATGGCTCTTTCTGGATGTTGATGTGCAATGTGGTGTTGGGAGCTTTTGCTCAAGTTTGGTTTTATTGCTATGCAGGTAGTTGGGACATCCCAGATTCCATTTCAAGGTCCTGTGTAAAATGCACGGTCGTGCGAATTTGTTCACGCATGGTTTAAGATTAATCGTGCGTTATACACTGTAATTCTAGGGACGTCTGTGGTTACCCGTGCATTTTGTTCCTACACAGTTTCGACCAAACCGTGCGAGAAGGGAACACACGGTTTTCCTGTAGCTTTCTTGTTTGTACCAATCTGTGGTTAATCGAGCTATTTGTTCACACACGGGTGGCAGTTCCCGTACGCATGTAAAACACATGGTTCTACCTTCTTGACTTGAATTTTAGCTTTTCGTTGTTACCCGTGCGATTTCCTTCACGCACGGGCGAAAACGTCCGTGCTTGAGTGAAACGCATGGGTAAACGCTTCTCCTTCCACAGGCTTGTTCTGAAAGTTAATATCATACAGTGTGTGCATGGTCGTGCGCCAAACCGTGCATGACCATTATTTCTGATTTTTCTATTTAAGACACAGATTTCATCGTCCTGGGGAGTCAGTCCGGTCCAGCCCGCCATTTCTGCTCCTCTGAGCGGTAAACTTCCCTCCAACCGCAATTTTCTCTCTCCTCCTTGGAGAGGTTATCCGTCCACCATTCTTCCTCCAAGAGCTCGCAATAACATCATCTTCGGCCACCATTGTCTTCTCCAAACTCCAAGCTCTGTTTTAAGCTCTTAGGGTGCTGCATCCGTGGAGTTCTCAGGATAGATTTATCCCAGCGATTATTCTTGAAGAAGACGGGTTATTTGAAGGAGGTGACAATTGTTTTGGACCCCAGATGTCCTCCGTAGACCGAGCTCGGACAAGGTCTGACAACCCTTGACTCCGGTCGCAAATCTCGGAAAGCCTTCGTGCATTTGGGTGTATTTCTCCACCTCCTATTGTAGTTACTTTGTTTTGGACTTGAGGTTGTTTTATTGTTGCTTAAGAACACTGTTTAGTTTAAGTATTTCAGCATGTCTATATGTTGTTATATCTATGCTCTTGATTGTGTTGATGAGCTTTAGTTTTTCTTATTCCTGTTGAGATAGTGTCGTTCTAGCGATTGCCAGAAGCGTGTGTTACGAAGAGGTGATTGTGATTCTCATTGGCTCATCCATCTTTCATTTTACTCTCTTGAGTAATCCACCAAAGAGTTGCGGTGATGGCGACCCATAATAGGTTTATTAGTGTTAAACTTAGGAAACCCCAAATCAAAATCCCCTTTGTTTACGTTAACACTGGCAATCACTTTTTTAATAGCGAAATAACACTCCCTACTTGCACTCCTCGAGTGATCGATATACGGGGATTCAAATCCTCAACTTTATTACTTGACTACGATTGGTACACTTGTCGACACATCAAGTTTTTGGCGTCATTGTCAGGAGTTCAACCGTTGCATGTATTTTTCTTTTGAAAAAGTTTGTAAGTGTTTTTGGTATTTTTGAAAGGATTTTTTGTTTTGTATGACAAATCCCAAAAACAGTTATAGGGTTGAAGATCTTGTGTTTGAGCTTGAAACCGCACGAACGAGGCGAGCTCGCCTGCGTGCTGCTATTGTTGAAGAAAGGATGGAGGATTTTGGCCAAGGATGATGTGGCCACGGTGAACGGGTTGTAAAGGGCCAAGAGGTGGTCCAACCACACATTAGGATAATGCGTGATTTCACAACCCCTACTGCGGGAAGTGTTTACCCTGGCTTCGGACCGAACATCGTAAATAACCACTTCGAGATTAAACCCGCCATCTTGAATATGATCCAAAATAATACTCAGTTCTCGGGCTTGCTGAGTGAGGATCCACAGCTCCACCTGGCGGAGTTCTCAAAAATTTGCGCACATTCCAATATGCAAGTATTTCTGATGACGTCGTAATGTTTAGGTTGTTCCCATTTTTGCTGAGGGACAAGGCTAAAACCTGGCTCTATACTATTGTTCTAGGGACCGCTACTACATGGGAGGCCCTGTCCTCTAAGTTCTTGGCTAAGTTCCACCCGGTGGATAAGATTATGAATGCCCGTAGGGATATTGCAACCTTTAAACAGCTGGACCAAGAAACGTTGTCTGATGCGTGGGAGAGATTCGCTGACCTACAACATCGATGCCCCCAATACGGCTGTGAGCCGTGGAATTTAGTTTAAATATTTTATTTTGCTATTGAGCCTAATTTCAGGGCTATGATCCACGCAGCAGCTGGAGGCACAATAATGAACCTATCTCCCGACGAAGCATTGCGACTACTTCGCAACACTACCTCCCATAGCACATACTGGACCGCCGAAAGAAACACCCCTAAAGGGGCGAGGAATCTGTTTGAAGTGAATGTTGTGGTGCAACAAGCAAAGGAGAGCCATCATACTTTGTAGGGATGGACGATGTTGACCAGATCTGCCCCTCCTCCAGCTCGGTTTATGGACATTTCGTGCTAGGGTTGTGGTAACCCCGACCATCATGCTTATGAGTGCACTGTTGGAGAGACCTTTGCTGAGTCGTCAGGTATAACTTCTGACGAGAGCGTAAATTTTATAAATAATCAAAACCGCACTGCTCCTTATAATAATGCGTATAACCCCAACGCGAGAAATCATTCTAATTTCTCGTGGAATCAAAATTCTCCCGGTAAAAGGTGGCAGGGAGTCCAGCATCAATTTGATGCTCAAGCCTCTAATAGCCAGCCGCGACCGCCAAATATGGGTTATAATCTGAACGTGCAAGGGACTCGTAAGAGTGCGTTGGAGGAAATTTTGGAGAAGTTAGTTGAGATGGCCCAATCTAATATGACCACTAAAATTGCTTCCATGAGGAAGTTGGAGACACAGCTGGGGCAACTGGCCCATGTGTTCTCCGAGCGTACTCGCGGCACCCACCCAAGTGATACGGAGAAAAATCCCATTGAGCAAGGGAAGCGTGATGGGGAGGCGGAGGAGTGCAATAAAAATGAAATGGCTGTTAAGTGTGAAATTAATGTGGTGGAGACGATAGTTTTATGTGATTCCGGATCATCATGCAACATTCTTGCTTTGCAAGATATTGAGAAACTGAATTTAAATATCGAATCGAATGTCCGGAAGTCACTAGTGATAGCTGATGGGTCGGTAGTAAAGACAAATGGGGAAATTAAAGAGGTAGAAGTGATTCTGAATGGGTCTGTTGTAGTTACTGACTTCTAGGTGTTAGGACACATGGGAAATACATCAAAATCCATCTTAGGGGTCCCATTCCTAAAAGCTAGTAAAGCTACATTGCAATTTAATGCGAGCGGTGTCACCTTGGCTTCCATGGTAGATTTTCCTTTGCCACTGTCACTTCCCCCTATAATTTCAAATGGACCTGGAGAACTTCTGAAATTGAATGTTTTGTAATCTAATGATTTATCTAGAGCTGCTGAGGCAGGTGTTCTGTTGAATGACCAAGATAAGGTTAAGAAAGTGACAGAACTGCTGATATTAGCTGAAGGAGATACGAAGACAGAGTTGCTTGAAGTGAAACAAGATTCAGATAAGAAGAAACGTGAGCTGAGCACGGTTGTAGAGAGCGTGCAGAAGATAGACTTAAAAACTTCTATTGATCCGAAGAAATTTGGTAAGACTGTTAAACAAGTGACTTGGGCTGATCATTCACCCGCCACGGGTGAGGAAAGGATGCCCTCGGATGAGAAAGATAGAAAGGTTGCTGAATTGGTTGGTGTGGTTATACCACCATGGCGATCCCCATATGTGGATCTGAAAAGAAAAGAACTGCTCATGCGCAAGGCACAGAATTTTGCCCGCCGGCATGAGAAGGAAGAGGTTAGGGGCAGGGGAGTTTCGTCTTCCCTGGGCCCTAAAGCTTTTGCCTCACCCTCATCTCGTGTGACTGGGGGGATCTATCACAAGTCAGCATTTAGCTGAGGAGTGAAGGATCTCTAGGGCCCCTTTCCTGCTTTTTCTAGTTTCATTTATTGTTTAATGTTGTGTGTAACTTTAGACTTTTTGGTTGCGTTTTGAACTTATGCTCTGAAAAATATTTATATAACTGTTAATACAGGTATTTGGTCCACCTTAAGGACCGTAAATAAAAGGGCTTATGGGAGACAACCTAATTTCGCTGCTTTTAATTTGTTCAATTATGTTGGTGTGATAATATGTTTTTAGTATGGGTGGTTGGTGGTATTCTCTTATGCAGGTGGAGTTCATTTGGGCCGTGGACTTTCTGCTAAAATTAACGCCAATCTTCTTGTATGCTCATTTGCTTAGCATGGGGGTAACCTCTCCCCCAACTTTTATTTCTCTATTTGTATTGCAAATCTTGGATAGGTTGTTTAGTTTAAGTCTGGTGGGGGAGAGTTATGTGGGTTACCTATGCACATGCACTATTAGCACTTTCATACCAAAAGTATATTCTCGTTTTCTATTTTTATATTATCATGTCTGCATCGTGCACCTACACCCACATGAGCACGATCTTAATCACGCGCGCGGCTCGAGTCAAATTTATTTCTTTTGTGTCAACTTTAAAATAGTGGTGCTGGATTAGGATTTTAGGATAGAGTAGTTCGAAACTCGTGTAGTGCTCCTAATCGAGTACTCATGCTGTGTATAAAGAGTATAGATTTAATTTTTCTTTATGCTCGTAGGTTTATACTTTTCTGCATTTGTAAATATTGTTTGTACTACTCAAAAATGTTGAATCTAGAGTAATCGAACGGTGGTGTAGGAATGTGTGTAGCCGTCACTAGCCTGGTATTGCTTGAGTCGGGTGGAAGATTCATCTTTCTCGGTGGCTAAGAACTTACCCCCAAGCAACTCTCGAAGCATTGGTGCATGGTTATTCTTGTGTGAGCGTGATGGGCCATCTTTTTGGCCTGGTTGAGCCTTGTACCCATGTAAGACCCCATTTTTTTTCTTTTTAAACCACCGGGGTCTTAGGCCCAGAACCGCCACTTTGCGGTGACACCTTCGCACCTGGGAAGGTCATCATTATAAAACGCTGATCCTGCCGGCCGAATCGATCACAAAACAGTAGCAAAATAATAAAAGACAAGTCCACAGAAATCACATATATAGTAAATAATCTCCACGAAGGGAGAGTCCATAGAAATAACAAGGTACATATAATAGGACTCATGCCCGGTACATCAATATCCTAACTACATATCACTTAGCGCGTAAGCAAAAGCTAAACATCTACTAATGATCGGGACTCACAGTCCTAACTGTCAGAACTCTGGTGCTAGACTGCCCCATCTCCAAGCGTGCCGACCTCCAGGTCTGCTCCTCCATGCTAGGCTCCACAGTCCCCTAAAATTATGTGGTTTGAAAACTGATAATCTAAAAGACTAAGTGAAAGTATATAGTGTCGAATAAATACACCTATGGGGGGGGATAAGTGACGTGTAGTCTTTTGCGGAATTAAATTAACCTTCACAAATTAACAAACACAGCACAGAAAAACACACAAAAGTTATAGTGGTTCCCCGATTTGGGTACGTCCACTTTCCCCCTTCGACCTATCTCCCACCAAGGGACGACTCGGTCACTTCTCCAAACGGATTGAAATCCAATCCTCACACTACGGAAGGAACCCTTCCAACAAAGGAGTCACCACTCCACCACCACGGGTTGCACCCAACCCTTACAACTAGGAATAAAAATTCTTTTACAACAAATCAAAAATTGAATGTATAAGAAAATACAAACAAGGATTTTGGAGATCCGATGTCCTTCTTCGATCGTTGAAGCTTTCTTGAAAGATTCAAAGAGTACACAACCGGAGTTCTCTCTTGGAGAAGATCTTGACAAGATCGGCGGCGGAGAGTGAATGCGGCGGCGATACTTTGTAGATCCAAACTTCTTGACGAAGAAATCAAGGTCTACGAATGATCTCAGTCGGATCAGTCTTCTCAATCGATTCGGAATCAAGAACAAACCTCGTTCAATGAATCGAGAGACAAGAAATCTCAAGAGAGATGCGTGAGACGCACTTCTAGCCTCGGTACTGTGGTCGGAAGATCAAAGAAGCTCTGAGATCAGCGGCGGCAACGAGCTTGCGAGCAGCGTCAGCGATAGGCGATTTTCCACGATCTACTAGGGCACGACGTCGGCTTTTTGATTTCGCGTGAATGAGTATCTATAAAAGTTTGAAATACGCATGTATATATACCCGAGCCAACCCTAATGACCATTGTGGGACCCACAAAGAGAAACCCTAGGCCCGGCCGAAACAGCGCACGATCTCTTCGTTCAGTCCAGCGAACAAACGAAAATTGCCTAAGGAAAAAATCGACGAGAATCGTTGGTGATTCCCTTCGAAGTCGGCGGAAATCACTCATGATTTCCGTCGATTCTGCCTTAGCAGAATCCCTGTCTGGAAAACAGTCAGCCGAAGGAAATCGGCGGGAAAGGCTAGCTGATACTCGACGAATCGACGGGAATGAGGACAGATTCTCGTCGAAGTCGGCGAGAATCAATTGCGATTCTCGCCGATTCTGCCTTGGAAGAATTCATGTTGGATAACTGTTAGCCGGAAGGAAGTCGGCAGGAATGCAGAGTGATTCTCATCGAATCGGCGGGAATCACTAACGATTCCCGTCGAAGTCGGCGAGAATCACTTAGTGATTCCCGTAGATTTTGACTTAGAAGAATTTCCCTTCCTTCCTTTGAAGACTATCTTTGACCCATCTTTGCTCCTCTTCTGCTCTTCATCTACCTCGACCCTGTACTTGAAAATAAGTACACTCCAATAGAGAGAGCACACGTGAGTCAACACACTGATCTACTCAACGAGGGATTACGTTGCGCAGATCCGTGTATAATGACCCACTGCACCATGATATTGGTGTGTACTTAGCATGGAATAGCTGCAAGCACAACTTGATAGAAGATCATCAAATACATTGTCAATTCAACTTAGCTTGTTCAGGGGCTTCTTCAAATCAGGTACATTGTGGATACAATACCCAACAATCTCCCTCTATTTGAAGAAGCCTAAACCCTACAAGCTAAGGTGAATAGAATAGATGGGAATGAAAATCATAAACTAAAAATTCAGTTGAGAGTGAAATTCATTAAAATTTTCCTGAGAGCATACTTAACATTGGCAGCCACCTTAGCCTTAGCCGAGAGGGTAATCTCCCCCTTTTCGGCTTCTGCAAATCTGGGATGAAAGTGAAGGGATAGATACTACTCTAGAGGGGGGGGTGAATAGAGTTATCAAATTTTGCACTAGACAAAACTTAATGGTCTACCCAACTCCCTTGGAGTGGATTGCGGAATTAAAAGATTATAGATATAGAATTAACCCTATAGCCTAACACAAGTGTTGTGCACAAACTCAAGTTAACTGTAATTACAGTTAAGGCTTGGAAATCCTAATCAGCAACTAGCAACCTAGTTAAATCTATTCACAGCCACAATGCAGGAAATAAACAAGGCAATCCAGACGACACAAGGAATTTATAGTGGTTCCCCAAACAACTTGGGTACGTCCACTCTTCTACCAACAAGGTAGGAATCCACTCAGGTTTTTGATCAGGTGCCCTGCCACCAACAGGATCTGCTTCAGGTAGATCCAGAAACCCTTTAGACTTTTGATCAGGTGTCTAAAAACCAAGCACAGGTTTTTGATCAGGTGCCCTGCCACCAAGGGATACTTTTGAAGGGAGTAATAACCCTGTACAGGAGGGGGAAGAAGGTTAAGATGTCTTCTCTATTTTACAAAAGATTAGAGAAGCACAAGAACTTGCACTGAGCTAGAAAGCTCTAAAGAATCAAGGCTCCCCCTGGCTCAAAGATGTCCAGGTGAAGTCTTGCTTCAGTGCAGAAAACTCTTCAGAAAGATCTGAAGGAAAAACTACAAGAAGATAATAAATAATAAAATTAGAGATCTTCAAGCAGCTATCTTCTTCTTCTTCTTCTTCAAAAGAACTCTGAGTTTGAACTTCCTGAAAGCAGGAGAACTCAGGTTGAAGAAGAGTAGAAGATCTTAACACTTCTCAGTTGGATGAGTATTGCTAAGAGCAGAAGAGCTTTGTTCTTGATGAAGGCTTGAATGCTTAAGTGAACAACTGGTTAGCTATTAGCTAGCTTAAATCCTTCTTCAAAGGATCCTTTTTATCTCAGCACCAAGCAATGGCTCTGTTCAATTTGAATTACTTGTCTTCTTCTGAAACTTGAGACCTGGGCTGTAAATATCAAGAAGACAAAACAATCTCTGCAGCAGAAACATTCTATAAAAGGGATAAACCTCTTTCTAGGAAGCTGCAGGAAGCAAACTGATAATAAAGTACTAAATAAAGTCACATCAAAAACAAACTCTTTATAGCAGAAGAAAGACTTTTCAGTCTAACGGCTATAAAGGACTGATAGCAGATAAAGTAAAATACAATGTCAGCTAATAAGACAAACAACTTTATCTGAAAAGATTTAACTCAGGCAAACGGGATGGAGCAAATATTGCCTGGAAATATTATCATAAAACAACTGAAAAGATATGCCAGATAATGTATTAATTAATTAAATATAATAAATAAATACAAAATATAAAGGCAGACAGAAAACGTCGAACGACCCTCGGAGATCGTCGACCGACGCATGGAGATCGTCGAACTATCGGACAGATAGTCGAACGATCCAGATAGTCGAACTATCACAGAAGATAGTCGAACTATCACAGCAGATAGTCGAACTATCAGAAGATAGTCGAGCTATTAGATAGTCGACCTATCAACAGATAGTCGAACTATCAAGGCAAAACAGATAGTCGAACTATCAACAGATAGTCGAGCTATCAGATAGTCGACCTATCAGATAGTCGACCTATCCAAGCAGATAGTCGAACTATCAAAGCACACAGATAGTCGAACTATCAGCCGATAGTCGAACTATCCTCTCAGACTGAAAGTCGAACAACTGATAGACGATCGTCGAACAGTCAGTCGACGATAGTCGAGTGGCGTTCGACGATAGTCGAACGAACAAACTACTTAACCAAATTCTTCATCTGGAAAAGCGAGGACTCTACAGCTAGACCACTAACCATTGACCATGGATATTTCTTGGGTCAAGGGACAAAAGGAGAAGACTAAACTCAAATCAAACTAGGGTACCAACAATCTCCCCCTATTTGAGTTAAGTCTCTCAAAAACTAAAACGCAGAACTAACTATAGAGCAGTAAAAATTAATACAGGAAACAGTTAATAATTAACTAGCAGTTATCAAACAGATAAATAACAGTCAAATATATATAACAGCAATCAAGCAAAATTAAGGATCTACAGAGTCTGGCTTAGGATTAGACGAACTAGGAACAAAGGAAACTTTCCGTAAAGGATCAATTGCCTCTCTCTTAGACATCTTCAAGTCTTGCGCGCCAATAATCTTTACTTCTGCAGCCCTTGGAACAACGGCTTCCGGGTGCTTTTCCATATATTTTGAAGGGTCAATGACCTCAGGATTAACATGGAACTTTTCGAACTCCTTCTTTCTGAATGTAGACATAGTGGTTAAGCCAGTAGTATCTTTTCCTTCAGCTTTTGCTTTCCTGATTTGAGCTGCACCAACCAATTCGTGAAAACGAGCCATCCTAAAGTTAGAATCAAGCTCAGGACTTTCATACACAGTCTCAGAAGAGGTATCATCTGGTTCTTTATCTTGAATAACTAGATAAGACATGGGAGCAGACTTAGCAAAGATCTTGCTAGAAATTTTAAACAAAAATAAACTACTTACCTTTTGAAACATCTTTTTCAGAATGCACTGGCATCTTTGGAGAAGGAGGAGGGGAAAAAGTTGGTCTTTGAAACACAACCTCCTTCACTTGTTCTCTTACTGAATCAGATCTTTGATGGCCAGAATATGATTTTCCATGAAAGCCTTGAGAGCTTTTTCTTGAAGAAGACTGAGACGGAGCAGATTTTCCTGTTGAAGCAGAAGGATTAGCAAATAAATTCCCAGAGGCTCCTGCACCAGGAGGTGGAGGAGGACCTCTGGGTGTCCATCTAGGGGTAGGACTATCATATTTCTTAGCTTTCTTTCTCTCTTTCTGCTGGTTCTTGGAGAACCACATCCAATGCTGAAACTCTTTTGATTTGGGGTCTATTCCTTTCAGAATATAGTATGGGGTATCATTATCACGGCTGGGAGGAGGAGGAGCAATTGCTTTCCTTTTCTTCTGAGCAGCTTTCTTTTTCTTTGAATTTTCAGATAAATCAGAATCCTCTTCATCTTCAGAGTGAGATGAAGGAGGATTGTCATATGGATCATAGGCTTCAGAAACAGCCTTTTCCTTTACAGCAGCTTTCTCTTTTTCCTCTTCAATGGCATCCTGAGCCAGAAGGAAATCCAAATCTAATCCTGGGGAATCATCCCAAATAGTTGACTTTTCAACTTGCAAATCTTTTTCTTTTTCCTCTAACAAAGATTGAACTCTTTGATTCCAAGCAACTCTTGCTTTCTCTTCTTGATTTTCAGATACATCTTCCATGTCATCTAAAAATGAATCCAATTCTGGATCTACTTGAACATCAGGAACAACTGGATCAGCTTCAGAAACAACTGCTATAACCTGAGCAGCTAAATCTTCTTTAATATAATCTGTAGATTTATGAACACAAATCTGCTAAATAAGCTAAAATCATTCCTTCTAGGTATTCACAAGCTAGCAAATTAATTGACTCATCAATAAAGCGGATGAGTGAATTACCTTCATATTTTACCAACTCCCAAGACTCATCAAGGTAGGATGTAATAATCCCTTCTAGGAAATGGGAAACCACGGGAGTAGTGAGATCTTCTAAGCAAACTTTCACCACAAATTCAGATAACTTAATAGCATCAGATATTTCTTTGTCAGATAGCACTGAAACTGATTCATCTTGAGCTTGAACTGCATCAGTCTTTTCTTGAATTGCTAGAAGAACTGCTGGAAGGGAGGCTGGAGGCTCTGAGGCATCTTCACAGAACATCTCCCCCTGCCTGATTTCAGTGGCAACTGAAACCAGGCCCCTTGAAGAAGAGGGCTCAGCAGATTTGGAAAGTGATTGGATTGAAGCTGTCAAGGTGGCAATGGAGGAGGCAAGTGGAGCAATTGCCTCTTCAATCATAATTTTGATTGAAGGGGTAATCAACTCCAAAATGCTAGAAATGAAAGCTGGGGTGATCTCAAAAGATGATGGAACTGCAGTGGATGGAGATGCAGCAAAGATGGTTGAAGTGTTAGGATGAGAAGTGGTGTGAACTGGAGATCGAATTGTAGATGGAGCTGGAGAGTTAACAGGAGTGTTAACTGGAGAATGAATAGGAGACTGAGGAGGTGTTGGAATCCTCTCAGATCCTAATAGATCAAAACTAGGAGCAGATATCCTAGCCAGATGAGAAGGAAGAGGAGATGCTGGAGGGGAAGGGAGAACAACCGTGGTTGTTTCTCGAACAGGAGAAGGGGAGAGTCGTACTTCAGCTGAAGTTGATGGAACTTCAACTGAAGCAGACTGCATAGCAGAAGAAGATGAGGGAAGGGAAAGAGCTGAGCCAGCTTCTACTGGGTGAGGAGCGACCGAATCAGTCCTGGTGCTCTCTGATGTCGCTGGAGCAACCCCTGTGAGAGCGGGTTTCACAAAAGTCATCTTCCACTTGGAGAACAAATTTGGGTCCATCTTCTTGCTTGCATTTATGGTTGTTGCAACGGAGACCAGCAGCTGAGGATACTTTTCCTTCAGGAAAATTCCAATAACCCTTCCTAGGTTAACCTCTTTCTTATTATTCTTTTTCCTTATCAAATCAAACATTACTCCTGCCCAATCAATCTTTTTCTGATTAACAATTGCACACATCAGTGCAAATTGTTGCCTTGTGATATTGTCATGAGCAGAGTGCTTTCTAAGGAGCACTTTTCCAACAAACTCAGCGAGAAATTTAATCTTAAAGGGAAAATTGACCTTGAGCAGCTTCGTGGGAATGCCCACCGCATGTCCCAGCTCAGTCAGCATCCTTCCAAATTCTTGAGCATCTTGCTCATAATCATCTTCACCATTTATCAAACCAAAAATATCAGTCAAAACGGCCGGAGTTAAAATTACCTCTTCTCCGCCGATGGTGCCAGTCATCGAATCGTCGGAGGATGACGAAGTGAAAGCCCATTCCTTGATCTCGGGAATATTTAACTTTATCCTTGATGACATTAGTCTTTCTAGACCTTGGTCCCGGCAAAACTGAAGAACTTCCACGATCCCTGCTTCACAGCAACTGAACGCGTCAAAGTCGACGCTGAAGCCTGCATCGAACTTTACAACGGCTAACACTGCGGGAGAAATCGCCATTGAATTGCTGGAGAATGCGCGAGAAGGACGGCGAAGACGAAGGGGACGAAGCGGCAGAAAATCGCAAGCGGGAAGACAGAATGCGAAAAGTCACGCTCCGTCGACGATAAAACAAAAGATCTTTTAACCTAGGTCGACTATCGGCTTTATATTAGACCGGAGATAGTCGATCTATTAAAAAGATACTAGACCCGATAGTCGAACGGCCGTTCGACGATCGGCCCAGAAGCAGAGTAGTCGAGCCATCGTTCGACTATTTCTGGCTTCTCAAATAATAAGCTGTCGTCATCCAGAGATCGACGATAAGCTCGACCTGTTCGACGATCTTCGAACGCCGGTCGACGATCTTCAAACAGATAAGCTATCATTAACCAGAGGTCGACGATAGGCTTAATCCGTTCGACGATCTTCGATCATCGTTCGACGATCATCAAGCAGGTTTCAACATAGGCAGATATAGTCACACTTAGTCTCGTCCATTGATCATGCCAAGTTGAACTAAAAAGAACAGATGCTTCTGTTCATCTAAGGGCTTGGTGAATATATCACCTCTCTGAAACTCAGTGGATATGAACTCAAGACAAATCTTGTTCTTTTCCACACAATCTCTCAGAAAATGGTGCCGAATTTCAATGTGCTTCGTTCTAGAGTGGTGCACTGGATTTTGTGCAATTGAGATAGCACTGGTACTGTCACACATGATTTTGGTATTCTTGTGTGAGTAACCATAATCCACAAGCTGGTTTTGAATCCACAGGATCTGTGAACAACAACTAGCAACTGCTATATATTCAGCCTCTGCAGTTGAAGTTGAGATAGATGCCTGCTTCATACAGAACCAAGAGACCAATCTCTCTCCCAGGAACTGACAAGTTCCTGAGGTGCTCTTCCTGTCAACTCTGCAACCAGCATAATCAGAGTCAGAATATCCAATTAATTCAAATTCAGACTCAGCTGGGTACCAAAGTCCTAGATTTGGACATCCCTTCAGGTATCTTAGGATTCTCGTTAGAAGAATCAGATGAGATTCCTTGGGGTTGACCTGGAATCTAGCACAAAGGCATGTAGCAAACATTATATCAGGCCTACTTGCAGTTAGATATAATAGGGAACCAACAATGGCCCTATAATTCTTTTGATCAACTGGCTTGCCGTGATCATCAGAATCAATAACTACATTAGTAGCCATAGGTGTAGGCATTGCTGAAGCATCAGCCATCCCAAATTTCTTTACCAATTCCTTGGCATATTTGGATTGGGAGATGAAGATACCATCAGCATCTTGCTTAACTTGGAGACCAAGAAAGTAAGACAGCACACCCATACTACTCATCTCAAACTTAGAGTGCATCAGGTCAGAGAACCTTTTGCAAAGTTTGGGATCAGTTGAGCCAAATATAATATCATCTACATACACCTGAACTAACAGGATTGTGTCCTTGTGATGCTTGACGAAAAGGGTTCTATCAACTACTCCCCTAGTAAAGTTGTGCTCTAAAAGGAAACTAGCTAGAGTCTCATACCAGGCTCTGGGAGCTTGCTTTAGTCCATAAAGAGCTTTCTGCAACTTAAATACATGTGAGGGCTGAGTTGAAGAAACAAACCCTGGTGGTTGTTCAACAAACACCTCTTCCTTAAGCTCACCATTCAGGAATGCACTTTTGACATCCATCTGGAACACCTTAAACTTCATGTAGGCTGCATAGGCCAAGAAGATCCTTATTGCTTCTAGCCTTGCAATAGGAGCAAAGGTTTGGTCATAATCTATACCTTCCTCCTGTCTGTAGCCCTGAGCTACAAGCCTTGCTTTATTCCTTACAATAATTCCATTTGCATTCAACTTGTTTCTATACACCCACTTGGTGCCTATGATCAGTTGGCCTTTAGGTCTTGGAACCAAAGTCCAAACTTTACATCTCTCAAACTGATTGAGTTCCTCTTGCATGGCAATGATCCAGTGGGGATCTAGCTCTGCATCTTAAAAGGTGAGGGGCTCAACCTGTGAGAGGAAACAAGCGTGCATCACATCCTGTCTTAATTGGTGTCTTGTTTGCACACCAGCTGATATGTCTCCAATCACTTGAGATGTAGGGTGATCTCTAAGTGTGACAATATCAGCCGGTGGGATGTGATCTTCAGCAACAGTTGGGATTAATTCCTCAGGAGGAATTTGATCTACTGTTGGTGGTACAACAACAGCTTCTACAATGTCTTCATCACTGTCTGATTCAGTGATCTGAAGAGTTGATAGTTGAAGAATCTCTTGAGGGGCATCAGGTACCCGCAATGAACTAGAGGAAGGAGAATTTTCTTTCTCCTTGTAAAACATCTGAGACTCATCAAAAGATACATGCACAGATTCTTCAATTTTACAGGTTGATTTGTTATAAACCCTATAAGCTTTGCTTACTTGGGAATATCCAAGCATGATTCCCATTGAAGCTTTTGCTTCAAATTTTCTAAGATATTCTTTATTGTTATTATGAATATAAACAATACAACCAAATACTCTAAAATAATTAATTTTAGGTTTCTTTCCTTTAAGCAACTCATAAGTAGTTTTACACTTAAGCTTGTGTATCAAACTTCTATTCAAGACATAATTGGCTGTACTAACAACTTCTGCCCAATAGGAGAGAGGCATGTTAGCATCTGCCAACAATGTACTAGCAGCTTCAATGAGTGTTCTGTTCTTCCTTTCAACTACCCCATTTTGTTGGGGAGTTCTAGGAGCTGAGAAACTATGTTTGATACCTTCTCTCTCACAGAATTCTTGCATGAGAAGAGAGTCAAACTCAGTACCATGATCACTTCTGATCAAGGCCACATGAGTAGAGTACTCAGTCTGCACACATAGTAGAAAGTCTGTAAGGGCTTTGAAGTTATCAGCCTTAGTTCTCAAAAAGAAAACCCAACTGAACCTAGAGAAGTCATCTACAATTACTAAGGTGTAATACTTCCCTCCTAAACTCTGTACATTTATTGGGCCAAAAAGGTCCAAATGTAATAGATACAGGATTCTAGGAGAATCACTCTTATTTACTGATTTAAAAGAGTTTTTGGTTTGCTTGCCTAACTAACAAGCCTTGCATAGGCTCTCCTTCTTGTAGGGGCAAGAAGGTAAACCTCTAACAAGGTTGTGTTTAGATAACCTAGATATATTTTTAAGGTTAACATGACTAAGCCTCTTATGCCACAAAGAATTATTATTAATTGTTACTTCATTAAATAGACAGATTTCAGAGTGAGATGAATTGAAATCTACTAAATAAATATTACCTATTCTAATGCCTACTAAAACAACATTATTATTTAAAGTAATATTGCAAGAGGAGTTAGAGAATGAAACCTGGTAGCCAGCATCACATAGCTGGCTGACTGAGATCAAATTGTGCTTCAGTCCTGTCACATATGCAACTCTCTTGAAAGTAACATCTCCAATAGTAATCCTGTCATAGCCTTCTGTCTGACCACAGCTAGAATCTCCAAAGATAACCTTTGGGCCGAGCTTAGCTTTGAATTTTGACAGATGATCTTTATTTCCTGTCATATGCTTGGAACATCCACTATCCAAATACAACTTCTTTTGAGTGATTGGATAGGCCTTCACCTGCAAGACATTTATTTAGACAGAGTGGACCCAGGTAACCTTGGGTCCCTTGTTTTTCACATAAGAAAAACTGGAAATATATGAAAATGCAGGCTGAGGGTGATAACCTAATGGGTGAGATCTCCTAGGTGGGATTCTCCATGCAGATGATGGGTCAACAAACCTAGGGTTTCTATTCTCATTTAGGTTTCTATGGTACTGGTGATGATTTTGAAAATCATATTGAAAATGTCCATCGGCGTTCGACGATGGGCGCACAGATCGTCGAGCTTCGTTCGACCATTGAGCTTCCGATCGTCGAGCGGCGTTCGACGCTCTTTGCATTTCTTTAAAAAATTTCTTTCTTTTCTCTCTCTTAGCCTTATTTAAAGTTTTATTAACTAGGTTTACTTGCTCAGTGTTCTTCATTCCACTAGCTGAAATGAAGTTCACTGGAGTTGAAAGATTATTTTTAAGAATAACTGGGGGTTCACTTGGAGAAGCTCCTAAGCCTAGTTTGTTATTAGCTGACCTAGTGTTAGTCATGCTGGTAATTTCTAACAACTTAAGGCTTCTACCATTAAGTGATTCCTCTAACCTTTTAGACTTAGCTAACTCTATTTTAAGAAATTTAATTTTTTCCCTACAAGTAGTGAGATCTTCCTTTAACCTAACATTTTCTGTAGCAATTAATTCTGAGTCAGCTAACTTATTTCTAAGTTCTTTTATCTCCTTTTCTGAGCTAATCAAATCTAAGCATAAAAATTTAAAATCTAATTTAAATTCTTCAGAAGTGAAGTCATAAGAAGATAGTACCTCATCTTCTGTTGGCATCTCTTCATCTTCATCTGAACTCTCTGCAGCTGAGTGGTTGCTGCAGATATCTATTGCCATCAGACAAACTTCTTTTGCCTTCTTCTCTTCCTCATCCTCACTGGAGCTTGAGGAGGAGGATTCTTCATCAGAATCACTCCAGGTTTCAGCAATGAAACCTCTCTCCTTTTTCTTGTTCTTGTAGGAGGATGGCTTGGAGTGCTTCCTGTGCTGTTCCTTTTCTTTCCTCTTGTCTTTGTTCTTCTCCTCTGGACACTCTGGTAAGATGTGTCCAGGCTTCCTGCAACCATAACATATAATTTCTTTAGCTGGGGAACGATCATACCTTGGTTTGTCTTCATATCGTGAAGACTTCTTTCTGAATTCCTTTCTCCCCATCTTGAGAAACCTCTTGGCAAACAATGCCATTAGTTCCTCATTTGATTGGCTGCCTTCAGAAGCCTCAGCAGCCTTAAGAGCTAGAGATTGCTCTTTTCTTGTTGGAGTAGGGGTCTTTGCTTCTGCTTCTGCTTCCCTTGTCTTCAGCACTTGCTCAAAAGACTTGAGCTTGCCGAGAAGGGCTTCAGTGGAGATCTCTGTGGTGCTTCTGGCTTCCTTGATGGGCCAGATCCTTAGATCCCATGTGCTAGGGAAGCACATAAGAATCTTATCATTGACCTCTGTCAATGATATGTCCTTGTCAAGGGTCCTCAGCTCATTGATGATTGAGCTGAGCCTGGTGTACATGGCTTCAACTGATTCAGCATCAGTTTTCTTGAAGTTCTCATATTGTGAGATAAGGTTGGACCTTCTGTCCTTCCTTTCATCAGCTGAACCAGCTACAATCTGGTTCAGTGTATCCCACATAGCTTTTGCTGAAGAGCAGTCAGCTACCTTCTGGAATACCTCATCAGACATTGTCTGAGCCAGTATATTCATTGCCTTGGCATCTGCTATCTTGGCCTTCTTGCACTCATCATTGTAATCTGGAGGAGGCACTGCACTCATATCAGTTGATGATGAGGCAGTGGCAGCAGCAGGTGCTCATGGGGGACCTGACAAAATAGAAGCAAAGATGCTTTCATCAATAGAATTCATATATAATTTTATCCTTGCCTTCTAGATGCCAAACTTAGCTAAGTTGCATGCTGGAGGTCTGGTGCTAGAATAATCCTTGGACTGGGCCATGAAAGTGATAGTGAATATCTATAAGCTTTGGTATCTATCAGGATCTTGTGACTTAGGTGTTAGCCTATTCAGTCAGTCAACCTCCCTCTGATACCAATTGAAAGTGAAGGGATAGATACTACTCTAGAGGGGGGGTGAATAGAGTTATCAAATTTTGCACTAGACAAAACTTAATGGTCTACCCAACTCCCTTGGAGTGGATTGCGGAATTAAAAGATTATAGATATAGAATTAACCCTATAGCCTAACACAAGTGTTGTGCACAAACTCAAGCTAACTGTAATTACAGTTAAGGCTTGGAAATCCTAATCAGCAACTAGCAACCTAGTTAAATCTATTCACAGCCACAATGCAGGAAATAAACAAGGCAATCCAGACGACACAAGGAATTTATAGTGGTTCCCCAAACAACTTGGGTACGTCCACTCTTCTACCAACAAGGTAGGAATCCACTCAGGTTTTTGATCAGGTGCCCTGCCACCAACAGGATCTGCTTCAGGTAGATCCAGAAACCCTTTAGACTTTTGATCAGGTGTCTAAAAACCAAGCACAGGTTTTTGATCAGGTGCCCTGCCACCAAGGGATACTTTTGAAGGGAGTAATAACCCTGTACAGGAGGGGGAAGAAGGTTATGATGTCTTCTCTATTTTACAAAAGATTAGAGAAGCACAAGAACTTGCACTGAGCTAGAAAGCTCTAAAGAATCAAGGCTCCCCCTGGCTCAAAGATGTCCAGGTGAAGTCTTGCTTCAGTGCAGAAAACTCTTCAGAAAGATCTGAAGGAAAAACTACAAGAAGATAATAAATAATAAAATTAGAGATCTTCAAGCAGCTATCTTCTTCTTCTTCTTCTTCAAAAGAACTCTGAGTTTGAACTTCCTGAAAGCAGGAGAACTCAGGTTGAAGAAGAGTAGAAGATCTTAACACTTCTCAGTTGGATGAGTATTGCTGAGAGCAGAAGAGCTTTGTTCTTGATGAAGGCTTGAATGCTTAAGTGAACAACTGGTTAGCTATTAGCTAGCTTGAATCCTTCTTCAAAGGATCCTTTTTATCTCAGCAACAAGCAACGGCTCTGTTCAATTTGAATTACTTGTCTTCTTCTGAAACTTGAGACCTGGGCTGTAAATATCAAGAAGACAAAACAATCTCTACAGTAGAAACATTCTATAAAAGGGATAAACCTCTTTCTAGGAAGTTGCAGGAAGCAAACTGATAATAAAGTACTAAATAAAGTCACATCAGAAACAAACTCTTTATAGCAGAAGAAAGACTTTTCAGTCTAACGGCTATAAAGGACTGACAGCAGATAAAGTAAAATACAATGTCAGCTAATAAGACAAACAACTTTATCTGAAAAGATTTGACTCAGGCAAACGGGATGGAGCAAATATTGCCTGGAAATATTATCATAAAACAACTGAAAAGATATGCCAGATAATGTATTAATTAATTAAATATAATAAATAAATACAAAATATAAAGGCAGACAGAAAACGTCGAACGACCCTCGGAGATCGTCGACCGACGCACGGAGATCGTCGAACTATCGGACAGATAGTCGAACGATACAGATAGTCGAACTATCACAGAAGATAGTCGAACTATCACAGCAGATAGTCGAACTATCAGAAGATAGTCGAGCTATCAAATAGTCGACCTATCAACAGATAGTCGAACTATCAAGGCAAAATAGATAGTCGAACTATCAACAGATAGTCGAGCTATCAGATAGTCGACCTATCAGATAGTCGACCTATCCAAGCAGATAGTCGAACTATCAAAGCACACAGATAGTCAAACTATCAGCCGATAGTCGAACTATCCTCTCAGACTGAAAGTCGAACAACTGATAGACGATCGTCGAACAGTCAGTCGACGATAGTCGAGCGGTGTTCGACGATAGTCGAACGAACAAACTACTTAACCAAATTCTTCATCTGGAAAAGCGAGGACTCTACAGCTAGACCACTAACCATTGACCATGGATATTTCTTGGGTCAAGGGACAAAAGGAGAAGACTAAACTCAAATCAAACTAGGGTACCAACATGGGACTTCACTTGGAGCATAAAGCTCCCCCTCAATTCATGCAACTTTGCCCGATCTTGAATTCATAGCAGATGCTCCCCCTTGATCCAAGAGCCTTGAGCCCTTCAGTATTCAATCTTCATATTTCAGCATGCCTAGTTCAGTTTTGAAGAGACTGAACTTGGCCTCGTCTAGGGGCTTTTTGAAGATATCTGCAATCTGCTTATCTATGGGGACATAGCAGAGAGAGATATTTTTGTTTTCCACATGCTCCCGAATGAAGTGGTAGCGCACTTCAATATGCTTTGTTCTGTTGTGCGACACAGGATTGTTCGCAATTGCTATTGCGCTCGAGGAGTCGCAATACATAGGAACTTCTCTGAACTGCAAGTCATAATCTTCGAGTTGATTTCTAATCCATAGAAGTTGTGCGCAACAGCTTCCTGCTGAGATGTACTCAGATTCAGCCGTGGAGGTTGCGATACAGTTCCGCTTTTTACTGTTCCATGAAATAAGTCTTCTTCCGAGGAATTTCATGTCCCAAAAGTGCTTTTCCTATCATCCCTGCTTCCTGTAAAGTCAGCATCTGAAAACCCTATCAGCTTGACATCATTGTTTCTTGGGTACCAAAAGCCAAGATTTGGTGTACCTTTAAGGTATCTTAGAATTCGCTTTGTAGCGACATAATGAGATTCCTTAGTGTTCACCTGATATCTGGCACAAACACATGTGGAAAACATAATATCCGGTCTACTAGAAGTAAGGTAGAGCAGGGATCCAATTATGCTTCTATATTTGGTTTCATCAAAAGGATTCCCTTTCTCATCCTTGGCTAGAGACACAGTGGATCCCATTGGAGTCCTCATAGAGGTTGCATTCTCCATTCCGAATTTCTTGAGGAGTTCATTTGTGAACTTCGTCTGAGAAATGAAAATTCCATCCTCAGACTGTTTCACTTGAAGTCCCAAGAAATACTTTAGCTCTCCCATGCATCTCATTTCAAACTTTCCTTGCATAAGTTTAGAAAACTTCTTGCAAAGATTATTGTCTGTTGAGCCGAATATTATGTCATCGACATAGATTTGCACCAGCAAAATCTTGCCTTTGACTTCCCTAAGAAACAATGTCTTATCTATTTTTCCTCTCGAGAACTTGTTCTCAAGAAGAAAACTAGACAGAGTCTCATACCAAGCTCGAGGAGCTTGTTTTAAGCCATATAATGCTTTATTAAGAAAGTACACATGATTAGGGAATGATGGATTAACAAAACCTGGGGGTTGCGCCACATATACTTCCTCTTTCAAATTTTCGTTTAGGAATGCAGATTTCACGTCCATTTGATAGACAGTGAATCCTTTGTGAGAGGCATATGCCAGGAACAATCTGATCGCCTCCAGCCTTGCAACTGGTGCAAAGGTTTGGTCGAAGTCAATCCCCTCCTCCTGTCTGTAGCCTTGTGCAACAAGTCTGGCCTTGTTCTTGATGATGACACCGTGTTCATCCAGTTTGTTTCTGAAGATCCACTTTGTGCCGATCACATTGTGTTTCTTGGGTCTGGGAACAAATGTCCAGACGTTGCATTGTTCGAATTGATGCAGTTCATCTTACATTGCCAATATCCATGATACATTTTTGTTCGCTTCGTCGAATTTATTTGGCTCAACCTGTGACAGAAAACTAAGATGCAGAATCTCGTTAATTATACCTCTGCGAGTTATGACACCGTCACGAGGATCTCCTATGATCTGATCTCTAGGATGGTCCCTCACGTGTCGGAGCTCTAAGAGTCTGGCATCTGGAGCTCTAACAGCTTCTCAGGCTCCTCCCTCTTTTGGGAGATTTTCTCGATCCTGATCGTCATCTTCTCCGGTTGGCTTTGAGGTGGAATCCTTGACGCACTTTGGAGTTGCACCTTTAGCAGTCTCATCGAGACTTAGCTGTTCAAGCCTTGCACCTGCATCTTCAAGAATTCAACTGGAAGAATTGCTATGAAGCAAGCTTCCTTCATCAAAAATAATATTTATGGACTCCTCTAGCACTAGGGTTTTCTTATTGAAGACCCTATATGCCCTACTATGGCTACTATAGCCCATGAAGATGCCTTCGAAGCATTTTTCTCCGAATTTAGTACGTGGGTACTTCCCATTATTGAGTACATAGCATCTGCAGCCAAAGATCCTTAAATAGGACATGGTCGGTTTCCTGCCTTTCAATAACTCATAAGGCGTCTTACGATGATTCTTGTTGATCAATGCTCAGTTCTACACATGACAAGCTGTATTGAAAGCCTCTGCCCAGAAGTACTCTAGAAGAGAAGCGTCATACAACGTTGTTGTACATGCTTTAATGAGCGTTCTATTTCTCCTCTCCGCAACTCCGTTTTGCTGAGGAGTGCGCGGGGAGGAAAACTCATGAAAGATACCATATTCTTCACAGAATTCTGTCATAGCACCAGACTCGAATTCTGTTCCATGGTCACTTCTGATTTTGACCACGGAGCAGTTAAGTTCATTCTGAATATGCTTGACAAAATTAGTGAAGATGTCAAACGTATCTGACTTTCATTTCAAGAAGAACACCCACGTAAACTGGGAGTGATCATCAACAATCACTAGTGTATACGATTTGCCTCCTAAGCTATGAACTTGCACGGGACCGAACAAGTCCATATGCAGAAGATAAAGACATCTGGAGGAGTCTTTGTCTGCAATGCCCTTAAAGGTAGCCCGAGTCTGTTGTCCCTTCTGGCATGCAGGACAAGGGCTATCTTTTATGCACTTAATAGTAGGGGCATCCCTTACAAAATTCTTTGAAAACAACATATTAATTGTCTTAAAATTAATATGTGCTAATCTCTTGTGCCATTATTCACAAAGAGATGCTCTGCCTTTTGCTACTAGGCACACGGGGGTAGAAGAGTCTAAGCTAAGAAAATCAAAGCAAAAGATATTTCTTCTCCTAATGCCAGTTAATACCATCTCCAAAGAGGCACATGATATTATCAAGCACTTATCCTTGTAGAACTTAACGTCGTATCCTTTATCACACAACTGGCTTACACTGATCAGGTTATGGTTTAACCCTTCAACATAGGCCATGTCAGTGATAGAGAATACACCGTCTGAAATCATACCATAACCTCTGGTGACTCCTCGATCAGATCCTCCAAAGATGACTTTGGGTCCATTTTCGACTGGGGAGTAATCACGCAACAGGCTTCTTGTCCCGGTCATATGCCGGGAACATCCACTGTCCAAGTACCAGATTGGCATTTTGGTGGCCTTTGGACATACCTGCAAAACAGAATTAGTTTCCCTTAGGAACCCAATCGAACTTGGGTCCTAGATTCCTTGATAGCACACTCCCCCTTGGGTGGTTAACCCTACGAATGGTCGAACTCGCATTACTAACATGAGGAGTCTCGTTGAATCTTGGATTAAACCAGCAATCCACGGCAACGTGACCAACTTTGCCACAGCTCCAACAGTCAAACCCGTTGTACCGTTTCCTAGGCTACTGCTTCACCCTTGGAACGGTGGGTCCAGCTGGGGCCTTGGATCTAGATGTGGAGGCAACATGATACAACAGTCACACGATTTCTTCACTTCCTGTTCCTTCAGTATAACAGGCTTGGCCTTTGGTGCCTGCTTCCTATTATGGCCGCTAGAGAAGTGGCCATAATTCTCCACTTGGATTTCCTCATAAGGTGCCTTGAAGACACTCTCACCGTAGTTTCGGGGGAAGGTCCACCCATCATACCAGCTCTTGGGCTTTTCAACCGAGGGCCGGAAGAAGTTGTCATAGGTTGACTCAAAGTCCTGTTCATTGCAAGGAAAGCCAGGCTTTCTAAATGAAACAGGATCGAGTGGGGTCTTTCCCTTTTCTGCAGCAAAGGCCTTCTTAGAAGCCTTATTTTTCCTCTATTTTCTGTTTCTCCTACATGATTTACCAGGCACACCCACATGCCCTAAGCCATCCCCCTTAGCCTGAGCAGAGAATTCATCAACAAGAGGAAGAACGGTCTTGGGCATAGAGAAGCTTTTGACAATTTTCCTTTCTGCCGCAAGCTGTTCTTCCAACTTGTTGATTTCTTCCTGTTTTTAGTCAAGGAGCCTTAGAGGCTTTGAGAGCTCAGAAGTCAGGTCCAGGTGTTCCTATCGGAGGAGAAATCAATCTAGTGATCTCTTCTCTTAGGGACTCGCCCTCAGCCTTAAGGAATTTGACTTCCTTTTTCTGAGCCCTCAACCTATTGCAGCATTCCTCAAAGGTTTTGAGCATAAGCTCATACTTTTCGAGGAGCTCAGCTTCACGGGCAGATGGGCTGTCCTCGAGATTATCATCAGGAGACTCAGAGTCAGAGTAAGAGAGGGGGGTACGATCTTTTACCTTCCCAGTAGATGGGGGGCAGTCTCCTTCTGAGTCGGAGCGACCCATTAGCCCGAAGTAGGCTTCCTCATCATCACTGGAGTCTGAAGAATCAGATTCACTCAGTTTATTTGGCTTTTTAGCAATGTAGCTCCTCTCCTTCTTCTTATCTCTAGAGGACCTATGCTCCTCTCCCTTCCCCTTGTCTGTCTTGCTTTGGTGGAAGTCAGCAACGACGTGGCCTAGCTTATTGCATCTAAAGCAAATGATGTCAGCAGAGCGATGTTTGTTCTGTTTGGATTCATACCTATCAGAAGAGTAGTTCTTCTTCTGATGTCTGGAGGAGGAGCCGTCTCTCTTTCTTTGATTCCTCATCTTAAGGAACTTCTTAAACTCTCGAGTGATGAGGGAGAATTCTTCTTCAGATAGCTCTGAGCTGGAAGAGCATGGCTCAGAGTCTTCTTCCTCATCCTTTTTCCAAGAGCGGGACGAGGCTGCACCATTGCCTTTCCTTGAGTGAATGGCATTCAGGGCTATAGTCTTTTCTTTGGCAGTGGATTTATCGGCTTCTTCTTCAGCTTTTCTAGTGTTCAGCTGAAGCTCATAGGACATAAGCTTCCCAAACAGAATCTGGGGATCAGTTTCTACCAGCTTTCCAAATTCTCTGATGGCGCAGATCTTTGTGTCTCATTCCTTAGTAAGTGATCTAAGAAATTTGTCATTTAATTCACCATTGGTGAACACTCTGCCATAACCCTTCAAGGCATTGACGATCTTCAGGAAGTTCTCGAAATTCACTCTGATTTCTTCCTTGAGACCTTGCTTGAAGGCCTCATACTTCTGGTTCAGAAGGGATCTTCGATCATACCTTAATTCATCTGTGCCTTCCATCAGAATGATCAGGCAGTGCCATATGTCCTTGGCAGTCCTGCAGTTGCTGAAGTTCTGCATCATGGAGTAATCGATGGCGCTGACAAGATTGTTCTGAGCCTTCTTGTCTAGACCGACTAGCACCATCTCATCCTTATCCATTTCGGAGAGCTTCTTCAGCACCATCTTGGTCGGATCAATGGTGGAGGCCTTAGTGGGGATATAAGGTCCCTCCTACACTACCATGAAGAGTCGAGGGTCGATTGCTTCCATGTAGAACCTGATCCTTTCCTTCTAGATGGGAAAGTTCAGCTTGGTGCACACTGGGATCTTTCCTGAATACATGAGTCCGTCCATTCCCGAGATCTTCTTTCCTCTTGACACAAGAGACAGGATCTTACTAAAGGTGTTAACCTTATTGACAAGTAACCTCCCTCTGATACCACTTGAAAGTATCTAGTGTCGACTAAATCCACCTATGGGGGGGAATAGGTGACGTGCAGTCTTTTGCGGAATTAAATTCACCTGCATAAATTAACAAACACAGCACAGAAAAACACACAAAAAGTTATAGTGGTTCCCCGATTTGAGTACGTCCACTTTCCCCCTTTGACCTATCTCCCACCAAGGGACGACTCGGTCATTTATCCAAACGGATTGAAATCCAATCCTCACACTACGGAAGGAACCCTTCAAACAAAGGAGTCACCACTCCACCAAAACGGGTTGCACCCAACCCTTACAACTTGGAATAAAAATTCCTTTACAACAAATCAAAAATTGAATGTATAAGAAAATACAAACAAGGCTTTTGTAGATTCGATGTCCTTCTTCAGTCGTTGAATCTTTCTTGAAAGATTCGAAGAGTCCACAACCGGAGTTCTTTCTTGGAGAGGATCTTGATAAGATCGGTGATGGCAAGTGAATGCGGCGGTGATACTTTGTAGATCCAAACTTCTTGACGAATCAAGCAAGGTCTACGAACGATCTCAGTCGGATCAGTCGTCTCAATCGATTCAGAATGTAAGAACTAACCTCGTTCAACGAATCGAGAGACAAGAGATCTCATGAGAGATGCGTGAGATGCACTGCTTGCCTCGGTACTGTTGTCAGAAAATCAAAGAAGCTCTGAGATGAGCGGTGGCGACGAGCTTGCAAGCGGCTTCAGCGATCGACGATTTTTCGCGATCTGCTCGGGCACGACGTCGGCTTTTTGATTTCGCGTGAATGAGTTCCTGTATAAGTTTGAAATACGCATATATATATACCCGAGCCAACCCTAATGACCGTTGTGAGACCCACAAGGAGAAACCCTAGACCCAGCCGAAACAGCGCATGGTCTCTTGGTTCGGTCCAGCGAACAAACGAAAATTGCCTAAGGAAAAATCGGCGAGAATCATTGGTGATTCCAGACGAAGTCGGCGGGAATCACTCATGATTCCCGTCGATTCTGCCTTAGCAGAATCCCTATCTGAAAAACAGTCACCCGAAGGAAATCAGCAGGAAAGGCTAGCTAATACTCGACGAATCGACGGGAATTCAGACAGATTCTCGTCGAAGTCGGCAGGAATCACTTGCGATTCTCGTCGATTCTGCCTTGGCAGAATTCCTATTGGATAACTGTCAGTTGGAAGGAAGTTGGTGGGAATGCTGAGTGATTCTCGTCGAATCGGCGAGAATCACTAACAATTCTCGTCGAATTCGGCGAGAATCACTTAGTGATTCCCGTCGATTTTGACTTAGAAGAATTTCCCTTCCTTCCTTTGAAGACTGTCTTTGACCCATCTTTGCTCCTCTTCTGCTCTTGATCTATCTCGACCCTGTACTTGAACATAAGTACACTCCAATAGAGAGAGCACACGTGAGTCAACACACTGATCTACTCAACGAGGGATTACGTTGCGCAGACCCGTGTATATTGACCCACTGCACCCTGACATTGGTGTGTACTTTGCATGGAATAGCTGCAAGCACAACTTGATATAAGATCGTCAAATACATTGTCAATTCAACTTAGCTTGTTCAGGGGCTTCTTCAAATCAGGTATATTGTGGATACAATACCCAACACTTAGTCCTATCATCCCCCGTCCCTTCCCCCATGGCTCATAGGCACTGATCGGGGAGGAGGAAAGGATAGGTAATGAAGGTGGAGATTAACAAAGTATCATGTGATGGCTGAACTAATCTAGCAGTTCTATGATTACATGTGACAGTAAAGAAAATATGAAAGACTGAATATATAATATGTAACCTTAACTTATATGAAAACACAGAAGCTAAGGGATCTTCTACAAGGCTCCTATAGTATAAAAAGTCTCATACCAATTTATACGATAGGGTGTCAGTTTTCTAGCAGCATGTATATATCTATAGAGTTAGAACCTTAACTTATAAGCATGCTCGCGTGAGCTTATAAGCCAAGGGGACGTTTTATAGGGCCTATTGTATAAAGCGTCCCATACCACTTTATACATTAGGTGTCGGGGTTATATGCAATGATGATGGTATGACATGCAAAATATGCTATGATGTGAACATGCAAGTGCAACTCACCCACTCGACTCTGTGTACATAGACCTTTAGTTCCCCCTTTCTGGAGCATAACCTCCCAGGATACCTCCGTAGTGGTAAACAAAAGCGGTGGGTTGGGCCTCTCCCACCTCTAAACTGGTAATTGGACTACAAGCCATACCTATCGTATGCCTTGACGTTTGTGCACTAAGCGGAGATCCTGCATACTCTTACCGTCTGGCGCACCGGACTTTATTTGGCGAAGTGCAAATGACACTTGCCGAGTCGATGTATTGGCATCGGTACATCGACCCTCCAATACCGAAGACCCACACTCTTATACTTTATGCACATGCAACCTTATGTATCAGCTTCCGAGCCAAAGCTCCCCAGACCATCCCTTCCATCATACTCAACCACTGAGCCTAAGCTCCCCGGGCTATCCTATCTGTCACAAATCACAAAGACAACTGCCCGTGTGACCCAACCTAACATCCCGAGACATCTAGGTGAGTGAAAGTGAATCCCTTATTAAGCTAGTTACTCTTGCAGTTTAGTTTGCCTGTAGTTTTGGTTAGCCTAGGACTGCCCCCGGCATACCCCGTGAAGGGCTCTCAAAGGGCACTAGGAACTACGATGGGCTGAAGCCCAAAGCTCCCTTTTGCAAGGTACTTATTATTATTGGTTAATACCCGATTCCCGATCCCTTTAGTATTTTACTTGTTCTAACCCTAATGTGTTTTGATCTATCTCCCTCTTCACAGGATAGACGATCTTTTGTCGATCTCGAGTACCACCAAAAGTTAGACAGTTCTACAGCCTTCTCTTCCAACCTTCCAATGGAATACTCCAATCCACTTACCAAAATCAGTAAACACAATCCCATCTCCCTATGACCATTCCCGATGTTAACACGATTTCTGCAATTTCACTAAATGCAGACCATCCTAAGCTATATGATGTATACAATGGGAGGTACCCCAAATTATCATCCAAAATCCCTATAATAATTATTGGGTGTCTATAATGACATGTTTAGCCTAAATCTAGAATTTCATAATTTTTCCAATTTACTTGATAATTTATTTAATTTTCTAAGAAATCCAAATACCTTAGTTTGAACATGAAGTACCTTTTTCAGGCATGCAAAATGCTCCACAAATCATAAATACAAGATAACTATTTAATAGTAAATTCAAAGTCTCCCAATTTTTCAACAAGGTTTAGACCTCTAAACCTAATTTTAAATCATAACCTACATTAATCATTTTAGAGAGACAAGTACTGCTAAAATACTTCCAAAAATTTAGAGAAAATCGAAGCATGTTTATAATGACCTATAAACACTTTAGGTCAAGTTTCATAATTTTTGAATAAGTAGCGAACACTAAACTTAATATTGCATAATATTCCAAATTGATACACTAATGAAGTAAATAAATAAATTGCTTAACTAAAAATTACAATAAAATTCCCACATGAGCACATTGTCCTAGGAACACTACTGATCAAGTTTCATATTTTTAAATCAATCATAGAGCTCTGAGTCCATTTTTTAATATAATTGTATTTTTAAAAACTTGTGAACAAAGTACTTAAAATATACATCCAAAAATGGTAATAAAATTTATGTATCAGTATATTGACCTAAAATACCCTCTGCCCAATTTTTATAACTTCCTATTAAACATTGTGATCATAATAAACAAAAGATTTTCAAGGTCAATTCCATATACTATAAAGGAGCTACTAAGTATATTGTTCTAAAATTACCAATAAATTCATCAAAGGTTCTAATTAACTCTATGACCATATTACCCAAGTTTCATAACTTTTCATTAAGTTTTAGTGGCCTATCTTATATATAATGGTTGTGCCCTAAACTAGGGTTTGGATTTAGAGGGGTTTATCCATCTCCAAATCCTCCAAGATTTTTACTAGAGGACCTTAGCTACCCTAGTATCCTCTCTACCAAATTCCAAGTCCATACAAGGGCCTTTGACCCCATGCCCTTCTCAAACCCACAAAGTCCAAACATAGGGTTTGAACTTGGGTCCTTGGTAAATCCTACCCCAAAACACCCCATAACCCATATGAGGGTGTTAAAAGTCATGTCAAACCAGTGGCCCAAATTTCAGCCTCTGTTGAGCTGGTTTGGCCACCCAAATCCACAAAGTGCACTTTTGACCTAAATACCCCTTTTAGGGCAAAACTAGGGTCTACTCATTTCCCAACCAAATCAACTCAAAATGAGGTGAAAATATATACAGAACCTCATGGTGACCCCAAGGAAAACTCACCAAAATTTGGGAGGGTTTGGATGTCTTTAGGTCCCTAAATTAATTTACCCTCGGATTATTAAATAATTTCTAAAACTATAGAAAAATTATCTCCAAAAAATCCCATTTTTTTACAGGACCTAGGTATAGCTTATTATGACTCCCATTTCCATATTTCAAGTCATTTGGACATGTGGTGAAGTGGGGGCACACATTTCAATCACTGTCTATCCCTAGGCATAGACCTCAATAAAATGAGTGTTATGGTCAAACCACTTAGCCAAATTTATTGAAATCAATTTTAAAATGAATTGGACTCTCAGATCTACAATTTTTATATTGACAACTTTTTCATAAGGGGCCACTAAATATTTTTAATAAATAAAAACATTAATAGTATTTTCTGTGACAGAATCATTAAAATGAAATTTATTAAATTCCTAAGATCTAAAACGATGGCGCACGAATCTTAAAGCAACATCCAACAGACCCTGGCCTTCTTCCTCCTCCAGCCAAGGGCTAGGATTCACCCGACCTAGAGCTTCTTCTAGCCACCACTACCGGCCACCTCCCTGGCCGGCCACCGTCGCCAACACCTTCGTCTAGGTGGGGGCCATCGACTGGCGGCGACACGGCCGTCGGAGGGACCTTTTCCGGTAAACCCGAGAACTCATTTTTCACAGGAAAACCATAAAAATGAAAGCTTCGATCGGGCTCAATTGAGCCTGATTTTAATTCTAAATGATCCCTTTGATCTACCCATAAGAGAAGTAGAAGGGGAGGACCTTGTTTGCAGCCTAGAGGCGGGTTGATCATCGGGATACAATTTCTGAAGGTGGCGCCGCTCGGTTTCTCAACAAAAGTACAGTGAACTATTCCGGCTCCTTCAGGTAAGGTGTGTAAACGACTCCTATGAGTACACTGAAGGTTTTAAAACGATTAAAACAGGGGAGGGGGGTGGTCAGGCATCAATGGCCATTAATGGCCATTGAGATCTTTTCTCGTCCAAGGTGGGTTCAATGTATTCAGCCATTGGAACGGCCTGGAAATAGATGGATACTCCTCCTCTTCCTTAGAAGATTTGAATCAAACAATAAATGGTGGCCCTTGGCTACCCTATGCCATGGATGGCCTTAACTCCATTTTTTCTCTCCTCCATTAAAGAGAAATTGAAGCTTTCTCTCTCCTGCCCTTCATGGCCAAATATGTCTTGGAACTAGCCTAAATGCAGCACACTAAGCTAATATAAAGTGGTTAGGAGGTGGTTAGCCCAAGTGGCTAGGGCTTGAGCTTGGGTTAGCCCTTTTGAGCTAAGTTTGACTTGACCTTGCTTAGGGTTGACTTTTGTCAAATTGACCTTTTGTGTCACCATCAGTGGGTCCTTGATGACCTATTGGCCTCCCCTACGGTCTAGGTAGGGATGGGTAGGGTGAATTGGCACCTTGAAGGTCACTTGACCCTTATTAAGGTCACTTTGACCACTTCGGGGTTTGAGTTGACTTGGGTCAACATAGCTACTAGGGTTGACCCTAATGGGTCCTT
Organism: Platanthera zijinensis; assembly: GCA_039513925.1. Lineage (NCBI taxonomy): Eukaryota > Viridiplantae > Streptophyta > Magnoliopsida > Asparagales > Orchidaceae > Platanthera > Platanthera zijinensis. Next base: position 67,079,250 of record CM077092.1, on the reverse strand, counting down.
GGTGACCCATTGACCTCACTCTAGGGTTAGGAGGACATGGGTGGGGTCCACTTAGCTATGGGAAGGTAAATTGACCATATGTAGGTCAGTTTGACCCATTTAGGGTTATGGTTGACTTAGGTCAACTTAAGCTCTAAGGTTGACCCCAATGGATCTTTGGTGACCCATTGACCCCACTCTAAGACTAGGGAGACATTGGTAGGGTTGGTTGGGCTCATTAGGTCACATTGCCCTTAGCTAGGGCATTTTGCCCTATTTAGGCCTAGGATGATCCTAGGTCAACTTGGAAACCCTAGGTTGACTCAAATGGACCCTTAGGGACTTTCAATAGATTTGTGAGGTCATGTTGGGGTCTTGGAGTCTCATGATCATCCTAAACTAGGGTTTAGGAATCTACTATTTGCAGACCATTCATCCTAATCACCTTTATTACTAAGTCCACTTTGTCTTCTTGGGCTTTTAGGGTTTTATCATGACCTAGTCATGACAAAACCATTCCTATGGGATCTAGTTGTTTGAGGGATATTACAACCCATCCTAACGATAATCCTTATTCGTCTATTTTGATCATACCCCACCTGTTGATTTAGCCCCACTTCGCGATCACCAAAGCGTAAAATCTTTTCCCAATTGCATACCCCATTCTCGATGTATTAGTATGTTAATTCTTCCATTGGTGTTATTGTTGTGGTGTTGTTATGTGATTGTGGAGTGAAGTTTCTTTAAAATTTGGCTGAAAGTGTATTATAAAAATATGGAAAAAGAAAAGGAAAAAAAATATGTGCTGATTGATATAAAATAAAAAAGTGAAAATGAAGAGTCTATTTGTGTTATTATTTTGGTGATAGGAGGTGCGCACACCCGTGTTGTTAAGTTCAAGTCTTGTTGTGTGGTGCACCTGCATGTTTTGTTGGCGAGAGGATTTTATTTGTATGAGCTCATTTGGGTTGTGCGTAGCCATCATTTTTATACTTTTGCGTCCTTACCTACATATATACCCAAGCCCCAATATTTTCTTAAAGTCCTACAGATTCACGCTTGAGTCAAACTACCGTTGTGGAGAGATTGGGAATTACATTGATGGATTTCTTTGGAGGTGATACTGAGCCCCGGTCTTTTGCAAAGATCAACTGAGTGGCTTGCCTACTTTCTTCCTACGTATGACCGAACGATTCTCCAGAATTCCATTTTTGAGTAGTTACAATATTCATTTACGCCTGTCGAAAGTTATAAACTCCGTAGTATAATTAACTATTTTACCTATTATATTTTCTATGCCCATGATGTATTTGATTTCTCGCTTTACTTTATTTTGAAATTTCTAAGCCAGCTAGCTGTTTTCTAGTTCACGGAGAAATGATTGGCTTGGGATGAGCAAATATTTAAGTCTAGGGGTGTGATGAGTCCGATATTTATATGGTTTTTCGGACTCATCTTGGCTTGTTTTCTCACTCGTACACCGTATTTCAGCCGGTAATCGGTTAAATTTTCTTCGTTCGGTCTATGACCAATTTGTGCACTGTTTTGTCCTATGGGTTTGCAATTGCGCATTCTGTTGTCGGGGGTAATAACCTGGTGCTCCCCATGGTGCTTTCTTCATGTTGTTGATTGCATTCTGGTGCTGGGAGATTTTGCTCTAGTTTGGTTTTATTGCTATGCAGGTAGTCAGGACGTCCCGGATTCCATTTCCAGGTCCTGTGTAAAATGCACAGTCGTGCGAATTTTTTCACGCACGGTTTAAGATTAATCGTGCGTTATATATAAGCAATTCTAGGGAGGTCTGTGGTTACCCGTACGTTTTGTTCCTGCACGATTTCAGTCAAACTGTGTGAGAAGGAAACACACGGTTTTCCTGTAACTTTCTTGTTTGTACAAATCTATTGTTAATCATGGGATTTGTTCACACACGGGCGGCAGCGCCCATGCGCGAGTAAAATGCAAGGTTCCACCTACTTGACTTGAATTCCCACTTTCTGTTATTACCCGTGTGATTTCCTTCACGCACGGGCAGAAACGTCCGTGCGCGAATAAAACGCACGGGTCAACGCTTCTCCTTCCAGAGGCTTGTTATGAAAGTTAATATCGCAAGGTGTGCGAAAGATCGTGTGCCAAACTATGAGTGACCATTATTTCTGATTTTTCTATTTAAGATGCAGATTTCGTCATCCTGGGGACCAGTCCGATGAAGCCCATAATTTCTGCTCTTCTGAGTGGGAAAAATTCCCTCTAGATGCTATTTTCTCTCTCTTCCTTGGAGAGTTGATCCGACCACCATTCTTCCTCCAAGAGCTCGCAATAACATCATCTCCGGCCACCATTCTCTTCGCCAAACTCCATGCTCTATTTCAAGCTCTTAGGGTGCTGCATCTATGGAGTTCTCCGGATAGATTTAGCCCAGCGATAAATCACAAAGAAGACGGGTTATTGGAAGGAGGTGACATCCCTTCTGGACCCCAGACGTCATCCGTAGACTGAGCTCGGAGAAGGCCTGTCAACCCTTGACTCCGGCCGCACATCTAAGAAAGCCTTCGTGTGTTTGGTTGTATTTCTCCCACTCCTCTTATTGTTACTTTGGTCTGGACTTCTGGTGGTTTGATTGTTGCTTAAGAAAACTGTTTAGGTTAAGTATTTCAGTATGCTTATGTGTTGTTATATCTTAGTTCTTGGTTGTGTTGTTGAGCTTCAGTTTTTCTTGTTCTTGTTGAGATAGTTTCGGTCTAGCGATTGCTAGAAGCATGTGTGGCGAAGAGGTGATTGCGACCCTCATTGGCTCATACATATTTCATATTAAACTCTTGAGTAATCCACCAAAGAGTCGTGGTGACGACGACCCGTAATAGGTTTATTAGTGTTAAACATAGGAAACTCCAAACCAAAACCCCCTTTGTTTACGTTAACACTTGCAATCACTTTTTCAGTAGCGAAATCAAACTCCCTACTTGCACTCCTTGAGAGATCGATTTTTGGGGATTCAACTCCTCAACTTTATTACTTGACTATGATCGGTACACTTGCCGACGCATCACCGATCCAGGAGGAGGACATCCCGAAGACCGTATTCAATAGCTGGTATGGCCTTTAAGACTTCACAGTAATGTCATTCGGCCTCACGAGGGCACCTTCTGCATTCATAAGTCTGATGAACCAAGTGTTCGAGGCCTATCTCGATATCTTCATCATTGTATTTATAGACAACATCCTTATCTAATCAAGGATGGAGGAGGAGCATGCAAGATACTTTGCACGGACTTTGGAGAAACTCCGGGAGCATTGCTGATATGCAAAGTTCAGTAAATACTAGTTCTGGTTGAAGGAAGTGTCCTTCTTAGGTCACATTATTAGTGGAGCAGGAGTAGCGGTGGATCCGACAAAGATCCAAGCAGTGCGGGATTGGCCGCCACTGAAGACGACATCCGACATATGATGTTTCCTAGGACTCGCCAGATACTACAGGAAGTTCATAGAGCGATTTTACCAGATTGCCCTCCCACTTACATTTCTAACGAAGAAGGATACAGCATTTGTAAGGATGCCGCAGTGCGAGTTTGCCTTTTAAGAGCTGAATGGTTGGCTTACCTAGGCTCCCATCCCTTCCCTTCTGTCTTGAAAGGAAGGATTCTAAGTATACACCAATGCATCGTACCAGGGAATGGGTGCTGTCCTGATACATCATAGATACGTGATAGCTTATGCTTCCCTACAGTTGAAGAAGCGCGAAAAAAATTACCCGGTATATGATCTAGAGATGGGTGCGGTAGTCTTTGCCTTGAAGATCTTGCAGAATTACCTCCCTGGGATACATTGTGATATCTTTTCCGATCAAAAAAATCTCAAGTACATGGACACACAGAAGTAGTTAAACATGTGCCAGAGATGATAGGTGGAGTTTCTATCCAATTATTAGTACACGATGCAGTACCACCCAGGGAAAGCGAATGTAGTAGCAGATGCTCTTTGCAGGAGAGCCACCACAGTATGAGCAGAACCCAGATGATGGCCATGGAGCTAGTTTGGATGTTAGAGGACATGTAGATATCCTTGGTGTCCAGTGCGGATCCCATAGGGTACAAGGAGTAATTAGCATCAATGAGCACTACCAGTGACATACAGGATCGCATTAGGGACTGGCAGAGGCAGGATGCCAAACTAGAGCCAATATTCAGGGCTCTGAAGGTAGGCACGACTGGGAATTACACATTGAAAGATGGCCTTATGTGGTTTAGGGGCAGATTGTATATACTAACAGGAGTTCAGATACTTGAAGATATATTGACTGAAGCACACATTAGTAGGTACTCAGTGCACCCTAGGATCACAAAGATTACATCCGATCTGAAGGGGACCATTTACTAGCCAGGCATGAAGAACTAGATCACCTACTTTGTGACTCATTGCGAGACTTGTCAACTCATAAAGGCGGAATGCAAGAGCCCGACAGGATTGTTGCAGCCACTACCGGTGCCGGAGTGGAAGTTTAATGATATTGCGATGGATTTCAGACATGGTCTTCCTCGTTCCCATGCCGGAAATGATTCGACATGGGTAATTGTTGACCGACTGACGAAGGTTGCTCGATATATCCCAGTCAGGAAGGAAGCTCCGGCAGAGTTCTAGTATGGAGGTTTGTGGAGCAGTTTGTCTGTTATCATGGTGTACCCAGGATGATCGTATCAGATCGGGATGGTTGGTTTACGTCCAAGGAGTAAAGAGCAGTACAAGCTTACTTGGGCTCTCGATTGACCATCAATACTACATTCCACCCCTAGATGGATGGGCAAATGGAGCGTACAAACAGAACATTAGAAGATCTCCTATGCCTATGTATCCTGGATTACGGGGAGGCATGGAAAAGATTGTTTCCGCTTATCGAGTTTTCTTATAAAAACAATCACCAGTCTAGTATATACATGACTCCCTATGAGGCATTGTATGGACGGAGATGCAGGAATCCACTATCTTTGATCTAGGATGAGATCCTGAAGACACTTGGCTCGGTGTTTGTGGAGGAAATAGATGTTGAGATACGACTGATTCGAGAAAGGATGCTGGAGGCCCAGAGTAGACAGGAAAATTACTTCGACACGCAGCATCGTTAGGTGGAGTTTTGGGTTGGTCACCGAGTATTCTTGAAGATACGCCTGATGCATGAAGTCTCACGGGTTTGAGGGTGAAAGAAGCTCAATCCAAGATATATGGGGCCTTATAGGATTCTGGAGAGAATCGGCCCCTTGGCATACAGACTAGAGCTACCTCCCGAGCTGGCAGGCTTACATAATGCCTTCCACGTCTATTCTCTAAGGAAGGCTCTCCTACAACTAGAGTAGTAGATTTTCACTAAGGCTGGCCTAGTAGTATCTGACCGATTTGTCTGCTTGAAGCTAGTTGGGATAGACGATACGAAGGTACGAGTCTTGCGGCGAAAGAAGGTTCTGCTGGTCAAGGTCCTGTGGTTTAATCACGAATGGGAGGAGCACACCTGGGAGCCTTTGGACCTTATGCAGCAGAAGTACCCGGAACTCTTCACGCCGAGTATAACTTTAACCACCCGAGAGTTTAACATTCATTAATTTTTGGTGCAAACCCCATAGGCCTAACCTTAATTTTGGGGACAATTTTTTTTATGTATTGGGATTTGTAACATCCCACAAACAACCAGACTCTTAGGAAGTTTTTGTCATGACTTGGTCATGACAAAGCTCCAAGAAGACAAGGAGAACCATGGGTACCTAGGTAAATAGGTTAAATCACCATGGTATGCAAATAGTAATTTCGTGTTACCTAGTCTATGGTTTGGCTTTTGGGTCCTAACTTTACTACTTGACCCCACCAAACCACTTCCAACCTTATAGGGACCCTTTGGAGCCCTTACAACCCATTTGGGGTTAACCAAAAGGGTCAAGTTTATTAGGGTCAACCCTATCCCAAGTTAGGTCAAATTGCCCTATCTTGACCTAAGTTGATTACACCAAATCACCAATGGACTTGGGCAGTGGCAAGGGACTCAAGACACTTATTTGACTAGTCAACACACTCATTTGACAAAGTCAACACCCTAAGTCAGCCTTGGTCAAACCAAGCCCAAAATGGGGAAGGAATTCAAAACAAACTTCAATCCAATTGGGCTAGGCCCAATTGTGATGGCCCACTAGCTACAACAAGTGGAAATTTAACTAAATAGCCACTCAAATTCTAGAGGTGGTGACTAGGAGAGAGAAAATGGGAGTTCATTTAAGGGAGGAGAGAGAAATAGGGGTGTTAATGGTGAATGCAAAGGGACTGCCGCATTCACCTTCCCTAAGCCTCCTGTCTTCTTCCCTAACCCTTGAGAATAATTTTCCATCAATTCCATCCACTCAAGCATAGGAGAATGCCCACATTCTCCATGGCAGAAAACCCCATTCATGGCCATTAATGGACATTCAAGGATTATCTCTCTAACTCCCCAAATCAACCCCTCCATTAGTTTTAAAAAACCCAAGCAATTAAAATGAATCTTTACATCACTGGTTTGGGCAAGGGATTGAGAAATAGGTAAGGAAAAGCATTGAGGTCGTCAGCCATGGCACACCACATCCACACTCGCCGTCAATCCCGCCTGCAGGTCTAGTCCTCTTCCTCTTCCTCTGTGCTAGATCTGTAGATCATTAGGTGGAGAAATCGAGCTTAATCGAGCCCGATCAGTGAGAAAAAAGAGAGCAATTTCCATGAAAAACCAACCCCTCATATTCACCAGAAATGGCCTCTCAAGCAGATGTGCCGCTGCCAGGCAATAGCCACCACCTCAACACAGGTGGTGGTTGCTGTAGCTGGCCATGGAAGTGTCTGGTTGGCCGGTAAGATGAGTTTGAAAGTGCTCTAGGCAGAAGCAATCCTGGACCTTGGCATATAAGGGATGATGACCAGGATCTGTCGGATTGAGATCGATCTGATAAGCGCTGGCCGAGTGATTTAATTTTAATATTATTTACATTTTATCACACCCTATCATTCACTTTGTTTTAATTATTAAAAATAGCTAAAATCATTTTATGTAAATATGTCCAACATAAAAAACCTATCCATTGGTGTCTAGTTTAATAAAAAATTTAAATCAACACATTTAGACAAATGGATTTCCCTCAGCACACCTTTTTGTGCAAGGTGTCCTAAGGATAACCAAAAATTAAGGTGAGTTCCCCTAGTGGCTCCCTTAGTCAAATGGTTTGAAAATTTGACCATAGGCTATTCTGGCCCATGTCCCCCAACATATCCAAAAATAAGAATTTTTGGAGATGATTTTTCTATAGTTTAGTAATAATTTAAAAAATTATACATATGATTAAAATATGGTTTATGGACTTCAAATTTCCCCCAAACTCTGGTATATGACCAGATGGGTCATTATAGGCCTATGGAAAAAAATTCAGCCCATTTGGAGTTGATTTGATGGGATAACCAGGTGATCAAAGTTGGTCATTTTGGGGTAATAGGTCTAGTACATCAATAGTGCACATAGTGATATTGAGTGATCAGCCCCTCAACCATATAAGGTGAAACCTTGGCCACTACATTTTTATCACTTGAAACACCCCTAGGAATAGTTTTAGAAGTAATTAGGGTTAGAATGCCATGAAACCATAGTTCAAACCTTAGGGCTGCCTATTTGGAATAGTGAAGGAAATAGGGTCACATATCCAAGTTTTGGCTCAAGACTTTGTAGGTAGTTTTATAGGGTGGAGAAACAACTAGGTTAATTTAATTAGAATTTTTTTGAGTATTCCTCACCCACAAATCACTTAGTATATAAAATATGAACTTTCCTATCAAGTGCAAATACAGGTCTATACAGTATTGAATGGTCATGAAACTTGGATAATGGGCCTATATTGATGTTATTTATGTTTGCAAATTTTATTGTAATTTTTATTGAAGAATAATAGTACCTTCTTTGTAGTTCTAGATATTGATAACTAGAGAAATAAATTGTTTTAGGACAAAATAAGTACTGGAAAATTATGAGACTTTGCTAGTAAACCCTATAGACCACTATGAAGCCTAGTTAATTTTATTATAATTTATGGATGTAATTATGTAGAGGTTCCTTCAAAAACTGCCCTAGGTGAATTTTCTTCATTAATATAATTATATGGCTTAAGGAAATTAGAAGATTATGAAATTTGGGCAATGACATTTTCTGATCATTTCAGGGCTCTAGAAATTTTATTATAATTATTGGATGTTAAATCTTGTACTCAAATTGTTAATTATCTTTTTGATCAAAAGTTTTATATTTTGATCTATGATAGAAATCATTTTGAGAAAATCATGAAATTAATACCTCACTATTATATAGTCAATAAGAAGCTGTGGAAATTTTGGTGAGATCATTACATATCAGAATCTTATACTTCATGTTCAAAGTCATAGGAGGTGTGATTATAGAAAAAAATATATAAAGGCTAATTTAATTAGGAAAAATACCAAATACTGGATTTGAGCACCACATGTAATGGTAGACCACTGAAAATAATCCTAAGGTTGTTGACAAAATAAATCAGAGTATTATGTTTCATAAGCTTAAGCTAGTTCATTTGGTCTATATATAGTGAATTGAAGTGTTCAAGGTGGAATAGTGGGCCTCATATGGGTGGTAATATAGTGGGTGCACCTAGGTTTTGTGGAGTCTTGATGAGGTCACCCTTAGGGGTCATTGCTAGGTTGTTTGGGTACCATGGAGTTAGAGTTGTGCTCGGGGCTTACAAAGTATCGTCGTCACCCTGAAAGTAATAGTTCAATTAGGGTTAGCTTAACAACTATGTGGGAAGGGGTTTGGTAATAATTAGTTACCCATAAAAGTAAGTGACATGAGAAAAGGAGCTTTGGGCTTCAAGCAATCGTAGTTCCTAGTGCCCTCGAGAGCCCTTCACTGGGCATGCCCTGGGAAGTCCAAGTTTAACCCTAAGTTATAGGAATAAGCAGACCAAAAGATTAACTATTAATAAACTGTCATTCCACATTCACTCACCCCATTCTTTTGGGAGGATAGTTGGTTTAGACCCAAGAGCAGTGGATTCGATGTTTGATAGAATTGATGATTAGTTTGGTGATACGATGGCTCAGGAGCTCTTTAAAGCATGTGTTTCTGTGCATTAAGTGGTGGGTCCTCGTTATTGGATGATCATTCACACCGACATCGATGCATTGACTTGGCAAGTGTAAGTGTTCACTTAGCTCATAAAAGATGGGTAGTTTTTCCAGCATTAGTACAAGAGGCTCCGTATCACCTAAATATGGGTGTACCGAGTAGTACAGAAGGTCTAGGTTGGGTAGTGTGAATACCGACCTAGGAGTGGGGAGGTCCAACCCACTGCCTCCGTTTGCAATAATGGGAGGTACCTGAGCATTTAGATAACTCCAAATGGGTGAACTAAAGGTTTGTGCGCATTGAGTCGGGTGGGTGCGTTGCACTTGTATGAGACATATCATCTAAAATTTATAGCACTTCATGTCATACGTATCATTGCATAAAACTTCTACCCCCCCTAACGAATAAATTTTTATGGGATCTTTTATACTTTAGGCCTTGCAAAAAAACACCTTAATTTAGAAGTTTGTTGGGGCATTCTTATAAATCAAGATTACTTTCTCTATGATGAAAGTTAGTTGTTCTACCTTTACTTCATATTACTGTTTCCATTGTGTCGTTCCTTTACTTTCTGTTCATTTATGTACCTAATGTTGGGTATTATATCCACAATAACCCTGATTTGAAGAAGAGACCCGTTAAGCTTAGATGAATTAAGATGTATTTAATGTTGTGTTGTTCAGTTATGTACTTGCAGGTCTACATTGCTAAGTACACACCAATTTCAGGTTATAGTGAGTCAATAAACACGGGACTATATAATGTAATCATTTATTGTGTATACCAATGTGTTGACTAACGTGTAATCTCTCTATTGGAGTGTACTTCTATCCCAAGTGATTGCGAAGGATCAAGGAAGGACAAGGACTTGGAATCATAAGAACGGGAATTTTACCGAGGTAAAATTTATCGAGTATTGTAAAGGATATTCGTCGAATTCGTCATATATACTTACTATCACTCGTCGAATTAATCATATTGTACTTGTTGTAAAATCTCTTAGAGTTGGAAAATCCGCCAAGTAAAAATCTTCAAGTATGTCGGTGTATACTCATCGAATTCGTCAAATGTATCAAACCATAGTCGCTGAATTCATCGAATATACTGGTCAATACCCGATGAATTCATCGAGTCAATTCAAATTTACTTCTTAGGATTTTATAAGTCATATTCATCGACTATCACTCTGTCAGGCGTCGAATGCGTCAAGTGAGCTAGCCGATACTTGTCGAACTCGTCGAGTATACTAGCTGATACTCATCAAATTCATCGAGTATGTTTTCTGCTTGGGGTCGTATGATAAGGTGGATCGATCCAAATCTATCGAAGTACTTTTCGTCGAGATTCATTGCAGGTCTGCGAGTATACTCAACAAAATTCAACGATACTCGACGAAAATGACTTAGGGAAAATTTCTTCAGTCTTTTTCAAACTTCGACTCAGGTTGAACGATACGTCATGTACAGTGTTTTTTAAGGTCTCGTTTTGGAAGTTCTTTTATAGCCTTGCAATTGAGGATCTCTATAAAAGTTTAGGGTGTATTTATCCTCAACCCTAATCGTGATCAATATATTCCAAGAAAGATCCCATACGAATTTTTCCCATCAGATCTTGTACACGTTCTCGCAAATTCTGATCGGCTGATGCACGCTGCTGCACGATTCATTCATCTTCGACCTATTCGACTGGATCCATGCTTTCTAGAGGATTCTATTCTTCTGGATCTAGTTGATCTAAGGTTCAAGATCTAAGCCCTCAAAGTTTTTGGTTCAAGTGTTTTTCAAGATATTCAATTTCATTCATTATCGAAGAATGAAGACTCGAAGACCTTAGAACTTGCCTAGATTAATTGTAATTATTATGTGTAAACTCTTTTGCATTTGTAGGAGGATTTCCCTCCAAGTTATAGATCCATTTATGGATTGAGTTATAGATCCTGTTTTGGATTGAGTTGTAGGAGAGGTTACTCTCCGAGTGGTAGGAGCATCATTTCTGAGTTGTAGGAGTTGCAGCTCCGAGGTGTAAGATTTGTTGAAATCTGAGAAAGGTGAAGTAGTCGAATCTAGCCCTTTGTGGTAGATAGGCGAGGAGGGATAGTGGACGTACCCAACTCGGAGAACAATGATAGATCTCTATGTTCTGTTTGTTTCTATTTTTAAATTATTTTTATTCCCCAAAAAAGACACAGACCTCACCTCTTCGCCCCATCTAGGTGATTAAGGTAGACGCTAAATACTTTCAATTGGTATCAGAGGAGTGTTTTGTTCGTTATAAGGTCAACACCTTGAACAAGATCTCCCATCTGGTGTCAATAGATTCCACTTCATTGATATGGAGAAAAGCAAGGATATGTTGTCTATGAAGCTACTAGTGTGTACTAAAGAGAACTTTCTATGTGGAAAGAAAAAGTGAGATTCTATATGGAGGCTGCAGTTGCAAGAATATTTCAGATTGTTGAAGAAGGACCTCATATTCCTCCCCAGCTTTTAGCTCTGAATTCATCCATCATGATACCTAAGAAGATGATGGATCTGACGAAGGATGAAATTGCTTTGGTCTCCTTAGATAAGAAATCAAAGAATCTTATAGCCAGTGCAGTGGACGACTCTATGCTTCAAAACTTATTCCACTACAAATCTACCAAGGAGATGTGGGACTTTTTGGTTGTGCCCGTGGAAGGTACCGAAGAAGTTCGGGATGATCGCAGATAGTTGCTGAATCAAGAATATGAGTCATTCAAGCAAGGATTGCATGATATTATTGCAGATAGCTTCAAGAAATTCTTCAAGATCGTCAACGGCCTTAGAAACTATGGTCGCACATTCACTAATGGCGAGCTCAACGAAAAATTTCTGAGATCCCTTACAAAGGACTGAGACACAAAAGTTGTAGCCATTAGGGAGTTTGGGAAGTTGCCGTAGATTGACCCTCAGAAACTTTTTAAAATTGCTCTCCTATGAACTCTAGATGAATTTAAAAAAGAAGGAGGAGCAAATCAGCCAGACTTAAATCAAAGAGAAGTCGGTAGCTCTGAAGGCTGAAGGTTCGCGGAAGTCTAAAACTGTGACACCAGTAAGGACACGTGCTCTATACACCCCAAAAGACTCTGAGCCAAGCACATCAGGCTCTGAGCTATCTGATGGAGAGTTCTCACTCATCCTTAAGCAGTTCAAAAAATTGTTCAGCAAGAGGAGAAAAATGAAGATTCAGTCCTCCACCTTTGAGTTCAGAAGATCACATTGTGATGGTGATTGCTCCAAGAAGAACTACAACCGAGAGGATATGACACATGATGTCACGACCCGTATTTTCACCGCATATAAAAACATATCATAGTAAAGGAAATGTGCGGCATGATGCCACGTCAGCGGGGGATAACTGCAGATGCTCAGGCAGACACCTACTTAATCATGGAGAAAGATTGTTTGAGTTATTTTTAAGGAAAAATTCAGTTAAGTGCAATAGTTAGCTGTATCCCTTGGCTTAGTGGCTCATTTAGTCTACGAATCAAATATAATTATACGATGCGGAAAACTACATATTTAAATTTACTCAAACATCCTACATGAGTATAACGGATCCCAAAGGAAAACTCATGCCATGCATGACTCTAAATTTATAATAGTAACAAGGATAGCTTTTACGGTCGTTAAATATTACAAGTTAGAGCTTTTATATTATGCAGTGCATGAAGTAATGGTAATAGATTTTATTATTAAAAATACCTAACATGCATTCCTAGCATAAATCCTCCCAAAGAGAAAGTAATTCACATCCACATAAAGTGAAATAAGCAACTAGCAAGTATCAAACAAACAACCAACTGTGGTCGCCAACAACTGACACGAACCCACTCACAGCATAGTAAGTCTGAACCAGTACACAAAAAACATCAACAATCTACCTCGTTGAGACGGGGTAACAACCACGGCCAACACTGCTGCCCAAAAACACCAAAATTAGCTCTGCTACCTGCTACTGCTCTGAACCTGAGGCATTCAAAAAAAAATAGAACACCTCAGCAAGAAAGTACAAATGGTGGCAGAGAATAAATATTCCAAAATAAACAAAGATCAAGGGGTACCAACCCAAAACCAACAGTACTGAAATAAAGCACAAAAAGAGGTACAAATAATCATCGGGAAGAAGAACTCTTATGTGATTCATCACGTACAACAATAGTACACCAGAATCCCGAGGCTATAAGGTGATAACATGAACCATTCATAAGGAAGAAATGCAAACTCTTATTAGGCACCTGTGGTTTACTCTACCCAAAAACACGGGTGAGGTGGTCACTCGTGGACACACTACTCAAAAACTCGGGCTAGGTGGTCACTCTTGGACTCACTACCCAAAACACGGGCGAGGTGGTCACTCTTGGACTCACTACCCAAACACACGGGCGAGGTGGTCACTCTTGGACACACCACCCAAGAAAACAATGGTAGGCTTCCACAGGACACTAATGAAGGAAAAAAAAACATTGCGGAGGTGGAATCGTCCACTAACTCCCGAAATCAAGAAATCATCAAGAAAACACCACATATCTCGAGATTTGGCTCGTCAGATTCTACTTGACATTACTAGGTACATGACATGGTTGCTCAACTCTTAAGAACGATTTACAATCCTAAATAACTCTAAACCATTCGATAACGAATTCCAAGGCATTTAAAGCCATCAATAAGACAATTCAAGAATGACCAAACATATCCGGACAAAAATCGAGTTCATCATTACAAAACGTTATAACCTCATGTGAATTGAGAAGGCTAATTATAACAATAATTTTGAAGAATAAGCATAGAAAATTTAAGCAACATGAAAAACATAGTCGTTACCATCAAGTCGACATAGGAGAAATGAGGGTAAACCACCATTTGCCTTGGTTTTACCGGAAAAGTTCTCTGAATCGCTCCGCGTCGTAGATCGGGGCAAAAGAACACGAGAGAAGTTGAAATCTAAACAAAAATGGCCGGAAAGGGGGTTAGGGCCGAAAAAACCCTAACGATAAAACTCAAGGAAAGGGGAAAAATTTTCTATGATAGCGTAGCTCTCGGTGAGAGCTTTCCGAATCTATATTCGGATAAAGATTTCAAGCACCGGAGCACCGTCTGCGGCCACCGGAAGGTTCACAAAGTATTTTCTCTCTCACGCTCATGCCGCTCTAGTTCGGGAGGAAAAGAATCGGAGAAGATGATGTTCTATTCAACCTAAGTCAAAATATATACTGTTGGAACATCCTGTTACTGATTTGGTAAGGAATCACTATGTCAATAGGATTGTGTCTTGACCTCATTGTATAGATTTAAAGGTCAACTAGAATAGGTCTAAGTCTTAGAACTTAGGTTTGAAAGCTGCCCCCAAGATCTCCTAGTTCAGATTACAAGTGCAGAAGACCAAAGGCAATTATCATCGAGCGCAGATCGACGAGGCGTCAAACTCAGTTCGACTATCTCTGAGCTCGGGTCGACGAGTCGTCGAACTCAGTTTGATGATCTCCGAGTTCAGATCGACAATTTCTGTCTCAAGTCAAACTCCAGTCTCTGAGCTCAGGTCGACGATTGTCGAGCTCAGATCGACGATTTTCTGAGAGATCGACGATTTCAGGATTTCAATCAGTTTGCTATGGAATTCAAATTTCTTCAATCTCCAGCATTTAATGCAAAAGATTTTGTAGCCGTTTCAATCAATCTGGAGCAAGTTTCAAGGAGACTAAAAGAGAATGTTTCTTAGGACTTTCCTCCAGAGACAGCTATCAATTAAGGAAGTCATTTATGACTGGCTAACGGTTATCAAAAAGATTGGATTTCAATATATCATTTCAGAACAATATAGAGAGAGAGAACCAAAAAGAAAAGAAGAACAACATCTAAAATAAAAACACACATAAGAACTATAGGATTACAGTGTTAGAGTTCTTACAGAACACAAGAAATAGAACAGAGAAGGAGATCAACACACAGAAAAGAATTCCTTCTATTCTTTCAGACCTCCTCTCTGATACCAGCTTTCCAGGCTTCATCAATCAAGACTCCAGACATAACATATTTCAGCCTTTGCTGAAATCATCATTTGATGGAGATCTCATCTTACTGAAGGCCTATCACCCTATGCAAAGCTTATTCTCCTGACCTACAGCTAATCTCAGGAGGAGCATTGACTTCATCAAATCCACTAGTCTTCTCTTTGACTGCTGACAGAGATGAACATCTTCACTCCTTTTATTTTCTTTTGCTGTAAAAGGTTTATACAGAACTCCCATCAAAAGTTTTGTGTTTGGTTTCTGAGACCTTGTCAAAACTCAGTGGTGGCAAGACACCTGATCAAAAAATCTTGTTTGGTTTTTGCGCACCTTATCAAAAGCTCATTGGTGCCCAGGACACCTAATCAACTCATCCTGCAGTGGATTCCTACCTAGGGTGGTAGAAGAGTGGATGTACCCAGGTTGATTGAGGAACCACTATAGTTCCTTGTGTCTTCTGGTTGCCTGTGTTTTATTTGCTGTGTGCTGTGAATTAGTTTCTTGCTTTACTTTATTTTGTTTACTGTGAGCACAATACACTTTAAATAAATTAAGTCTTCCACTTCCAATTAGTTTTTAATTTGAAAAATTTTTTTAAAAATACTCTATTCACCCCCCCCCCCCCCACCTCTAGAGTAAAGGTAGATCTTACCCTCACTTTCAATTGGTATCAGAGGGAGGTTCGTTGTTTTTACAGGCTAACACCTGAACCAAAAGATCTCTGATAAGATCAACATTTAATAGAGGGTTGTTATTTCTATTATAATTATTTTAATATAAATCCATGGCACAGAACAAAGACTATTCAAGCACCAGACCTCCAGTGTGCAATCTCTCTAAGTTTGCACTTTGGAAGGCAAGGAATAAATTGTACATGAATTCTATTGATGAGGATATCTTTAATTCTGTTTTGACAGTGTGTCCAAGACCTCCAGAAACAACAAGTACTAGTGTTGTTCCACCCCCTTCAGGAACAGATGAAGACATCAAGAAGTGAAAAGTTGCTGATGCAAAGACAATGAATATATTGGCTCAGACAATGTCTGATGATATATTTCACAAGGTAGCTGAATGCAACTCAGCAAAGGAAATCTGGAGCAAGCTATCTGAGCTTGTGTCAGGATCTGCTGATGAGAGAAAAGACAGAAGATCTCATCTCATAACTAAGTATGTGAACTTCAAGAAGGGAGAAACTAAGTATGTAGCTGACATGTATAACAGACTCAGTCTGTTTGTCAGTGAATTGAAAACTTTGGACAAGGAGATCTCACTAACTGAACTCAATGATAAGATCCTAATGTGCTTCCCCGGCACTTGGGACTCAAGGATCTGGTCAATCAAGGATGCCAGAAGCTTTAATGAGATCACCATTGAAGCTCTATTGGGCAAGCTCAAGTCTTATGAGTTGTTCATCAAAAATAGAGAGGAAGAGCAAAAGACAGCTTCTCTAGCAATAAGGAAGGAGAAGACAATTGCTTTTAAAGCTACAGAAGAACAGCCTGAAGATAAGGTCACAGGCAATGAAGAGCTAATGAGACTACTAGCCAAAAGATTCTACAAGATGGCTATAAAAGACTTCAGGAAAAGGTCATCCAAAGGCCATGAAAAGCCAAGGTATGACAAATCCAGTAATAAAGAGATTATCTATTTTGGATGCAGGAAACTAGGCCATATTGTGCCCGACTATCCAGAGAACCAAAACAAGGACAAGAAAGATAAGAGAGAAAGGAAAAGAGACAAAGATACGAGGAGAAACAACTATGACAAATCCTCCTCTAACAAGAACAAGCATACCAGGAAAGGATTTGTAGCTGAGACCTGGAGTGAGACTGAAGAAGAATCATATACTTCATCAAGCTCAAGTGATGATGAAGATGATGCCCAAGAGAAGGACTTCTACATGATGGCTATCAATGCCTCTCAACACAATTCAGATGCAGAACAAGAGTCAGGATCTGAATCTGAACCTTAAACTGAAGAAGATCAGGTAATAGACTCTTTTGATTTTGATTTAGAGGACTTTAAATTTTAATATAAGGCACTATGTTTAGACCTACTCAAGTTTGAGAAAGAGATTATCTCTCTCAGAAATCAACTGTCTGAACACAACACTTTAAAATCAGATAACCTCAAACTCACAAGATGAGGTAGAATGTTGTAGGGAGTAGATAGCTTCACTGAAAAGTGAACTATCTCGGGCAAAGAAGTTTAAAGAATCCCTTAATGGGAGAAGCATAAGACTGATGGACATCACAAGCACAGTGAATTCAAGACTTAACAATACACTGGGCTTGGGTGCTTCATCCAGCTAACCTATAGTATTAACAACCCCAATCACATTTATCTCAGATAAAGGAAAGGGAGTTGTAGAGGTAGCTAGGAAGAATTCTTATATTCCTAAGAAAAATAAGGTTCAACGGAAAATGTCGAACAGAGCTCTACGATCTCCGAACGGTGCTCAACGATCTCAAGCTGAATCGTCGAACTCAGGTCGACGATCTCTAAACTCTGAATTCAGGCAAAGTTGATCTTTGAACGGAGCTCGACGATCTGACCCAAGATCGTCGAACTCAGCTCAGAGATCGTCGAACAGAGCTCAGAGCTTTGAATAATTTTTTAAGGGTAAGTCAAACTTCAATCCTAGAGGTCCTACATCCCAAGGCTTCAACCCTTATGTTGAATGGATAATACCTCCTAGGAGATATCATCCTGAAGGCTATAAGAGTCAACCAGGGATGTCTTTTATTTCAGATTTTAAAGGTTATCAACCTAGACCCAAGGTAAACTGGGTCAAAAACAAATAAATTATTGAATGTGCAGGTGAAGACCTATCCAACAACAAACCAGCAATGGTATCTGGATAGTGGTGTGCTCAAAGAACTTAAAAGGAAGCAAGGACAATCTAACATCCATCAAATCCAAGCTTGGACCCAAGGTCATATTTGGAGTCTCAATCTTTGGACATACGAAGGGATATGGTGCAGTCCAGATAGGGTCAGTCACATTCAAGAAGGTGGCCAATGTGGAAGGACTGAAGCACAACTTAATCAGCATCAGTCAATTGTGTGATGAAGGCTACCAGGTGACTTTCAACACATCTACATGCAAAATCAAATCAGAGGGCAACACTACTGTGTTGATAGGTAAAAGGAAAGGTAACATCTATCTTGTAGATTTCTAATCAACAAAGGTAGATATCTGTTTGTTCAATTCTGTTAGTAAACTAAATGAACTCTGACATAAGAGATTAGGACATGTAAACCTTAGAACCATTGCTAGGCTATCCAAGGACAACCTTGTGAGAGGACTACCTTATGGCCCCTACAGGAAGGAAGGACTTTGCAGGGCTTGTCAATTAGGCAAGCAAACTAAAAATAGTTTTAAGTCACTTAATAAGAGTGATTCACCTAGGATTTTGTATATGTTACATGGATCTTTTTGGTCCCATTACAGTACAAAGCCTAGGAGGGAAATCTTTCACTTTAGTAGTTGTAGATGACTTCTCTAGATTCACATGGGTGTTCTTTCTGAGGAAGAAGTCTGATAACTTTAAGTGTTTGGCAGAGTTTCTCAAATGCATACAGATTGAGTTCAATACTCACATTGCCCTGATCAGAAGTGATCATGGGACAGAGATTGATTCTCTTCATATGCAAGAGTTCTGTCAGAGTGAAGGGATCAGGCACACTTTATCAGCTCCTACAACTTCTCAACAAAATGGGGTAGCTGAAAGTAAAAATAGAAACCTTATTGAATCTACAACTACATTGTTGACAGATGCTTACCTTCCTCTATCCTTTTGTGTAGAGGCAGTGAACACATCAAACTATGTGTTGAATAGAAGTTTGATACATAAGCTGAAGGGCAAGACTCCCTATGAATTACTCAAAGGGAAGAAACCTAAAGTAGACTATTTCAAAAATTTTGGTTGTATTTGGTACGTACATAATAATGACAAGAAATATATATCAAAATTTCAAGCCAAAGATGATGGAGTGTTTCTGGGATACTCCATGATCAGTAAGGCCTATAGGGTATTTAACAAGTCATCTCTTAAAATTGAAAAATATGTACATGTATCTTTTGATGAAACTAACATGTCTTATGAGGAGAAGAATACTTCTACCATAGAACCTTTGCAGGTATATACTCTTTCAGAGAATTTGAACAGGTTAAACATCATCGAAGAGGATACAACACCTTCACCTATCCAACAAAAAGGTGAAAGCAGTGAAGATTAAGAATACATTCAACATCCTGGTGATAATCACATTGAAGAGATAGTTGTTGTTCCATAAGATGAAACAACAACACAGACTTGTTTTTAAACAATAGATGCCCCCAACTGCTAGAGTCAAATGGCATGCACATAAATGCTTCCAAGAGACTCTCTTATGCTCTCTTTGGAAAATGGGATAGGCAGATTGCAAAACCCAGCAGGGGTCCTACAGCTAACTCTACTTCAGGCACAAGGACTATTTCAGTCACTTCCCCTCAGGGAACTGCCCCACTAGAAGATTTTCCTGCTTCCTCCTCCTCATCTCTACCATCTCCTCTTCTAGTTTCCTCAACCATCCCTACATCCCTTATCATAGTTTCCTCAACCATCTCAACCATTTCATCATCCCCCATCTCAATTTCATCTCCAACAATCTCTTCACCACCTCCAGCCACTTTTCAAGAACAATTTCATCCTCTAAATTTCTATCCCCCTCTTGATCTTGACTCATCCATCCATCTTCCATCATTCAACCTCTTAGATGACTCCTATATGGATGATTCTCATTCATCTCCTCAAGAGCTTCCATCCTCTTCCACCTCCTACCAACAACTACTGCAAGACATTCTGTCTCAGCCCTCATTCACCCCATCCATAACCTCAGTCACTCCATCAATTACCATCCAAGTTACATCCATCTCCACCATCCCTATATCTAAACCATCCATACCTCTTCCATCAACATCAACTCTCCACATTTCTGCAGCTCCACAAACTACATCAACTTCTGCAACATTCTTATCTACCTCTACTCAAGCCTCCCTTGAGCAAGTAGATGTTCCTGCTCTTGCAGATAAGTTATATGAGAAGTTAGCTCCCAGGCTAACACTCCTGCTAGAAGCCTTCTTGGCTCCTCTACTAAAATCCATCCAGGATTTATTTACAAGGCTTTCTTCTTCCCATCTTCCTCAGGAAATCCCTTCTTTGGGGTTCCTTGATCCAATCTATACTGAATCCAGGCAGGGGAAGATGCCCAATGAAGTAGTCATGGTGCCTGCTGAAGATTCAGACTTCATGCAATGTTCAGAAGAAGTGTTAGATCTTCCAGCTCCAGCTCCAGTTCTATCTTTCAGTAGAGTTGACTTCAAGTCACTGTTTTCAAATTTTGATGCTCTATATAGCAGATATCTTCCAGCACAAGATGCTGAAGATCATACTAAGGCCATTGTGCCTGTTTCTCACTGTGATCCCAGCTTGATATTATCATATATCAATTAATCAAGGCCGTGGAAATTACTACTGCTGATTTTTGTATTGATATTACTGATAATGATATGATAATCACAGAGGCTAGTATTTCAGAGTCTGATGATATTGATTCAGAGCCTGCTGTTATTGCTTTAGATGATGATGTTGTTGTTTCTGCTGCTGTTGCTGCTATTATTTGTACTTGTGCTCTTGCTGTCAGCATTCCTGCTCCTGCTTCTATTTCTGCTCCTCTCTGCTGCTCCTTCTTAAGCTATATAGGAATACATAAAGAGGATTGACGATCTATATGACAATCCCCAGAGTTCTGAAAGTGATGAATATAAGACTGATTCTGATGATTCCTCTACAACAATTGCAAGGAAGAGGAAAGATAGAAGTAAAGCTATGAGGAAAGATCCTGTAGAGAAAGCCACTTCTGATAATGACATTCCTTACTATATATTGCATGATTGTCCAATAAAAGAACCCTGGATGCAATACTCTAGAAATCAGCTGAAGGCAATGAAAAAGAAAAGAGATGCAAGGAATGATCTCTTCCAATTATTCCTCCTCCTCCTCCTTCTCCTGGTGCAGGATCTAGTGCTGATTAGGCCTCAATTATCTCCACTCAAAGATCTGCCCAGTCTCATGCTCAAGCAAGAGGTTCTCAGTCAAGAAGTTACAGCTCCAGGGGAAATCAATCCAGAGGAAGTCAATAATAAGGTATTCAGAGAGATCAGCAAGTATATTCCAGAGGACAATCAAGATACATACCATATGAAAGGAAAAGACCAGCTGCTTCAAGTGATACTTCTACTGGTCCATTCCCTTATAATCTCAAAGAAAGTGTTCCCTCAAAAGCTCCTCCTTCTGACATTATTAACAGATATGAACCTCCTGTACCTTATGAAGATCCAGAAAACAACCCAGTCTCTTGGACAGCAAGAATGAATGAGTTAGTAGCCTTAGATCAGATAAGGAAAGCCAGATAATAAGGAAAAGACACTTCCAATATTTCAACATTGTCTGAATAGAGAAAGAAAGAGCTTGAAAGATATTCTTCCAAAAAATTCTTTGATCCAGAAAGATACATAGAATTGCACACAGAGACAGTTGTCCCTAGAGTCAAATCTAAAACTACCCTTGGTGTTGCTGATGACAGAAGATCTAAGAGAGAAGCTGAAAACCCCAACAGGGAAATCCTTTTCAAAAAGGAAAAGGACTGATAGTGTAAGACTGAACTATATATATCTCTCTCTGAACAATCTGTGTGATTATTCATATGCTTCTGCAATGCTGTTATTTAATCTTCTGCAATGTTATATTTGTTTCTGCTTGTATGCTTTTTAATTCCTAAATCATGTAAATAGTAATCCTAACCCAAATAGGGGGAGATTGTTGGAACATCCTATTACTAATTTGGGTAAGGATCACTATGTCCATAGGATTGTGTCTTGACCTCATTGTATAGATTTAAAGGTCAACTAGAATAGGTCTAAGGCTTAGAACTTAGGTTTGAAAGCTGCCCCCAAGACCTCCTAGTTCAGATTACAAGTGAAGAAGACCAAAGACAATTATAGTCGAGCGTAGATCGACGAGGCGTCGAACTCAGTTCGACTATCTCTGAGCTCAGGTCGACGAGTCGTCGAACTAAGTTCGACGATCTCCGAGCTCAGATCGACGAATTTTGTCTCAACTCAAACTCCAGTCTCTGAGCTCAGGTCGACGATAGTCAAGCTAATATCGATGATTTTTTGAGAGATCGACGATTTCAAGGATTTCAAATCAGTTTGTTATGGAATTCAAATTTCTTCAATCTCCAGCATTTAATGCAAATGATTTTATAGCCGTTTCAATCAATCTGGAGCAAGTTTCAAGGAGACTAAAAGAGAATGTTTCTTAAGACTTTCCTCCAGAGACAGCTATCAATTAAGGAAGTCATTTAGTACTGGCTAACGACTATCAAAAAGATTGGATTTCAATATATCATTTAAGAACAATATAGAGAGATAGAACCAAAAAAAAGAACAACATCTAAGAGATAGACACACACAAGAACTATAGGATTACAGTGTTAGAGTTCTTAAAGAACACAAGAAATAGAACAGAGAAGGAGATCAATACACAGAGAAGAATTCCTTCTATTCTTTCAGACCTCCTCTCTGATTCAAGCTTTCCAGGCTTCATCAATCAAGACTCCAGATACAATATATTTCAACCTTTGCTGAAATCATCATTTACTAGAGATCTCATCTTACTGAAGGCCTATCACCCTGTACAAAGCTTCTTCTCCTCACCTACATCTAATCTCAGGGGAAGCTTTGACTTCATCAAATCCACTAGTCTTCTCTTTGACTGTTGACAGAGAAGAACATCTTCACTCCTTTTATTTTCTTTTGTTGTAAAAGGGTTATACAGAACTCCCTTCAAAAGTTTTGTGTTTAGTTTCTGAGATCTTGTCAAAACTCAGTGGTGGCAAGACACATGATCAAAAAATCTCCTTTGGTTTTTGAGCACCTTATCAAAAGGTCATTGGTGCCCAGGACACCTAATCAACTCATCCTGCAGTGGATTCCTACCTAGGGTGGTAGAAGATTAGATGTACCCAGGTTGATGGGGGAACCACTATAGCTCCTTGTGTCTTCTGGTTGCCTGTATTTTATTTGCTATGTGCTATGAATTAGTTTCTTTCTTTACTTTATTTTGTTTACTGTTAGCACAATACACTATAAATAGATTAAGTCTTCCACTTCCAATTAGTGTTTAATTTGCAAAATTATTTTAAAAATACTCTATTCACCCCCCCCCTATAGAGTAAAGGTAGATCTTACCCTCACTTTCATATACTTATATATATATATATATATATATATATATATATATATATATATATGCCAAGGTACTTATAAATTTTTTGTCTAAATACAAAAAAAACGTTTAATTTATGAGTGGCTACGGGAATACAAAAAATAGGGGTCTAAGATGACTCCAAATCGAAAAGTGCCCAACATCAAAATTATAGATATTGTCGGGACAAACAAATTTCCTATTGATCATTTTTTTTGTACGACATCGTTTTGACCCTCAAAACGGTGTCCGAACACAGACGGTACAGAACTACTCGAGATGAAACAGACTTTTCGAGAGGGAGAGGTTGGCTCTCAATAAATATCTTAGTTCTCGAGAACAAAAGCCATAGTACTCCAGAGGAACATCATTTCTCGATATGGAGGGGCTAAGGCTCTCAAAAAATACATTAGTTCTCGAGAACAAAGGCTTACGACTAGAGAGATGCAATCAAACAGGCAACCTGCGAGCAGTCTCGGGAGAATCAAAATTAGAGGTCCATTATGGCTCAAAATCGAAAAGTGGTCAACATGAAAGTTGTATATCTCATCGAAATGAACAAATTTAATGTTGACCGTTTTTCCATACAGTGCCGTTTTGACTCTCCAAAATGCACCCAAACGCAGACTATACAGGACTACTCGAGAGGGAAGGGGCTTCTCGAGAAATAGAGCAATGTTATCGAGAACAACTCATAGTTCTCGAGAATAAAACAACATTTCTCGAGAGGATCATGGATTTCTAAAGAATAAGGCCATAGTTCTCGAGAATAAACAATAGTTTTCGAGAACTACAAGGGTTCTTTGGTGAAAATCAATAATGCAATTTATTTACGAGCAGTTTCGGGAAAATGGAAAATAGGAGTCTAGAATAGCTTCAAATCAAACAATAGTCAACATGAAAGTTGTAGATATCATCGAGACAAACAAATTTTATGTTTACCATTTTTTGATACGACGCTGTTTTGACATGCAAAATGGCATTTGAACACAGGACGAAACGGACCTCTCGAAAACAGCAAAGCACTTCTCGAGAACAGCAAGGGACTTCTCGAGAACACAAAGAATTTCTCGAGAACAGCAAAGGACTTCTCGAGAACCACATAAGACTTCTCGAGAACTAAGACAGACTTCTCGAGAACTAGGACGGACTTCTCGAAAACATGGATACACTTCTCCAGAACAAGAGCAGGGCTTCTCGAGTACATGCTGGACAAATAGCAAAATTTCTGATTTGACTAATTTTTTTGAATAAATCACTGACTCTATGAATTAGCAGCGTAGACAACCTTAGAATCTGACGTATCATTCTCGAGATATTAAATCACACGCCGAGACTCCAAAAATGCTCGGATTGCGACGAAACTTGACAAGCAAGTCCAAAATTTCAAAATGCAAGAATTTTCCCAATACAACAAGAATTTTGCCGACTCGACCGCAAGGGAACGAAAATGCCTTAACGGTATTGCGCCGTCAACTCGACATTAAAAGTAACGCCATGATGTCGTAAATATGACATTTCTCTTTTTAAATAAAATCATCGGAAAATCGGGGGCGTTACAGTCACTCCCCCTAAAAAGTTTCATCTCGAAACTTAACACAACTCCAAAAACAAATCAAGACGATAATTCAACATAACTGTAAACGTAATGACATACCCGAAACTAAGAGAAGAGGTGTAGATGAGATTCTCTCATCGCTGATTCCAATTCCCACGTCGCGCTCTCGACGTCTTGGTTTCTCAAAAGAATCTTGACCATAGGGATGGTCTTTCTTCGCAACACACGCTCTTGAGAATCCAGAATACGAATAGGTTCTTCAACATATGTAAGGTTGGGCTGAATCTGGGGCATCGAGACGAGGACTTGACACTCATTACGAACACACTTCCTCAACTGGCTCACATGGAACACATTATGGACACCAGGGAAGGTCACAGGCAAATCCATCCTATAAGCTGACACTCCGATATGTTCAAGAATCTGGAAAGGTCCCACGTACCGGGGGTCTAACTTGTGTTTCCTTCCAAACCTTTTAACGCCAGACATTGGATAAACCTAAAGAAAAACCAAGTCTCAAACGGTAAACTCCAGATCAACCCATCGTTGATTGGCATACTTCTCATAGCACTCTTGAGCTACACGGAGCTTTTCTCGAATATGTGTCATAGCACACTCCATCTCTTCAAGGGCTTTCGTACCTAGCAACGGCCTCTCACCAACCTCAGCCCAAAACAAAGGAGTTCTACAATGCCTCCCATATAAGGTGTCAAACGGGGCCATTTACAGACTCTCCTTATAACTATTATTGTAAGCAAACTCCATTAGCCTCAGACGCTCATCCCACGCTCTAACGTGGTCCAAAATATAACATCTAATCATGTCCTCCACGATCTGAATTACTCTTTCTATTTTCCCATTCGTCTGCGGATGGTAGGCGGTGGAATACCTCAAGTCGGTACCCAACCCTTCATTCAAGCTTTTCCAAAAACGAGACGTAAATCTGGAGTCTCCATCTGATACGATGCTGACAGGCACTCCATATAATCTGATGACCTCCTCAAGATACAACTCAACTATCTTCTTCATCGAATATCGAATCTTAAACGGAACAAAGTTAGCAGACTTTATAAACCTATCGACTATTACCCAAATAGAGTTGTGACCATGGGGAGATTTTGGTAGACCGCTGATAAAATCCATTGAAATACTCTCCCAT
This sequence comes from Platanthera zijinensis, assembly GCA_039513925.1. NCBI lineage: Eukaryota > Viridiplantae > Streptophyta > Magnoliopsida > Asparagales > Orchidaceae > Platanthera > Platanthera zijinensis. The sequence continues at coordinate 67,053,067 of CM077092.1, read as the reverse complement.
TTCCAACTTGGAATATAAGGCGGTGTCAATTTACCACCAGGCCTTCTAAGATCAGCCTTGACATGCTGACACGTATAACATTCCGATACAAACTTTGCGATGTCATTCTTCATTCCTGACACCAAAACAATTTGCTTTAGATCTTTATGCATCTTGGTGGAACCAGGATGTTAAGAAACACTGGAACCATGAGCTTATTTACAAATCTTAGCTTGAATGTCACCAATGGCAGGAATACAAAATCTACTACGATATTCCAAAGTACCTAACTTGTCCAAAGAGAAATTAGGTAACTCTTCTTTTTCAGTTCTATTTCGGAGGGGCGACAAATCAGGATCATCCATCAGGTGTGCTCGAGTAAGGGTAATCCAAGAATTTTCTTCTGCTTCCAAACTAGCAGGCACAGTACCACTCCCAACCTCAATATCCATCAACAAGAATTCTTCTACCTAGGACTGTACCGATAGATTAAAAAATTTAGCGGTCTTTCTACTCAAAGCATCGGCTACTACATTAGCCTTACCTGGATGATAAAGAATTTCCACTTCATAATCCGCCACATATTCTAACCACGGACGATGGCGCAGATTTAGTTCCTTCTGAGTGAAGACGTACTTCAAACTCTTATGGTCCGTATAGATCTTGCACAACGTGCCATACAATAAGTGTCACCACAGTTCCAGCGCATAAATTACGGCAACAAACTCCAAATCGTGCGTAGGATAATTTCTCTTGTGAATCTTTAGTTGTCTCAATCCATACGCGATCACCTTACCATCTTGCATTAAAACACAACCAAGTCCGACGTGTGATGCATCGACATACACAGCATACTCAACTCCTTCAGTAGGTAAGGTTAAAATTGGGGCAGTACACAGTCTCTTCTTCAACTCTTGGAAAGCCGCTTCACATTTATCAGTCCAAATGAATGCAGTGTTCTTCTGAGTAAGTCTAATTAGAGGAGCAGACAACACCGAAAATCCTTCCCCAAATCTTCTATAATAGCCAGCCAGGCCTAAGAAGCTCCTAATTTCCTTAGGTGTAGAAGGTCTTTCCCATTCTATCACAGCAAAAATCTTAGCCGGGTCTACGGAAATACCGTCCTTGCTTACCACATGACCCAAAAAAGACACCTGAGGTAGCCAGAACTCACATTTGCTCAACTTTGCATATAGCTTATGCTCCCTCAGTGTCGACAAAACCAAACGCAAATGCTGAGTATGCTCCTCAACATTGCGGGAATACACCAAGACATCATCTATGAACACAATAACAAATCAATCCAAGAAATCCTTAAACACCCTATTCATCAAATCCATGAAAGCAGAGGGTGCGTTGGTTAAACCGAACGACATCATCAAAAACTCATAATGTCCATGCCGCGAACGGAAAGCGGTTCGAGGAATATCTGCCTCGAGAATCCTCAACTGGTGGTAGCCTGAGCGAAGATCTATCTTTGAAAATACCGAACTACCATACAAATAATCGAACAGATCAACAATCCTAGGCAGAGGATATCTATTCTTAATGGTTACCTTGTTCAATTCTCTATAATCGATGCAAAGACTGATCGATCCATCTTTCTTCTTTACGAACAAAACAGGAGCACCCCATGGAGAAGAACTTGGTCTAATAAAACCACAACTCAGCAGCTCATCGAGTTGAGTACGCAACTCATCCAACTCACGCGGAGCCATACGGTACGGTGCCTTGCCAATAGGACGAGTACCTGGCTCGAGATCTATCACAAACTCTATCTCCCTTTTAGGAGGAAGTCTTAGAATACTATCAAGAAAGACATCTGGAAACTCTCGCACCACTGAGACATCCTAAAGACGTGGTGTAACAAAAGCTGTTTCCAGAGCAGAAATAAAAACTAAAAACGCCTCGCAACCAGATTCTATAGCACGATAAGCACGTACCGCAGAAATGATAGGGGAAACTCTGTCTTGAGATCCATAGACGCTCATAGGTTGGCTGTCGTCCATCCTGAAATCCAGTCGCTTAGCCTTGCACTGGATGACCGCATCATACTTGGACAGCCAGTCCAAGCCCAAAATCACGTCGAAGTCAGCAAGATCTAAAATCATCAAATCAGCAAAGGCTAGAAAATTGCCAAGATAAATAGGGCATCTCAGAACTCCTTGGCTAGATATCACCGAATCACCGGAGGGAAGCTTGACATTGAAGGAGTCTCCTAATTGATCGACATTCAGGCAATATTTATCAACAAATCTCCGTGCCACAAAGGAATGGGTGGCAGCCAAATCAAAAAGAACGTACTCCCACCTATTCCGCACCTTAAACTCCCCTAAAACTATAACATACATAATTAAACGAATGACAACTAGGGCAACAACGATAAATAATAAGGATATTTATAAACTTGGGCTAACCTGATATCACTTACGTAGAGGTTTGAGCTTCCTCATTGGTCATCATGTTCAGCTTTCCTTTTCCTTTATCCAGGGTTGGTGGTGGCGGTAGAGCTCGAAGTGGGGCAGGTTGTAGTGGGGACTGAGCATGGGGGCACTAAGACTTATGGTGTCCCTTCTGCCCGCACTGGAAGCATGTCCTTATCTTCATAAAGCAACGACTCACATCGTGACCCTTCCTTGCACAAAACGAGCACACAAGCTCTCCCGTGGGTGCACCTTGGATGGCGTGCACCTGCTGCTTCTTCAGGGTGGTAGTCCTCTTGAAACACCTTTCGTAAGGGTGGCCAGGACGACCACAGAAGGTACACACTTCCTTACTTTTCTTTTTCGAAGAAGGGCCAGACGCCCTAGAGCTACCATCCTAAACACCTTTCCTTTTCTCATTCCTCACCGCAGCACCACGGTTCTTAGCATTTTCGATCGCATCCACTTTCAAAGCGGCTTCCACTGCTTCAGCATAACTTTCAGCTCGGTAAGCGCATGCCAATTGCTGGACATCACTTCTTAGTCCTCCTAAGAAACGTTTCACTTTACCCTCCTCAGAAGCTACCAAGTAAGGAGCAAACCTACTCAGTTTGCTAAAATCAATCTCGCACTCGCTCACCGTGAGCTGTCTCTGATTCAGATGCAGGAAGTTATTCATAAGACGGTCCTGCTCGACCGAGGGCAGAAACTTTTTCAGCAGCATCTTCTTAAAAGTGTCCCAGGAGCAGCCCTCCTTCAGACTCTTCTTTTCACGAATCCACCAATTCTTTGCTAGGCCTTTTAACTAATAGGCTGCAATCATAACCTTCTGGGCTTCAAGGATTTCAGAGTATGAAAACATCTCCTCGATGGAGATGATCCAATCATCTAAAATCATGAAGTCAGCACTCCCGTCATAAGTAGGAGGTCTCAATCGCTGGAAATGCGAGATGAAATTCATCTTTGGTGGTAGCGTCATTAGGGGCATGAAAGGAGCAGGGGCACCAGGTATGGCTTGATCAAAGGCAGGATCTTTCACTAAGGGTTGTTTCGTGGGAGCGACAGACAATAAGGTCTGAATTTGCGATTGCATCGCAACTACTTGCCTTGACAGAGCCTCGTTGCTCTGGCGCAAACTCTCGATCAACGCATCACTCTGCGTACCTGACGACTCACCCTCCTACTAGGGTGTCGACCTCGTCCCAATATGCTTTGGCGGCATTTCTAAAAAAAACAAACACTCAATCAACCTCCTAGATTACGACTAGGGCAAACAAAACTAGTTCAGACCATACAAAAAAGACACTTGCTTATGCTGCAACTTGCTCTGGGATTATATGATGATGATATGCCCTACTAAGGATGATATCCTATCATCCTACTTAACTTCTGTGCCTATGATATGAATGCATGTATTCTTTATTTTCATTTAAAATCATGTGTGTACATGTGTCATCATGTAAACCTTAACTTAGCACGCGTGCTTATGCGATGATATGCAATGTATTTAGTGCTATGCATTCTAGAAAGGCCTTAATGCATGCATGAGCGGCGTTCACATGAAATATTATGCATCCCATACTACATAACATTGCATGCAATGAGAAAGGAAAACGTTCTAATGGGCATTCATGTGGTGAGGTTATGCATTCCATACTACATAACCATCACATGTTGCCACCTATGGTGGATCCATATACAAACACATATTATGCATCCCATACTACATAATATGCCCCGTATACTTCTTATCATGCTATGTGTGTAGTGACTATGCTTCGGCTAAGACGTACTGATGACACATCAGTGTGTGTATGAAATGTCACTAAACCATTAACAATAACAAGGGGAGGTTGCCCGCCCAATTGTCGAGCAACCTCCCTCTAATACCAACTTTCACGACCCGCATTTTCACCGCATATAAAAACATATCAGAGTAAGGGAAATGCGCGTCATGATGCCACGTCAGTAGGGGATAACTGCGGATGCTCAGGCAGACACCTACTTAATCATGGAGAAAAATTGTTTGAGTTATTTTTAAGGAAAAATTAAGTTAAGTGCAATAGTTAGTCATATCCCTCGGCTTAGTTGCTCATTTAGTCCACGAATCAAATATAATTATACGCTGCGGAAAACCACTTATTTAAATTTACTCCAACATCCTACATGAGTATAACGTCCCCAAAGGACAACTCATGCCATGCATGACTCAAAATTTATAATAGTAGCGAGGATAGCTTTTACGGTCGTTAAATATAACAAGTTAGAGCTTTTATATTATGTAGTGCATGAAGTAATGATAATAGATTTTATTATTAAAAATACCTAACATGCATTCCTAGCATAAATCTTCCCAAAGAGCAAGTAATTCACATCCACATAAAGTGAAATAAGCAACTAGCAAGTATCAAACAAACAACCAACTGTGGGCGCCAACAACTGACACGAACCCACTCACAGCATAGTAAGTCTTAACCAGTACACACAAAAAAACAACAATCTACCTCGTTGAGATGGGGTAAAAACCACGGGCAACACTACCGCCCAAAAACACCAAAATTAGCTCTGCTACCTGCTACTGCTCTGAACCTGAGGCATTCCAAAAAAAAATAGAACACCGCAGCAAGAAAGTACAAATGGTGGCAGAGAATAAATATGCCAAAATAAACAAAGATCAAGAGGTACCAACCCAAGACCAACAATACTGAAATAAAGCACAAAAAGAGGTACAAATTATCATCAGGAAGAAGAACTCTTTCGTGATTCATCACGTACAACAATAGTACACCAGACGCCTGAGGCTATAAGGTGACAACATGAACCATTCATAAGGAATAAATGCAAACAATTATTAGGCACCTGTGGTTGACTCTACCCAAAAACACGGGTGAGGTGGTCACTCATGGACACACTACTCAGAAACTCGGGCAAGGTGGTCACTCTTGGACTCACTACCCAAAACAGGGGCGAGGAGGTCACTCTTGGACTCACTACCCAAACACACGGGCGAGGTGGTCACTCTTGGACACACCACCCAAGAAAACACTGGTAGGCTTCCACAGGACACTAATGAAGAAAACAAACACTGCGGAGGTGGAATCGTCCACTAACTCCTGAAATCAAGAAACCATCAAGAAAACACCACATATCTCGAGATTTTGCTCGTCAGATTCTTCTTGACATTACTAGGTACATGACATGGTTGCTCAACTCTTAAGAATGATTTACAATCCTAAATAACTCTAATCCATTCGATAACGAATTCCAATGCATTTAAAGCCATCAATAAGACAATTCAAGAATGACCAAACATATCCGGACAAAAATCGAGTTCATCATGACAAAACGTTACAACCTCATGTGAATTGAGAAAGCTAATTATAACAATAATTTTGAAGAATAAGCATAGAAAATTTAAGGAACATGAAAAACATAGTCGTTACCATCAAATCGGCAAGAAGAAATGAGGGGAAACCACCACTTGCCTTGGTTTTACCGGAAAAGTTCTCCGAATCGCTCCGCATCGTAGATCGGGGCAAAAGAACCCGGGAGAAGTTGAAATCAAAACAAAAAAGGCCGGAAAGAGGGTTAGGGCCGAAAAAACACTAACGAGAAAACTCAAGGAAAGGAGAAAAATTTACCACAATAGCGTAGCTCTCGGTGAGAGCTTTCCGGATCTATATTCGGATGAAGATTTCGAGCACCGGAGCACCGTCGGCGGCCATCGGAAGGTTCACGAAGTATTTTCTCTCTCACGCCACGCCACTCTGGTTCGGGAGGAAAAGAATCGGAGAAGATGAAGTTCTATTGAACCTATGTCCAAATATATAAATTATATATATATATATATATATATATATATATATATATATATATATATATATATATATATATATATATATATATATGCCAAGGTACTTATAAATTTTTTGTCTAAATACAAAAAACGTTTAATTTATGAGTGGCTACGGGAAAACCGAAAATAGGGGTCTAAGATGACTCCAAATCGAAAAGTGCCCAACATAAAAATTGTAGATCTTGTCAAGACAAATAAAATTTATATTTACAATTTTTTTCGTGCGACATCGTTTTGACCCTCAAAACGGTGTCCGAACACAGAAGGTACAAAACTACTTGAGAGGAAACAGAATTTTCAAGAGGGAGAGGTTGGCTCTCGAGAAATACCATAGTTCTCGAGTACAAAAGCCGTAGTTCTCGAGAGGAACATCATTTCTCGAGATGGAGGGGCTAAGGCTCTCGAAAAATACATTAGTTCTCGAGAACAAAGGCTTAGGACTAGAGAGATGCTATCAAACAGGCTACCTGCGAGCAGTCTTGGGATAATCAACAATAGAGGTCCAAGATGGCTCCAAATGAAATAGTTGTAAACATGAAAGTTGTAGATCTCGTCGAAACAAACAAAGTTTATGTTGACCGTTGTTCCATACAGTGTTGTTTTGACCCTCCAAAATGCGCCCGAACGCAGACTATACAGGACAACTCGAGAGGGAAGGGGCTTCTCGAGAAATAGAGCAAAGTTCTCGAGAACAACTCATAGTTCTCGAGAACAAAAAAGCATTTCTTGAGAGGATCATGAATTTATCGAGAATAAGGCCATAGTTCTCGAGAATAAACAATAGTTTTCGAGAACTACAAGGGTTCTTTTGTAGAAATCAATAATGCAGTTTATTTACAAGCAGTTTTAGGAAAATGGAAAATAGGAGTGTAGGATGGCTTCAAATCAAAAAGTGGTCAACATGAAAGTTGTAGATATCGTCGAGAAGAACAAATTTCATGTTTACCATTTTTTTATACGATACCGTTTTTACATGCAAAACGGCGCTTGAACACAGGACAAAACGGATCTCTCGAGAACAACAAAGGACTTCTAGAGAACAGCAATGGACTTCTCGAGAACACAAAGAATTTCTCGAGAACAGCGAAGGACTTCTCGAGAACCACATAAGACTTCTCGAGAACTAGGACAGACTTCTCGAGAACTAGGACGGACTTCTCGAAAACATGTATACACTTCTCGAGAACTAGAGCAGGGCTTCTCGAGTACAAGCTGGACAAATCACAAAATTTCTGATTTGACTAATATTTTGGAATAAAACACTTACTCTATGAATTAGCAGCGTAGACAACCTTAGAATCTGACGTAATAATCTCGAGATATTAAATCACGCGCCGAAACTCCAAAAATGCTTGGATTGCGACGAAACTTGACAAGCAAGTCAAAAATTTCAAAATGCAAGAATTTTCCCAATACAACAAGAATTTGGCCGACTCCACCGCAACGGCACGAAAATGCCTTAATAGCATTGCGCCATAAACTCGACGTGAAAAGTAACGCCACGACGTCGTAAATATGACGTTTCCCTTTTTAAATAAAATCATCCGAAAATCGGGGGCATTATACATGATGGCGGTGTGTCCATACAAAAAGAAGGAAGGATCCAAGAAATAAGAGAAGAGATCCTTCAAGGGCAACAGGAAGGAAGAGAAAAGCTTCGTCGCTAAGAAGTCAAAGGCTATTTGTGACAACGACACAAGCAAATCTAGTTCAGAGAATGAAGAAGCTTTCTTCTAGCTTATGGATTGATCAGACGAGGAAGTTGGTGACTCCGAGTATCACGAGAAGGTAAACTCGCACACGGGTCCATTGCCCAAAATGTCCTATATTTGAAGAAGTCAAATATGTCTATGAGAATACACATTGGTATATTTATTATGTGTTCAAGTTTATACATGCAGGTTAGTCCTAGTAACAATGATGGGACGGGTAGCCTAAGTGGCTAAGTCCATATGCATTGAGTGAAGTCTACTCACTCAATGTCATACATCAGAAGGCTGTAAGATAAGCTCATTCAGTCAAAGCCATAGAAAATCTGTGTCGAAATTTGACTAACTCCACAAGCGTTGAGTGAGGCATGCTCACTCAACTCCATGTGTTAAAGCGTTGAGTGTATCTCATTCAGTCATAACCCGTGTTTTTAGACACGGAGATTTGGCTAAGTCCAAATGCATTGAGTTGAGCTCACTCTCTAAATGCCAAGATGGAGAAAAATCTGGCTAAGGCAGAAAGCATTGAGTGAGGCATGCTCACCCAACGCTCTCAACGCGATGATTCAGACAATTTTGCTAAAATAAAAAGGCGTTGAGTGAGGCGTGCTCACTCAACGCTCTAAATGCTTAAGACGTTGAATAAGTAAGAAAATTACTAAGGCATAAGGCGTTGAGTGAGGTGTGGTCACTCAACGCTCTCAACGCATAAATTACAAAAAGCGTGGCTAAGGAATAAGGCGTTGAGTGAGGTGTGCTCACTCAATGCTCTCAACGCCAAGCATGCAGAAAAGGCTAAAGAATGAGATAAGGTAAAAAGCGTTGACTGAGACTTGATCACTCAATGCTGTCAACGCCTAACAAAAGAAAGATTGGCTAAGTGTTTTGGCGTTGAGTAAGGCATGATCACTCAATGCTACCAACGCTTAGATAGACAGAATTCTGTCAAAGTATTTTGGCGCTGAGTGAGGCTTTCTCACTCAATGCCTGATGCGTTGAACGACAAGTGTACTGGTCGCACAAGTAATATAAAATGGGTGGCTTTCCCAAGTATTGATCTCTTCAAGGAATACAGTAAGGGTTGAGTTAATATCGAGGTGGACTTGAGATTGAAGTACTTAGGTCGGAGTTATCTATGGGGGTTTTGATGGTTGCGATAAAATATAGCAAAACACTAACAACTACTCCTATGCATTGCTGCTATGCGATGCTTTGCCAGGCAGGATGGAAGACTACACGGTCTGATATGCACCGAATCGCTAGGCGGATGAGCGAGTAGGTAAGCGTAAGAACCAAACGAACCGAGTAATATGAGGTTCGTAAGCACCTCTTCGCTACGCATGCTTCTAGCAATTGCTAGAACGACACGGGTGGATGGTGGCAGATGGAATAATAGGCGCACCTTAAGCAAATAACGAGCATATATAGTCACATAGAAATGATTAAATATACATGTATATTACAATAAGCATACTTATTCAAATACAAAGAGTTCAATTACACTATCAACAATAAGAGAAGAAAAGTGTGTGAAATCGACCGGATCCGATGTCTTGCTGAGGATTCACAGTTGGATTCGCCGGGTTGTGAATCCGCGTCCTAGATCGGACCTCAACTGCGTCTGCGGTAGAGGAGGCTTTCACTCACTCCCAATGGACTCGTCTTCTTCGTGTCACGAGCCAGTGGAGGATGGCATACCTTCTCCTAGCTTGATGGAGAAATCGAGGTCGAAACTCTTCTTGAAGCTCGAGGATGAAGGAGGAGGCCGAGAGGAAGCTCCGGCTTGGATTTGGCGTGGAATGCTTGCCCGGATTTCCTCTCCTTGGTGGAATGGCGGATTTCGCCCTAAATTGCGGAGGAAATGGCGTTGAAGAATATCCCCTCAAATGGTGAAAATCTGCGCTTTAAATAGATAAAGATAAGAAAAATGGTCATGCACGGTCCCGCGCACAACCGTGCGCTAACCGTGCATTATTAACTTGCAGATTTTGATCGCAAAAGAATATGCGTTGACCGTGTGTTTTACTCGCGCACGGGCGTGTCCGCCCATGCGTGAAGGAAATTGCACGGGTAAACACAGAACGCAGGAAAACAATGGAAATAGTGGAACCATGCGTTTTACTCGCGCACGAGCGCATTTGCCCATGCGTGAAGGAAACACACGATTTACCCCAAGAATGTAGGAATAAAGAGAAAATGTGCATGCTGTGTGATTCCTTCTCACATGGTTTGGCCAAAAACATGCGGGAACAAATCGCACGGGCAGAAAAAGAAGCCCCCATAATAGCTGTGTGAAACGCACGATTGCAAGGAAACCATGCGCAACAAATTTGCACGACCATGCATTTTACACAGATCTAGAAATGAATCCGGGACGTCCCAACTACCTTCACGACAATAAAACCAGGCCGGAGCACAAGCTCCCAGCAACAACACAAAGCAGAAAATAAATAAAAAGAACTATGGGGAGCACCATGTGCTTACCCCCAACAAAAGAATGCACAATTACACACCCTTGGGCCAAAATAATGCACTTAGTGTGAATCAACGATAACATACTAATAATGAAGTGCAGGTGCGATAAAACTAGCCCAGATGTGTCCGAAAAACTCTATATAAATCGGACTCATCAACGCCCATGCTGCTGATGCTTGATTTTTGGCTAAGTCCACAGTAAATGACATCAGCAAGTCAACAAGTCAACCTTATTCAAATTATTAGGGGCAAAGCTACAGTAAATGACAAAAGGCGCCGCAGAGCTACTTTACGAAAGTTGGCATTAAAGAAAGGTTGTAGCGGCCCATCAATGGTGTGGGGCCCAATGCTAAAAGATTCGTTGGGTTGCAATCAATAAAAGGAGAACCTTTTAACAAAAAAAGGAGCTGTTGATGTGCTTCTTCTCCATTGCCATTGTTGCTGTGACAAAAGAACATGAAGCTCAAGTCAGCAAAACTAAGTGCATAACAAGTTAGCTATTTGTCTTCATCATCGACAATAGCAAGATCAGAGAAGATCTCTGAAGAGGAAAAAGAAAGTTAGCTGGTGACATTTTCTATCTGCACCAGCAAGTTCCTCACAGATCCAGCTATTGAACTCCGAAGAACATTTACTGGAGGCTATGGAGAAGAAGTTTGGGCTGAACATCCTTAACAAAGGGAAAAAAGAAGAAGCAAAACAGTTATTCTGCAAGTTACTTCCATCACAAGTCAATGGAAGATCTGTATCCTTGTTTTTGTGATGTAGTTGAGCTGAGAATCCTTCGTCCCAGATAACATCAAGTTTTACTGCAGTCACTTCACTTTTCCAGCAGGAAAATTCCTTGGTGTTGTGAAGAAGTTAGGACTGAGTATATCTCAGTTCAAGTAAAGGTTAGACTCAGGAAATAAATTCCTGGAGTCAAAGTTGGGCTGAGTCTATCTTAGTTAGGGTAGATGGGCACAGAGAAATTTCTATTGTCTAGTCAAGACTCACCAACCCACTTCCATCTTGTATGATCCTCTTGGATCTGATTGGTAGGATCATGTTTGCTCTGAGGTAGGATCCCTAGTAGATCTGGGGTAGGGTTGTTCTCCCAGCCTGAGTATAGGGCCTTTGGCCCGAGGTATATAATCAGCTGATCACTGAGTTATTGGCCCTGGTGGCTGAGTTGTAAGTCTTGGAGGAGACTGAGAGATCCTGAGGGATCAGAGGCGTAATCTCTTTGGAGTAGAGTTTTGGATAAGTGTCTAGTCACATAAGATAGTTGGATATGTGGGTGGGAAAGTGGATGTACCATTGTTAGAGGAACCACTATAAATCTTTTGTGTGCTCTTAGTATTTGTTGTGTTGCAGGTTACTTATCTTGAAAGGAAAATCCAACCAACTTATAAAGCACCAAAAGAAAAGAAAATAATAGATAAGTCACTAAGGACTAAGAAACCTATTCACCCCCGTCTAGGTGATTTAGCTATCCTTAAAAACAAAGACTTTGAAGTGGTATCAGAGAGAGGTTACTCAAAAAGGACCTAACAGTCTGAGTAGACCTCAAAGGATAGCTATAAAGGTTTAAACTTATGTGTTCAAAAGTGACCCAAAAGGTGTGGAGATCAATGGAGCTCCAAGTCTGCAAAAAAGACATGAATAACATTTGACAGTTTGCAGGTCTTGTAGAAGACAAAGTATATCCAGACACTAGAGCAAAGATCAGGGCCCCTCTGACACATTCAGATAATGACTCAGAGGTGGATGAAGCTGAGGAAGGAGAATGCAGATGCCAACAGCTGATAGCTACACCAGAAGAAGAATCCTGTCAGGATCAGCCTTAACAAAATGAGGTATATTCCCCATCTAGCTCATCCTCAAAGTCTAAATATGAATCCTGCTCAGACTCTGATGCATCCTCATCAAGTGATGATGAGAGTCCTCTATCAGAATATGGTATCAATCAATTGATTAAAAATCATGTTGTACTTCTGAAAGCTTTCAAGAAAGCAAGATGCTTGTTAAGGAACAAGCAGAGGAAATTGCCTCCCTACAGCTGGCTGCCTCCAAGCAAAATGAGACTTCTTCATTACTATATCTAAAGGAGATGGAAGTAGCTCATCTGAAGATCATAGTAGATATCCATATTGAGTCCATCAAATATAAGGAATATATCATCAAGGATCTTCAATTGAAATTTGAAATGGAGAAGAGGGTTGTGGCTAATTTCTCTAAGATAGATGCTATCAAGAAAAAATTTCAATCTGAGTGGATTTCTAAAGTTATCCAATCTCAGTGGAGAGGCCAAGCTACTGTCATGCCTCAGACAACCTCTTACAAGGTAATTCTCTCATCCAATAGGTATAAATAAGGTTGTAAGTGTGGTCATTGGAGGTGTGGGAATCTCTCTTATAAGATTACCAATGTACCTTATAATGGAAGAAGATAAGTCATGGGATTGAGTGCACATAATGTAAGACCCCCCTCCCGGAACACAGAACACGACACGAGAGGGGTCTTATGCCTAGAACAGCCGCCTTGCAGTAACACTAGCACTCGGGCCAGCCTATACAACAATACGGCTATCCTGCCGGCTACAACCAATATCAACACATAAATGCCAACCCAACCATAATAATAAAAGAAGTCAACCCACACTAAGCATAAGTCCATAAGTACAGCAAAAGAGAAGCTAAACAAGCTTCTACATAATCAGAGTACCTAAATAGAATTGCCCCTAAGGGATACAACAAAATCTCTCTCACTCACATCTGTAACCTACGGTAGTGACGGTACCATCCCCTCAGGCACTGTCGTCCTAGCCTGGCTGTCCAGCTGCAAGACCTGCTGCTCCACCTGCAGGGCTTCCTCCTAAAAAGGAAGACGTTGTAACCGTTAGTCATAAAGACTAAGTGGCTTCACATCCGCTCCCCCGGCGACTCCTCGGCACCGGGTGGAGAAAGGAATAGGTACAATATATATAAAACAGTAGTACAAGCAGGTGAAGTAAGTATACAAGTCATAGGTAGCAATAAAAGTAATGTATAAATGAACAAGCTCTTATTCTACAATTATACCATCTACAGCAGCAAGAGAGTATAATGTTAAAACAGTAAGTAACTCAACTTATATGGATGCCCATACAAGCATATAAGTTGAGGGTCGTTCAGCAATAAGTAATTCATCGTATAGGAGTGCCCATACAAACTTATATGATGAGGGTCTTGTGGATGTAATGAAATGCAATGTTATGTATGCAATGCAATGACGCACCCATGATCAAGCACATGCAATAGCTATGTCGACACGGACTTATAGTTCCCACTATTCGAGCAAATAGCTAATCTCTCAGGCATCAACCGTCGTGGCCAAACGGTGACAGAAGAGCGGCCATCTCCACTACTAGGATGGTCTCCAGACTACCTGGCCTAGGCCTCCGTACGACTCAATGCTAAGAACACAACAGCAGATCTCACATACGTACTACGGCTCAGCGGGTTCTCTTGGGTAAATGAGCACCAAGATCCTAGCCCCGAACTGGCCTATGCGTGACACGGAAGGAGCCTCGGAAATGAGCACGAGGACCAAGCCTAACCGTTCACTTGGCACGGAAGGAGCCTCGGGACGTGAACACCGAGGACCAAGCCCAACCGTCCAAGGTCTAACTGTCAACTCCCATCGGTGTGACGATTGGCGAGCCCGTAGACCTGCCACACTATCCTTAACCTGGGATTATGACACCACGTGTCGACTCACACCACATGCAATTCCACAATATCGTGGCATGGAAGGAGCCTCGGGACGTGAACACCGAGGACCAATCCCAACCATCCATCAAATACGGAAGGAGCCTCGGGACGTGAACACCGAGAACCAAGCCCAACCGTCCAACTTTACTCATCTTAACATCATTCCAACTAGTGACGGTAAACATCCCAATTTTTACTGCCACAATTCTACACGTACAGAGACGACACTCTAAGCATTGGATTACTAATTCCCTTCTATCCATTCAACATACATCATGGCCATAGCTAAATCATTTATACATCTATCAATTTATAACTACCCATTTATATCAGGCTCTTTCCTTCAATTTAGCTTTTCCACAACTCGTTATACGAATTCAGATTTATAACCTCAACTTATCATACCACTATGATGATTATGTCAAAAGAGTTCACCCAAGCCTCGAGTTGGATCGCAACATTAAATTCCACCAAATCGCACTCCACATTACACAACCCATAATTTAGGTGCAGCCTTAATCCGGTAAGAAACTTAGACCAAGGATTCCCGAGGCTATAGAAATTTGGCGAGTGCGTGTAACCACTCTTTGGTAAAATAATTTAAAGGGCTATAACTTTTGTATTTAGTCGAAAGCCCAGATCTGGCCAGAACACCCCCGAAATTGGCCACGAAGATCGCTGCGTGCAGAAATCAGATTTCTGCACGCATCTTAAGGTGTGGTGAACGGCATCCGTTCATCTTCCTCCTTGCACTGATCTCCCAAAAACTCCTCCAGAAATTCTTCCACCCTTATTCACCCTCACGAAGCCATATTTCTCCACGAATCCCTCTCTCATCTTCACTTTGAATGATGAGGAGGATGAAGACACCTAAACCTAGATTAACAAATCTAGGCATGGCTTTCCCTAGAAAATCATCTCCTCACCATCAAGACTCTATGGAGTCAATATCTATCTTAGAATATAACTACAGATCTAGCACCAAGGGAGAGGGGAGGAAGCTCACTTCGTTTCCAGCGGTACCATCTTTCCTGGCCATGGATCTAGTCATTCTTCTTTGCGACATCTCTTGCTTGGTGCAGTTGTTCTTCACGGAAAAGGAAGGAGAGAGAGAGAGAAGGCCGCCTCCAGGAGCTCTGACGGCTTCCCTCAGCTCTGTCGGTTTCGCGAGGTCCGTGATGACGGCAAGATCGATCGGCAAGGATGGCTAGGGTTCGACTTTATCTTCTCTTATAAACCGATGTATTAGGTTACATCCCTTCTGCCACGTGTCAACGCCCCATTGGACCGCCCCTAATGGGTCATATTGAAGTGACCCAGTTCAAGGCAGCCAAGCCGCAGCCAGCCCGATCCGGTTCAGTCCGCACGCATAGAACAGCGGAAACTAGGAAAAACTGTCTAAGGAAAAATCGGCGGGTATCATCCTGATACCCGTTGATCGGCGTGCATAGCTACCGATTCTCGTCGAATTCGGCGTGTATCAACTTCCATTCTCGTCGATTTTCACTTAACTTAATTCTCAATCTACAGCTCCGAAGCCGGAGAGAATCGGCCATCGATACCTGTCGAATCGGCGAGTATCAATCCCGATACCCGTCGATCGACGAGTATCATCCCCGGTACCCGTCGATCGGCGGGCATCAACTTCCATTCTCGTCGATTTTCACTTAACCTAATTCTCAATCTGCAACTCTAAATCCGGCGGGTATCGACCACCAATACCCGTCGAATCGGCGAGTATCGTTCCCGATACCCGTCGATCGGCGAGTATCATTCCCGATACCCGTCGATCGGCGTGCATCAACTTCCATTCTCGTCGATTTTCCCTTAACCTAATTCTCAATCTGCTACTCTGAATCCGGCGGGTATCGACCACCGATACCCGTCGAATCGGCAAGTATCAATCCCAATACCCGTCGATCGACGAGTATCATTCCTGATACCCGTCGATCGGCATGCATCAACTTCCATTCTCATCGATTTTCACTTAACCTAATTCTCAATCTGCAACTCTGAATCCGGCTCGGTGAGTATCATTCCCGATACCCGTCGATCGGCGTACATCAACTTCCAGTCTCATCGATTTTCACTTAACCTAATTCTCAATCTGCAGCCCTGATCAACACACTTGACACCTTTTGTCAGTGCGCCCCGAGCCTGAGTCAAGTCTTTTGACTCAAAACTCGTGCGAGGGGTCTAGCGCGAATTTGGACGTTACAAATCTTATACACAAAATAAAAGATTTCGTTCCCGAAATCAAGCTAGGGCTATGGGGATGCAAGTACAAAATAATATGCGCTATAAAATGTTACCTTGGGAGAACATCTCTGGGAAGCGCTTCTGCATCAAATCCACCAGCTCCCAAGTAATCTCTTCCTTCCCATGATTAGACCATAGCACTTTTACAAGAGGCACACTTTTGTGGCGCATGGTCCTTATCTCATTATCAACGATCCGTACCGGCTCGAGTCGCACAGATCTGTCAGACGCCACCTTACCATCAGTTGTTGGGATGTATTTTTTAGGCCGCAACAGCGCCTTCCGAAGCGACGATACATGGAACACATCGTTGAGATTCTCTAGCTCGGGCGGTAGCTCCAGCGGATAGGCCAAAGGGCCAATCCTTTCCAATATGACATAAGGCCCAACATACCGTGGGCTGAGCTTCTTTACTCCCTGCACCCGTTACACTCCATGCATCGGTCGGATTTTCAAGAACACTTTATCACCCACTTAAATTCCACCATACGGTGCCTTGCGTTATAATACTTCGCCTGCCGACTTTGAGCCTCAGCATGCGATTCCGTATCAATCTGACTACCGCATCAGTATCGTCAATATACTCAATTCCCAATGCCTTCAGGTCTTCATCTTGCACCCAAGACAAGGGGGTTCTACACCTCCTTCCATATAGGGCTTCATGGGGCGCCATGCCAATGCTAGCTTGATGGCTGTTGTTGTAGGAGAATTCCACTAAGGGCAAGAGTCTTTCCCACGGCTCTCCCCTATGTATCACACACAACCTCAACAGATCCTCCAATGTTCGGATGCTCCGCTCAGACGGCCCGTCCGTCTGAGGATGAAATGCGGTGCTGAAAGTAAGGCGCGAGCCCAAATACGCCTGCACCACCTTCCACTCCTTGGAGGTAAAGCAACCATCACGGTCTGAAACTATCGTCTTAGCTACGTCGTGATACCGTACAACTGCTCCACGAAAAGGCGTACTAAGACATCCACATGAGCCTCCTTCTTCATAGGAATGAACCGGGCAACTTTCGTCAGACGATCAACAATCACCCATACTGAATCATTTCTTGAGTGGGAGCGAGGTAGCCCATGTACGAAGTCCATGGAAATACCCTCGAACTTCCACTCGGGGATGGGCAACGACTGCAACAGGCCACCGGGACTCCTGCACTCTGCCTTCAGTCTTTGGCAGGCTTCACGATGCGTGACAAAGTATCGGACATACTTCTTCATTCTTGGCCAACACATTGTCTTCCGTAAGCCGGCATACATCTTTGAAATTTCGCGGGTGCACTGAATATTGAGAGCAATGTTCCTCTCTCAAGATATCCTCCCGGATTTTACCGCCTTTGGGAATATAGAGCAGGCCGCGAAAGTAAACGAGGTCGTCCTTTAGTGTGTACTCGTCAGTAGCCCCGTCTTCGATCAACTTGAGTGCCAGGGCCTGAGCTGCATCCAATCCTTGCTCCACTCGGATCCGGTCCCGGATATCACAAACTATGCTCATGCTGGACAAGTACTCCGTATATTCTGCCGGAAGAGCCTTAAATACCAATTTAATATCCATCTCTTCAATCATCCGCGCCAACTCCATGCTCATCAAGCGAGACTCTGGGCTCGAGCCGGGTACTTTCCTGCTCAACGCGTCGGCTACAGAGTTTGCTTTTCTGGGGTGGTAGTTCAAGGTGAACTCATAAACGCATAGAAACTCTAACCACCGTCGTTGTCTTAGGTTCAACTCCTTCTGGGTATAAACGTACTTCAAGTTTTTATGGTCCGAGAAGATTTCGCAGTGGACGCCATACAGATAAGGCCTCCATACCTTCAAGGCGAACACCACCGCTCCTAGCTCCAAATCATGCACCGGGTAATGGATTTCATGCTTCTTCAATTGTCTTGAAGCATAAGCAATCACGTTCCCGTGCTGCATCAACACCGCTCCCAACCCCTGATAAGATGCGTCCGTGTAAACATGAAATCCTTCATTCCCCGACGGCATGACAAGGATGGCGGCGGAGGTAAGTCTATATTTCAATTCCTGGAATGCCGCTTCACATTGGGGTGTCCACTCAAATGGCACTCCTTTATTTGTCAGAGAAGTAAGCGGGAGGGCAATCTTGGAGAATCCTTTTACGAACTTGCGGTAGTATCCGGTAAGTCCAAGAAAACTCCTCACATCGGCCGCCGACTTCAAGGGCGACCACTCCTTCATGGCAAGCACCTTGGCCGGATCCACAGCTAGTCAAGCCCTACTGATTACATGACCCAAGAAAGCCACTTCCCTAAGCCAGAATTCACACTTGCTAAAATTGGCGAATAGGGCGTGCTCTTTTAGCTTCTCCAAAACTAAAGCCAGATGCTCGGCATGTTATTCCTCCGTCTTCGAGTAGACTAAGATGTCGTCAATAAACACAATGACGAAGACATCTAGATAGGCCTCAAACACTTTATTCATCATGCTCATGAAAGCTGATGGGGAATTTGTGAGCCCAAACGGCATCACCGTAAACTCATATAAGTCGTACCTTGAGCTAAAAGCCATTTTCTAGATATCATCCTCTTGTATTCTCAGCTGATAATACCCCGAGTGCAAATACAGCTTGGAGAACCAATGCGCTCCCACTAGTTGATCGAACAACTCATCGATCCGAGGTAACGGGTAAGTGTTCCGTACCGTCAATCGATTGAGCTCCCGATAGTCTATACATAAACACAGGGTTCCATCTTTCTTCTTAACGAATAGAATAGGGGCTCCCCAAGGTGATGAGCTGGGGTGAACAAACCCTGATTCTACCAACTCCTGCAGTTGAACTCTAAACTCTGCGAGTTCTTTTGGGGCCATCCGATAAGGGGTCCTGAAAAAAGGCTTAGCTCCTGATACAAGCTTAATCTAAAAATCAACTTCTCTATGCGGTGGTAACCCTGGTAATTTCTCAGGAAATACCTCAGGAAAATTCCGTGCTACCTGCACATCCTTCACATCAACCCTCACCTCCTTTAGTTCGAAACATATCATGTAAACTTCATCCCCTCTCATATGAGCTTTCAAGGTCTGGATTGAGGATAAAAATAATCGTGGTGCGAAATTTATACCTTGGAAGATTACATCAGTATCTCCATGCCTCAAATAGATTTGCTTATCCGCACAGTCGATTCTTGCATGGTGCCAATCCAGCCATGTCATGCCCAGAATGAGGTCAAATTCTGGTATTCTCAAAATTGTGGCAAGGATATCAAAGGTCTTTCCCCCAATGGTTATCTTCAACTCACACTTTGCCATTGCCGTCTTCTCAGATCCGTCTTGGAGGCGTACTCTTAGAGCAATACTGGTGAAGTATTGCACTCCGTGTATGTCCTTGATGAAGTCTTCGGACACAAAAGAATGTGCGGCTCCAGTATCAAATAACGTATAAGCAGGTTTCCCGCCGACCATCACGGTGCCTAAGTGTCATTAATAATACTCAAGCTAGACGTCTAGTATATCTTAAGCCACTATAGGATATTAATGAATGCAAAATGTCTAATTCAAATCGTACCTACAATCATCTCCTGAGGATTCCGCTCTTGAGTCATATCCAAGGCATACATCTGATCCCGAGCGGGTCCGGGGTTTCTTCCTCGTGGTCCACGTCCTCGACGCACATACCCTCGCTCCCGAGGGGCTACTGGAGGGAAAGAAAAAGGCGCATCTCCAAACAGTCGCGGACAGTAGCGTTGAATGTTGCCCGGTTGGTTGCATTCAAA
Organism: Platanthera zijinensis; assembly: GCA_039513925.1. Taxonomy (NCBI): domain Eukaryota; kingdom Viridiplantae; phylum Streptophyta; class Magnoliopsida; order Asparagales; family Orchidaceae; genus Platanthera; species Platanthera zijinensis. Next base: position 67,032,900 of record CM077092.1, on the reverse strand, counting down.
GCACACCCGCACCTGCCTTCCGCCGCATTGTTGAAATTGTTGAGGTGGTGGTAATGCTGGCGGTTGCGGAACCGGGCGCTCCTCTCTAAAGTTCTGGGGGAAACGCCCGCCACCCATCCGATATGCCCTTCCTCTTCTATTATCAAATCTCCTTCTGTTGCTGGGGCCGGCTTCCATCACGCCCTTTGCTGGCCTCTTACCACTTCCCAAGTGGTCCGCTTCCAATCTCTTTGCCATATCGATAATCTCCGCCAGACTAGAGTCCGCTATAAACAAAAGGGCTTGACTTAGGGTATCTCGCAAGCCTTTATTGAATCATTTGGCGTAACCTCTATCATCCAACTCATAAGAGTCAACGAATCTAGCCAAGTGCTGAAACTCCCGTTGGTACTCTGTCACCGACATGGACCCTTGCTTTAGTTGCTAAAATCTCTCTTCAAGACCATCCCGAGCGGCCGAGGGGATGAAATGCTCTAAAAAAGGCTTCAGATAATTCGCTCCAACTAATTTCTGTGTACACTCTTCCACGAAAAGTGGAGCCCATGAGGGACTACCACCACCTTTTGGCGTGCAGCTCTAAGAGTGTCACCACAAGGGTCACCGCCATGTTGTTTGGACATCTTATTCCTGCCAACAATTCTTGTATAGTATCGAGCCACTCTTCCGTACGCACCGCCGACTCTGTCCCAATATAAGAGGGAGGGGAGAGAGCTCGGAAAATGCTTAACCAACTAGACCCCGGACCCTGTTGTAGTACAGGTTCCTGCTGAGATTGGGACCTAAAGGCGTCCAAAATAGCCATGAGCGTCTGCCCCAGCTCTGATTGTTGGAATTATGTAGGCATGGACGGGGCGGGGGTGCCCCTCACTGGCTCAGCATGTACTGGCATCTACACATAGGGTACAAACCTAAGGTTAGGTTGGCTAATCTAAGGTTAAAGATGGACAAACTTAGTGTGAATTACATATGGGCACACCACTGCTTCCGCTAAGTCAGTTTGTCCCCAAACTAACTAATCAAACGGGGGTGGCACCATTGTTAAGTGACTTTCTCCTTGGAGGATCGTAGCAAGCTGATACCATTTGTAAGACCCCCCTCCCGGAACATAGAACACAGCACGAGAGGGGTCTTATGCCCAGAATAGCCGCCTTGCAGTAGCACTAGCACTCGGGCCAGCCTGTACCACAAGACGCCTATCCTGCCAGCTATAACCAATATCAACACATACATGTCAACCCAACCATAATAATAAAAGAAGTCAACCCACACTAAGCATAAGTCCATAAGTACATCAAAAGAGAAGCTAAACAAGCTTCTGTATAATCAGAGTACGTAATTAGAATTGCCCCGAAGGGCTACAACAAAATTTCTCTCACTCACATATGTAACCGTCGGTAGCGATGTTACCGTACCCTCAGGCCCTGTCGTCCTGGCCTTGCTGTCCAGCTGCAAGACCTGCTGCTCCACCTGCAGGGTTTCCTCCTAAAAAGGAAGACGTAGGAACCGTTAATCATAAAGACTAAGTGGCTTCACATCCGCTCCCCCGGCGACTCCTCGACACCGGGCGGAGAAAGGAACAGGTACAATATATATAAAACAGTAGTACAAGCAGGTGAAGTAAGTATACAAGTCATAGGTAGCAATAAAAGTAGTGTATAAATGAACAAGCTCTTATTCTACAATTCTACCATCTACAACAGCAGGAGAGTATAATGTTAAAACAGTAAGTAACTCAACTTATATGGATGCCCATACAAGCATATAAGTTGAGGGTTGTTCAGCAATAAGTAACTCATCGTATAGGAGTGCCCATACAAACTTATACAATGAGGGTCTTGTGAATGTAATGAAATGCAATGTTATGTATGCAATGCAATGACACACCCATGATCAAGCACATGCAATCGCTATGTCGACATAGACTTATAGTTCCCACTATTCGAGCAGGTAACTAACCTCTCAGGCGTCAAGCGTCGCGGCCAAACGGTGATAGTAGAGCGGGAATCTCCACTACTAGGCTGGTCTCCACAATACCTGGCCTAGGCCTCCGTACGCCTCAACGCTAAGAACATAACAACGGAGCTCACATGCGTGCTACGGCTCAGCGGGTTCTCTTGGGTAAATGAGCACCAAGATCCTAGCCCCGAACTGGCCTATGCGTGACACAGAAGGAGCCTCGGAAATGAGCACGAAGACCAAGCCCAACCGTTAACTTGGCACGGAAGGAGCCTTGGGATGTGAACACCTAGGACCAAGCCCAACCGTCCAAGGTCTACTATCAACTCCCATCAGTGTGATGATTGGCGAGCCCGTAGACCTGCCACACTATCCTTAACCCGGGATTACGACACCACGTGTCGACTCACACCACATGCAATTCCACAATATCGTGGCCTGCAAGGAGCCTCAGGATGTTAACACCGAGTACCAAGCCCAACCATCCATCAAATACGGAAGGAGCCTCGGGATGTGAACACCGAGGGCCAAGCCCAACCGTCCAACTTTACTCATCTCAACCTCATTCCAACTAGTGACGATCAACACCGCACTTGTTACTCCCACAATGTACCCGTAGGGAGACGACACTCTAAGAATTGGATTACTAATTCCCTTCTATCCATTCAACATACATCATGGCCATAGTTAGATGATTTATACATCTATCAATTTATAACTACCCATTTATCTCAGGCTCTTTCCTTCAATTAAGCTTGTCCACAACTCATTATACGAATTCAGATTTATAACCTCAACTTATCATATCACTATGATGATTATGTCAAAAGAGTTCACCCAAGCCTCGAGTTAGATCGCAACATTAAATTCCACCAAATCGCACTAACATTACACCGCCCAGAATTTAGGTGCATCCTTAATCCGATCAGCAACTTCGACTAAGGATTCCCGAGGCTACAGAAATCCGGCGAGTGTGTGTAAACACTCGTTGGAAAGATAATTTCAAGGGATACAACTTTCATGTTTAGTCGAAAGCCCACGTCTTGCCAGAACACCCCCGAAATTGTCCACGAAGATCGCTGCGTGTAGAAATCAGATTTCTGCACGCATCTTAAGGTGAGGTGAACGGCATCCGTTCATCTCTTTCCTTGCACCGATCTACCAAAAACTCCTCCAGAAATTCTTCCACCCTTATTCACCCTCACGAAGCCATATTTCTCCATGAATCCCTCTTTCATCTTCACTTTGAATGATGAGGAGGATGAAGACACCTAAACCTAGATTAACAAATCTAGGCATGGCTTTCCCTAGGAAATCATCTCCTCACCATCAAGACTCTATGGAGTCGATATCTCTCCTAGAATATAACTACAGATCTAGCACCAAGGAAGAGGGGAGGAATCACACTTCGTTTCCAGCGGTACCATCATTCCCGGCCATAGATCTAGTCATTCTTCTTTGCGGCATCTCTTGCTTGGTGCAGTTGTTCTTCACGGCAAAGGAATGAGAGAGAGAGAAGGCTGCCTCTAGGAACTCCGACTGCTTCCCTCGGCTCTGTCGGTTTCGCGAGGTCAACGATGACGGCAAGATCGATCGGCAAGGATGGCTAGGGTTAGTATTTATCTTCTCTTATAAACCGATGTATTAGATTAAATCCCTTTTGCCACGTGTCAACGCCCCATTGGACCGCCCCTAATGAGTCATATTGAAGTGACCCGGTTCAAGGCAGGCAAGCCGCAGCCAGCCCGATCCAGTTCAGTCCGCACGCATAGAACAATTGAAACTAGGAAAAACTGTCTAAGGAAAAATCGGCGGGTATCATCCTGATACTCGTCGATCGGCGTGCATAGCTACCGATTCCCATCGAATTCGGCGTGTATCAACTTCCATTCTCGTCGATTTTCACTAAACTTAATTCTCAATCTGCAGCTTTGTATCCGGCGGGTATCGACCATCGATACCCATCGAATCGGCGAGTATCATTCCCGATACCCGTCGATCGGCGAGTATCATTCCCGATACCCGTCGATCGGCGTGCATCAACTTCCATTCCCGTCGATTTTCACTTAACCTAATTCTAAATCTACAACTCTGAATCTGGCGGGTATCGACCACTGATACCCGTCGAATTAGCGAGTATCCTTCCTGATACACGTCGATTGGCGAGTATCATTCCCGATAACCGTCGATCGGCGTGCATCAACTTACATTCTCGTCAATTTTCCCTTAACCTAATTCTCAATCTGCAACTCTGAATCCGGAGGGTATCGACCACCGATACCCGTCAAATCGGCGAGTATCATTCCCGATACCCGTTGATCGGCGAGTATCATTCCCGATACCCGTCGATCGGCGTGCATCAACTTCCATTCTCGTCGATTTTCACTTAACCTAATTCTCAATATACAACTCTGAATCCGGCAGGTATCGACCACCGATACCCGTCGAATCGGCTAGTATCAATTCCCGATACCCGTCGATTGGCGAGTATCATTCCCGATACCCATCAATCGACGTGCATCAACTTCCATTCATGTCGATTTTCACTTAACCTAATTCTCAATCTGCAGCCCTGATCAACACACTTGACACCTTTTGCTAGTGCGCCCCTAGCCCGAGTCAAGTCTCTTGACTCAAAACTCGTGCGAGGGGCCTAGCGTGAATTGGGATATTACACATAAGGCTCCCCATGTAGAAATTCAAAAGCCCAACCTGGACCTTTTGTATATGGTGCCCCAGCCCCCTCATTCAAGGATGTGGGTATGTCCTGTTCTAAAGTTCTTCCAACAATAACTCAAACCAAAGGTGAGCCAGTCTGTGAGGCTACCTTGGATTTCACTGAATCCATGAAGAACATGCCATCTAAAAAGAAGGATGTTGCTAATAAGGTTCAGGGCAAGCCAAGTTCCTCTACTGGCAGACTCACTTTTTGTCAAGCTCTTGCTGAAAGAAACAAGAAGAACGCCCCAGTTCTCCCCACTTAAAAGGTAGCCAGAAGTGGCTTGCACACTTCAAGTTGTGTTCAGAAGAGGAGATACAACATCCGTGAATGTTGGTGCAGTGGCAAAGTGGGCCACTTTTCCATAGAATGTTGGCACAACCCTAGTGTGCCAAAGGCAAGGCAGTGTCTTCCTTATAGGACTCCTGTAGATAGACATATGCATTCTTATGCTAACCGGAACCTAGGACCCAAGTCAGCTTTGGTTCCTAAGGTAAGGTAAATTCTGTTTTATAGGACAGTTCAAGCAGCCATACCCATTTATGGTCCTTGGACAGAGTTGTACCAGACCTAAGAATTGGTACAAGGATTGAATAAATTGACCAGCATGCACAAGATACCTAGCACATGTGCAATTGTTGAGGGGGAGCTAGGTGGATCATTCAGATAGGGGCAGATTGAAATTTGTTGCCAAAAAGGAGACTTTTCAGGATGCAAGGAAGTGGTTGTGAATCCAGCAATTGATCCAATACTATAGGACAAAGATAAGTAGAATTCATGTCGTTTATGACTCTACTGAATGTTCTCTTAATTACTAAAGTTATGCATTTTAGAGATAAGATAGTTGAAATTAAAAGTCTGAGAAGAAGTGTCCAAAAAATCTTCTCAATAAATAAGTTAGTAGCACACATGTTCACTATGCCATAAAGATGTAACTAGGTTTATCATCCTCAAAATTGACATGGGATGTGTAAGCTAGTCAAATTGGACTCCACTAGGATACATATTATAGTGTGCATTACAGGTCATCTTAATCCCTGCTGAATAGGCAAATTTAGCTATCCTTGAAATTTGCCACTAGATGCAACTATACTCAATATCTTCAAACTTGACATAGGCATGATGAATTTATGTCTAGTTGCACTCCACTAACACACTCATTAAAAATATATATTTTTGCAAGAAAATTTTAACCCTGCAGGATTTGTCGACCCAGTAAAACTTATGAGTAAATGCAATAGTTATCTATGGGAGGCTAAGTAAAAGGATTTAATCCAGACCATTGATCAAAATTTGATCACCAAATCAGGTAAGTGACTTTTCGCCTTCTCTTAAGAAATAACTATAAATATTGATCTTGTGCATAAAGCAAAGTCACTGTTCCTTGCCCTCTCCCGCCCGTATTCACAAAATTGAAGGAAAGCCCTTCTCGCTAGGTAGCAAAATTATCAAGCGAAATGGCATCCAAGGGACAAGATTTCCTGTTCGAGGGCTCGAAATTGGTGAGAAATGGATTTAGAGATGCTCCTGAAGAGGTACAATATGTTCTTCATCTTCTTCGAACATCTGACCTAGAATTCATATTGTCAGAACACTATTTGCTTTCGAAACGGGAAGATCTAGAATTATTCTCCAATGCTAAGGAATGTGGCAGATGGTAAAATCAAGACATCTGTGAGTGTAACAAATGTCAAGATAACATCAAGAAGGCTAAGCAAATCCCTAAAACTGACAAAGTTCTCCACGGCTGATGAAGAAGACCAACTGTCGCAAGATGATGTAAAGACTACCCTGAAATGGTGTGGGTTGTCCAAGCACGCCACCAGATCAATCCTATGGAAGGAATTGAACCTGAAAGGCAAGTTCTTGGCAGATGTAATAGGGAAGGATTTGTTATGTAAAATAGGCTCCCACTACAAGATCTCAAAAAAGATGTTCGAGCTAATGTGCAGGGTCTTATTGACCAGGAGAACTGACTGGGGAAGAATTATTTTTGAAAGGATTGCTGAGTGCATGAATGTATCAAATTTAAGTAGAATTCTGTCCCTGTATCTACGACAAACAATTCCAGAGATTCTGAACCTGAAACTGGGAGCAATAATACATCACATTAGAAGAATGGACTTCAAGATGCTGGAAAGGTAGGACAGGGTAATTCAATCCCATGGACCATCAGCTGTAGAAATGAAAGGTAAGAAGATAGTTGTTCCTGAGCCCATCTCCTCTAGCAGCTCTTTTGATGTGGAAGACCCTCATAATCCAGAAATGACATCTTCTGCTGAAGAGTCCAGGAAGGACATGAACACTCAGGTATAAGCCTCTTCAGAACTTAGGCCACTAAGTCTTGTAAGCAGACCTGAGTCAGTTACTGTCCCTGATGATGATGTGTCTACAGCTGAGATGACTGAAACGATGGCAGGGGAAGTTGTTGACAAGATCTCTATAAGAATGAAGGAAGATGCTTCCATACTTGATGATATAGATGGGCATCTTCCTATGTCTAATGATGCTAATGTTCCCAGGCCTCAGAGCATGGGGGAGATCAAACTAGCTTCAGATAGGGAGGTTGCAATGTCTATAGGAGAGCAACCCATAGATAAGGAAATGCTGAATGCACCATTTGAGGGGGAGCAACAAGCAGAAGAGATAATGTAGGAAGCATTAGTGATGGGGGAGCAACTTCAGGTACCTCCTGCAGGTATCCATCTTGAGAATGCTAAAAAGATAATTCAGGATGATACTGTTGTTGTTGCTGCTGACCTGCATGCAAATGAAGGCATGGCAGAGGTTGAGGGGGAGATTCCATCTAAACTCCCTGCTCATGAAGTGCATGATCTAGTCTCCTCTGAATCTGAGAAAGAGGAATCAAGTCATGATAAAACACACTCCTCAGCACAAACAGAGAATGGACAGTCCAAGAGTGACTCTGCACAAGGAATAGGGAACCTGCTAGTACAGGAAGCCCTAGATGAAGGCACATCTGCCAGAATAGATCAGCTACCACCAATACTCCTAGCTCAGCTGAAGGGACTTCTAGATGAACAAAGGAGAATCCTAGAAACATTTGTGGATATTGCATTAAAAGATATCAGAAATGATCTTGCCTCAGAAATCAAATTTATAAGGTTTTATATAAACTTGCTGAAAGGATAAACTGTAAAGTTATTTAAAAGGGCTGCCCAAACTGTGGACTACACCATGGACAAGCTGGATGTAGCAAGCCAGAATGTTTTCACTATCATAAAAAATCAAAATATTCAGAATCAGAATATGCAAGCCATTCATAACGCAGATAATTTTCTAAGGGATAAATAGAAGGCAAAAATATTTACCAAGGTAGATGCCTGTACAAAGTTGCTTGTTGATCATTTGCTAAAAGTAAAAAATCATGTTACTATATGAGTTAATTATTTAGAAATTGAAAGAAGCAAGGCCTGCACCTCCTTGACCATTAAAATAGTTGAAGAAGTCAAAAGGGGGAGAGTGAGGCTATAAGAACTAATACTAAGAACATTGTCTGGGAAACCAATGTGGTGAGAGGCACATTGGGAATGAAGAAAATTCAGCATGATAACATCCCAATGATGCCTACTCATGTACAAGATTCCCTGCACAAAATGTCTACTGCAGATCAGGTATAAGATAATCGGGAGTATGTACAGTACATTGAAGAAGGGGATAGTGTTAGTGCCCAATGATGAGAATAGTCTACTACTGCTGAGATTCCTTCCTTCAGCCCTACTGTGGACCAGACATTGCTAACAAAAAAAATTACTACAATTGCTGAAACTGAAGGAGAAATCAGGATAAGGAAGAGGAAATATAGAGAAGAAATGGAGAAAAGGCCTGATTTCGAATAATGGAGCCCAGAGTCCAGATCAATCATTCTGCTTGCTTGGGATTAGGTCAAAAACAAAAGATCAGACAAAGGAAAGTGGTACAACAAAATGGAATAGGAAAAGATAGAAAAGAGGGACATTGAAAGGAGAATTTACTGGAAGAACAAGAATGCCAACACTTTGCCTCCTGGTGAAGTTGAACCTTCAAAGTACTTCCCCAAGCCCTTCAGCTACTTTTAGAGGCAGAAAGATAAAGCTGAAGCTGAAGCAGCTAAAGCAAACAAGACTGATAGCAAAGGAAAGAAGAAGGTTGTTCTAGAAGAGAAAGCAGTTAAAATGCCAAAGGACAGTGGGATTGTGATAAGGGAACCTGAAACTTAAAAAGTTTCAGTTTCTGCTAAAAGGGATAAGGAATGTGACATTTTGGTTCAAGCACAAAAATTATAATTCCTTATATGATAAATGAAATATCATTTGTTATGATTATGTTCATTATTTTTCTGATTTATGCTGTGTTAATGTTTTCCGTATATGTTGCATAAGTTGTTAGTGTATATCATTGACTCAGATATTTGATGGAGAGTTTTGACTTCTTCAAATAGGGGGAGATTGTTGGGTCCATTACCCATAATGTCCTAGATTTGATAAAGTCAAATATGTCAATGAGCATACACAATGGTATATTTAATATATGCTCAAGTTCATACATGTAGGTTAGTCCTAGTAACAATGATGGGATAGGTAGCCTAAGTGGCCAAGTCAACAAGCATTGAGTGAAGTCTACTAACTCAATGCCATATATTAGAAGGCTATGAGACAATCTTAGTAAGTCAAAGCCACAAAAAATCTGTGCTGAAATTTGACTAAGTCCACAAGCGTTGAGTGGGGTAAGCTCACTTAACGCCATGTGTTAAAGCGATGACTGTATCCCATTCAGTCAGAACCTGTGTCTTGAGACACAGAGATTTGGCTAAGTCCAAATGCATTGAGTGGAGCTCACTCTCTCAACGCCAAGGTGGATAAAAATCTGGCTAAGACAGAAAGCATTGAGTGAGGCATGCTCACTAACCGCTCTCAATGCCAAGATTCAAAAAATCTGGCTAAAAGCAAAAGGCGTTGAGTGAGGCGTGCTCACTAAACAATCTCAATGCTTAAGATGCTGAAGAAGCTAGAAAATGACTAAGGCATAAGGCGTTGAGTGAGGTGTGGTCACTCAATGCTCTGAATGCCTAAATTATAGAAGCATGGCTAAGGCATAAGGCATTGAGTGAGGTGTGCTCACTCAACACTCTCAATGCCAAGCATGCACGAAAGGCTAAAGAATTAGCAAAGGAAAAAAGCATTAAGTGAGGCTTGATCACTCAACGTTGTCAATGCCTAACGACAGAAAGATGGGCTAAGCATTTTGGCATTGAGTGAGGCCTGCTCACTCAATGCTGTCAATGCCTAGATAGCCAGAATTCTGTCTAAGTGTTTTGGCGCTAAGTGAGGCTTGCTCACTCAACACCAATGCTGCTGATGCTTGATTTTTGGCTAAGTCCATAGATGGTGACATCAGCAAGTCAACAAGTCAACCTTATTCAAATTATTAGTGACAAAGCTACAGTACATGTCAAAAGGCACTACAGAGCTACTGTATGACAGTTGACGTTAAAATAAGGTTGCAGCGACCCATCAATAGTGTGGGGCCCCCTACTAAAAGAGTTGTTGGGTTGAAATCAATAAAAGGAGAACCTTTTTACAGAAAAAGGAAATATTTATGTGCTTCTTCTTCATCTCCATTGTTGCTGTGACAAAATAACAGGAAGCTGAAGTTAGCAAGACTAAGAGCCTAACAAGTTAGATGTTTGTCTTCATCATCGACTACATCAAGATCAGAGCAGATCTATGAAGAGGAAAAAGAAAGTTAGCAGGTGCCATTTTCTATTTGCACATGCAAGTTCCTCAAAGATCTAGCTACTCAACTCTGAAGAATATTTACTAGAGGCCATAGAGAAGAAGTTAGGGCTGAACATCCTCAACCCAGGGAAGAAAAAAGAAGCAGAATAGTTTTTCTACAAGTTACTTCTAGCACAAGTCAAAGCAAGATCTGTATCCTTATTACTGTGAAGTAATTGAGCTGAGAATCTTTAAGCCCAGGTAGCAGTAAGTTTTGCTGCAGTCACTTCACATTTCTAGCAGCAAAATTCCCTGGTGCTGTGAATAAGAAGTTATGACTGAGTATATCTCTGTTCAAGTAAAGGCTAACTCAGGAAATATATTCCTGGAGTCAAAGTTAAGCTGAGTCTATCTTAGTCAGGGTAGATTGGCACAGAGAAATTTCTCTTTTGTCTAGTCAAGACTCACCAACCCACTTCCATCTTGTAGGATCCTCTTAGATCTGAGTGGTAGGATCATGTTTTCTCTAAGGTAGGATCCCTAGTGGATCTGAGGTAGGGTTGTTCTCCCAACCTGAGTGTAGGGACTTTGGCCTGAGCTAGGTGATTAGCTGATCACTGTGTTATAGGCCCTCGTTGCTAAGTTGTAAGTATTGGAGGAGACTGAGAGATCCTGAGGGATCAAAGGTGTAAGCTCTTTAAAGTAGAGTTTTGGAGAAGTGCCTAGTCCAACACGATTGTTAGATAGGTTGGAGGGAAAGTGGATGTACCCCAGTTAGGGGAACCACTATACATCTTGTGTGTGATCTTTGTGTTTGTTGTGTTGCGGGTTACTTATCTTGAAAGCAAAATCCAACCAACTAATAAAGCACCAAAAGAAAAGAAAATAATAGATAAGTCACTAAGGACTAAGAAACCTATTCACCCTCCTCTAGGTGATTTAGCTATCCTTGAAAATAAAGATTTTCAATACTCTCTGAATCAGAAATGTCAACTAATGGTCATAAAGGCTATTCTTCTAAGGAAAACGATTCTAACTTGATGGCTCAACATCAGGAACTTTTGAAAGATTTTGACAAATTCCGCAAGGTAGTTAAAAAGCAAGCAAAAGAGATTTCCTCCCTCAAGGCACTGGAAACAAGCCTGGAGGAGGAACTTGCAAAATTACATCCTCTCAAAGATGAAGTCCACTCCTTGAATGAGGAATTGAAATGTTTGGCTGAGATATAAAGCCTAAAGGAGAAATACTTAGATAAGCTAGAATAAAAGCTCTTGGTGGAGAGGAAACTTGTTGCAAGCTACTCCAAGCTTTGAACTATTCTCCCTCTCATCGATGAATTTTCCACTATAAAGAAGGGTAATGGTCTTTCCTAAATAGCTGAAAAAGGTAAGGCTGCTAAGAGAGCCGCCGGGGAAGGTAACGGGAAGGCACCTCAGTGTCAACCCTCCTTTAAGAATGTTATTTTCCCCAGGAACAAATATAAATCTGGAGGTCCTATGGGCACTTCGCTAGGCCTACCTATATAGAGCCTTAGAAGTGCTATCAAGGATGGACCAGTCCCCGAGACTTTGGGGCTAGTGTTTTCAAGTCTCCTTACGAAGAGATAACTCTAAAAGAAAATGGTCCTTTTGTTCATAGACCTAATTATAAGAAGGCACTGAAAGCCAAACATATTGTATCCATGGCTAAGGAGATTGAGAAGCCTTGTGTTTGCTGTAATCAGGAGACTTCCACATTCATGTTTGTAGCCCCTACTCGACCTCAAATTCCAAAGGTAAAGTAGGAGCAGAAGAGAATGTACAATAGATTTGACAGTTGGTGGTGCGACAAAATTGGTCATTTTGGCGCAGATTGTTGGTGTAACCATGCTAATTTTGAAGCTCCACGAGTTAACAGTGCGAGAATGACCACTTGCAATGTTAATGTTTCTAGTGGTGTCAAACTAATAAAGAACCTAAGACCCAAATATGTTTGGGTTCCTAAGGTAAAATGATTTATGGTTGCAGGTATGTCCAAAGGCAAATAAAACTCCGATCTGGTATTTGGACAGTAGATGCTCTCGGCATATGACTGGGATAAAAAGCCTACTGCAAGAATTCACCCCAGTAGAAGACGGACCAAAAGTTATCTTTGGAGGGTCTGATAGGGAAATTATGAAAGGCATTAGTATAATCTCCAACAACATAGTCTCTTTCACAGACATGGTTTATGTTGAACGATTACAACATAATTTGATAAGCATAAGTCAATTATGTGACAAAGGCTATATCGTTGAGTTCTACAAGGAGAAGTGCCTGATAAAATCATCTGCTAATTTGGAGACCGTCTAAACAAGCACTGGAGTTGAAATATCTTTTATTTAAATTTTCTATGTCTAGATAACTCTACACCATTATGCTTTTTGGCCAAAAGTAGTGTGTCTCTTTGTGACCAATGACACAAGAGATTAACACATATTAATTTGTAAACAATAAACTTGTTATATTCTCACAACATAGTGCATGATGCCCCCATCATTAAGTGCCTTCAAGAGAGTCCATGTCGCACATGCTAGATGGGTAAGTAGACAAGGGCTATCTTTAAGGGCATTTCTAAAAAAGATTCCTCTAGGAGTTTATACCTACTTCATATGGAATTATTCATTCCTATGCTAATTAACAGTTTAGGAGGTAAAGTATATACATTAGTAATTGTTGATGATTACTCTTGTTTTACTTGGGTGTTCTTTATGAAACATTAGTCAAACGCATTTGATTCTTTCTCTAATTTTGTTCAAAAAATCCAGAATGAATTGAACTGCTCAGTGGTCAAAATAAGAAGTGATCACGGAATAGAATTCGAGTCTTGTGGCATGACCGAATTTTATGGAAGTCAAGGTATCTCTCATGAATTTTCCACCCCGCATACTCCATAATAAAATACAGTTTCCGATAGAAGGATTAGAACCCTAATTGAAGTATGTACAACTATGCTGAATAACACTTCACTACCAGAGTACTTCTAGGCCAAAGCAGTCAATACAGCTTATCACATGCAAAACAGAGCTCTAATCATCAAAAACCATTGTATGACTCCCTATGAGCTATTGAAGGGCAGAAAACCGACTGTATCCGACTTTCGGATCTTTGGCAGTAAATGCTTTGTACTTTATAATAGGAAGTATTATCACATAAAGTTTAGTGATAAATGCTTTGAAGGTAATTTTGTAGGCTATAGTAGCCATAGTAAGGTATATTTGATTTTCAACAAGAAAATCCTGATAATATAGGAGTCTATTAATGTTGTATTTAATGAGACAAGATGCTCCATAGCAGCTCGTCTAGTATTGTTTGTGTAGATGTAGGTACCAAGTTCAAGGAACTAAGCTTGGATGAAGAAGTCAAGGAAGACACTCCAAGCTCAGTCAAGGTCGTTGATCCAAGTATGGTGGATGAAGAACAACTAGATGAACCAACCATAGAGGATACACCTGATGCAGTAGAACCTCCATGAGGAAGAGGAAGAAACCTAGTTTTCAGATACCTCAGAGATCACCCAGCTGATCAAATGATTGGAGAACCAGGCGACTGTGTTAGAACTAGAATAGGTACAACTAATGAGATATTACATCTTAGATTTTCGTCTCAGGTTGAGCCAAAGAAGTTTGAAGAAGCAAAAAAGGATGCCTCTTGGATCATGATAATGCAAGAGGAGCTCAACCAGTTCAAAAGGTGCAAAGTCTGAGAGTTGGTGCCCAGACCCAAAGGACAGAACATGATCGACACCAAATGTATTTTCAGAAACAAGCAAGACGAACATGGAGTTATTATCAAGAACAAAGCCAGGCTTGTAGCTCAAGGGTATAGACAAGACGAAGGTATCGACTTCGATCAAACCTTGCTCTAGTTGCCAAACCTGAAGCGATCAAGTTATTTCTTGCGTACGCTTCCCTCAAAGGCTTCAAGGTATATCAAATGAAGTAAAATTGGCATTCCTCAATAGGAATTTGAAAGAGGAAGTATACGTACCACAAACCCCAGGTTTTGTCAACTTTACTTTTCCTTAATACGTTTATTTTCTTAATAAAGCTCTTTATTGCTTAAAACAAGCTCCCCGAGCTTGGTATTAGACATTGTCTAGCTTTCTTCTTGAGAACAAGTTCACAAGAGGAAAGATAGACAAGACATTATTTCTTAGGGTAATAAAAGTCAAGGTTTTGCTAGTGAAAATCTATGTCGATGACATTATTTTTGGCTCTACGGAAGATAACATTTGCAAGAAGTTTTCCAAACTTATGCAAGGGACGTTTGAAATGAGCAATATGGGAGAGCTGAAGTATTTCTTAGGACTTCACGTGAAACAATTTAAAGGTGGAATTTTCAACTCTTAAACGAAGTTCACCAAAGAGTTACTTAATAAATTCGGAATGGGGAACTCAACCTCGATAAAGACTCCAATGGGTTCAACTATGTCTCTGGATAAGGCTGAGAAAGGGAAACAATTTGATCAAACCAAGTACAGAAGCATAATTGGATCCTTGCTCTACCTCACTACTAGTAAATCCGACATAATTTTTCAAACATGTGTGTACAGTAGATTTCAGGTGAACACAAAGGAATCTCATTATGTCATTGCAAAGCAAATTTTAAGATACCTTAAGGGTGCACAAAATCTTGGCTTATGGTACCCAAGAAGTAATGATGTCGAGCTAATTGGATTTTCAGATGATGATTTTGTAGGCAACAGGGATGACAGGAAAAGCACTTTCGGGACCATACAGCTGACTCACCGAACAGTCCTCCTAACGATTCCTCTTCCATCACTGTTCATCGTCTTCCTCTGATCGTACTGCTCTCATTCTTCATCGATTAGGTCAGTGCTAGCCATAGCACACATTCCAGTAGAGTTCTCCCGCCAATTTCTTCCAGAGCTTTTATCCAGAAAACTCTTTCCTCATTGATTCCATCCATGATAGCAATTAAGTTCTAAGTCGACAGTTCAGTCTAGAGCCGAATCCTCAGTTTTAAGATTTCTATCCTCCATGGCTCCTCGAAGCACCAGCGGCTTACTAGGTGGTAAAGAATTGGTTCGTAGAGGATTTGCCTCTGCATCCGATGTGTTCAGAAATGTTATCCTCATGTTGGAATCTGTCGGCCTTTCCTTTGTATTAGAACACCCATGAAAAATTCTAGACAAAGATGTCCTAGAATTCTTATAAAATGATAAACTCTGCAGGGAGGATTCTGTGATAAAGAGAAAAGTTCGATAGATAAAGGTTAAAGTTAAAGATTCTCTCCTCACATGGCTTTTGAGGCTTCCAACATGTGTTGAGGCTTATCATCTCGAAGAGGAAGACTTCACTAGAGCCATGCTCTTCCGTGGTCTGCCTAAAGCTACTAAGGCAGTGAAACGCAAAGGCATTAATAAGGAAGGAAAGTTCTTATCAGATATCATCGGTAAAGTTTTCCTATGCAAGACAGGATCGTATGATTATCTATCTTCAGAGATGTTCAAGATCCTGGTGGCTATTATCTGTAGGAAGAAACTGGATTGGGGTGCGGTTCTGTTTGCTAAGATCAAACACAGTCTCAAAACTCCCAACTTTGGAAGGATTATCATCTTGTTCTTGAACCGAATGGATGGAGACAAGTTTGATATGACCAAAGGTGTGCCTATCCATCACCTAAAGAAAATCGACTCTTCTATATTCTCGAGGTGGGATAAGAGGATCTAGAGGCCAGGAGAGCCAGAGATCTACTTGAGGTAGAGGAAGAGGTTGTTCCTGCTGATAGGATTCCTACTTCCACCCCCAGGGAAACTCCTGATAGATTGAGTGCAGGAGTTGAGGGGGAGACAGTCGATACACAAGCGGCTACTGAGTCAGTGCCCTTGAGTGTTCCTTCAATTCAAGTTCAGGATGTCCTAATCTACTCTGAGCCAGAGACACTAGTCCCAGCTGCGGATGTTCCAGTTTCAGTGTTAGTGGCGGCTACTATAGTTATAGATGAAGAGACAATTGATCTGCTCTCTGAGGTTGCTGTTATATGCTAGGTTACTGTTGTTGAGATAGTGGCTAATGTGCCCGAGGATAAGACTATTTATGGCATTCTAATCCCTGATATTGAGATTGATGATGTTGTTGTTGATAATGTTTTGGATGATACTGCTTATGAGGTGGATGAGCTAGTAGATGATACTGCACTAGATGTTGCTGATTATGCGATTGATGAGGATGTGCTTGGAGCTGCTGATATTGTAAGTGATTCCTTTGTGCTCACTATGCTAGAGAATCTACTTACACCTCTCCCAAATGTACTACCAGTAAAGTCTAAGGGGTAGCAGAGCTATCCTTCTATCTCCATACAAACAGAGTTAGACAGATTCATGTGAAAGATTCAGATAAGGATTGTTGCAATCCCAGGTGGACCTCAAATAGAGGAGGTAGATGTTATTGACTTGTTTGATGAGAAAGGAGATGCTGAGCTGCACCCTCCTGTCCTAGAAGCTACTACTCCTGAACTCCTTTAAAAAGCTACTATTGATCCCATAGAAGAGTCCTCCAGTGACTCCAAGGGAAGTGCAGACCCCTTCACCCCTCCTAATGTTCAGGCTATTGATATACCGTCTACTAGTGCAGAGGCATCTATTATGAAGACGATAGAAGGCATGATGGACAAACAGCAAGCCCATTTTAATCGTTCCTTGAGGAATGTTATGAAGAAGGTTAAAGACACTGAGAAAGATTTGAACAATGGCCTTGCAACTGTTAAGGTGTGTTTTGACAAATTAGATGCAATCTTGGATTCCTGGTTTGTGTAGGGTTGTGAAGCACTTGTTCATAACATGGCCGGCCTGAAAAGTAACTTGGAGGTGCTTTAGAATGTTGATAAGAGTGCAATGACCATGATTGATGCTCACAATAGATCAATGGCTCATTTTGACATGATGATGGAAACTTATGCCAATGCTATAGTTGTTGAAGTCAGAAAGGGGGAGGATGCCTTAAAAGCAAAGCGAAAGATAATTCTATGGGTAGATAATCACCTTGAGGGGGGGGGGGTGAATAGGTGTCTTTTTAAATTACTCTTTCAGATCTTCATCAATTAAGAAATCTTGCAGTTACAAAAACTTGATCACAGCACAAGCAACAATAGATCACATCACATAGTACACAGTGATTTTATAGTGGTTCCCCTATCTAGGGACATCTACTTTCCCCCTTCTTCCTCACGAGCAATGTGCTAGATGAGGTATATCTCTTCCTCTTTAACTCAGATCCAAAGATCTTACTAGCTCAGTTTTTGTGAAGAAACATACACTTAGACTAACAGATCTTACCTCAAAGATTCTCCCAATCTCCTACCTCAGGTGCCTCAAGAACCCTACCTCAACCTTTATAAAATAGGACTACAATTCAGTGATTCTCTCAAACCACCTACCACAGGTCCCTCAAGAACCCTACCTTAGCCTTTATAAAATAGGCTAATAACTCAGAGAAAAGATCTCCTACCCACTCAGATCTCAAGGAGATCTTACAAAATATAGAGGTAAAACAAAATAGTAATTTTTGGAAATAGAACTTCTGTAATCTTACTTATCTGTTAGCACAGATTCTTCAATTCAGCAGCAATAAATTTCTTCTTAATAAAATGGCTGGCTAAAAAGTTGCTTCACTGGATCTGCAATCTTCTTGATGTTGATCGGCTTGATTACCTTGAAGAAATTGTTGATCAGATCCACCTTAATCTTCAGATCAACTTTGAAAAAGGATATGGAGATTTTCTTGAAGACCTCCGTCTTCTTCCTCCTTCTCGAGTTGAAAATAGAATCAGAATTTCTATTGGCTTTTTCAATTCTGTCTTGTGTGTATTTTTGTATAGACAACCCTTTTATTTATAGCCTACGTGGATGGCTACCTACTGGTCAAAGACATCAACAATTGACATCATACTTCAAAGTTCTCCACAAATCTATTTCTTTCGAAATATCTCATTACTATAGATGACATAACAGTTCTGTCTTGTCTTGACACTTCTGTGTTGACTCTGGACTTCTTCAGAAACATAAGTGTCGAGATGGTCAAAGTGTCTCGACACTTGTGTTGATATATCTTAGTAGTCTCGACACACTCTTGCATGGAAGAATTTTCTATTTGAAGCTGAAAGTGTTGAGACAGTTGACTTGTCTCAACACTATTGTTGTATGTGTCGACCTCTTTTAATTTTGCCTAGTGTCATGATAGTTGGATTGTCTCGACACACTCTGTCTGTTGTGTTGACAATTCGATCTATTCTTTAATCCATCATTGTGTCGATACAGTTGATTTGTCTTGACACAATTTTACTTTGAGTAAATCCCTATCTTCATTGTGTCGAGACAATTTTGTTGTCTCGACACAACTACTTTCATTTATATAGTGTCAAGTAAGCTGACTCATCCCGATATTGCTGATATAATATTCAAGGTGTCGAGTTAGCTTACTTATCTAAACACTGCTGACTTAGTCTTCAAGGTGTCAAGTTTGCTTACTTGTCTCGACACAGCTGATGCAAAGGTGTCGACACATTTGCAAGTGTGTCGACACTTTCGTACATAGCCATTTTATGTACTGTAGGATGGTGAGTGAAGACCGTACTGACTTCACTCGGCACTTTGCCCACTCTACTCGACGCTTTTGTACTTAAACAATTTTTCTTCAAAATCTTGTTTTCTTCTTGTGTCCACCTATCCAATCAACATGAAGTAGGCAACCTGCATACATAAATTGAAACATATATCAAATACAATCATGTGTATATCATTGAGTTAAAAGGGGCTTCTTCAAATCAATTACATTATGTCCAATATACCCAACAATCTCCCCCTATTTGGAGAATTCATAACACCAGATCAATGATATACACTCCAAAACCAAAGTAGAGAAGTGAGATAGAGCAGTGATGCAACTATGGTACTCATCTCAAACTTGCTTTGCATAAGTTTGGCAAACCTAGTGCAAAGTGACACATTAGTATAACCAAATATAATGTCATCAACATATATTTATACAAGGATGGTCTTGCCTTTAACTTCCTTGAGGAATAGTGTTTTGTCTATTTTCCCTCTTGAGAATTTATTCTCTAGAAGGAACTTAGACCTTGCTGGAACTCCAATTTTGATTTGGGCAAGGATTACTATTAAGATGCTTAGATTGAACAAATATGTATATTCTGGGTCATAGGTTTTTCCAGGGTTATTTCCTTAGAAGATTTCCATAGTTCAAAATTCAGATCGACGAAAGTTGAGTGCAGTTCGACGAAAGCCGATCTCAGCTCAACGAACTCAGAGTTGAGCTCGACAAAAGCTGAGCTCCAATCTCAGCTCGACGAAATCCAAGCTCAGCTTGACTAACTCTGAGCTTAAGTAGACAAATGAAATCTTTAGCTCGATGAACTCCAGGCTCAAGTTGACAAAATACAGGTTAAGTTCGACGATTTCTAAGCAGTGTTTAATGCAGTTATTTTAAGCAAAAGCAGATCAGATTCAGGATAAATCTCAGGCTATCATATATTATGAAGACAAAATATTTTAATGGGATTAATTTCAGGTAGTTATGACTCTGACATTTAATGCAATATATTCTAACAAATATAGCCGTTTAGAGGCTGAAAGACTTAATTCAAGAGCCTAAGCACCTAGAGGGGGGGGGGTGAATAGGTTCTTAATTTTTCCTTTAATATTTTAGGCAACTATACAGATCTTGCTTGGTACAAACAAAATAAAACACAGCACAGAACATTCACAGTACAGAGAACACCAGATATATAGTGGTCCCCAAGATATGGGTATGTCCACTTTCCCTCATTGCCTATCCAGTAGAGTACTGGATTCAACCTAACTTCTTTCCACTTTCTCAGATACAAAGATCCTACAACTCAGAACCAAAATGATTCCTACACCTCAGACTTTTGCAAGTCCTACCTTAGATTCTTCCCAGAATCCTACTCAGGCCTCAGCCCAATCTCAGACCTTATCTCTAGGCTTACAACTCAGACTTCACAAGTCTTACTACACAAGCTCACAGGACTAACTCAGCCTTTATAATTATAGGCTTACAACTCAGATCTATAATAGATCCTATAAGAAATTGTATAATAAAACAGATATAAAAGATATCAGTAGATAAATCCACCTATTGATGTTGTTCTTGATCAGTTCTTGATCTTCAGTCCCAACCAGACTTAGCTGTTTCAAAGCTTTTTGATAGAAAAAAATAAGGTTGGACTGTTCTTGATGTAGAAGTTGATTCACTGTCAGCTCCTTTCTTGATTTCAAAATGAGATCTGATTTTTCTATGCAGAATGTTCTGGATCTGCCTTCTTAAAAGGTTTCCCCTTTATTGTTGTGAATTTTCTTTCTCTTAGTTGATGGATTTTATGGCCTTCACTCTGTTGTTGTTATTCGTTGTTAAGGATCAACCCTTTATATAGAGATTCCTTATGGTTACCGGCTGATTAGGTTTGTAACAACCTTCCGATAGTTCTAACAAAGGTGTCAGACCTGTTGGTAATGACAGCTGTCGACCCACCAGTCATGATAGTTGATTCCTTAGAGATTCTACAACTCGGCACAATCCACCTAGCAATCTGCTTCACATGTGTCTACACAAGTAGACAAAGTGTCGACATAAGTCTTGATGATGTCGACACAATACTCCAAGTGTCGACATAGTCATTCTTCTGATCCTTGACACATCTTTTATTTGTATGTGTCGACACAAGTCCAGTGTGTCGACACAACTGCTCCTGGTCTTGACATAACTGTTGGGTGTCGACACAGCCTCTGCTTTAGGTGTCGACACAATCCTTGCCTCAGGTGTCAACATAAGTCCTGCTATAAGTGTCGAAACAATTCCTGCCTTTGGTGTCGACATAGCTTCTGGGTGTCGACACAGTTCCTGGGTGTCGACACAATTTCTGGGTGTCGACACAAATCTGGCTTCTGGTGTCGACACAACTTCTTGTTCTGGTGTAGACACAACTCTTAGGTGTCGACACAAAGCTTTGCTGCTGGTGTCGACATAAGTCCCGTGTGTCGACACAATTCTTCACAAGTGTCGACATTTGTACTCAGAATATTTTTCTTCCATTCCTTAACCCTGCACAAGTAAACTTAAACATACATCAAAAACATATAGATGTATATCATTGACTATGGTGAATCTTCTCCAAATCTTGTACATACTTCTATTGTACCAAACAATCTCCCCGTATTTTGAGAAGTCACAACCTAGTCAAAGATATACACCAGTCAAGATAAAACACATAAGACATAGATGTACATTCATTCCAGTGCAAGTAAACATTCAAAACATGTAAACAATCTAAAATAAACAGTAAAACCTATTTTATTAAGCAGAAAATATTTGTTTTACTTGTTTTCTCTTAGAGCAAAAATCAAAAAGTTACATTATTTCTTATCATAAGCCTATCTATCCTAAGATTTGCTAGGCTCCCTTATTACAATGCCTTGACCAGACTTTATGTTTGCCTTCACAGCTTGTTCTGTATCTTCAGCAGGCTTCTTACCTTTAAGATCCTTTTTCTTTAGTTCTTCGCTTTTATTCTTTTCCTTTCAAAGTAGTGAAAGGGCTTAGGAAAATACATGCTGGGCTCTATAGCATTTGTTGGTAGCTTCCCAGCTTTTGCTCTCCTCCTGTGCTGAAGAATGGCTTCCTATTTAGCTTGATATTTATTCCACTCCTGCTCTGAGTACCACTTACCCCTATCATAGGTCTTATCCTTAACAGCCTTCCATGCAGTCAGAATAATGTTCCTTGATGTAGGGCTCCAATGCTCAATGTCCGGTTTTAACACAGCCCGTTCTCTGAATCTCTTCATAGATAGAAATTCTTCCCTTTGATCTTCTTTGGCAGCCTCTGACATTTCAACTTTCTCAAAGATCACATTCTGTGCCTCTTTTGGAGGGTTGTACATTTTCGGCACTTGGTCATGAACCATTTCAAAATTAGCAAGAGGATATATAACCTAAGCAAACTTTTGGCTGATCTCCTTCAATATATGCAGGTTGTATTCTAGATTCAGCCATATTATCATCATCACAAAAAGGAGGGAATCAAAGAGTAGCTCTGATGGTATTGGAAACCCTTTGGCATGCTCAAAACTAGATTGGACTAACACTCTATCCCCCTTTAGGACTTCTATTTCAATATGATCTCTGAGATCATCCTTGTGAAATCTTACCTGACCTTCCAGATGATCAATCCCATCTCTATAGTAGACCCCAAATTTATGAATTAGAGTGGTAATAGCTGTTTGGGTAGCCTCTATCGCCGTTTTGACAGCACCTAGATCAGTCTCAATTAGTTTTGTAACTTCTGTTTTGACAGCAACAGATAGTGCTGCAATCTTTGTGAGAATTTCCTTATGAGAATCCGTGAGATTCTCATATGTTCTAAATTGATTTTCAAAGATATGGGCTTGTTTCCTTGCCATATCAGCTGCTTTAGTTTTCAGTTCCTACTGCTGAGTGGCCAGATACAGAACTGCATGTCCTCCTTTCTCAAAGCAGTCTGTCATTTATTTCTTGTGCAGACTCACTTCAAATCTGATTGACTTGATGTGCTGAGCTAGCTGGTTTTGAAGCTCTTTATGAGTTTCAACCACATACTTTTCAAGAGCTGTCCTTTGTGCATCTAGTTTTAGTTTCAATTGGACCATCAAGGAATTAAAGTCCATACTTGGAGCTGGAGGTGGTGTGGCTGTTTGTAAGGCCCTCTTATAGCCAGAGCTTCTCTTCTTCATTACAGTAAGTTTCCCTTTCTTGGCCAATTTGCTTCTTCATCATCAGAAGATGAACTTTCTATGTCAGCTGTCTCATTGTTTGCAGTTTTCTTCAGCAATTCCTCCCCCTCAGTCTCTGGTAGTTCTTTGTCCTGTGGTTGTTGCTCCCCCTCAGTCCTTACTGCTGGTGAGTCAGGGAACAACTCCTCCAAGGTTACCTCCTGCAACATTTGAATAAGAGGAATAAGATTAGTTGGTAAAATACAAGGTTTTCCCTGGACTTCCATGTCCTTGTCCAGTGACCTTTCTAGGAAGGAGATACTTACTTGCCTAATCTGAGCAGTATCCTTCATATGCACCTCAGGTTCCTCTTCCTCTACATGCAGTAGTGCTTCCTATTTATATCAAAGACTATATCCATCACAGTATAGGCTGCTAATTCACTGTCTAGTGTAGCAGCATCATTTACTCCCCCTTGACCAGGTAGATCAGTATGTATAGTATCTTGTACAGTTGGTGTAGTGTATTCTCCCCCTGGAGTAGAGATTCTTTGTTTCTTTGGGAGCATACAAATGTCAACTTGTCCTTATGCATCTTGCTGTTGTTTCTTGTCTTCATCAGAATTGAAGACCACTTCTTCTTCTAAATCACTAGATGATTCTTCATGTGGAACAACTTTCTTCTTCTTCTGTATTGTTTTGGTCTATTTTTGAGGAGTAGCAACCTCCTTAGTCAACACCCTATCCCATCTTGATAGAATCCTGGTGGCCATTCTTCTCATATGATTGATTTTTATACTAGGAAGTTGGCTCATTACTTCTGGTATTACAGGTGATAGGCATAGACTCAGAATTCTCCCCAGGTTCGGTTTCTTGATACCTTCACATAACTTGTGAAATATTATGGTTGTCCAATCAGTCTTAAGCTTGAAAATGATCCTGGTCATCAGGTGGAACATGGTGGCTGAGATTCTATCATGTCCACCTATTTTACACAGTATGACCTTCCCTATAATCTCAGAAAGGAACTTCCCTTGTGAATTCATCCCATTTTGATTGATAGATGATTCTATCTTAGTATTTCGATTTAACCCACACCATTTTAAGGCCTCCTTGATCATAGATGGCTGTATGTCATCTTCTTCCTTAACCTTTGGGAGTTGGAGTTCTTTTCAGATTATTTTTAAGGTAATTTTCACTCTGGTATCTTGAACATTAGCTTTCATCTTCTTCCCGTCTGCGTCTGTAGTTGCAGAAGAATAAATTTCAAGAACTTCTTTCTCCCATATCTTTGTTGGTTCAGAGATCAAGAACTCCAAACTGATTTCTGAAATTAGGGCAATTACTCCCTGAATCTCCGGTGATGCTATTGTGAACCCACCACTGACCAGCTCATATCCTTCGTTCACCTTATCTTCTAGATGAGGCGCCATTACAGGAAAAGTGAGATGGAGGTGAAAAGGAAAGATGATTCTCGTCGACACACGGTGCAGAGCCAGGAAATCATAAAGCGTAGTCGATGAGATTTTGGCTTCACCTATTTATATTCTAAGTGTAAAGGGGAGTTCAAGAGACGTGCCTTAGCACTAGGACAAGTCGACAAAATCTTATATGTGTCGACAAAATAAGGGTAGGTCTCGACAATACTGAGGTTTAGTCGACACATGTATATGTCGACATACTTATGTTAGTGTCGACTTAGATGTCGACATGTCTCGACATAGAGTGTCGACTTTGAATTTTGTGTGTCGACACAAAAATCAGCTAGCTGAAAGTCTCGACATAGTTGTGTCGACACCAACTCTTGTGTGTCAACACTAAAGTCCTCTAGTTATATGGTCTCGACATAGTTGTGTCGACACCTATTCTTCAGTCGACAGACACAGATCTTATTTTTGTGTCGACACATCTGTTTTCTTTGTCGACACAACATACTAAGAGTGCCGACATAAGGTTTGCTTGTATCGACATAAACTTGGTACTTAGCCAAATTTCCTATGAAAACATGAGCTTACATGTTCTACTAAAGGTAGCTTGTGCTAACGAAATCTAGATTCAATATACCTAATTCAATTTTAAAATAATTGAATTTAGTTTCACCCAGAGGTTTTGTAAAAATATCAGCAATTTTATTATTTGTATTCACAAACTCTTGACTAATATTTTATTTTTCTACATGTTCTCTGATGAAATGGAATTTAATTTCTTTATGCTTTATTCTACTGTGTGATACACGATTCTTAGCAATAGAAATACCACTAGTAGAATCACAGAATAGTGGAATTCTACTTACCTTGATGTCATAATCTTCTAGTTGGTGCTTTATCCACAATAGTTGTGTACAGCAGTTGTCTAAAGCTACATATTCTGACTCAGATGTTTATATAGCTACACTGGTCTGCTTCTTGCTAGACTAAGACACTAGTCTTCCTCCTAGGAATTGACAGGTTCCTGTAGTACTTTTCCTGTCTTCTTTGCATCCTACAAAATCTGCATCTAAGAAACCAGTTAGTGTTAAATCTCTATTCTTAGGGTACCAAAGACCTAGATTAGGTGTGCCCTTGAGATATCTCAAAATCCTTTTAACTGCAGTATGATTAGATTCCTTCGGGCATGCTTGGTACCTGGCACAGACACATGTTGCATACTTGTTGTCAGGTCTACTAGCAGTCAAGTAGAGTAGGGAGCCAATTATCCCTCTATACAAAGATTCATCAACAGGTTTCTCTGCCTCATCTTTGCCTATAGGCATACTTGTTCCCATTGGAGTTTTCATGGCTGAAGCTGAGTCCATCCCATGCTTTTTAATCAACTCCTTAGTGAACTTAGACTGAGATATGGATAGTCCATTATCAGTCTTTTTGACTTGAAGTCCCAAAAAGAAATTCAGTTCACCCATACTGCTCATTTCAAACTTCCCTTGCATAAGTTTGGCAAACTTCATGCAAAGGTTGTTCTTAGTAGATCCAAAGATAATGTCATCAACATATATTTGGACTAAGATTATCTTTCCTTTGGATTCCCTATAGAATAGAGTTTGATCTATCTTTCCCCTTGAGAATTTATTCTCAATAAGGAAAGCAGACACGGTTTCATACCAAGCCCTGGGGCTTGTTTCAAACCATATAGGGCTTTCCTAAGCCTATATATATATTCAGGATAGTGAGGATCTACAAAACCTGAGGGTTGTTCAACATAAACTTCCTCTTTCAAGTCACCATTTAGAAATGCTTACTTCACATCCATTTGAAATACCTTGAACCCTTGATAGGCAGCATAGGCTGTAACTTCACATTTCCGGCTAGACCCCTAGGAGTCGATTGGTCGCGATAGAACCCTAGGAAGCCCAAAAACTGAAATAAATCGACCGAGATTTCGGGTCACGGGTTGGTCATGCCCGTGACCGACCCATCACGCCCGTGACCTAGGGGTGACTCCTTCGATGATCGTCGATCTCAGGAAGACGATCGTCGGGCACAGAATTTTCAACCCGGCCCTGTCACGCCCGTGACCAAGGTGTCACACCCGTGACGAAGGGAGTGACCCCCCATTCGGTGATCGTTGATCTTAGCGCGACGATGGCCGAGCGCGGAATTTGCCTCATGACCCTGTCACGCCCGTAACCAAGGTGTCACGCCCGTGACCTAGGATGTGACAACCCTTCGACGACCGTCGATCTCAGTTCGACGATCGTCGACCTCAGAATTTGCCATTCGGTCATGTCACGCCCGTGACCAAGGTGTCACGCCCGTGACCTAGGGCGTGACCACCCTTCGATGACCGTCGATCTCAGTTCGACGATCGTCGACCCCAGAATTGGCCACCCGGGCCTATCACGCCCGTGACCTATGCGTCATGCCCGTGACATTGACCGAAACGACGGTTCAGGCCCGAAATTATTCTAACACGCGTGGTAATAAATGATGGTGTGGGAAGTTACACCAGGAGTAATTATGGGTCGTTTCCTACTATAATTTCTTAATAAAATAAGGAGATGTGGTCCAATAGGAAACCGCCAACTGGACATACCTTTTTATCTTCCACCGTTTCTTATCCCTTCACCGAAACCGAAATGTTATTAAGAGGAGCCTTTATGACCATTAAGGCTTTACCCTTTCACCTCCCCACTTGCTGACTTATAAAAGACCTCTTAGAGCAAGATGAGAAGGTTACACTCTTGACCAAACGGATTCAGATCTTTGTTCATGCTGTAAGAGAAGTTCGGCAACGCCACCACTGCGCCACGGCACCCCGTCGTTCATCTCGCCTCCAAACCGCGAACAAGATCCTCCTCTGCTTCTTCTTTCATGGGTAGATCTTAGGATTCTTAGAAAGGAAGTTCGTGCTCAACGGAGCCGGACCTATCTCTCGTTTTCATGGAAAACCATGAAAAATGTATTTTTGAATTCGCCGAAAACCGCCACCTCCGTTGGCCAAACCACCGCCGACCGATAGCCATCACCTCAACGGAGGTGGTGGTGGTGGTGGCCGGCTAGGGAAGTGACCGGACGACCGGTGATGGATCGCGAAAGAGCTACAGGATATATGAGTTTCTGTGTTCTGGTTTTTTGGGTTCTGTAGAAGATGAACAGTAAAAGCTGTTTATAATATATAAATTATGTAAATAATTTATAAGGAAAATATACTTAGATGAGCACATTTTGATGCTGCAAAACGAGGCACTTAGAAGCCGTTTTAGGAAAAATGACCAGTCACGAAAGTTGTAGCCATTTAAGTCTAGTTTAACTTAAAATTGATTTCAACTCGTTTGAGTAAGCGGTTTGACCGCAGAACCCGTTTTTGTGGAGGCTGTACCTAGAGTTGGGTAGAAATTAAAATGGATGCCCACTCTTCGTCCCGTGTCCAAATGACCTGAAATTTTGGCAGGGGGTTAACCTTAGCTATATCTAATGGCAGACCAAAAATGGGAATTTTTGGAGATACTTTGCCTAAAGTTTTTGTTTTAATTTAATAAACTTAGAGGAATTTATTTATGTAGTTAAATGACCTCCAAACCCTCCCAAATTTTGGGGAGTGGTCCCTGGCTATAAAACTTTATTCTGTACAAATTTTCAGCTCATTTGGATGAGTTTTGGATAGGGTGTCACCTATTCTTAACTAGGCAAAGTGAGGCATTTTTGAGTAAAAAGTGCACGAGAGGTTAGAATAGTCATATCACCTCTACTGAGGCTGATATCTTGACCACTGATTTGTAAGGGTTATTATAACCCACTTGGAGAAAATGGTGTGGTTTAGGGTTGGTTTATCCTAGGATCCAAACTCAAACCCTAGATGGAGGGTTTTGAGGGTTGTGAAGGATATGGCGGCAATTGCTCTTGTATTACCTTGAAACTCTGTAGAGTTGATATTAGCACAATAATAATCGTCTGGATGGAACCTTGGAGAATTTGGAGGCAAGTAGATGCCTTAAAACCCTAACCTTAGTTTTAGGGTAAAATATCAAATAGGTAAAACCAGTCACTAAACCTTACTTAAAAGCTGTGAAATTCGGGTAAAGTGAGTTTTGGATCAGGTAGAACTTATAGCAATTTTTCTGGAATTTTATGTTGATTATTGCTAGCACTTCATTTGTAAAGCTTGTTATGTTCTTAAATGATGTTTTAATTGTTTAGAAATTTTGTTCATTAAAACCTCATGAAATCTTCGAGGTAAATGTTTTAGGTCAGAGTAGTTGCCCCTGAATTTTTGTATGATTTTTAGTTGAGTAATTCTAGTACTTCATTCACAGATGTTAGAAAGGGGTTTTATGGTTTAAAAATTAATTATGGATGATATACTTGTTGGAAAATTATGAAACCTGGCCAATGTTATTTTGAATGTCTTATCTGCTTAGTATAATTAATTTACAATTTCTGGATGGATATTTTCTGTACTTGATTCATAAATAACAAAAGATAGAGATTAATTTCTAAAATAGTTTTTGCGCCTTTTTGATGATAGAAAAATTGTGATACTTTGGATTTACCTTATTTAAATAACCTACTAATTATTATAAAATTTGTTGGACATCTTGCATGAGAACTTAGGGTAGTTCATGTTCAAACTAGTAGCCCTTGGGATTTTCGGGAAAATTAATTAAATGTCAGATAAATTAGGAAAATTACCACATTCTGGATTTAGGCCATTTATATCCTGATAAGTCTCCAGTAAATAATTAAGGGCATTTGGATAAGTTTGGGATCGTTGCATAACCAGTTCGTCATATAGTCTAGGTCGGTCTGCATATAGCAAATTTGTGAATTGCAATAGGACATGATCCGAGAAAGTCATTGGAGTTAATCATTTTGTCTGGGTGGACAATTGAGGAGGAAATCACAATAGGAAGATATGAAGAGTAGAGAGAAGTTGTGGTAGCTAGAGATAAGAGGTGCTCGGGTACGACGAAAGATCGTCCACCCCGGTGGGAATGGAAGAGTCTTAATACTCTAGGGTTAGATCTAAAGTAACAAAAAGGGGATCGGGTTAAGGGAGATCAACCAATAACAATAAGTGCCTTGCGAAAGGGAACTTCGGGCCGTAATGCCGCCGTCTTGGTTCCTAGTGCCCCTTGAGAGCCCTTCACGGGGTATATCAGGGGCAGTCCTGGGCTAACGTAAACTGTAATAACAAACCGACAAGAGTAACTTAGTAACTAGGGCTGCACCTTTCACAAACACTGTTGGCACAGGAAGATTGATGAGAGCTTCGGCTCGGTTGGTTAAGAGACGGACGAGATGGTCCGGGGAGCTTCGGCTCGGTTGGTTTGGAGACGGATGTTTTGGTCCGGGGAGCTTCGGCTCGGCTTTTGTGTGTTTACGATTAAACTTGCATGTGCATAAAAAGGAATGAAAAATTAGGTGGTGGGTCTTCGGTATTGGAGGGTCGATGCACCGACGCCGATACTCTGACTCGGCAAGTGTGGTTAGCACTTTGCCAACAGAAGTCCGGTGCGCCAGCCGGCAAGAGTACTCAGGCGTCCGCTTAGTGCACCAAGCGTTGAGGCGTACGATAGGTCTGACCGGTAGTGCTTTACTGGTTTAGAGGTGGGCGAGGCCCAACCCACCGCTTTCGTCTGCCACTACGGAGGTATCCTGGAAGGTAACGGCTCCAAAAGGGGGAACTAAAGGTCTATGTGCACAGAGTCGGGTGTGTGAGTTGCACTTGCATGTTTCATCATACCCACTTGCATGTCATAGCATAATCGATTCATTTAACCCTGACACCTAAAGTATAAGTGGTATGGGACGCTTATACGTTAGGACCTGCAAAACGACCCCTTGGTCTATAAGCTTGTGTGGGCAAGTTTATAAATCAAAGGTTAATTTCAATATATATACATGCTGTTGTTTGATAACTGACACCCCAACGTATAAGTGGTATGGGACACTCTATACGATGGGAGCCTTGCAGAAGATCCCTTGGCTTATGCGCTTTCGCACATAAGTTAAGGTTACCTTTCTTACTTTCTGTTTCTGTCATATTATTATAGAATTGCTAGATTAGTTCCGCTGTCATTTGTTTCTTGATTAAATCTCCACCATCATGTCCTTCCCTTTCTTCCTCTCCGCTCGGTACTTAGGAGCCATGGGGGAAGGGGTAAGGGATGATAGGGCTTAGTCTTTATGACTAACGGTTTTCGAACCGCATCATTTAGGGGATCGTGGAGCCCAGCATGGAGGAGCGGCCCCAGAGACCGGTGCGCTTGGAGATGGGGCAGTCTAGCTCCGGAGTTCATACAGCCGGGACCGTGAGTCTCGACCCTGAGTAGTTTCTATTTTAGCTTCCGCATGAGAGATTGTAGTGAGGAAATGATGTATCGGGCATATGCCCGCATTATAGTACTCTGATTATTGTTATTCTGTGGACACTCCCTTCGTGGAGATTTTATTTTATATATGTGATTTACTTTCTGTGGACTTGCTCTTACTTCAATTATTGTGCTACATTTCTGTGATCGAATTGGCCGGCAGAATCGGCGCCTTGTGGTGATGACCCTTCAGGACGTGAAGGTGTCACCGCAAAGCGGCGACTCTGAGCCTAAGACCCCGGGTTTTAAAAAGAAAAAAAAAGGTGGTCTTACAAGTGGTATCAGAGGCGAAACATCGATCAGAAGAAAGTAGCAGTCCACAAACCCTGGGTCACCCCCGCGCGAGTTTAGTTTGGGGACAAACTAAGCAGCGGAAGCAGTGGTGTGCCCATGTGGGGATCACATATAAATTGTCCACCTTTATGTAATATTTGAACGTTTTCTCAGTATGTGTTTTTGTTACGGAGCCTCCAGCACAGCCTACGCCACAAGGTAGAGTTCAATAGGCTCAGGATGTTGCACCACCCCCACCAGTCCCCACTCCTTTCCTTCAGTCAGACATGGGACAGACTCTGACTGCCATCCTAGAGGCTTTCAGGGCCCAGCAGGTTCCGGTCCCGCAGCCAAATCCGGGGACCAACTGGCTAAGCATCTTCCGGGGTCTTTCTCCCCCGTCCTATTTGGGGACAGAGTCGGCAGTTCGGACGGAAGAGTGGCTGGATATTATGTACGAGATGCTGACCGGGATATGGTGTCCCTGGGAGGAGAGGGTGGCTCTGGTTGTCTCTTGCCTGGAGTCCCATGCAAAGAGGTGGTGGAAACGCTGTTGGACACGACATTTGCCGATAGGGAGGTTGCGGAGGTTACCTGGGAAGAGTTCAGGGCCGCACTGCTGGAGCATTTCATTCCGCAGTCGGCCAGGGATGAGTTGGAGGAGCGGTTCTTACAGCTAAAGCAGGGCACCCGGACCATGGTGGAGTACCATCGAGAGTTCGACCATCTGGCTCGATACGCAGATTCCTACCAGCTGGACGAAGCAGGGTATATCAGGAGGTTCTATTAGGGCCTGCGGGAGGACTTGAGGGAGGCTTTGTTGTTTGTATCTGACGGGCCTATCTCCCGGATTTTGGAGATGGCAAAAAGGATTGAGGCAGATTGGCACGCCACCCGGGGCCGGAAACGGCCAGCAGAGGATCAGGGACGGAGAGGTAGAAATGACCAGCGGCGAGGTGCTGTACCAGAGGGGAGGAGGACAGAGGACCAGCCTCGTCAGGACGTGAGGCAGGAGCCGAGGGAACAGGCGATATTGGCCCCTCAACCTCTTCAGATGCAGGAGATGTCGAGACCCGGGGGAATGCCGTATCCCCACCAGAGTGCTTCCTTTGTCATCAGATTGGGCACATTCGGAGGAACTGCCCCATGAGGGGGACACCACCTACAGCACCACAGGGCGGCCCCCCAGCTCAGCATTACGGAGGCCGAGGATACCAGGAGGGAGACCGTAGACAGGGAAGAGAGCAGGTATATGCTTTTGGACCTTGCGCAGCCTCGGAATCCGGAGCAGGTCATAGCAGGTACGCCGCAATGCTTCTTCATTTTCATAGAATTTCCCTTTAAATGGTTAAAACTTTGAATCGCACTAGATAGATTTGCAAGGAAAGTAAAACTCACTATAGAACCCTAAGACATCTAATCACCCCAGGTATAGTCTTCATCAGTGGCAAGCCGGCCCGCACGCTGTTCGATACTGGAGCTACTCACTCCTTTGTGTCGGAGACGTTCGTAAAAGGACTAGAAGGCGTGGAGCGATTCACAGGCTCGAGGATGAGGGTGCGACTACCAGATGGATCTGAGCTCCTTACCACGGATCACTGCAATATGGAGGCAGAAATTAGTGGAAAGGCATTCGAGGCTCCAGCGATGATTTTGAAGCTGACGGACTACGACCTGATCCTGGGCATGGTATGGCTGCACTGGAACCATGCCCAGATTGACTGCTAGGAAAAGAGGATCACTGTGAGACACAGGGACTCTTTCATTATCATCGAAGGTATAAGATCTGCCTCTCGTATACTCTTATCTTCGGTACAGGCCGTTAAGGCCCATCTGCAGGGAGAGGAGGTCTATCAGATTCTTTTTGAGATGGCGGAAGTTAAGGAGTCAGTGACAGACATTCCGGTGGTGCGAGATTTTCGCTGACATATTTCCAGAGAAACTGCCAGGACTACCTCCACACCGAGAGCAGGACTTTCAGATACAGCTTGTGCCGGGGGCCAAGCCGGCATCTAGGGCCCCTTATCGGATTGCCCCGAAGGAGTTGGCAGAGTTTCAGACTTAGTTGCAGGAATTGGTTGAGGCAGGATTTGTTAGACCGAGTTCCTCGCCATGGGGAGCCCCGGTCCTATTCGTGAAGAAGAGGGATGGGACACTTCGTCTGTGTATTGATTATCGAGCACTAAACAGGCTGACCGTCCGGAATACCTACCCACTCCCACGGATAGACGAATTGTTCGACCAGCTGGAGGGAGCCCATTATTTCTCGAAGCTGGACTTGAGGTCAGGATACTACCAGCTACGGATCCAGGAGGAGGATATCCCGAAGACGGCCTTTAATAGCAGATATGGCCTGTATGAGTTCACTATGATGCCCTTTGGGCTCACGAATGCTCCGTCGGCGTTCATGAGTCTCATGAACCGGGTTTTCGAGGCCTACCTGGATGTGTTCGTCATAGTATTCATAGACGACATCCTGATCTACTCTAGGACAGAGGAGGAGCACACTCGGCATCTCGCACTTACTTTGGAAAGGTTGCGAGAGCATCGCCTTTATGCGAAATTCAGCAAGTGTCAGTTTTGGATGAAGGAGGTGGCTTTCCTAGGCCACATTATCAGTGGAGCCTGGTTTGCGGTGGATCCGGCAAAGATTCAGGCAGTCCGTGATTGGCCGCAGTTAAAGACAGCCACCGATGTACGAAGTTTCTTGGGACTTGCCGGGTATTACCGGAAGTTTGTGGAGGGGTTCTCTCAAATTGCCCTCCCACTCACGTCTTTGATGAAAAAGGAGGCACTTTTCGTTTGGACCCCGCAGTGCCAGGCAGCTTTCCAGGAGCTGAAGGACCGACTCATCTCAGCCCCTATTCTGGCCCTTCCATCTGGAAAGGAAGGATTCCAGGTGTATACCGACACATCATACCAGGGGATGGGAGCAGTGCTGATGCAGAACGGACACGTCATAGCATATGCCTCCCGCCAGCTGAAGACCCCGTGAGAAGAACTACCCAGTGCACGACCTTGAGATGGGAGCGGTTGTTTTTGCTCTGAAGGTTTGGCGCCATTATCTTTATGGAGTCCACTATGACATCTACTCCGACCACAAGAACCTGAAATACGTGGACACACAGAAGGAGCTGAATATCAGGCAGAGGCGCTGGGTGGAGTTCTTAGCAGATTATCAGTATGAGATGCACTACCATCCAGGGAAGGCAAACGTGGTGGCCGACGCGTTGAGCCGGAGAGCTGTCACTTCCGAAGCTGGGCCCCATGTTATGTCCATGGAGCTAGTACGGTCATTCAGAGATATGCAGATATCCCTAGTGTCCGAGGATGATCCAGAGCTGTATAGGGAGTATCTGACATCGATGGTGGCCATAGACGATATTGGGGATCGCATTCGGGACGGACAGAGGACAGATGCGTGGGCAGAGCCGATGTTCCGAGCCTTGGAGGAGGGTTAGACATGAGATTATTCCCTGAGAGATGGACTGCTACATTTCAGAGGCAGATTATATATACCCGCAGGAGGCCAGATCCGAGAGGATATTATGACGGAGGCGCATTGTAGCCGGTACTCTGTGCACCCGGGAATCACAAAGATGACCGCTGATTTGAAGAAGACGATGTTTTGGCCGGGCATGAAGAAGGATATTACGTACTTCGTGACCCATTGCGAGGCGTGTCAGTTGGTGAAGGCGGAGTGCAGGAACCCCGCAGGATTGTTGGAGCCACTCCCGGTGCCGGAGTGGAAGTTTGACGATATAGCTATGGATTTTATACATGGTCTTCCCCGGTCTCGGACGGGGAACGACTCGATCTGGGTGATTGTTGATCGGATGAAGAAGGTGGCCCGCTTTATACCAATCAGGAAAGATGACTCGGTGGGAGTGCTGGTACGGAAGTTCGTGGAGCAGTATGTCCGATATCATGGCGTGCCCCGGACGATAGTGTTCAGACCACGATGGACGGTTTACATCCAGGGAGCGGCTGTCAGTGCAGGCATATTTGGGCACCCGATTGACTTTTAGCACGACCTTCCACCCTTAGACGGACGGGCAGACAGAGCGCACCAACCGGACCTTGGAGGATTTACTACGACTGTGTATACTGGACCGAGGGGAGCCGTGGGAGAAGATGTTACCGTTGGTCGAGTTCTCCTATAACAATAGCTACCAGTCCAGCATCAGGATGGCGCCTTATGAAGCCTTGTGTGGACGAAAATGTTGGACCCCGCTTTCTTGGGTTCAAGACGAGGACCCAAAGGTGTTGGGATCGGATTTTGTTGAAGACACCGAGGCAAAGGTGAGACTGATCAGAGATAGCATGTTGGAGGCGCAGAGCAGACAAGCTATGTACTATAACGCCTGAAATCGTTAGGTGGAGTTTCAGGTAGGGGACCGAGTGTTCTTGAAGATCCGGCCCATGCACGGAGTCTCACGAGTGCGCGGTCGGAGGAAGTAGCTCAGCCCTAGGTATATGGGCCCTTACCGGATCCTGGAACGGATCGTACCCCTAGCCTATAGGCTAGAGTTGCCACCAGAGCTGGCAGCTCTACACGACGTCTTCCACATTTCTTCGCTGGAAGGGCTCTACTACGCCAGAAGCAGCAAGTTTTGAACCACCGAAGGGCCAGTAGCTTCAGACCGATCTGTTCACTTGGAGCCGGTCCAGATCGACGACAAAGGAGTACGGATCCTGCGCCGCAAGAAGATCCCCTTAGTCAAGGTTCTGTGGAGAAACCACGGTCAGGAGGAGCACAACTGGGAACCGCAGGACCTGATGAGGCAAAAATACCCAGAGCTGTTCAGTCAGGTATACCTCACCACCTCTTGGTATACTATAAATTACCTTCTTGTACAAAACCGGTAAGATTAGAATAAGGAAAATTGAGAACCTAGGCATGCGCAGAAAAGTAGGGGCTAATCTTTTGTTTATTGGGGAGATTGTCTTCGTTTATCAAACAAGTAGTCGCTTGAACCCAATAGAAAAAAAATCGTATGAGATGTTACAAGTTTAATTTATTCCGATAGAAATCCCCGTAGGCTCAACCTCAATTTCGGGGACGAAATTTTTGTTTTGTTTATTGGGATTTGTAACATCCCATTTCCGGCTAGACCCCTAGGAGTCGGTTGGTCGCGACAGAACCCTAGGAAGCCCAAAAACTAAAATAAATCGACCGAGATTTCGGGTCACGGGTTGGTCACGCCCGTGACCGACCCGTCACGCCCGTGACCTAGGGCGTGACTCCTTCGATGATCGTCGATCTCAGGAAGAAGATCGTCGGGCGCAGAATTTTCAACCCGGCCCTATCACGCACGTGACCAAGGTGTCACGCCCGTGACCAAGGGCGTTACCCCCCATTCGGTGATCGTTGATCTCAGCGCGACGATCGCCGAGCGCGGAATTTGCCTCATGACCCTGTCACGCCCATGACCAAGGTGTCACGCCCGTGACCTAGGACGTGACCACCCTTCGACGACCGTCGATCTCAGTTCGACGATCGTCGACCTCAGAATTTGCCATTCGGTCATGTCACGCCCGTCAAGGTGTCACGCCCGTGACCAAGGTGTCACGCCCGTGACCTAGGGCGTGACCACCCTTCGACGACCGTCGATCTCAGTTCGACGATCGTCGACCCCATAATTGGCCACCCGGGCCTGTCACGCCCGTGACCTATGCGTCACGCCCGTGACATTGACCGAAACGAAGGTTCAGGCCCGAAATTATTCTAACACGCGTGGTAATAAATGCTGGTGTGGGAAGTTACACCAGGAGTAATTATGGGCCATTTCCTACTGTAATTTCTTAATAAAATAAGGAGATATGGTCCAATAGGAAACCGCCAACTGGACATACCTTTTTATCTTCCATTGTTTCTTATCCCTTCACCGAAACCGAAATGTTATTAAGAGGAGCCTTCATGACCATTAAGGCTTTACCCTTTCACCTCCCCACTTGCTGACTTATAAAAGACCTCTTAGAGGAAGATGAGAAGGTTACACTCTTGACCAAATGGATTCAGATCTTTGTTCTTGTTGTAGGAGAAGTTCGGCAATGCCACCACTGCGCTATGGCACCCCGTCGTTCATCTCGCCTCCAAACCGCGAACAAGGTCCTCCTCTGCTTCTTCTTTCATGGGTAGATCTTAGGATTCTTAGAAAGGAAGTTCGTGCTCAACGGAGCCGGACCTATCTCTCGTTTTCATGGAAAACCATGAAAAATGTATTTTTGAGTTCGACGGAAACCGCCACCTCCGGCGGCCAAACCACCGCCGACCGATAGCCATCGCCTTCAACGGAGGTGGTGGTGGTGGTGGCTGGCTAGGGAAGTGACCGGACGACCGGTGACGGATCGCGAAAGAGCTACAGGATATATGAGTTTCTGTGTTCTGGTTTTTCGGGTTCTGTAGAAGATGAACAGTAAAAGTTGTTTATAATATATAAATTATGTAAATAATTTATAAGGAAAATATACTTAGATGAGCACATTTTGATGCTGCAAAACGAGGAACTTAGAGGCCGTTTTAGGAAAAATGACCAGTCATGAAAGTTGTAGCCCTTTGAGTCTAGTTTAAAATAAAATTAATTTCAACTCATTTGGGTAAGCGGTTTGACCGCAGAACCCGTTTTAGTGGAGGCTGTACCTAGAGTTGGGTAGAAATTAAAATGGATGCCCACTCTTCGTCCCGTGTCCAAATGACCTGAAATTTGGGCAGGGGGTTAAACTTAGCTATACCTAAAGGCAGACCAAAAATGGGAATTTTTGGAGATACTTTGCCTAAAGTTTTTGTTTTAATTTAATAAACTTAGAGGAATTTATTTAGGTAGTTAAATGACCTACAAACCCTCCCAAATTTTGGGGAGTGGTTCCTGGATATAAAAATTTACTCTGTACAAATTTTCAGCTCATTTGGATGAGTTTTGGATAGGGAGTCACCTATTCTTAACTAGGCAAAGTGAGGCATTTTTGAGTAAAAAGTGCACGAGAGGTTAGAATGGTCATATCACCTCTACTGAGGCTGATATTTTGACCATTGACTTGTAAGGGTTATTATAACCCACTTGGAGAAAATGGTGTGGTTTAGGGTTGGTTTATCCTAGGATCCAAACTCAAACCCTAGATGGAGGGTTTTGAGGGTTGTGAAGGATATGGGGGCAATTGCTCTTGTATTACCTTGAAAGTCTGTAGAGTTGATATTAGCACGATAATAATCGTCTGGATGGAACCTTGGAGAATTTGGAGACAAGTAGATACCTTAAAACCCTAACCTTAGTTTTAGGGTAAAATATCAAATAGGTAAAACCAGTCACTAAACCTTACTTAAAAGCTGTGAAATTCGTGTAGAGTGAGTTTTGGATCAGGTAGAACTTATAGCCATTTTTCTGGAATTTCATGTTGATTATTGCTAGCACTTCATATATAAAGCTTGTTATGGCCTTAAATGATATTTTCATTGTTTAGAAATTTCTGTTCATTGAAACCTCATTAAATCTTCGAAGTAAATGTTTTAGGTCAGAATAGTTGCCCTGAATTTTTGTATGATTTTTAGTTGAGTAATTCTAGTACTTCATTCACAGATGTTAGAAAGGGGTTTTATGGTTTAAAAATTAATTATGGATGATATACTTGTTGGAAAATTATGAAACCTGGCCAATGTTATTTTGAATGTCTTATCTGCTTAAGTATAATTAATTTACAATTTCTGGATGGATATTTGCTGTACTTGATTCATAAATAACAAAAGATAGAGATTATTTCTAAAATAGTTTTAGTGCCCTTTTGATGATAGAAAAATTGTGATACTTTGGATTTACCCTATTGAGATAACGTACTAATTATTATAAAATTTGCTGGACATCTTGCATGAGAACTTAGGGTAGTTCATGTTCAAACTGGTAGCCCTTGTGATTTTCGGGAAAATTAATTAAATGTCAGATAAATTAGGAAAATTACCACATTGTGGATTTAGGCCATTTATATCCTGATAAGTCTCTAGTAAATAATTAAGGGCATTTGGATAAGTTTGGGATCGTAGCATAACCAGTTCGTCATATAGTCTAGGTCGGTCTACATATAGCAAATTTGTGAATTGCAATAGGACATGATCCGAGAAAGTCATTGGAGTTAATCATTTTGTCTGGGTGGACAATTGAGGAGGAAATCACAATAGGAAGATATGAAGAGTAGAGAGAAGTAGTGGTAGCTAGAGATAAGAGGTGCTCGGGTACGACGAAAGATTCGTTCACCCCGGTGGGAATGGAAGAGTATTAATACTCTATGGTTAGATCTAAAGTAACAAAAAGGGGATCGGGTTAAGGGAGATCAACCAATAACAATAAGTGCCTTGCGAAAGGGAACTTCGGGCCGTAATGCTGCCGTCTTGGTTCCTAGTGCCCCTTGAGAGCCCTTCACGGGGTATGCCGGGGGCAGTCCTGGGCTAACGTAAACTGTAATAACAAACCGACAAGAGTAACTTAGTAACTAGGGCTGCACCTTTCACAAACACTGTTGGCACAGGAAGATTGATGAGAGCTTCGGCTCGGTTGGTTAAGAGACGGACGGGATGGTCCGGGGAGCTTCGGCTCGGTTGGTTTGGAGATGGACGTTTTGGTCCGGGGAGCTTCGGCTCGGCTTTTGCGTGTTTACGATTAAACTTGCATGTGCATAAAAAGGAATGAAAATTAAGGTGGTGGGTCTTCGGTATTGGAGGGTCGATGCACCGATGCCGATACGCTGACTCGGCAAGTGTGGTTAGCACTTTGCCAACAAAAGTCTGGTGCGCCAGCCGGCAAGAGTACGCAGGCGTCCGCTTAGTGCACCAAGCGTTGAGGCATACGATAGGTCTGATCGGTAGTGCTTTACTGGTTTAGAGGTGGGCGAAGCCCAACCCACCGCTTCCGTCTGCCACTACGGAGGTATCCTGGGAGGTAACGGCTCCGAAAGGGGGAACTAAAGGTCTGTGTGTACAGAGTCGGGTGTGTGAGTTGCACTTGCATGTTTCATCATACCCACTTGCATGTCATAGCATAATCGATTCATTTAACCCTGACACCTAAAGTATAAGTGGTATGGGACGCTTATACGTTAGGACCTGCAAAACGACCCCTTGGTCTATAAGCTTGTGTGGGCAAGTTTATAAATCAAAGGTTAATTTCAATATATATAC
Source organism: Platanthera zijinensis (assembly GCA_039513925.1). NCBI lineage: Eukaryota > Viridiplantae > Streptophyta > Magnoliopsida > Asparagales > Orchidaceae > Platanthera > Platanthera zijinensis. Next base: position 66,992,502 of record CM077092.1, on the reverse strand, counting down.
ATGCTGTTGTTTGATAACCGACACCCCAATGTATAAGTGGTATGGGACACTCTATACGATGGGAGCCTTGCAGAAGATCCCTTGGCTTATGCGCTTTCGCACATAAGTTAAGGTTACCTTTCTTACTTTCTGTTTTTGTCATATTATTATAGAATTGCTAGATTAGTTCCGCTGTCATTTGTTTCTTGATTAAATCTCCACCTTCATGTCCTTCCCTTTCTTCCTCTCTGCTTGGTACTTAGGAGCCATGGGGGAAGGGGTAGGGGATGATAGGGCTTAGTCTTTATGACTAATGGTTTTCGAACCGCATCATTTAGGGGATCGTGGAGCCCAGCATGGAGGAGCGGCCCCAGAGACCGGTGCGCTTGGAGATGGGGCAGTCTAGCTCCTGAGTTCATACAGTCGGGACCGTGAGTCTCGACCCTGAGTAGTTTCTGTTTTAGCTTCCGCATGAGAGATTGTAGTGAGGACATGATGTATCGGGCATAAGCCCGCATTATAATACTCTGATTATTGTTATTCTGTGGACACTCCCTTCGTGGAGATTTTATTTTATATATGTGATTTACTTTCTGTGGACTTGCTCTTACTTCAATTATTGTGCTACCTTTCTGTGATCGAATTGGCTGGCAGAATCGGCTCCTTGTGGTGATGACCCTTCAAGACGTGAAGGTGTCACCGCAAAGCGGCGACTCTGGGCCTAAGACCCCGGGTTTTAAAAAGAAAAAAAAAAGGGGGTCTTACATAGGCCAGGAACATCCTTATAGCCTCTAGTCTTTCTACTGGGGAAAAGGTTTGATCAAAGTCAATTACTTCCTCTTGTTTGTAGCCTTTTGCTACCAAACTGGCCTTGTTCTTGATAATTTTTCCATTTTTATCAAGTTTATTTCTTTAGATCCACTTGGTTCCTATGATATTATGATCCTTAGGTTTAGGAACCAGTTTCCAGACTTTGCATCTCCTGAATTGATTAAACTCTTCTTGCATTGCATCAACACAGTTAGAATCTGGCATTTCTTCTTCAAACTTTTTGGGTTCTATTTGAGACAAAAAACTAGAACACAAAACTGTTTTCATGCTCTTGCTCCTTTTTAGAACACCTTGACTTGCATCTCAAATTATCTAGTGAGCTGGATGATCCTTTAGGTGTCTTCTTGCTAGAGGAAACCTGTCTACCTCATGACCTTCTTCATTTTCCTCCACCTGATGCTCCTCATTCTCTTCTGCTTCAAGTGTGTTTTGTTCTCCCCCTGGATAGCATGCATCATCCATCCTAGTAGGATCTTCATCATTGATGGTCATCTTATCCAGCCTATCTGTTAAACCTGTAGAACTAATTGAAACACTAGACAATTCATTGTTAATAAATCTAGACTCATCAAAAACAACATGAACTGACTCTTCTACAACTTGGGTAGTCAAGTTGTAGATCCTGTATGCCCTACTATTATTGTTGTACCCAACAAATATCCCTTTAAGGGATTTGGCAGCAAACTTTGTTTGGTAGTGCTTACCATTCACTAGGACATAGCACTTGCTACCAAAGATTCTAAAATAAGAGATGTTTGGTCTTCTGCCTTTCAAAATCTGATAGGGAGTCAACTTAAGTTTCTTGTTAATGGATGCTCTATTGAGAACATGACAAGCAGTATTTATACTGCCTCAGCCCAGAAATATTCAGGGAGAGAAGTGTCACTGAGTAGAGTTCTACCATCCTCAATGAGAGTTCTATTCTTTCTTTCAACAATTCCATTTTATTGAGGTGTTCTAGGTGAGGAGAACTCCTGATGAATCCCAAGTTCTTCACAGATTTTTGTAATACATTCAGACTGAAATTCAGTTCCATGGTCACTTCTGATTTTTACCACAGAATTGTTAAATTTCATTCTGAACTTGTCTAACAAAAGTCTGGAAAATACTAGGGGTTTCAGATTTCTGCATTAAGAAGAACACCCATGTGTATCTAGAATAGTCATCCACAACAACTAATGTGTATGCTTTCCTACCAAGACTTTGAACTGACATAGGACAAAACAAATCCAAATGCAAGAGATATAAACATCTCAATGAATCTTTGGTATCTAGTACTGGAAAAGAGGACTTGGTATGTTTGCCCTTTTGGCACGGTGAACACACTCCCTCTTTCGTGCTCTTGACATGAGGACCATTCCTCACCAACCCCATGCTGAACAGCAGTACTATGGATTTATAGTTCAGATGAGCTAGCCTCTTGTGCCATTTGACACATAGTGAGGCTGTCTCATCTGCAACTAAGCAAATAGGTGAGTTGTTTAACTCACAATCTAGGTTAAGATAATTAATATTTCCTTTCCTTGTGCCAGTCAAAATGATCTCTTGATCACTTGACCTTTTAATTTGGCACTCCCCTTTGTGAAACAAGATGTCATAACCTAGATCACTAAGCTGACTTATGCTTATTAGGTTGTGTTTTAGACCCTTCACATAAGCCACTTTAGTGATAGTAATTGAGTCACTAGAGATATTACCAAATCCTTTGATGACTCCTTTTTCTGATCCACCAAAGATGACATTGGGACCATTCTCTATGGGTACAAAGTCCCTCAGCATTCTTCTTGTTCCAGTCATATGTCTAGAACAGCCACTATCCAGGTACCATATAGGGGTATGGTCACTTGGATTTACCTGCAACAAATAAAGGATTACTTATCCTTAGAACCAAAGTTATTTTTGGGTCCTAGGTTCTTGTTAGTCTTGGAAACAACAGGTTTACCTACATATTTTATGATAGGTAAATTATTCTTGGTTTTAACACTTGTGTTAAACCAACAGTCCAAGGCATTTGCACAAACACTCAAATCTATTATACCTTTTCTTAGGTACAGACTTCACAGTCATGTTTCCAACAGTTTTTTAAGTGTGGGTGCTGGAGCAGCAAACCCCATGAATTCCTTTTGAATCTGATGGGCTTTCCTATAGAGTGGCCTCTTGGCATTTGCACACTTGCAAGGTGAACTCCATACTCACAGTGACCATGAGTAGTTTCATTATAATACCTGTTTGTAGGATTCATCACCTTCCTAAAGAAGATAGGGGGTATTGACGCTAGAGGCTGAACTGGGGCCTTACCTTTACTTTGTGAATTGGTGGCCCTAGTTCTTCCCTTAAAACCTAGACCAGTCTTCCCTTTTTGTGAGATGAAATTGTTTATTAAGGGTAAGACAGATTTTGGTTTGGAGAATTTAGCAACTAGCACTCTTTCATGCTGAAGTTTTGCCTCCAGTTTCTTGATATGATTATCCTTAAAAGAGATTATGCCCATCTGAATAATAGTAATGTTTTTCAGTTTGGCAACCTCATTCAATTTTAGATCAAATTTAGAGACTCAATCTCTTTGGTCTGCTCTTTGACAACAAGTTTGCTTCTCTTTAGAGCTTGCAACAATCCACCATACTCATCAATGAGTTGGTGTACATCCCCTTCAGACTAAGAACCATCCACATCTCTTGATGCGGATTCTAGACACTAATCATTTTCTGTTAGGACCATCAGCCCTCTGCAGCAGTATTCTACCACTCCATTTATGGAGTCCAACATTTGTAGAAATTCGATCTCCATAGAATCCTCTTTAGTTGAGAATAACCAAACATAAGCTTCAGCCACTTCTTCTTCTCCTGATTCAGATAATGAAGAATCAGTCCAGCTTTTCTGCTTTTGGGCAACAAAAGATTTTTCTTTCTTGCCCTTCATTTGTTGCTTCTTCTTGTCTTTTGATTTAGCCCTCTTGTCTGGATAGTCTGTTATGACATGTCCTTTCCTGTTTCAACAATAGCACACAATCTTAGAATTAGATTGTTTACTAGGTTTAAAAGCATACCTATCTTCCTTAGGAGTTTTCTTTTTCATGTAGTACTTATCCTTTGAAAAGTATGAAGAAGGTCTGGTTCTCCGCTTCTTATTCTTCATGAATCTTTGGAACTGCCTTGTGAAGGCTGCAAAGTCCTCATCTAAGGTGTGGCTGTCTGATGAAGTGTTGCCAGGAATCCCTTCTTCTGCCTCAGCACTCCTTATGGGAGGAGAAGGAGATTTTCTCCTGCCCTTTCTTGTACCTTCAGCTTTGAAGGCAACTGACTTTTCCTTGTATTCAGATCTGCTACTCTTCTCTTCCTCCTTCCTAGCTGTATGCTATATTTCATATGAAAGCAGCTTCCCAAATAGTGTGTGAGGAGGTGTGTCTGCTAGCTTGGCAACTTCTCTGATGGCACAAATCTTGGTGTCCCAATCCTTTGTTAGAGATCTCAGAAATTTGTCATTCAGTTCATAAGTGCTGAAGAATCTTCCATAAGTCATCAAGTCATTTATAATCCTGAAGAATTTCTTGTAGCATTCAGCTATGTTGTCATTCTTGGCTTGCCTAAAGCTTTCATACTCCTGATTTAACATAGATTTTCTATCTTCTCTGACTTCTTCTGTTCCCTCCATGTAGACAATAAGAGTGTCCCACATTTCTTTGGAGGTTTTGCAATGTACCAGATTTTGAAAGGTGGCTTCATCTATGGCACTTACAATGATATTCTGTGCCCTTTTGTCTAGAGTTGCCAGGATGATTTCATCCTTTGTTATTTCTGAATAACTCTTAGGAGTCTTCATATTTGAATCCAGTGCTGATACCTTCATTGGAATGAAGGGACCTTCCTGTACTGTAATGTAAATTCATGGATTATAAGCTTCCATAAATAATCTGACCCTCTCCTTCCATATGCCAAAACATTCCTTCTTGCAGATAGGAAGTTTCATTGATCCAAACTCTTTTTGGTTCTCACTTGAACCCATTCTTCAATTCTGAAAATTACCTAGGAGATTTACTCAGACTATTAAGTCAATCCTTGATTAAACTCCCTCTGATACCACTTAAAAGACTTAATTCAAGAGCCTAAGCACCAAGAGGGGGGGTGAATAGGTTCTAATTTTTTCTTTAATATTTTAGGCAATTATACAGATCTTGTATGACACAAACAAAATTAAACACAACACAGAACATTCACAACACAGAGAACACCAGATATATAGTGGTTTCCCAAGATATGGGTACGTCCACTTGCCCCCTTTGCCTATCCAGTAGAGTACTGGATTCAGCCTAACTTCTTTCCTCTTTCTCAGATCCAAAGATCCTACAACTAAGAACCAAAATGGTTCCTACACCTCAGACATTTGCAAGTCCTACCTCATATTCTTCCCAGAATCCTACCTCAGGTCTCAGCCCTACCTCAGCCCTTATCTCTAGGCTTATAACTCAGACTTCACAAGTCTTACCACTCAGGCTCACATCCCTACCTCAGCCTTTATAATTATAGGCTTACAACTCAGATCTACAATAGATCCTACAAGAAATTGTGTAATAAAAGAGATACAAAAGATATCACCAGATAGATCCCCCTATTGATGTTCTTCTTGATCAGTTCTTGATCTTCAGTCCCAACCGGACTTAGCTATTTCAAAGCTTCTTGATAGAACAAAATAAGGTTGGACTGTTCTTGATGTAGAAGTTGATCCACTGTCAGCTCCTTCCTTGAATTCAAAATGAGATATAAATCTTCTCTGTAGACTGTTCTGGATGTTCCTTCTTAAAGGGTTTCCCCTTTTCTTGTTGTGAATTTTCTCTTTCTTAGTTAATGGCTTTTCTGGCCTTCACTGTATTGTTGTTATTGGTAATTAAGGATTAGCCCTTTATGTTGGAACACTCTATTACTAATTTGGGCAAGGATCACTATGTTTTTAGGAAATTGGTTTGACCTAGATGTATAGTTGAAAAGGTCAAATTAGAATGAGTTTAGGGCTTAGAACTTAGGTTTGAAGCTGCCCCAGGACACTTCAAAGATCAAGACTTAGAGCTGAGACAAAGAAAATTTTCGTTGAACTCCGTTCGACGCTCTCTGAGCTCAACCCTGCTAATTCATCGAACTCTGGTCAACGATCTTCGAGCTCTGATCGACGATCTGTCTTCAGTTACTTTCCCAGTCGCTGAGCTAAGTTCGACGATCGTAGAGCTCAGTTTGACGTTTTCTGTCTGCTATGTTAATTCAATCTCTGAGCTCAGTTCAACGGTCGTAGAGATCAGATCGACGATTTCTGTGAGAGATCGACGCCTTCAGAATTCAAATTAGAGGACAGTTATGGATTATAATCAGAATTAATTCCTACATTGATGGCAAAGGATTTCCTAGCCGTTTCAATCAATCTGATGCAAGTTTTAAGGAAAGAGTAAATGGAATATTGCTTAGGACTTTCCCCAGATACAGTTGTCTATTATGGAAGTCATTTATGACTGATTAAACGATCGTCTAAGAGAATATCTGATATACTCCGTGAGTTTTCATTCAGATCATACAGAAGACAAACAAGATATAGTGATCAATATAGACAATATAAAGAGATACAGAAGAATTAGATTACATTACAGAAGATTGAACAACACAATTTCTCTGATCAAGAATTCAACTTCTGTGATTTACAAATCTACTTAATCTTCAAGTGTTCAAAGGCTTCAACATCAAGGACTCCAAACACAAAATATTTCAGCATCTGCTGGAATCATCTTCTGCTGGAGATCTGAAGCTTCTGAAGGCCTATCACCCTAGCAAAGCTCTCACTCCTGAACCATTCTACATTTCAGGGGGAGCTTTGACAACATCAACAATCCACTAGTCTTCTCTCAGTGATTTGAGATAGAGAAGACATCATCAACTCCTTCTTTTTCTTTTCCTGTTGTAAAAGGGTTATCAAAACTCCCTTCAAAAGTTCTGAATCTGGTTCTGAGAGCCTTGTCAAAACTCAGTGGTGGCAAGACACCTTATCAAAAAATCTAGATCTGGTTTTTGAGCACCTTATCAAAAGCTCATTTGTGCCCCAGACACCTGATCAACTCATCCTGCAGTGGATTCCTACCAAGGGTTGTAGAAGAGTGGATGTACCCAGGCTTTTTAGGGAACCACTATAGATCCTTGTGTCTTCTGATTGCTGTATGTTTGTTTTGCTGTGTGGTGTGTGATTCTTATTTCTTGCTTTAGCTTTATTTTTCTACAAGCACCTTACAAACATAATTAAATTAAGTCTTCCACTGCCTTACAATTTTAATTGTAAATATTATTTTAAAATACTCTATTCACCCCCCCTTCTAGAGTCAAGGTAGATTTTTCTCTCACTTTCAATTGGTATCAGAGGGAGGTTAGTTCTTACAGGCTAACACCTGAACCAAAAGATCTCTAAAAAGATCAATCTTATATAGAGGGGTATTATTTTCTGTATTGTATTTATTTTCAAAAACCATGGCACAAAACAAATACTATGCTAGCACCAGACCTCCAGTGTGCAATCTTTCCAAGTTTTCACTTTGGAAGGCAAGGATTAGATTATACATGAATTCTATTGATGAGGAAATTTTCAATTCTGTTTTGACAGTGTGTCCAAGACCTCCAGAGGCCACAAGCACAAGTGCTATTCCACCTCCCTTAGGAACATATGCTGAAATAAAGAAGTGGAAAACTGCAGATGCAAATGCCATGAATATTCTTGCTCAGACTATTTCTGATGAGATATTCCAGAAGGTTGCTGAATGCTGCTCAGCTAAAGACATATGGGATAAGCTTTCAGAAACTGTATCAGGATCTGCAGATGAAAGAAAGGACAGGAGATCCCATCTCATATCCCAATATGAGAACTTCAAGAAAGGTGAAGTTGAATCAGTTGCAGACATGTACACTAGGCTCAGTCTAATAGTCAGTGAGTTAAAGTCATTGGACAAGGAAATAACACTCACTGAACTCAATGACAAGATCCTAATGTGCTTCCCCAGCACTTGGGATTCGAGGATTTGGCCAATTAAAGATGCCAGAAGCCTAAGTGAAATTACCACAGAGGCTCTTATGGGCAAGCTCAAATCTTATGAGCTGCTCATCAAGAATAGGGAAGAAGAACAAAAGGCTGCATCTCCAGTCATCAGAAAGGAGAAGACCATAGCCTTCAAAGCTACAGAAGAGAAGCCTGAAGACAAAGTTACAGGAAATGATGAGCTCCTAAGTCTACTGGCCAAAAGATTCTATAAGATGGCCAGGAAAGAATTCAGAAAGAAGTCATTCAAAGGGCATGAGAAGCCTAGATATGACAAGTCCAATAGCAAAGAAATCATCTGCTTTGGATGCAAGAAGCCAGGCCACATTGTTCCTGACTGTCCAGAGAATAAAAACAAGGACAAGAAGGACAGAAATGAGAGAAGAAGAGACAAGGACTCCAGAATGAACAACAGCAACAGATCCTCATCCAACAAAAATAAACATACAAGGAAAGGATTTGTAGTTGAAATCTGGAGTGACACTGAAGAAGAATTAGAAGCCACATCCAGCTCAAGTGATGATGAGGATGATGCTGAGGAAAAAAAATTATGCATGATGGCAATCAATGCCTCCCAGCAAAACTCTGATGCAGAATAAGAGTCTGATTCTGAAGCTGAAACTGGATCTGAAGAGGATGAGGTAATAAATTCTTTTGATTTTACTTCTAAGGACTTTAAAATTGAATTTAAGACACTGTGTCTAGATTTGCTAAGGTCTGAGAAAGAGATAATCTCTCTCAGAAATCAATTATCTGACTACAGTGTCCTAAAATCAAATAACCTCAAACTCTCTGAAGAGTTAGAGTGCTATAGGGAGGAGATAGCTGCACTGAAAAGTGAACTATCCAAGGCCAAGCAGTTTGAAGAATCCCTTAATGGGAGAAGCATCAGACTGATGGACATTACAAGCACAGTGAACTCAAGATTCAACAGTACACTGGGCTTGGGTGCTTCATCCAGCAAACCTATAGTATTAACAACCCCAATTAAATTTATTTCTGATAAAGGAAGGGTGTTGTTGAGATAGCTAGGAAGAATCCAGATTTACCTAAGGAAAATCAAGTTCAACAGAAAACGTCGAATAGAGCTCGACGATCGTTGAACAGAGCTCGGCGATCCAAGGCTGGATTGTCGAACTCAGATCGACGACTTCTGAACTCTGAACTATGGTATAGTCGATCTTCGAACGGAGCTCGACGATTTGACCCAAGATCGTCGAACTCAGGTCGACGATCATCGAACAAAGCTCAGAGCTTTGAACCTTCTTTCAGAGGTAAATCTCAAGTCAATCCTAGAAGTCCCTCATCCCAAAGCTTCAACTCTTATACTGAATGGATAGTACCTCCTAGGAGATACCATCCTGAAGGATATAAGAGTCAGCCAGGGATGTCTTTCATTTCTGAATTTAAAGGTTATCAACCTAGACCTAAGGTAAACTGGGTCAAAAACATATAAGCTGTTTATGTGCAGGTGAAGACCTATCCAGAGATAGCCCAACAATTGTATCTGGATAGTGGGTTCTCAAAGCACATGACAGGGAACAAGGAGAATCTATCATCCTTCATAACAAAACTTGGACCCAAAGTAATTTTTGGTGATTCAAATTTTGGTCAAACAAAAGGATATGGTGCTGTTCAGATATATTCAGTCACTTTCAAGAAGGTGGCATATGTGGAAGGACTGAAGCACAACCTGATAAGCATCAGTCAACTATGTGATGAAGGATAAGAGGTGATTTTCAACAAATCCCTGTGCAAGATCAAGTCAGAGGATAACACAACTGTGCTAACAGGTAAAAGGAAAGGTAACATCTATCTTGTAGATTTTCTTTCAACCCATACAGACATTTGCTTATTTAATTCTGTATGTAAATCAAATGATCTATGACATAAAGAGACTAGGACACCTAAACCTTAGAACCATTGCTAGGCTATCCAAGGACAACCTTGTTAGAGGACTACCTTCTGGCCCCTACAAGAAGGAAGGACTCTGCAGGGCCTGTCAATTAGGCAAGCAAACTAAAAACAGTTTTAAGTCACTTAATAAGAGTGATTCACCTAGGATTTTGTATCTGTTACACATGGATCTTTTTTGGACCAATTACAGTACAAAGCTTAGGAGGGAAATGTTATACTTTGGTGATTGTAGATGACTTCTCCAGATTCACTTAGGTATTCTTTCTGAGGAAGAAGTCTGATAACTTTAAGTGTCTGACAGAGTTTCTCAAATGTATACAGATTGAGTTCAATACTCACATTATCCTTATCAGAAGTGATCATGGGACAGAGTTTGATTCTCTTCTTATGCAAGAGTTCTGTCAGAGTGAAGGGATCAGGCATACTTTCTCAGCTCCTAGAACTCCTCAACAAAATGGGGTAGCTGAAAGGAAAAATAGAACCCTAATTAAATCTACTACTACATTGATGACAGATGCTCACCTACCTCTATCTTTTTGGGCTGAGGTAGTGAACACCTCCAACTATGTGTTGAATAGAAGTCTAATACATAAACTGAAGGGCAAGACTCCATATGAATTGCTCAAAGGGAAGAAACCTAAAGTAGACTATTTCAGAATTTTTGGCTGCATTTGTTATATTCACAATAATGACAAGAAATATTTAGCAAAATTCCAAGCTAAAGCTGATGAAGGGGTGTTTCTGGGATACTCCATGATCAGCAAGGCTTATAGGGTGTATAATAAATCTACTCTTAAAATAGAAGAATCTGTTCATGTTTCTTTTGATGAGACTAACATGTTTTATAAGGAGAAGTCTGCTTCTACCATAGAACCTATGCAGGTACACTCTCTTTCAGAAAGTATGTACAGATTACAGGTTAAAGAAAAGGATACAGCTCCTCCACCTATCCAGCAAAAGGATGAGAGCAGTGATGATGAAGAGGATGTGCAACATCTAAAAGAGCCAGTTGTTGTTCCACAAGAGGAAACAACAACAATTATTGGTGAACAATCAACACCCCCTGTTGATTTAGTAACAATAAGAGATCATCCAATCTCCCAAGTGATTGGAGACATCTCAGCTGGTGTGCAAACCAGAAATCAGGTCAACCAGAACCTGATGCACACTTGCTTTATATCTCAAGTTGAGCCTCAATCCATTCAAGATGCAGAACAAGATCCCCACTGGATCATTGCTATGCAAGAGGAATTTCATCAATTTGAGAGGAATAAAGTTTGGGAATTAGTGCCAAGGACTAAGGATCACACCATTGTTGGAACAAAATGGGTGTTCAGGAACAAGTTGGATGATCAGGGAGTTATTTTTAGGAACAAGGCAAGGCTAGTTGCTCAAGGCTACTCTCAAGAAGAAGGAATAGACTATGACCAGACCTTTGCACCAGTTGCAAGATTAGAGGCCATCAGAATATTCCTAGCTTATGCTGCTCACAAGGGATTAAAGGTCTACCAAATGGATGTGAAGAGTGCTTTTCTCAATGGAGACATCAAAGAGGAAGTCTATGTTAGACAACCTCCAGGTTTTATCTCTTCAACTTATCTTGATCATGTTTTCAAATTGCATAAAGCATTATATGGTCTCAAGAAAGCTCCTAGAGCATGGTATGAGACCATAACATGCATTCTTCTGGAAAATGATTTTATAAGGGGTAGAGTAGACCAAACTCTTTTTATTAGAACCCATATGTCCCATACCCTACTAGTACAAATATATGTAGATGATATTATCTTTGGTTCTACTGACTCAAATTTGTGCAAGAAGTTTTCCAACCTAATGCATTCTAAATTTGAAATGAGTAGCATGGGTGAGCTTTCCTTCTTTCTAGGATTGCAAGTCAAAAGACATGTTGAAGGCAAATTCATTTCTCAAACCAAGTATGCAAAGGAACTTGTTAAGAAATTTGGTAGGCCTGAAGCATCTTGTATGAAAACACCTATGCCTACTAATGCTGTATTAAATGCTGATGAACATGGAAAACATGTTGATCAGACAACATATAGAGAAATGATTGGCTCTCTATTGTACCTTATAGCTAGTAGACCTGATATAATGTTTGCTACATGCATATTTGCTAGGTTCAAAGTAAGCCCTAGAGAGTCACACTTAACTTTAGTAAAGAGGATTCTTAGGTATGTAAAAAGTTGTCCAAATCTAGGACTCTGGTATCAAAAAGACTCAGGCTTTGAATTAACTGGATTTTCATATGCTAATTATGTTGGATGCAGAGTAGACAGGAAAAGCACTAGTGGAACCTGTCAGTTCCTTATTGACAGACTTGTCTCCTTGTTCTGTAAGAAACAGACATCTGTGTCTACTTCAACTGCTGAAGCTGAATACATGGCAGCAGGCAGTTGTTGCTAACAAATTCTGTGGATTCAAAACCAGCTTCTAGACTATGGCTATAACTTAGAAGGGTCAAAAATCTTTTGTGATAACACTAGTGCTATCTCCATAGCACAAAATACAGTCCTCTATAGTAGGACAAAACATATAGAGATTAGGCATCACTTTCTAAGAGATAATGTTGAAAAGAATAAAATTGAACTTCAATATATCCCAACTGATTTGCAAAGGGGAGATATTTTCACCAAGCCCTTGGATGAAAAGAAACACACCTTCTTCCTAAATCAGTTAGGAATGCTAGATGGAGGAAGTTTAAAATAAATCCCAAGATTTTTAAATCTAAAAAAAGACCTAGACTAGGCTAAAAACTTATATTTTTTTATTGCCTGTAGGTTCTGTTTTGTCTCTGAACTGCGCTGGACGTTTTTTCAAACATTGTCGAACGGAGATCGACGCTTTCTAATAAGCATCGACCGGAGTTCAGCGTTTTCCAGGCAGCGCTAGGCAATCTTCCTCTGGTCAACGATCGTCGAACGGAGTTCGACGCTCTCTAGTATCGTCTAACGGAGATCGACGTTATTGATGACTCTTCAGATTCTATTAGAAGCCCAGATCGTCGAACGGAGTTCAACGATCCTTCCTTTCCGCCGTCGAACCCTAATATAAAAATCAGTTTTCATCGTCGTTCTTCGATTGCGCATTCATACTCTCTGCAAATTCTTTCTTTCCCTCCAAAATCTACTACACTTGGTTGTGTTTGGTACTTTCTTGCAGGTACTCAATGGCCGTGAATATTGCTGCGCTTGCAAAGATTAAATTTGATACCGGGTTTGATATTGATATGGATTCATTCGCCGGGAGCGATCAAATATTCAAAGATATTCTGGAACTCTTCAAGGAACAAGAACTAGAGAATATTATGTCAACAAGAATGAAGATTACGGCTGATGAAATAAAGGAATGGGTTTTTACTGCAAACAATCAGGATGAGAATACTATAGTCAGCACGATCAATGGGACTCAGGTACCATTGTCCACTATTCTTCTGACTGAGGTATTCAACTTAAGTAGGAGATGATTACCCTGATATGTCTCGTGAAGATTTTGATTCCATGTTAGAGAGAATGGGTCACTCTGCTGTAAACCCTAATAAGCTGTTGAAAAAGAATCTGTCTGTTGAATATAGATTTTTGGCTGATGTTGTGGGCAAAGTGCTGCTGGCCAAGCATTCAGCACATGATACCATCTCAAGGTATCAGTTCTGTTTAATGGGAGCAATAGTTGACAAGAAACATCTGAGTTGGGGAACTATCTTCTTTGATTTGATCAAGAAGAAAATTAACAAAAGTTTTGTAAATTTTGGGAGGATTCTAGGGGTTTTCCTACATTCCAGGTGCCCTAAATTACTAGTTTCCAATGGGATGCACATCAATGCATCTAAGAGATTAACCTGTGCCCTATTTGGGAAATGGGACAGGAAGATTATAAAACCTGCCAGGACTTCCATAGCTTCAGGCACAAGGACTCCTGCAGTCACTTTCTCTCCGGCTCTAGAAGAATTGCCTGCCTCATCTCCTCCTTCTCCTCCAATTGTTTCTACCTCCATCTCCACATCAACCACAACAATCACCTCAACCATAACTATCTCTTCCCCCATTACCATTTCATCACCCCTATCTCCTCCATCCACTTCAGAAACATTCCACCCACTCCACTATTATCCACCTCTCACCATTCCATCATTCAACATCATGGAAGACTCCTTCATGGATGATTCCCCTTCCTCTCCTCCTGAGCTTGCATCTACCTCCTCCTACCAACAACTACTTCAAGATATACTCAACCAACAATCCTTAACTCAATCCATCTCCACCATCCCTATCTCTCAACCATCCATTCTACCATCCACCACAGCATCAACTGCAGTCCATCCACCATCAGTTCCAACCACCTCTTCCTCCACCTCTACTCAAGTATCCCTTGAGCAAGTGGATCTTTCAGCTCTGCCAGATAGGCTTTATGGGATACTGGCCCCCAAGCTAGTAGCCTTGCTGGAGACCTCCTTGGCTCCACTCCTCAAATCTATACAGGAGCTATCTGACAGGCTGTCTGCTATCTCCTCTCCTCAGGCAATTCCTTCAATAGAGTGCCTTGATCCATTCCTGACTGAATCAAGGCAGGGGGAGATTCCTCATGAAGCTAAAGAAGTGCCTGCTGCTGCTCCAGTACCAGTGTTTACAGTGGACCTCAGGTCACTGTTGTGTGCTTTTGATATTCTTCACAGAAGATATTTACCAACTCAGGGAGTTGAAGACCTCACTAAGGCCATTATGCCTATTTCAGAATGTGATCCCTGCCTGATTATATCATATGTCAATTCTCTTAAGGCTGAGGATGTTGCTTCTTTTGTTTGTACTGCTGCTGTTGCTGCTGTTATATCTGTTGAATCTATTGACATTGAAATGTTGTCTGCTGATGCTGATACTGCTGCTGCTGAAGAATTGGCTAGTTTTTTGGAAGAAAAAGTCTCTGAGACTCCTGCTGTTTCATCTGCTCCTGCTGAGGTTCCTGCTGCTGTCCCAACACTTCCTGCTCCTGATGCTCCGGAGAAATCAAAAATCCAAGAGGAACACATCAAGAGAATAGATGATCTGTATGACAGACCACAGAGTTCTGATAATGACAAGTTCAGTACTGAATCTGATGACTCTGCTGGCACCATTGCCAAAAAGAGGAAAGCTAGAAGCAAAGTTATGATGAGAGTTCCTCCTGCAAAGGCAAAAGATGTTAATGACATACCTTATTACATTCTACATGACTGTCAGATCACAGAGCCCTGGATGCAATATTCCAAAAATCATTTAAAGGCTATGAAAAAGAAAAGGAAACTGGATAAGTATGAGAAAGGGTCCTCTCAGTATCAGCCTCCTCCTCCTCTTCCAGACTCAGGATTAGGTGGAGGCTCAGCCTTTCAAACCTCTGCTTCAAAGCAAAGCTCCTCCCAATCTTCCCAGAGATATCATCCCAGAGGACAATATCAGAAAAGTTATCAGTCTAGAAGAGGTCAACATAGAGGAAGTAAGAGAGAATATAGAACTTATTACAGACAGCAAAGGGAAGGACAAGGGCATATGGACTCAACTCAAGGTCCTTTCCCTTACAAACTCAGAGATACTATTGTTACAAGGACATCTATTGCTTCAGAAACCATAAACAAATATGAACCTTCAATTCCTTTTGAGGATCCAGAAAACAATCCCTTATCTTGGACTACCAGGATGAAGGAACTTGCTGCTCTTGATCAAATGAAGAAGGCTAGAGAGCAAGGAAAAGATACTTCCAACATCACTACTCCTTGATGTTATATCTTTCAGCTCTGCCAGATAGTTCCTTGAAGTTCTTTGACCCAGAAGATTACATGAAACTGCATCCTGAGACTGTAGTTCCCAGGCCAAGATCTCAAACCTCCTTAGGTGCAGATGATGACAGAAGGTCAAAGAAAGAGGCTCTCAATCCCAATATGGAAATTTTATTTAAGAAAGGAAGTGAAAGGAAATGATCTCTGTAAGCAGGCAGTACATTCATCTTTAAACATTTGCTGATATTCTATCTGAATGTTGCTATGTCATATGTTCTGCTCTATTGTTTTAAATTTTGCTTTTCTGTATATGCTTTTGTATTTCTTACTGAGTCCTATAAATAGTAATCCTAACCCAAATAGGGTGAGATCGTTGGAACACCCTATTTCTAATTTGGGCAAGGATCACTATGTTTTTAGGAAATTGGTTTGACCAAGATGTATAGTTGAAAAGGTTAAATTAGAATGAGTCTAGGGATTAGAACTTAGGTTTGAAGCTACCCCCAGGACCATTCAAAGATCAAGACTTAGAGCTGAGACAAAGACAATTTTTCGTCGAACTCTGTTTGACGCTCTCTGAGCTTAACCCTGCTAAGTCATCGAACTCCGATCGACGATCTTCAAGCTCACATCGACGATCTGTCTTCAGTTACTTTCCCAGTCGCTGAGCTCAGTTCGATGATCGTAGAGCTCAGTTCGACGTTTTCTGTCTACTGTGTTAATTCAATCTCTGAGCTCAGTTCAACGATCGTAGAGCTCAGATCGACGCTTTCTGTTAGAGACCGATGCCTTCATAATTCAAATTCAAGGACAGTTATGGATTATAATCAGAATTAATTCCTGCATTGATTGCAAAGGATTTCCTAGCCGTTTCAATCAATCTGATTCAAGTTTCAAGGAAAGAGTAAATGGAATATTGCTTAGGACTTTCCCCAGATACAGTTGTCTATTATGGAAGTCATTTATGACTGATTAAACAGTCGTCTAAGAGAATATCTGATATAGTCCTTGAGTTTTCATTCGGATCATACAGAAGGCACACAAGATATAGTGATCAATACAGACAATACAAAGAGATACAGAAGAATTAGATTACATTACAGAAGATTGAACAACATAATTTCTCTGATCAAGAATTCAACTTCTGTGATTTACAAATCTACTGAATCTTCAAGTGTTCAAAGGCTTCAACATCAAGGACTCCAGACACAAAATATTTCAGCATTTTCTAGAATCATCTTCTGCTGGAGATCTGAAGCTTCTGAAGGCCTATCACCCTAGCAAAGCTCTCACTCCTGAAACATTCTATATTTCAGGGGGAGCTTTGACAACATCAACAATCCACTAGTCTTCTCTCAGTGATTTGAGACAGAGAAGACATCATCAACTCCTTCTTTTTCTTTTCCTGCTGTAAAAGGGTTATCAAAACTTTCTTCAAAAGTTTTGAATCTGGTTCTGAGAGCCTTGTCAAAACTCAGTGGTGGCAAGACACCTTAACAAAAAATCTAGATTTAGTTTTTGAGAACCTTATAAAAAGCTCATTTGTGCCAAGGACACCTGATCAACTCATCCTGCAGTGGATTCCTACCAAGGGTGGTAGAAGGCTTGATGTACCAAGGCTTTTTTGGGGAACCACTATAGATCCTTGTGTCTTCTGGTTGCTGGGTGTTTGTTTTTGTTGTGTGCTGTGTGATTCTTATTTCTTGCTTTAGCTTTATTTTTATACAAGCACCTTACATATATAATTAAATTAAGTCTTCCACTGCCTTACAATTTTAATTGTAAATATTATTTTAAAATACTCTATTCACCCCCACCCTTCTAGAGTCAAGGTAGATCTTTCTCTCACTTTCACTTTATATAGAGATTACTCATGGTTACCGGCTGATCAGGTTTGCAGCAACCTTCTGACAGTTATGGAAAAGGTGTCAGACTTGTAGGTAATGACAGCTGTCAACCCACCAGTCATGATAGTTGATTCCTTAGAGATTCTACAACTCAGCACAATACACTCAACAATCTGCTTCACATGTGTCGACATAAGTAGACAAAGTGTCGACACAAGTCTTGATGATGTCGACACAATACTCTAAGTATCGACATAGTCATTCTTCTGCTCCTCGACACATCTTCTATTTGTATGTGTCGACACAAGTATAGTGTGTCGACACAACTTCTCCTGGTCTCGACATAACTGTTGGGTGTCGACACAGCCTCTGCTTTAGGTGTTGACACAATCCTTGCCTCAGGTGTCAACATAAGTCTTGCTATAAGTGTCGACACAATTCCTTCCTTTAGTGTCGATATAGCTTCTGGGTGTCGACACAGTTGCTGGGTGTCGACACAATTTTTGGGTGTCGACACAAATCTGGCTTCTGGTGTCGACACAACTTCTGGTTCTGGTGTCGACACAACTCTTAGGTGTCGACACAATGCTTTGCTACTGTTGTTAACATAAGTCCCGTGTGTCGACACAATTCTTTACAAGTGTCGACACTTGTACTTAGAATTTTTTTCTTCTATTCCTTAACCCTACACAAGGAAACTTAAACATTTATCAAATACATATTGATGTATATCATTGACTAGGGTGAATCTTCTCCAAATCTAGTACATACTTCTATTGTACCCAACAGAGGCAGCATTAATGTGGATATTATTACAGAGTTTATTACTGATTAATTCCCAAGGGCAGTTTCCTTTTTAAGGAATGCTCCAGCTGTATCAGAGTTAATGAATCCAAATATTTGAATTTTTATCAAACATTCCAGATATATATAAATTTTCTCAAGGACATTGATGACACATATACATATACAGATATACAATAGAAAAAGATTTTGATAGACTCTGCTTCAAGCTTTCTTCCAGGGAACACATCTTCATTCTGAGATCAAAAGCTCACAATCTCTCAGATACAAATACTAGACAGAGAAGCTCTCATCAATGCCTACACCCTGAATTAAAGCTTCCATCTCCTGATCATCTACACAACTCAAGGGGAGCTTTGACATCATCAACAATCCACTAGTCTTCTCAGAGATATGAGACAGAGAAGACAAAATCATTTTCATTTTTCTTTCACTATGTACAGGGTTTTAACTCCCTTCAAAAGTTAACCTTTTGGTTCACAAGTCACCTGAACAAAAGACTTGGGATTGGTTTTTGGGCACCTGATCAAAAGCTCAAAGGGTTGCTAGATCTCTCTTAGAAAAATTTATCTTGTGGTGGTAGGGCACCTGAGCAAAAAACTATGGTGGAAGGGCACCTAAGCAAAAACCTATAGTGGATTCCTAACAGGGTGGTAGAAGAGTGGATGTACCCAGGTTTATTGGGGAACCACTATAATCCTTGTATCGTCTGTGTTGAGTGCCTTTTCTGTTTGTGTGCTGTGATTTTCTTTTTATACTTATATATATCACTAACTTTTAATCCGCTATAAAAACAAGTTAATAAATTTGTAATACTCTATTCACCACCCTCTATAGTAATGATAAAATCTATCCCTCACATTCAAACCTCTCATACCAAGCCCTTGGGGCTTGTTTTACACCATAGAGAGCTCTTAAGAGCATATAAACATGGGTAGGTTTGTTAAAATCAACAAAACTTGAGAGTTGCTCAACATAAACTCTTTCTTTAAGATTTCTATTTAGGATGGCTTACTTCACATACATTTTGTAAACTTTGAATCCTTTGAAGGCTGCATATGCTAGGAAAAGTCTTATGGCCTCCAATCTGGCCACTGGTGCAAAGGTCTGATCAAAGTCTAAACCATCTTTTTGTCTATATCCCTTTGCCACCAGTCTGGCTTTGTTTCTTACTATAATACCATTCTCATCCAGTTTATTTCTATATATCAATGTGGTTCCTATGATGTTGCAGTCATCTGGTCTGGGAACCAGCTTTTAGGCATTGCATCTTTTGAACTGGTACAATTCTTCCTACATTGCACCTATCCAAAATGGATCCACATTTGCTTCTTAAAATTTCTTTGGTTCTGTTTGGGACAGAAAACTTGAGTACATCATAGTGTTTTGATGTTTTCTTCCTTTGGTCGCACCCTGAGCAGCATCTCCAATGATTAATTCGCTTGGATGATCCCTTAGATGTCTGACAGCTATAAGTAATGTGACTTCTTCTCTTGGACCACCTATATCATGTTGTGTTTCTTCTTATTGTTGTTCATGTGCAAGAACTTCTTCAACTAAGTTGACTCCATCTCTCATATTATGGCTTGCTGGAATAATATATTCTATAATTAGCTCTTTTAGCTTCAAGTCTTCACCAGTTGTGCTTGATGGACCTGGCTTATCATTAATAAAACATAGAAGTTTCATCAAATACAACATGAACAGACTCCTCCACAACTTGATCCCTCAAGTTGCAGATCCTATAGGACTTACTGTGGTCACTATAACCAACAAATATGCAATCATAGGACTTCTCAGCAAACTTGGATATGTATGTTTTCCCAATATTTAGGACATAACTTCTAAATCCAAAGATTCTGAAATAGGCCAAGTTTGGTTTTATGCCCTTCATAAGTTCATAGGGAGTTTTATTCAATATTTTGTTGATTGAAGCTCTATTAAAAACATGACATGTTGTGTTTACATCTTCAACCCAGAAGTATTTTAGGAGTGAAGATTCACGCAGCATTGTTCTTCTAGCTTCAATGAGAGTCTTATTATTCCTTTCAGCAATCCCATTCTACTGGGGTGTTCTTGGTGTGGAAAACTCTTGCTGAATTCCTAGCTCTTCAGAAATCTTTGTCATTTAATAATATTGAAACTCAGTTCCATGATCACTTCTAATTCTGACCAAAGAGATATTCAATTCATTCTGAATTTGTTTGACAAAAGTCTTGAAGACATTAGGGTTTTCAGACTTTTTCCATAAGAAGAAAACCTAAGTGAATCTGGAATAGTCATCAACAATTACATAGGTGTAGACTCTCCTTCCTAGACCATGAACTGGCATAGAACCAAACAAGTCCTTATGCAAGAGGTATAAAAACCTCACTGAGTCTTTGCATTCAATACTTTTCATTGAAGTTTTGGTTTTCTTGCCTTTTTGGCATGTAGAGCATATGCTCTCCTTAGAGCATTTAATGTTAGGGTCATTCCTTATAAGCTCTTTATTGAAAAGTTTTCCTATGGCTTTGTAGTTCAAATGAGCTAGCCTCTTGTGACATTTGACACAATGTGTGGCTTTCTCATTTGCAACTAGACATAAGGGTGAGTATGACTTTAAACAAAGAAAATTCAAACAAGATACATTACGACATCTACTGCTTGTCAAGATTACCTCTTGGTCACTTAACTTCTTTATTAGGCACTCATATTTGTGGAATGTAATGTCATAGACAAGATCACAAAGTTGGCTTATGATTATAAGGTTGTATTGCAAACCTTCCACATAATATACTTTGGTGTGTCTGACTAATCTATTTGTGATCCTACCATAACCTTTGGTTATTCCTTTGTCAGCTCCACCAAAGATCACCTTTTGTCCATTCTCCATAGGGACAAATTCCCTCAAATATCCACTTATTCTAGTCATGTGCCTTGAACATCCACTATCCAAGTACTAGATTGGTCAATCTCTGATGCTTGGACATTCCTGCAAAATAAGAATTTATTTTTCCTTAGGAAACCAAGTTATTTTGGGTCCTTGGTTCTTGTTAGTCGTGGCTCTATTGAAACCACCAGTGTGTTTCTTAAATGGATATCTTTTTTGATTATGAGTCATAGTGTAATTGAACCAACAGTCCAAGGCAAAGTATCCTATCTTTCCACAACACCAACATTCATACGTGTTGTACCTCCTCTTAGGAAGGATAAAAGGAACATGGTGTTGATATTCCTTAGAACAGAAATCAACACACTTAACAATTGTATTTTGATAGGGTACAAACAAGTTATTTTGCCTCTTAGTTACAACTATCCTCCTTGGAGGAGGCATATAAGGAATATCTTTCCTATTCATATATGAACTTGGTCCAACTAGTCCAGACTTATGTATTTCTTTTTCTTTAGTCTGAAACATAGTTTGTGGAATGTCTGGACACTTTTGTCTTACAAGTTTTTTCCACTTTTCCTCTTAGGTTTAACATACCCAAGACCACTTCCAGGTGTTCCTGAGAAGGTATCTATATTGGGCAAAACAGTTTTAGGTTTAGAACATTTTTGTCCTAAACTTTTCTCATTCAGGAGTTTAAGTTCCAGCTCCTGAATAGTTGCATCCTTCTGCTTCAGTAATAGGATTTGATCATCAATGATCTTAGTTAGCATTGACAACTTAGAATTTTGAAGACCAATTATCTGAGTATCCATATTATGATGATACTCAAAACCTTTTAGTGATGCTATCTCTACATCTTGTATTCTGACAAGCTTCTTGCTTCTAAGTAGGGCTTCCAACAACTTTCCAAATTTGACTGTAAGCTGTTGTAGTTTAGTCACAGAGTTAGTCTCATGTGAATAAAGCTTTGAGTCACATGAGTCCATCCCCTCCCTAGTCTCATATACAAAAGTTTTAGAACATGTTGAATTGTCATAGATTACCTGAGTATCCTGACAGTCAAGAGTTTCTGTTTCATGATCATCAGATAGTGCCATAAAATTGATCTCCATATCTTATTCAGAACCACCATAGTGTTATAAAGTTGTGGAGTTTTTCCCTTTGTCTATGGCCTTTCTGATGAACTCTTCTTCATAGGAGAATAGTCCAACAAGTTCTTCTTCTGAATCTGTTGAGTCAGTATCATTATCTGATAAGGTCTTTGTTTTCTTTGCCATCAGACCCTTCTTCGATTTCTTGTTTTGTAGTGCATCTTTTCTTTTGACTTTTTGTTCCCCTTCCTTTTTACCTGACAGTCAGCTATGGCATGCCCAGGCCTATTACAGCAAAAGCAAATCATATCAGTTTTAAATTGTATATTCTGATGAGAATCATACCTGACCACATATTTGTCTTTGTGATTGTCATTTATTTTACCAAAGATTGATCAAGAAGGTTTCCTTTTATTTCACTGCTTTCTCCTCCTAATCATTTTCTTGAATTTCCTGGTAAACAATGCTAATTAATCATCTGATAGTTCTTCTGATGAAGAATAGGTTCCAGTGATATATGTATCTTCATCCCTTCTGGGTGAAGATGTGGTTTCTCATCTAGCTTTCTTAGATGTATAAGCTTTGAAGGCCACAAATTTAGTCTGAGTTGAACTTCTAGCAGATTCTGCTTCAGCTTTTCTAGAGTTTAGTTGAAGCTCATGTGACATTAGTTTGCCATACAGGTCTTGGGGTAAAATATTTCTTAGATTCCCCATTTCTCTTATAACACATATCTTGATGTCCCATTCCTTATTTAGGGATCTCAGAAAATTTGTCATTCTACTCATAATTTGAGAAGTTTCTGCCATTGTTTCTTAAGTCATTTACTATTCTAAAGAACTTTTCATAGCATTGTTCTATAGAATCAATCTTTCCTTGTCTAAAAGCCTCATACAGCTGGTTGAGGAGAGATTTTTTGTCATCTCTTACTTCTTCTATGCCTTCCATGTATACTATGAGAGTATCCCACATTTCCTTAGATGTTTGACAGTACACAAGATTCTGAAAGGTTGAATTGTCAATTGCACTGACTATTATATTCTATGCTCTCTTGTCCATGGTGGCAAGTACCACCTCATCCTTTGTCATTTCTGACAGTTTCTTGGGGGATTTGATCATTTGCATCTAAGACTGATATTTTTTTTAATATATGGTCCCTCTTGTACAGTGACAAAGATTCTTGGATCTGAGGCTTCCATGAACAATGTCACTCTTTGTTTCCATATATCAAAGTTATCCTCAGTACAAATTGGCAGTTTTATATAACTGAGTTCTTTGTGAGATTCAGAAAAAATTGATCTGATATTTTTCTAATACCCTTTGGATCTTTTTCAGACTGTTAGGTATTTCTTTAGTAACCTCTCTCTGATACCACTTAAAAGATAATCTTATGGGTAGATAATCACCTAGAGGTGGGGTGAATAGGTGTCTTTTTAAATTACTCTTTCAGATCTTCCTCACTTAAGTAATCTTGCAGTTATAAAAACTTAGATCACAGCACAAGAAAAAACAGATCATAGTAAATAGTACACAATGAATTTATAGTGGTTCCCCTATCTAGTGTACATCTACTTCCCCCTTCTTCCTCACTAATAATGTGCTATATTAGGTTATAGATCCTCCTCTTTAAATCAGATCTAAAGATCATATAGGCTCAGTTTCTGTGAAGAAACCTACACTCAAACAAATAGGTCCTACCTCAGAGATTCTCCCAATCTCCTACCTCAGGTCCCTCAAGAAGCCTACCTCAGTCTTTATAAAATAGGCCTACAAATCAGTGATTCTCTCAAACAACCTACCTCAGGTCCCACAAGAATCCTACCTCAGCCTTTATAAAATTGGCTTACAACTCAGAGAAAAGATCTCCAACCCACTATGATCTCAAGGAGATCTTACAAAATATAACGGTAAAACAAAATAGTAATTCTAAGAAAACAGAACTTCTATAATCTGACTTATCTGTTAGCACAGATTCTTCAATTAAGCAGCAATAAATGTCTTCTTGATAAATTGGATGGCTGAAAAGTTGCTTCACTGGATCTGCAATCTTATTGATGTTGATCGGCTTGATTACCTTGAAGAAATTATTGATCAGATCCACCTTAATCTTCAGATCAGTATTGAAAAAGTATTTAGAGATTTTCTTGAAGACCTCCGTCTTCTTCCTCCTTCTCGAGTTGAAAATAGAATAAGAATTTCTGTTTGCTTTTTCAATTTATCTTGTGTGTATTTCTGTATAGACAACCCTTCTATTTATAGCCTTCGTGGATGGATACCTACTGGTTGATGACATTAGCAACTGAAATCATACTTCAAAGTTCTCTTCTAATCTGTTTCTGTCGAAATATCTCATTACTGTAGCTGACGTGACAGTTCTTACTTGTCTTGACACTTCTGTGTTGACTTTGCACTTCTTTAGAAACATTAGTGTCGAGATGGTCAAAGTATCTCGACACTTTTGTCGAGATATCTTAGCGGTCTCGACACACTCTTGCTTGGAAGAATTTTGCATTTGAAGCTGAAAGTGTCGAGACAGTTGACTTATCTCGACACTGATGTTGTCTATGTCGACCTCTTTTAATTCTGCCTAGTGTCGTGACAGTTGGATTATCTCGACACACTCTATTTGCTGTGTTGTTAATTCTATTCTTTAATCCTTGATTGTGTCGAGATAGTTGATTTGTCTTGACACAATTTTACTTAGAGTCTTATCTTCTTTGTGTCGATACAATTGTGTTGTCTCGAAACAACTGCTTTCAGTTTTATAGTGTCAAGTAAGCGAATTCAACCTGACACTGCTTACATAATCTTCAAGGTGTCGAGTTAGCTGACTTATCTCGACACTGCTGACTTAGTATTCTAGGCGTGGAGTTTGCTTACTTGTCTTGACACAGCTGCTGCAAAGGTGTCGACATTGTGTCGATACTTTCGTACATAAACATTTTTCTGTACTGCAGGATGCTGAGTGAAGACTATGCTGACTTCACTCGGCACTTTGCCGACTCTACTCGATGCTTTTGTACTTAGACAATTTTTCTTCAAAATCTTATATGCTTCTTGTGTCCACCTATCCAATCGAAAAAAGTACGCAACCTGCATACATAAATTGAAACATATATTAAATATAAACATGTGTATATCATTGAGTTAAAAGGGGCTTCTTCAAATCATGTACATTGTGTCTTATGTACCCAACACTAAGGTAGATGTTGTTAAGGCTGCCATGGTTGGAAACTTCAAAGGAGTCATTGAGTATAGTTATGACAACTTCTCTTGGCTACATAATGAGATTTTTGGCAGACCAAGACAAGTTGTTGCAAGTATTCCAGCCTTGTTGGGCCTGCACCTGTAGATGTTAAAGTTCATCATGATCAGGATTACTCACAATACTTGTCAGACACTCAGAATTTTTCACACGAAAGACTTGCTGCTGCTGCTGCTGATATTCTAGAGGTTCATGTGGTTGAAGACATTCCTTCACTAGTCTACAAAATAAGAAAATATCGTGAAGGACCATCTGCTATGAGATCAGAGCCTGCCAGTGAATTGCCCAACAGAGAAATGGCAAACTAAGAAATGGCTGATGTTTGGAGTCTGATTTCCAGAGGAATCATCTTAGACTCATTCATATTGGTTGACGTTGGAGGTGAAAACAGATGGAACCACTATGATCTGGAGGAGTGGCAGAAGTATGAGGTGGCCAGTGCAAAGAGAATAATTCATTTCAGGAATCACAAGTTTGATGATCCAACGACAACACTAGCTCCTTTGATATATTATCCAAAGCCCATGTCTTATTTTGTAAGGGAACGTCAGAAAGCCAGGGTAGGCAGGGCTGATGGTTTTATATATCTTCTATTGATATATGTGGATGTGGTTGCCCCAAATATTGAACTCTTTGATATATATATATATATATATATATATATATACGATTTAAATGTTTTGACTAGAATGTCCGCTTTGTTTAATTTTCATTAATTCATATATCGTTTCAGTTTTATGCTTTATTATTATCATTTGTGCAATTCACCTTAGCTTGTAGGATTCTGACTTCTTCAAATAGAGGGAGATTGTTGGGTATTGTATCCACAATAACCCTGATTTGAAGAAGGGTCCCATTAAGCTAAGATGAATTGAGATTGTATTTGATGTTGTGTTGTTCAGTTACGTACTTATATGTCTTTATTGCAAAGTACACACTAATATTAGGTTACAGTAAGTCAGTAAACCCGAGACTATATAATGTAATCCTTCATTGTGTAGGAAAATGTGTTGACTCAGTGTAATCTCTCTATTGGAGTGTACTTCTATCCCAAGTGCATGCGAAGGATCAAGGAAGGACAAGGAATTGGAATCGAAAGAACAGTAATTTTTACCAGGTAAAATTCATCGAGTATCGTAAAGGATATTCGTCGAATTCGTCGAGTATAGTCATCAATACTCGCCGAATTCGTCCTATATACTTACTGGCACTCGTCGAATTCATCATATTGTACTTGCCGTAAAATCTCTGAGAGTTGGAAAATCTGCTAAGTAAAAATCGTCAAGTATTCCTGTATATACTCCTCAAATTCATCGAATGTATCTAAAGATACTCGCCAAATTCATCGAATTTACTGGTCGATACCCTATGAATTAGTCGAGTCAATTCGATTTTACTTCTCACGATTTTCTAAGTCAAATCGTCGACTATCACTGGGTCTGGCGTCGAATGTGTTGAGTTAGCTTGACGATACTCATCGAATTTGTTGAGTATACTAGCAGATACTCGTCAAATTTGTCGAGTATGTTTTCTGTCTGTGGTCGAGTGATAAGGTGGATCAAGCCAAATTTCTCCAAGTACTTTTCATCAAGATTCATTGCAGTTTGGCGATTATACTCAACCATACTCGACGATACTCGACAAAAATGACAGGGCAAATTTCTTCGGTCTTTTTCAAACTTTGGCTCGGGTTGAACGATACGCCATGTACAGTGTTTTCAAAGGTATCTTTCTAGAAGTTTTTTTGTAGCCATTGAAATTGAGGATCTCTATAAATGCTTAGGGTGGATTTATCGTCAACCCTAATTGTGCTTAACATATTCGAAGAAAGATCTCCTGTGAATTTTCCCGTCGGCTCCCGTACATTTCTCGGAATTCTGATCCTCCAACACACGCTCCTGCACGATTCGTTTGTCTTCAACCTATTCGACTGGATCCATGATTTCTAAAGGTTTCTATTCTCTTAGATCTAGTCGATCCAAGGCTTAAGATCTAAGTCCTCAAAGTTTCGGGTTCATGTTTTTTTCAAGAATTCAAGTTCAATGAAGACTCAAAGTCCTTAGATCTTGCCTAGATGAATTGTAATTATTTTGTGTAAACTCTTTTATATTTGTAGGAGGATTTCTCTCTGAGTTGTAGATCCGTTTGTGGATTGAGTTGTAGATCCGGTTTTGGATCGAGTTGTAGGAGAGGTTGTTCTCCGAGTGGTAGGAGTCTCATCTCCAAGTTATAGGAATTGCAGCTCCGAGGTGTTAGATTTGTTAAAATATGAGAAAGGTGAAGTAGCCGAATCTAGACCTTTGTAGTAGATATGCGAGGCAGGATAGTGGATGCACCTAACTCGGGGAACCACTATGTTAGGGTCCAGCAATGCCCCCAGTGTTGGGACGTTTGGCGCGAGGCTCTATGGCCCACACTATTAGAACAGAAGGGCGTGTCCCCTGGGACTAAATGGCCGCCCCGTGGATCCTGCCTAGGGAGCCCTCTCAATAAAGGAGTGGTAGCACCATCCTCAAACAGTTCGGGATTTTAGGAACCATGTCCCTACAAGTGGTATCTGAGGAGGTCATGGGTTTGAAACCTCAGGGTCATTTCTGGGGGGGATTTTTGGGGTCTAGCAATGCCCCCGGTGTTTGGAGGTACAGAATGAGGCATTATGACCCACACTAGTCGAACAGAATGGTGTGTCCCCTAGGCATAACTGTCCTCCTTATAGATCCTGCTTAGGGAAGCCAGCTCCATAAAGGAGTGATAGCACTGCCCTCAAATAGACTGGGCTTTTGGGTGAGTTAGTAGCGCGTTATATCCATTTACCACAATATCCAAGATTTGTAGAAGTCAAATAAGTCAATGGTATACACATAAATGTATTTGATGCAAGCGCTACGTTCAATGTGTGCTGGATGTTCTTTGTCACAATAATTAGATAGGTTGTTTAAGTGACAGTGATAAGTGGACATAAGAAATAATGCTGGGAAGGCAAAAGTTTGTCTAAGTCCATAGGCATTGAGTGAAGGCAGTTCACTTAACGCCAGATGTCAAAAAGCGGTGAGTAGAGTATAGGAAGTCAAAGCATGACTGTTGACAAAGCAAAATTTTGGTTAAATCCACAGGCGTTGAGTGAAGGCAGTTCACTCAATGCCATATAATAAGAGGCGTCGAGTAAAGTTCAGACTGTCAAAGCTTCAACATTGGCAAGGAAGATTTTTGGTTAAGTCCAGAAGTGTCGAGTGAGGATAGGTCACTCGACTCCTGAAGAAATAAGTGTTGAGTAAAGCTCGATACTATCAAAGCCAGAGAAGCTGAGAAGAAATCTGGCTAAGTCCAAAAGCATTGAGTGAAGCCAGTTCACTCAACGCCAAGCTCAGAAAGTGTCGACATAATAAGCTTCAGTCAAAGCCTCAAAAGATGTAGACAGAAAATCTGTCTAAGTCCAAATGTGTTTAGTGAGGGCAGTTCACTCAACGCCAGATGTCAAAAAGTACTGAGTAAAGCATGGGATGTCAAAGCCTTACTGTTGAGAAAGTATAATTTTGGTTAAGTCCACAGTCGTTGAGTGAAGGCAGATCACTGAACGGTATATAACAAGAGATGTCGAGAAAAGCTCAGACTATCAAAGCTTCAACATTGGCAAGGAAGATTTCTGGTTAAGTCTAGAAGCACCGAGTAAGGACAACTCACTCGATGCCTGAAGAAATTAGTGTTGAGTAAAGCTCTATGCTGTCAAAGCCTCAGAAACTAAAAAGAAATCTGCCTAAGTTCAGAAGCATTGAGTGAAGCCAGTTCACTCAATGCCAAGCTCAGAAAGCATCGACAGAACAAGCTTCAGACGAAGTCTCAGAAATTGTAGACAGAAAATCTTTCTAAGTCCAAATGTGTTGAGTGAGGACAGTTCACTCAATGCCTTCACGCAGATAAAAAATAACTAAGTACAGAAGCGTTGAGTAAATGATGTTCACTCAACGCCTCATCAAGATGACAAGAAAGTCAAGTATGCGTTGAGAGATGAAGTCTCTTTCAACGCACTCAATGCCTATCAACAGAAAGTTTATCTAAGGATAAAAGCCTTTTGTGAAGAAGCCGCACTCAACGCATCCTCAACAGAAATATTGGTCAAGTCCAAATGCATTGAGTGATGAAGGTTCACTCAACGCCTATGCTGAAAGACTGCAAAAGTCTATAATTCGCCGAGTGATGACTAATCACTCAACGCCCAGTGATAGAAATTTGTAAAAGTGTTTTGGCGTTGAGTGAAGGTTGTTAACTCAACGCCTATACTAAATTACTGGAATTTGGCTAAGTTCAGAGATGCTAACATCAATAAAATTCAAAATCGTTGCGGGAAGTCTATAATACGCAATAAATTGTGTCACGTGCCTCTGTACTACATTTAATGCAAAATCAAGATTGCAGCTACCAAATCAAAATGGGTAGAAAGTGATGAGATAGATCACACTAACTTTAGAGTTTATATATATGTATATATATAAAGGAAACATTAAACACAGAAAGAAAAATCTAAGGCAAACCAGATGACACAAGGAGATTTTATAGTGGTTCCCCTAAAACTTGGGAGCATCCACTCTTCTACCACCCTGGTAGGAAACCACTATAGGTTTTTGAACAGGTTCCCTACCACCATAAGTTTTTTCTCAGTTGCCCTATCACCACAAGATCTATTTTCAAGGGAGACCTAACAACTCTTTGAGATTTTGACCAGGTGCTCAAAAACCAAACTAAGTCTTTTGATCATGAGACTTAACAACAAAAGGGATAACTTTTGAAGGGAGTTAAAACCCTGTACATAGTAAATGGAAAAGTAAAAGTGATATTGTATTCTCTATCTCAAAGCTTTGAGAAGACTAGTGGATCTTGATGTTTTCAAAGCTCCCCCTGAGTTGTAGAAATCTAATTAGGAGTGGAAGCTTTGCTTCAGAGTGTAGGCCTTCAAAGAAAACTTCTCCTCCAGTATATGTATCTGAGTGATTGTGAAGTTTATCTCAGAATGATGATTGTTTGCTAGTAGAAAAGCTTGAGGCAGAAAGTCTGAATCAGTAAGTCTGTAACTGTCTATGTGTGTCTCTTGAGGCAGAAAAACTTCTTATAATATATTAAAATGTCTTAAGGGAATTCAAATATTTGAATTTATTTCATCTGAAATGGATGAAGCATTCCGCGAGAATGGTGGCTTCCTTGGGAATAAAATAACATTAAACTCTCTGATTTAATCCATTTTTAATACTGCCTTAGAACATCTATATTCATTTAGAATATTTAGCATTAAGTATCTAAGTTTAATTGACTGTAATTAATACTTGAATTTATTCTGTCTTTAGTAACTGCAACTGCCTAAAGAAATCATCAATCACAGCAATCATTTCGTCGACCTCAGCTCGAAGTTCGTCGATCTGGGCTTGGCTTTCGTCGAGCTGAGTTTCTGACTTGAGATCAGCGTTCCTCGACATGAGCTCAGAATTCGTCGAGCCCAACTCCGAGAAGAAACTCTGAGTTCATCGATCGGAGATCGACGATTGTCAAGCTGAGTTCGACAATCGTCGAACTGAATTTCCTGAACATGAAATATTCAAAGTCAAAACCCTGGAAATTTCTATGACCCTAGACTATACAAGATGGGTCAATCTAAGCATCCTAATAGTAATCCTTGCCCAAATCATAACTTGGGTTCCAACAATATCCACCTATTTGGGTGAGGATACTATTTACAAAAACAAAACATAAAGCATAAAGAAATCTAACTGAATTATAAATATTTAGTAGATATACAAATATGCTTTGAGAATATTTATAAATGACAAAGATTCAAAGTTATAAAAAAATAAGGAATCTTTCAGACGAGCTGCTGATGGAAGAACTGAAGATGATTTTGTGAGATAAAGCTCTCTGGTAGAATCTTCACCTTCCCTTTTGCTCAGCTTTAAATCTTTACAACCTGTAGAATTTCTAAAAAGAGGCTATAGACACACAACATCTGGAGACTATTAAATACCACTGTTCCTCTATGGTAGGACAGACCTTTTCCTGAAATGAAGGTTAGGTGTTCTCGAACCAGGTTACCTTGTGTCCTAATTTTATTTCATAACAATAATTGGAATTATAAGAATACTTTGGTTGATCTTTATAACCTAGTTGATGATGTTTCCTAGGAGGGATGATCCATTGAGTAAAATAATTCATAAATTTCTATGTTTGATTATATTTTTGAAATGAATTAAATTTTTTGTTTTGAAAATTTGAGTTCGACGAATCATATTGATTTTGTCGATCTGAGTTCGATAAATGGAAGTGGGTTCGTCGAGCTCTATTCACAGAATGATAGTAGTTTTTTGTGTTCCACGTTCGTTTATCTCTGTTCGACGAATCATATGGATTTTGCCAATCACAGTTTCTTTGATAATTAAACTGAAATCTACCGTTCATAGTTTGTCGATCGGAGTTCGATGAATTATGTTAATTTCATCGATCTCGGTTTGACGAAATATTTTGAACATAATTTTTCTTACAATTCTTAGTTGGTTTTTGTTTAATATTATATAAAACTTCAGTTACTTTATCTAAATCTTCTAACTTTTCTTTCCCTTTTGTTGATTTTAAAAAACTATTTGTTCAAGAGCATTTTTTAAATCTTCTTTAAGTTTTATGTTTTTAGAAGATAGATTATTTTGTTCAGTTAATTTCTCTCTGTAAAGTTTTATTTCCTTCTCAGATTGAATCAAATCTTCACAAAATAATTGAAAATCTATTTTAAAATGTTCTGAAGTGAAATTAAAAGAAGAGATTACCTCGTCTTCTTCAGACTCAGATTCCGAGTCTGAATTGCTGCAGGATATATTTATTTCCATCAGACAGAATTATCTTGCTCTTCATTCTTCTTCATCTTCAGTTGTACAGGATGAAGTTTCTGAATCTGATTCACTCCAAGTTTCAGCAACCATTGTTGTGAGAGAGTTCCAAATATCCTTTGTTGAAGAGCATTCAACAATTTCCTGAAAAATGTCATCAGACATTGATTGAGCCAAAATGTTAATGGCTTTGGCATCTGTTATTTTCAGTTTCTTCTGAGCATCAGTCCACTCAGGTGGTGGAAATGCACTTGTGTTTATTGTAGTTTGTGTAGGGGGACAAGTAAAAATAGAATTATATATGTCTTCATCAATAGAATTCATATAAAGCAAGATCCTTGCCTTCCAAAGTGCAAACTTATTCAGATTGCATACTGGAGGTGTGGTTCTTGAATACTCCTTGTTTTGTGCCATAATATAAAAAGACACTAGAGTAAATTGGATCTATGAAAGATCTTTTGGTTCAGGTGTTAGCCTGTGAAACCAAACATACTCACCCTCCGATACCAATTGAAAGTGAAGGGATAGATACCACAAACTCTAGAGTTTATATATATGTATATATATAATCGAAACATTCCGCATATAAATAGAAAGCAAAGGCAAACCAGACGACACAAGGAGATTTTATAGTGTTTCCCCTAAAACTTGGGTACATCCACTCTTTTACCACCCTGGTAGGAATTCACTACAGGTTTTTGATCAGGTTCCCTACCACCACAGGTTTTTGCTTAGGTGCCCTGTCACCACAAGATCTATTTTCAAGGGAGATCTAACAACCCTTTGAGCTTTTGACCAGGTACTCAAAAACCAAACTAAGTATTTTGATCAGGAGACTTAACAACTAAAGGGATAACTTTTGAAGGGAGTTAAAACATTGTACACAGTAAAAGGAAAAGTAAAAGGGCTATTATCTTCTCTGTCTCAAAGCTCTAAGAAGACTAGTGGATCTTGATGTTGTCGAAGCTCTCCCTGAGTTATAAAAATCCGATCAGGAGTGGAAGCTTTACTTCAGGGTGTAGGCCTTCAAAGAAAACTTTTCCTTCCAGTATATGTATCTGAGTGATTATGAAGTTGATCTCAGAATAATGATTGTTTTTTGGAAGAAAAGCTTGAGGTAGAAAGTCTGAATCAGTAAGTCTGTAACTGTCTGTGTGTGTCTCTTGAGGTAGAAAAACTTCTGATAATATATTCAAATGTCTTGAGGGGAATTCAAACATTTGAATTCATTTCATTTGAAATGGCTGAAGCATTCCCCAAGAATGGTAGCTGCCTTGGGAATCAAATAACATTAAACTCTTTGATTTAATCCATATTTAATGTTGCCTTAGAATGGCTATATTCACTAAGAAAATTTAGCATGCATTAAGTATCTGAGTTTAATTAGCTGTAATTAATCCTTGAATTTATTCTGACTTTAGTAACTGCAATGGCCTAAAGAAATCAACGATCACAACAATCATTTCATCGACCTTAGCTCAGAGTTCGTCGATCTGGGCTTTGCTTTTGTCGAGCTGAGTTTCTGACTTGAGATCAGCGTTCGTCGACCTGAGCTTAGAGTTCGTCGAGCCCAACTCAAAGAAGAAACCTTGAGTTCGTCGATCTGAGATCGACGATCGTCGAGCTGAATTTCTTGAACTTGAAATCTTCAAAGTCAAAACCCTGGAAAATCATATGACCCTAGACTATACAAGATGAGTCAATCTAAGCATCCTAATTATAATCCTTGCCCAAATCAGAACTAGGGTTCCAACATGGTTCCATGGATCAATGAGCCATTGGACGGCGGAATTGAAAAGGGATCTAATCAGTGAGAAGAAGATAACTTTTTTGGACTAACTTTTGAAAAAAGCGGAACTTCATCTTCTTCATGTCGATACTGTTGGAGAGGCAGAAAAACAAGTCCAAACTTTTGATCTAAGAGCTCAAGCAAGTTAGCTGTTGTGATTAACACCTTTAATAACAAGTTCAGAGAAACTTCTCTGAGGTAGAAGAAGAAGGAGCAACGGCTAACCCAAGCTACAACATCTTTATATCTCAAGAAGCTTTATTCCTTAAGAACATTTTCTGGAGCTGTGAAGAAGATATCTGGATTGGGTCAACTCAGCACAGAAGGATGAAGACATCGAGAAATTTTCTCTAGTGTCTATTCAACATCAACCAACCTTTCTACTTCCTATAGGATCTTTTCAAGATCTGGGTGTAAGCCTATAATTATAAATGATGAGTGTAGGCCTATTTTATAAAGACTGAGTGGTAGGATTCAGGCTGTGAATCTGAGCTAGGATCCCTATGTGGATATGAGTGTAGGTTATTAGCCTGAGGTAGGATTTGTTTCAGATATAAGGTAGGAGAGTATTTCTCTCTAAGTTGTTGGGCTATCTTCCTAGCCTGAGTGTAGGACTATTAACCTAGTTTGAGGTAGGTGATCTTTGGATCGCTGAGCTGTAGGAGCAAAGCTTGCTCTGAGTTGTAGGGCTTTGTGCCTGAGGTAGGTCTTGGAGGAGACTGAGAGATCCGGTGGGATCTCAGTTGTAAGCTCTTATGAGCCGATTTTGGTGAAGTGCCTTGTTAAAAAACTGTTAGTAAGGTGGGATGGACAGTGGATGTACCCATAATCTATAGAACTACTATAAATCTTGTATGTATTGTTTGTGCTTGTCTTGAAAGCTACTAAACAAAATTACAACACACTATAAAATAGAAAAAGCACAAAAATACTTAAAAACCTATTCACCCCTAGGTGTTTAGCTATCCTTAAAACTTAAGACTTTCAAGTGGTATCAGAGAGAGGTTGCTCAAAAAATGACTTAACAATCCGAGTTGATCACCAAGGGTAGCTAAAAGAATTATACTTATTATTTCAGGAGAGAACCATAAGGTGCTGGGTTTCATGAAGCTACCAATTTGCAGGAAGGAAAGCTTTGGGATCTGGAAGGAGAGGGTAAGGCTCTTCATGGAAGCATCTGACCCAATGATTTTTATAACTATTCAAGAGGGAACATTCATCCCTATAAAGATCTCAGCACTGGATGCAATAGTCAAGACCCCCAAGAATTATTCAGTGATGACCAAGGATGAGGTCATTCTAGCCACCATGGACAAGAGAGATCAGAACATCATAGTCAGTGTTATTGAAGATTCTACTTTCCAGAATCTTGTTCATTGCAAGACTTCCAAGGAGATGTCAGACACCTTAGTTGTCTACATGGAAGGCACTGAGGAGGTTAGATATGATAGAAATCCTGCTCAACTAAGAATATGAAGCCTTCAAACAAAATAAGAAGGATACCATATCAGATTACTATGAGAAATTCTTCAGAATTGGGAATTAGTTGAGGACCTATGAGAGGGTCATCAACCATTATGAGCTCAATGAAAAGTCACTCAGGTATCTAACTAGATACTTGGACACAAAGATCTATGCCATCAGAGAAGTAGCAACGTTGGCTAATACTCCACCTCACATACTATTTGGGAAGCTGCTCTTTTATGAGATGTAGTTGTCAGTCGGGAAGGAGGAGGAGACTATCAGCAGATCCAAGGCCAACAAAAAGTCTGTGACCTTCAAATAAGAGAGCACTAAGAAGAGTAAGGAGAGGATAACCTCTCCTCTATGGAAGCCTGCTGAATCAGTCAGCTTAGAGATAACTCATCCAACTATAACATGTCTAATAGAGTGTTTGTTGCCTTACCTAAGAAGTTTTAGAAGATGATGAAGAGGAAGTTGCGGAGGACCAGACCTTCCTCCTCCTCTCATTACAAGAAGGATCACTACAAGGCTGAGAAGAAAAACTCCAAGGGAGACAGGTATGAATCTAAACCTAGTAAACATGTTTCCTGTAAAATTGTTTATTATTGCTGCAGCCAGACAGGACATGTCATAGCTGATTGTCCTATAAAAAGAAAGGATACTGGTGAGAAGAAGCACCACCATCTCAAGGAAAAGAACTTCATTGCCAAGACTGAAAAGTGATGGAGTCAAAGTGACTCATCTTCTTCAGATTCTGAAGAAGAAGAAGCCTATATTGGGCTATTTGTTGTTGTCGATGAAAAAGTAGACTAACATACATCAAGGATAGACATCAGGTCCCCTTTGTCTTATTCAGATAGTGACATTGAGGAGGATGAAGAGGTCATCAGCAGTTACGGGCTAATGGCCTTATTAGATGAAGAATCTAGCCAGGATAAACCTGGTTTAGATAAGGTATACTCTCTATCTAGCTCCTCTTCTGACTCAGATTATGTGACTAGTCCAAATTTAAATGCATCATCATCTTGTGATGAAGATGGGTCAAAATCTTAAGAAGATGTCAACCAATTTATTGACAAGTATGGTGCCTCTCTGGATGCTTTGAAAAGGAGCAAGAAGTTGGACAAGAAGCAAGCTGAGGAGATCACCTAGCTTTATCTAGCTGCTTCTCTATAGGCTGAGACAACATCCTTGCTGGTTTAGAATACAAGGGAATTCAGCCAACAAAAAACAATAACTGTCATCTAGATTGGAAGCATTAACCATAAGAATATAATTATTCAAGAACTTGAAGAGAAACTCCAGAGGGAGAGGAGAATTGTGGCTAATTACTCTAAGTCTAAGTCAGTATTGCCCTTGATAGATTCCTTCACCTCTCAAAAGGATAAGAGGGGTTTGGGATTCAAAGGAAACACTAGAGTTGCCCATCCCAAAGGGAAAGGAAAAGCTCCAGTTTAGCCCTGACATCAATGCCACCCATTTATTTTAAGAAAGTTTTGTTACCATCAAGTAGGTATGATCAAGAAAGTATCTATGGTCACTGGCTAAATGGTAGATCCACTAGTGCAAACAAAAATGCTCACAGCTATGGTGGAAGATATAACAAGGGGTTGAGTGCCTTCAAGACCCTATATGAGAAATTCAAATGGTCCATCATGGACTATTTGTGTTTGGTGCACCATCCCCCACACTCAAGAATAAGACAGTTGCATTTTCTCAGGATCTCTTAAAACATACTCAGACTAAGGGCAAGTCTATCAGCAAGCCTGACTTGGGTATCTATGAGGCGATCAATAGTATGTCTTCTGCAAAGAAGACCACTGTTGGTAGAACTCAAGATAAACCAGGCTCTTCTACTGGTAAACTCACCTTCAGTCAGATTGTGGCTTGAAGAAATAAGAATAAGGAAGCTGCTCTTCCTTCTGAATAGTCTGCAGCTAACCAATCTGCTAGATCTACTCAGAAAAGAAGATACAATATACATGAGTGTTGGTGCTGTGGCAAAGTGGGTCATTTTGCTTTAGATTGCTGGCACAATCCAAATGTGCCCAGAGCAAGTTCTAGTCTTTCTGTCAGAAAATATGCAGGAAGACAATTTCTTTTTTAGGCTAACCACATCCTAGGACCCAATAAAAATTAGGGTCCTAAGGTAAATTAAATTATGTTTTGCAGGATAGTCCAAGTGCCCATACCCCTATATAGTACTTGGACAGTGGATGTTCCAGGCACATGACTAAAATAAGGAGCAACCAAAAGGAGTACACTCCAGTAAAGGATGGACCCAAAGTAATCTTTGGTGGTTCAGACAGAGGAGTCACCAAAGGCTATGGTAAGAACACCAATGGTATAGTCACCATCTAAAAAGTGGCTTATGTTGAAGGGTTGTAACATAACTTGATAAGCATAAGCCAACTCTGTGATTTTGGCTTTGTCATTGTATTACACAAGGATGAGTGCCAAATTAAGAGGTCAAGTGACCAAGAGGTCATCTTGAAAGGCACTAGGAGTGGAAATGTTTATTGTATAAACTTTCTATTTTTAAGTCAATACCCCCCCTATATGTCTAGGTGTAAATGAGGAAGTCTCATATTGTATACAATGACACAAGAGACTAGCTCATTAGAACTAAAAGACCATTGGTAAGCTATTTAGTGAAGAGTTAGTAAGGAATGGTCCTAAGATGAAATGCACCAAAGACGGCATTTGTTCAGCATGCCAAAAGGGCAAGAAGACTAAGGCCTCTTTTAAGGGCACTGGGGCCAAAGACTTTGTGAGGTGCCTATACCTCCTGCATATGGATTTGTTTGGTCCTATGCCAGCTCATTTTCTTGGTAAGAAAGTCTACACCCTTGTGGTTGTTGATGACTTCTCTAGGTTTGCTTGGGTTTTCTTTCTTAAGAAAAAGTCTGAAACCCTTGATATCTGTAGGACTTTTGTCAACCAGATTTAGAATGAGTTAGGCAGTACTGTGGTCAAAATCATAAGTGACCATGGGACTGAATTCCAGTCTAAAGGCATGACAAGATTCTGTGAAGAGCAAGGGATTCATCAAGAATTTTCTTCTCCACGAACACCACAGCAAAATGGGAATGCTTAGAGAAAGAATAGAACTCTGATAGAAGCTGGAAGGACTCTGCAAAGTGACACATCCCTCCCAGAATATTTCTTTACTAAGGCAGCAAATAATGCATGTCATGTCCTAAATAGAGATATTATCACCAAGAGCCACAAGAAGACTCCATATGTGATTATGAATGGCAGAAAACCAAACCTGTCCTATCTCAGGATCTTTGGTAGCAAATGCTATGTGCTCAATAATGGTAAGTCTTGTATGACTAAGTTTGCTGCTAAATCCTATGATGGGATATTTGTTGGGTACAACAATCATATCAAGGCCTCTAGGATCTACAACTTGAAAAATCAAGTTGTAGAAGAGCTTGTACATGTAGAATTTGATTAGTCTACTATAATTAACAATAATCTACCTAGCTCCTTATCTATACCTGCAGATATAGAGCTGATGATGGAAAAGATAACCATCAAGGAAGCTGCTCCAATAGTCAAAGATGTAGATGATGGAGTGTATATTATAAAAGAAGTACAAGTCACAAATGATGTGGATGAAGATCAGCAAGATACAACCACTGAAGCTCAAGATGCTGAAGAAAGATTGCCTCTAGCTTTTAGTCATCTAAGGGATCATCCCAAACACCAAATAATTGGTGATGCTAATCAAAAAGTTATAACAAGGAGCAGAAGTCTCAACACATCCTTGTATTCAAGCTTCCTATCAAAAGTTAAGCCCAAAAGATTTGAAGAGGCCAACATAGACAAGTTCTGGATTGTGGCAATGCAAGAGGAACTGAACCAGTTTAAGAGATGTAAGGTCTAGAAGCTGGTTCCAAAAACAAAAGAACATAATGTCATTGTTACCAAGTTGATCTACAAGAATAAGCTTGATGAACATGGCATTATAATCAAGAATAAAGCTTTGCTGGTGGCTAAGGGATATAAATAAGAAGAAAGTATTGACTTTGATCAAACCTTTGTCTTAGTATCCAGATTGGAAACTATCAGACTATTCCTTGCATATGATGCACATAAGGGATTCAAAGTCTACCAGATGGATGTGAAGTAAGCCTTCCTGAATGGTGACTTAAGGGAAGAGGTCTATGTTTAGTAGCCATCAGGTTTTGTTCATCCTAACTCTCCTGATTATGTTTATAGACTTAGGAAAGCTATATATGGGTTGATGCAAGCCCCTAGGGCATTTTATGAGACCCTGCCTAGCTTCCTCATTAAGAAAAATTCTCAAGGGGGAAGATTGACAAGACTCTATTCTTAAGGGAATCTAAGGGCAAGATCATCCTTGTCTAAATTTATATAAATTACATATTTTGGGTCTATTGATGACAACTTTTTCAAGAATTTTGCCAAACTTATGCAAAGGAAGTTTGAGATGAGCCGTATGGGTGAGCTTAAGTACTTCTTGGGCTTCCAAGTAAGGCACACTGAAGATGGATTGTCTATCTCATAGTCTAAGTTCACCAGGCAGTTAATTAAAAAGTTTGGAATGGAGAGAGCCTCCACTATGAAATCTCCTATGCGGTCGAGTATGTCAATAGACAAGGATGAGACAGGAAAGCCTGTTGAGGAAACCTTATATAGAGGCATAATTGGCTCTCTATTATATCTGACGGCAAGTAGGCCAGATATCGTATATGCTACATGTGTTTGTGCTAGATATCAGGCTAGTCCTAAGGAGTCTCACTACTCTGCTACTAAGAGAATTTTTAGATATCTTAAGGGAACAACAGATCTTGCCCTATGGAACCCTAGGAATAGGCATTTTGAACTATTTGGCTATTCAGATATAGATTTTACAGGTTTTAGAGAGGACAGGAAAAGCACATCAGCCACCTATCAGTTCTTGGGAGGAAGACTTGTGTCTTGGAGCAGCAAGAAGCAGACCATTGTGGCTATTTGAACAGCTTAGTCAGAGTATATATCAATAGGAATTTACTGTGCATAATTAATGTGGATCTAGCATTAGCTCTAGGATTATAACATCAAGATAAGTAAAAAATCCTATGTTCTGTGATTCAACTAGTGCAATGTCTATTTTTAGGGATCATGTCTCTCACAGCAGGACTAAGAACATAGAGATTAGGTATCACTTTATCAGAGAGCATGTTGAATGTGGAGACATCAGTCTTGATTTTATCCCTACAAACAAGCAAGTGACTGACATCTTCTCTAATCCACTAGATGAAGTCAAGTTCAACACTTTCAAGTTTTAGTTGGGCATGTTGAACTTAGTATAGCTTTAGTTGCTCCTTATTTTATTTTTATTGCAGGAATTACTACTTCTTGCATGTTATTAAGACTTTCAGTGGTATCAAGACTAAAATGAACTAAAGTGTCTATTTGAGAGGATGATAGAAGATGCTCTTGTTGAGGGGGAACAAGTCCAGCACTTGCAGGAACAGGTTCAACTTCCTGTTTAGAAGGAGCAAGCAGTTGTAATAGTGGAATTATAAGATCAACACTACTGATCTGTATGTCCTAAGGACAATGCACAGACTGAGAGAGAGATTAACTCTAAACTCCCTACTCTAGAGATTATTAAAGATATAGTCATAAACTTCTCTTAGTCTGAGATGGAATGCTACTGCTGAGAAGACAAAGTTGTGAAGGAGAAGAAGTTAATCAGAGAATGAATTGATTGTGAAAATAGAGAAGGCCAGCACCTCCCTGACTATAGTTGCTTTTGAAGAAGTCAAAAAGGGGGAGAAGAAAATGATCAAGGCTAGAAAGTTATCAGGGGAGTAGGAAATGATGATCACTATGTAGGTAGGGAAAATATGGTAACCAATAACTTGTTATACTTGTTACTCATTTTCAAATATAATTTTTTATCTACTGCATATGATGGTGTATATAATTGACTAAGAGTTTTGACCAAGGTTTTTGACTTCTTAAAATAGGTGGAGATTGTTAGGTCCATTGATCATAATGTCCCAGATTTGTAGAAGTCAAACAAGTTAATGATATATATATAGATGTATTTGATGTATGCTCTAAGTATAATGTGTGCAGAATGTTCTTTGTCATAATGACTAGACAAGTTATCTAAGTGATAGTGATAGGTGGACACAAAGAAGAATGCTGGGAAGACAAAAATTTGTTTAAGTCCACAGGCATTGAGTGATGACAGTTCACTCAACCCCAGATGTCAAAAAGCGATGAGTAAAGCATGGGCAGTCAAAGCCTGACTGTTGATAAAGCAGAATTTTGGTAAAATCCACAGGCATTGAGTGAGGTAGTTCACTCAACGCCATATTACAAGAGGCATCGAGTAAAGTTCAGACTGCTAAAGCTTCAGCATTGGCAAGGAAGATTTATGGTTAAGCCTAGAAGCGTCGAGTGTGGACAGGTCACTTTACACCTGAAGAAAGAAGCATTGAGTAAAGCTCGATACAATCAAAGATAGAGAAACTGAGAAGAAATCTGGCTAAGTCAAGAAGCATTGAGTGAAGCCAGTTCACTCAACGCCAAGCTCAAAAAGTGCCGAAATAATAATCTTCAGTCAATGCCTCAAAAGATGTAGACAGAAAATCTGTCTAAGTCCAAATGCGTTGAGTGAGGACAATTCACTCAATGACTTCATACAGATGAAAATACACAAAGTACGGAAGAATTGAGTGAAGACTGTTCACTCAATGCCTCATCAAGATGACAATATACTAAAGTATACATTGAGTGATGAAGGGTCTCTCAATACACTCAACGCCTATCAACAAAAATTATCTAAGGACATAAGCATTGAGGGAAGAAGCTGCACTTAACGCTTCCTCAACAGAAATATTGGATAAGTTCAAATGCATTGAGTGTTGAAGGTTCACTCAACATATATGCTAAAAGACTTCAAAAGTCTATAATTCATCGAGTGATGACTAATCACTCGACGTCCACTGAGACAAAAATCTGTATAAGTGTTTTGTCGTTGAGTGAAGGTTGTTCGCTCAACGCCTATACTAAATTTCTTGAAATTGGCTAAGTCCACAGATGCTGACGTCAGCAAAATTCAAAATCATTGCGAGAAGTCTACATTACGTGACAAACAGCATCGTATGCCTCTATACTGCATTTAATGAAAAGCAAGATTGTAGCTACCAAATCCAAGTAGGCCCATGTCTCAAAGAGCCATTGGATAGTGGAATAGAAGGGATCTGATCAGTGAGAAGAAGATAACTTTTTTGGATAAACTTTTGGAAAAAGCGGAACTTCATCTTCTTCCTCTCTACACTGTTGTAGAGTCTGAAGAACAAGTCCAAACTTCTGATCCAAGAGTTCAAGTAAGTTAGTTAATGTGATTAACACGTTCAACAACAAGTTTAGAGAAACTTCTCAGAGGTAAAGAAGAAGAAGCCAAGGCTAACCCTAACTGCAACATCTTCACAGCTCAAGCAGCTTTATTCCTGAAGAACATTTTTTGGAGCTGTGAAGAAGATATCTGGACTGAGTCAACTCATCACAGAAGGAGGAAGACACAGAGAAACTTTCTCTAGTGTCTATTCTACCTCAACCAGCCTTTCTACTTACTGTAGGATCTTTTTAAGATCTGAGTGTAAGCCTAATATTATAAAGGCTGAGTGTTGGCTTATTTTATAAAGGTTGACTTGTAGGATTTGGGCTGTGAATCTGAGGTAGGATCCTTGTGTGGATCTGAGTGTAGGGCTGTTGACCTGAGGTAAGATCTATTTTATATCTGAGGTAGGAGAGTATTCCTCACTGAGTTGTAGGGCTATCCTCCTAGCCTGAGTGTAGGACTATTAACTTAGTCTGAGATAGGTGATCTTTTGATCACTGAGCTGTAGGAGCAAAGCTTTCTCTGAGTTGTTGTGCTTTCTACCTAAGGTAGGTCTTAAAGGAGACAGAGTGATTCTGAGGGATCTGAGTTTTATGCTCTCATGAGCCGAGTTTGGTGAAGTGCCTTGTCTAACAAATTATTAGAAAGGTGGGAGGGATAGTGGATGTACCCATAATCTAGGGAACCACTATAAATCTTGTTTGTGTTGTTTGTGCTTGTCTTGAAAGCTACTAAACTAAATCACAACATACCTTGAAACTAAAAAAGCACATAAATACCTAAAACCATATCACCCCTAGGTGTTTAGCTATCCTTGAAACTAAAGACTTTCACACTATAGATCTTTATGTTCTGTGTGTTTATATTTTTAAAGTATTCTGCAAAAAGACATAGACCTCACCTATTCACCCCCTCTAGGTGATTTAGGTAGACTCTAGATACTTTCACCTAATAACATTGTGATAGATACATTTTAAGCATATGTTAGTATGGGCTACTGTCACCTGCTTTTGTTTACTCTCCACTTTCAGTACTTTCCTCTCATCCTCCCCCCGTGCAGTGCCTAGGTGTCGTCGGGGGTAAGGGGGACTAAGAATTTGTTTAAACTAATGGCCTGATGGGCATAACACCAGGGACTCCAGCTGGACGACAAGCTGTAGGACCAGGGGAACTAGTACATCTAGGAGGAGGTGAACCGACCTACTGCATGTGTGGCAGCAACATTAGTCATGGGATTCGTGAGTGACTAGTAGCTTTTTTCCGCGAGCGTTATATAGTGAGGATTATATGTACTGGGTAGGAGCCCTCTTATAATTTCTTTTCTGAGAACTATTTAATGTTTTTCAGCTTTTTATTTTATGTGGACTTCCTATATATTGCATGTGATGGTGGACTGGCTTATCTTTATGGATAGCGCTTCTT
The DNA here is from genome assembly GCA_039513925.1 of Platanthera zijinensis. Taxonomy (NCBI): domain Eukaryota; kingdom Viridiplantae; phylum Streptophyta; class Magnoliopsida; order Asparagales; family Orchidaceae; genus Platanthera; species Platanthera zijinensis. Next base: position 66,948,169 of record CM077092.1, on the reverse strand, counting down.
TTCTTCTTTGGTATATGCTTGAGGATTTACAGATAGAATCGGTAATTTGTGGTGATGACATTCTCGAGAGTTTGTGTCACAACATAGCACCGGTTCTGGGCATAAGACCCGGAAAAATGGGGTCTTACAGCCAGCCTGCATGCCAATGTTTGTAAACTACTTTTGTGAAGAACAATTGTAAGGCCTTGAGGCCGCACCTTTTGGTGTATTTTATATGACATTCCTGTATGGTTTGTTAGTGGACATTCATCATACTAGAGTTCAAATAACCTATGAAGCTTCCACTAGAATGCCTTGAGTTAGGATACGATTGGTAGTTTGGATATTCATATGTAACTCTACTAACTATCCATGGAATATAACATGGGGCCCCTGCCGGACCTTCTGTTATATTCTACGTTGTCGAATGGAGGTTTTACAATCATGACGTCAGCGTTCAAGTTATTTTAAAGGGTTAAGATTGGAGGAACCCTGTGTTATTAGATACGTGAAGTCAGAGCTGATAGTGCCACTCATTCTGATGTTATAGAGGTGAGCTTCTCATCTGGGTCTAGGTTACCCAATCTCGTTACTCCCATGGCTAATTCTCCTACTCCGTGGAGGCATGCCCTCAGTAGAGCGAGGAGCAGCAGTTTCCTAAGTTTCATGAGCGGTTCATGCGCTTGGACGTCTCCAAGGCCTTACACTACGAGCTTTCATCTAAGATTGGGGCCGCTTGGGAGTGAAGTTTCCAACTTTTCTATCCCTGGCTTCCACCTTTCAGTCTCATCATCAACGTGCTTCTTCTTCTCCGCATTTGCCTTCTCCTCGGTCTCCTCAGCACTCACATCAGTGATGAGTTGTGCTCCATCTCTTCTAGGGTTCTTCTACGCAGACTTTAGTAGTTTTTTTTTTGTTATTTGATTTGTACTTAACATTATTTAGTCGGGGCTTCGTACCCAGGGTGTGTTATGGATAGCTCTTTCATCTCTATCTATTATGTATTTTTGTTTTTGTGATGTAGCATGTGTTTTGTGATAGAAGGTTTGTAGTATAGTAGTTTTGTTCAGTTATTCTTTTACATATCATATATTGTGTTGCTTGGAGATTTTTTCCACAGGTGGCTTGGATATTTGAAAAAATGTTTTTGTGGTGGCAGAATGGTTTTAATTTAACGTCAATCTCTTGGCTTGCTTATTTCGAGCATGTGGAACTTCTCCTCCCTATCTATTTATTTAATTTTCTTGATTTATCTTAGATGTATGTGCGTAGATTAATTCTGGGGGTGGGAGTGTTGTTGGGTATTACCCATGTATGTACGTGGATTTATGTGAAAGTTTTCCGGAGTCCCGATCTTCAGAAATGCTTATACCACGATAGGTCTACTTTCTCCTTTTGCATGACCGGACGATTCACCGTGAATTGATTTTTAAGAAGAAATAATATATATGCTTGTAGAAATGTAAAAACTATTTTGCATAATTAGGAATTTCCTCTACCTTATTTCTATGCACGTGAGCGTGAGACTTCACATGGTACTCTGCCCTTGCAATTTCTAAGCTAGCTATTCGTTTTTCATGAGAATTCACATGGTACTCTGCCATTCCAATTACTAAGCAAATAATTCATTTTTTCTCGTCCACTTGAGTGATGGTTTGCTCCAAAAGAGCAAATGCATAAGTCTAGTGGTGTGATGAGTCTGATATTTATAGGGTTTTTCAGACTCATCTAGGCTCGATTTCACTCACTTACACTTCACTTTCACAATGTTATTGCTATTATTTCACGTGCTCTCTATTTGTACACAAAGTGCACATTTTTGCCCATTATGGCGTGCAATTATGCACTTGTTGTTGTGGGTAAGCATGTGGTGCTTCCCATATATTTTTATGTTATTTTTATTTATGTTTATGTGTGATGAAGGTGTGCTCCAGGTTGAATTTGTATTTTCTCCAGTTTGACACGTGGCACAATGGCTATGTCCATGATTTTAGGCGTAGTTCAATCAGAAGATTTAAATGAAATTAATTCATGGGATTTGTTGTATGAAGACAGGGATTGCTAGCAAGGGGAATTACTCTCATTCATTAGGAAATGTTTCGAAGATTTCTAAATCATTCCTTAATCTGATTTTTATAGCCATTGAATATTCCATTTCAAGATTGCTTCCTAAGTGTTGCTAGCCATTTGAATAACTCCAGCCAGAAGATTTCTTATTTTGTAAACCTTCCTTAGGTTCATTCAAAAACAAATGTTTGAGGTTTCTTATTCAAGAATTTGTAGAATGAAGTTTTACTAGCCATTGGATAGTTCAAATTCAATCTTTGATTTCTCTGCCGGCCAAGTCCAGTATAAAAGAAAGACTTAGAGATTTGAGAAATGTTGTTGTTTTTGTTGTTCTGATTTCAAGCTCTAGATCTTGAGAAAAAGGATTGCAAGCACTCAGTATTCACAGATATTCGGTGAAAGTTTCTGAACTGTGGTCAATCTTTAACAAGAAATCAACTTCTATCACTGCACGTTCAGAAAGAGATTATTCTTCCTCTTTAAGCAAAATCTTTTTTGAAGAACTCTCATTCAAACACAAGTTTTCTTAATCAAGCCAGTCATTCCATGAAGATAATTCAGGTGTTGATCAAGACAAGAAAGAAGGAGCCTGCTAGGTGCGCTTCTACTTATAGACTCAAGCTCTTGTGTGTTGAGTCAAAATATCATTCCTATTACTTTGTAAGATCTTTGAAGGATCGGAGTTTGTAAGATTCCTAGGTGAATCTGCATGTAGGATCTATTTTTAGATCTGAGTCTATAGTGCTTGAGGAATGTCTGAGTTTGTAGGGCTTATGTGTAAAGCTTGAAGTATAGGATCTGATTAGAGATCTGAGGCGTAAGACATGTGTGTAAGGGTCTGAGGTATAGAACTTGTGTTCCTGAGATTGTAAGATCTGAGGATTTGTGAAGAGAATTTAGAGGAGTTTTTCCTATGCTAGCTCTCTACTAGATAGGTGCAGACGAAAAGTGGATATACCCATTCTTGGGGAACTACTATAAATCATTGTATACTATGTTGTGTGCTATATTTACTTACAGTGATCTGCTTACTCATTGTGCTAACTAAAGTATAACTCAATAAACTTTAAATATTTGTAAATCACTTATTCACCCCCCTCTAGGTGAGTAGAAACCCTAAACTTTCAAGTGGTATTAGAGCTAGGTTCTTCATAAAGGCTTAACATCCAAACAAGTTCCTAAAGGTTAAAAGATTTACAGGATAATTGGCTCTGGAGAAAATTACAAAGAACTTAGCACTATGAACCTTCCTATTTGTATAAAGGAGAATTTTGGTATCTAAAAGCAGAGAGTTAAACCCTTTATGGAAGCTTCTAATCCAAGAATTTTTGTCAAAGTGGAAGAGGGACCCTTAATGCGTGTTTGGCAAGTGCACCAGTCGCTCATATAATATAAAATTGGAGAATATCCTCAAGTATCGATCTCACAAGGAACATAGTAAGGTGCAGTTAGCGCTCGTGGAAGGACTTGAGATTAAAGTCCTTAGGCCGAGGTTATAAAGAGGGGGGGGGGTTTGATTTGTGATGCGAAAACAAAATAAACTAAATTAACAAACTACTATGAAGACCGCTATACACTGCTTAGCTTGGCAGGATGGAGACTATGCAGGCTGCTATGCACTGCTTTGCTTGGCAGGATGGAGACTATGTAAGATGCTATGTACTGCTTCACAAGGCAAATGGACGAGTAGGCAAGCAGATGGAATGGTTCGCACCAGCAGATGGTTACATGGGCTGTTAGCACCGCTTAGCATGCCGGATGGAAGAGTAGCCTCATAGAATGGACTAGTAGGCTTGCAGAAAGGAGTGGAGGGTTATTATGGAATGGCGACAAACTTCAAGCACAAACTAAACTAATAATGATTTTCAAAAATAATAAAATAACCTTACAAATCAAAGTTCAGTAGGAATTCATCATCAAAATGTAAAGATTACAACATACAACTTCGAACAAGTAGATGAAAAATGCAAGAGATACACCTGAATCTGGAGGCTTGTTGTAGATTCATGGTAGGAATTGTCAGGTCATTAATCTAGGTCCTAGCTCGGACCCAACTATCATTAGGTGTAAAGGAGGGTTGTCACTTCCTCTCAATAGACCCATCTTCTCCAGTAAACTACAATCCGGCCACGTTAAATACAAAGAACTCCTTGCTTGGGTAAGAAGATAAGTGCAGAATCCTCTCCTTGAAATGCTTGGAATTCGTGTAATACTTTGGTGCCTAAAATTACCTAAAAATCATGACTTAAACAGAAAACACATCAAAAAATCCTTCGCGCACGACCTAACACACGGGCAGAGCCAACCGTGCGGGAAGGAATCGCACGGACAGAACAAAACATAAATTTTTAGACAAAAATAGTCTGCTCGTGCAATTTTGTTCAAGCATGGGCAAAATAGCCCGTGTATGAAGAAATCACACTAGAAAAAATAGAACGACAAATTTTCATATTTATGAGAGAAATGAAGGTGCACGACCGACCAGAACATGTGCGAAGGTAAACACACGACCGTGCGATCTGGAAAAATGCAAAATACCATAAATTTTAGACAAAAGAGATGAGCTCATGTGATTTCAATCACACACGGCCAAAACCGACCTTGCAAGAACAAAATAAAAGAGATGAGGTAGATCACCCTTTTAGAGCATGGTAGGAAGCACACGGTCAAATAAATCGTGTGCCAAGGAAACACATGACCATGCAATTTCTCTAGGTTAGAAAACCCACAAGCTAGGGCACATGCCACCAACCCACAGAAATAGCAAAAACAAACAAAAAAATAAAGACACCAAATTTAAATATTGTCTTATAAACTTCGGCTCGCAGGCCGGCCACACATGATTTAAATAAGAAAACAAATAAGGCCTTCGAGGGCCGGCTCAGCAACTTGGGCTTTGGCCCGCTATTTGCCGCTTGGCTCTGCAGCACCTGTAAGCACAAATCACCGTAATGGTGGCAAACAAGAATAACGGTCAGCTAAAGCCGACCAAATTATAACGATTCCGCCCCCAAACCTGGGGAGGCAAAGCTCCTTCCCTGAACTTTTTTGCGTAACAAGCAATATAGTGAATAAACACAACATCACAGGTGCAGGCTCACACGACCACACACCCCGTGCTCTCAGGGCACTAATTCGGTGAACCAGATCAAAACCGCAGTCTCACAACTATCCCTTGGACGGCAAATCTCATGAACATTTAGTCTTTCTGACCGAAGACTAAGACTCGCACGACTATGCCAGTGGCCAGTCCCTTTTTTAGATATCTGTCACCAAAGCACATAGCCTGGGTCTGGTTCCACAAGCCTGTTGCTCACGCCGCACTGTCAAACTTAAGACAAGCGCGCAGGTCAAACTTCGCCGGATCCAAAATTCGTTCATACGATCACATAACCCAGTTATGTTCAAAGCCGGCTCCCAGGCCGCCAAGATGATAGAAATGCGTTTCCGCCCAGTTTTCCGGGTGCGCCTTGGGGTTAATCCCCAAAGATCCCTGCTGCAATGTACAATGTAGAAACTCGAAAACAACCAAAAGCACAGAGTCTTCTCCGACTAATCATGAATAGTAAAACATCACCGATCCTGACCAACATGTCCGAGTAGGCTTCACACGCAATGCCTATGTCCATTTATCGATTTCGAACTCTAAATGAAAACAAGGGGGACTTTACATATCTACCCCATGGAACACTGCTAACTCGCCGCACACTCGCGGGAGCGGGTTTTCCCTATACAAAAAAAGAAGAGCTTCACATGCTCAAGTAGAGAATCATTACCCTAGCATTTCTCCTTGGCGCCATGGAAAACTAAGAGGATGAAAAGCACTATTATGATCTTGCCTCCGTAGATCTGGGCAAGGTTTGAGATTTGGCGCTCCGAATCTCCTCCGGCAACCGGATCTCCCTCTTCCTTCTTCCTCCTTGCTCTCCCTTCTCTCTAGGATTTATAAAGAGAATGGTCAAATGAATATGAGAGTTTAAACCCCCAATCCCGGCCTTAACCCTAGCATGAAGAGGCCTGAGCCGTTAGATCCCAAAATAAGAAAACGAACGGCCACGATTCGCCCTGAAAATAAACTTCCTGGGCCGAACACAGCTTGCGACACGCCCATGTCCAAGGCCGTGTAACTCATTTGCCGCTGAATCCGTCGCATCCCGAAAAGAACACGGGCACTCGATATGCTCGAGTCAGGCTTGATATGCCCGTGTCATTCAGTACATGCCCGTGCAGCTAGGAGTGTTCCTCCATCGACTCAGGACCAAAACATCTAGAGAACGAAACGGCAATGTGACAAGCTCGTGTTACATGTTGTGTGCTAGATACGCCCTGGGACACGCCCGTGTCCCAGGCCGTGTAGCTTCCTATGCACAAACCCACAAATCACCCGAGCAGTACACGACCATAGACATGCCTGTGTCGCATGCCGTGTGCCCTCACTCGATGCCTGTTGAGTGAAAAGCATTTAGTGTTGAGGCTTTGAGTGGCTGAAATGCCCTGGGACACGCCCGTGTCCCATGCCGTGTTCACTGCCCCGACGACCGTTGAATGCAATTTTGTCGACCTCCCGACCTGGCATCGAACACCCCCTTGAAACGGCCATGGGACACATCTATGTCCCAGGCTATGTGACTTGTACCAAGGTCAAAACATGCCTAAAATGTTGCCCGTTCCTCTTTTGGGTTTTTGGGCGTTACAACTCTCTCCCTCTTAAAATAAATTCATCCACGAAATTACCAAAGGAAAAGAAAGCAGAAAACCAAAAGCGGTACATGTGTAAAATAACTCTGGGTACTCCTCAAGCTTGGTCTGCTACCATTCCCAAGAGAGCTCCTTTCGACCGTAATTGTCCCATCGGACCTTGACCATCCTAATCTCCTTATTATAAAGTCGCTTGACTTCAGAGTCCTAATTACGAAGGGGTTTTACCCTTGTCGTTAACCCTTCGTCCATTGGTACTTGATCAACTACGATCACCTGCGAAGGCTCTTGCACCGCATTCCGCAACAGTGATATGTGGAATACGTCGTGTAGACCACTCAACTCCACTGATAGCCTTAGATGATAAGCTGCTTCACCAATCCGCTCCAGAATCTCAAATGGTCCAAGGTATCTCGCGATCAGCTTCTTTAAGCGTCGTACCCGCGAGACACCCTTGAACGGCTTAATCTTCAAGTACACCCAGTCGCCGACAGCGAACTCAACGTTCCTATGCTTGGCATTATAGTACTTAGCTTGCCGGTCCTGAGCAATTAGCACATGATCCCGAATGGTTCGCACTAATGAAGTGGCGCTTTCCACCTCTAGCTTTTTGTACAACCTCGCCTCACCTGTTTCCAACCATTACAACAGCGTGCGACATGTTCTACCATATAGAGCCTCGAAGGGCACCATTTGTATGCTCGCTTGGTAGTTGTTGTTGTATGCAAACTCCCCCAAATACAGTTGATCTTCCCACTGCTTTATGAAGCCCAGGACGAACATGCGAAGCATGTCCTCAATCGTCTTGTTAACCCTCTTTGTCTGCCCATCCGTCTGTGGATGAAAGACCGTGCTGAACTTCAACTTAGTTCCCAGTATTTGCTACACCAACCTCCAGTCATTGGACATAAAACATCCATCTCTATCGTTCACGATGCTGCGCGGCACACCGTGCATTCTAACAATATTATCCACGTAAAGCTTCGCCAGTTTCTCCACCGAATCATCTTTCCTATGCGGAATATAGTGCGACAATTTTGCCTACTGATCTACGATCACCCAGATGGCGTCGTTTCCCTTCCGCGACCTTGGAAAACCATGCACAAAGTCCATCGAAATGTCGTCGAACTTCCACTCCGGAATAGGCAAAGATTTCAAGAAACCCCCTGGCTTTTGGCACTCTGGCTTCACTAAGGCGAAAGTATGACATTTAACCACATATAGTGCCACATCCTTCTTGAGTCCTGGCCACCAGAACAACTTCTTTAGATCTCGATACATCTTTGTGCTTCCTGGGTAAATTTAGTACTTGGAATGATGAGCTTCGTACATCAACTCTGCCCGTAGATTTCCCACGTTTGGGATGCACAAACGATTGTCCTTCCTTAGCAGCCCATCTTAAACTGAAAATTGGGAATTTGACCCATCCGAAGCTGCATCCATGATCTCCTTCATGATGCTATCCAAACCCATAGCCTGCCGAATCCGATCAGCCAGGTCATACTAAACTTCCGTCCAGTTCAATAATGCTTCAGCGCTAGTCTGCTTGTCAACACAACAGATATCTAACGCCTCCAACTCCCGAATTAACCTCTCACCATGAACTGACAACCTGTTGCCTTGCGCGAGAGCTCTGCGACTCAACGAATCCGCAACTGCATCGCCTTTTCCGGGCACAAAATGAATTTTTGAGTGAATGGTCCCCCAGGAAGTCCATCCATCTCCGCTTCCTCATGCTCAGATCCTTCTCATCCAAGAGGTACTTCAGGCTCTTGTGGTCAGTATAGATATCGAGCTTTACGCCATCCAAATAATTCCCCCCATAGGTTTAGCGCAAAATTCACGGTCGCCAACTCGAAGTCAAGAACCGAATAATTCCTTTCATGAACTTTCAGCTGGCGCGGGTCATACACTATCACTCTCCCATGCTACGGTAGGACACACCCTGAAACACTGCCCGAAGCATCACCGTAGATCTTGAAACCTTCGGTCCCAACCGGTGAACATAGAATAAGTGATGTGGTCAACCGTCTCCTTGGCTCCTCGAAAGCTTGTGCGCACGCAGACATCCAAACAACTTTTTATCTTTCCTCGTCAAAGTCGTGAAGGGTAACTCTATCCGCGAGAAGTTCTCTACAAAGCATCAAAAGGCATCATATTTATGCTAGCTTGATTGCTATTATGAAAGTGAGGGTTAGATATAATATACTCTAGAGGGGGGTGAATGGAGTATTTGTGAGTAATTAAAATCTTTTGCTGAATAATATAACTTGTTTCTAAACTCGAATGCTATATTATAGCACATAAGATTAAACTAATAAAAATCAGAGAATCCTAACTATCACAGCCACAACAAGAACAAAAAAAGGCAACCAGACAACACAAGGATTTTATAGTGGTTCCCCAACCTGGGTACATCCACTCTTCTACCACCCTGGTAGGAATCCACTCAGGTTTTTGTTTAGGTGACTGTAACCAATGAGCTTTTGGTAAGGTTCTCAAAAGCCAAACCTCAAGTCTTTTTGTTAGGAGACTTGCACCCAGGAATCACTTTTGAAGGGAGTAGGGAACCCTTTTTACAGAGGGGGTGAGAGAGTGATGATGTCTTCTCTTTCTCAAGTATTATACTGAGAAGACTCTGTAGATTTGATGGTGTCAAAAGCTCCCCCTGAAATACTTAATTTATTCAGGGTGAAAGGAACTTTGCTTCAGGGTGATACGCCTTCAAGCTATCATCTTCAACCAGAAGATCTTTAGGAACTCTTTGACAGATGCAGTAGTTGTTGTCCTTTGAAAGTTCCGGAGAGGATGACAAAAGAAGAAGACTCTTGATTTAAATGATTGTTCTTATTCTTCTAAAAGCTATTCTTCTTCTGGTCTAGCAGTTCTTTCTTTCTAGCACTTTGTTGTCAAGAGAGAGCAAGAGCTGAGAGAATCCTTATTGTGAGATGATGGTGTTCTACTCTTCCTGACTGGTTTTCTATGTGTTTGTATCAGTTGTACATACTGGAAGAAGAAAAATCTATCTTTTATATTTTCTATGTAAAAGTCATTTTGAATTTCGAAATCCTTTCTGCATTCAATGCTGACGGCTAGAAAATATTTTGCATTGATTGATTTCCCAAACTGTCCCTTTGGAAAACGGCAGGAAATAATCCTGATGAAGACCATAATTAATGCTCTTATATAACAGTAATATTCACAGAATAGTACAACATTAATTACTCAGGAATCATTATAATATAATAGTAACAAGAGAGGGAAACAGCCAAGTCTGGATTCATTGACCTGAGTCCATAGTTCATCGAGTTGAGGTCCAAGTTCATCGACCTCTGACTGGCTGATTGCTGCTTGATGAATTTCCTATTCTGTGCACCAAGTTTGTCGATTTTATGTCCAAGATCGTCGACCTGAGTCTTGAGAACTGAGTTTGTCTAGCTGAGGTCAAAAATCGTTGACCTGAGTTTTGATTATGGACTTGACTGTTTTCTGGTGCTGAGTGTTGAAACATCATTTTGGCGTTGAGTGTGATGTTCTCTGGCGTTGAGTGGTTAATCATCATTCTGGTGTTGTGTGTGATGTTCTCTGGAGTTGAGTGTTGAAACATCTAATCCAGAATTAGTCAATCTGGGACCAGAGAACAGAGTTCGTCTAGCTGTTGCTCTAAGTTTGTCGACCGAAGTTTTACTTAGAAGTGTTGTCACTTTGTCCAGAGTTCGTCGATCTGAGAACCATGTTCGTCGAGCTCAGCTCAGAGAATTATTGATAATACGTTTTGTAGCCTAAACTATTATCGTATTTTATATTTTATATTGTACAAATTATGTCTATTATTAGTTTATTTTTATCCTTTTTATGTAAATTTTATTGCCACTAACTTTTTCCTGTCTTTTTGCAGGTTTTCAGAAAAATTGCCAAAATGGCCTGTCACGCCCCCCTGTCACGCCCTCCCTGGGCGTGACCTAGGGCGTGTCACCCGATCCCGAGGACACCTGCTGGAAGGGACAGAAAACGGTCAAAAACCGCTGTCACGCCCCCCTGTCACGCCCTCCCTGGGCGTGTCACTAGGCGTGACCAGGGGCATGTCGCCCTCTGCCGCAAAGCTGCCGCCGCATTAAATGCCCTTCCGCCTCAGCACGCAAATAGTACTGTCACGCCCCATGTCACGCCCGTGACATGGGCGTGACACCTTCCTTTTTCGGCGACTGACGGATTTCCGACCAATGATTTGGACATGACATGCCTGTCACGCCCCCCTGTTACGGGCGTGACCTAGGGCGTGACCACCGACGTACCGAAGCAATCATCCCTCCCGCCAGAATCCAGAGCCCGAGGTCAAATCCGTACCTGTCACGCCCCCTAACACGCCCCCCCTAGGGCGTGTCGGAGGGCGTGACCAACCCGAGAAAAAATCTATAAATTGAGCCCCCCTCCTCCCCATTTCAGGAAGCTTTGGTTGAGTGGGGGAGGTGCTGCCCCTTTGTTTCTTGATCCTTTTTCATGCTTTTTCTCTCTCTCTCTCCCCCTCTCTTTGTACTTTTTGGTTAACCCTAGTTTAATCTTAGTTTGTGCTAGCTTTTATTGCAATTTCCTCCTTGCTTAGTGCTTAATGTAGGGCTAGAATAGGGTTTAATTTTCATGCACTTGTAACTTTAATTTTCAATAGTGTAACTTGCCCTTTTTATTAATAAAAGTGTTCTTGTTTAGCTTGTGTTCTTCTTATGCTTTTCTACTCATCTTCCCCCCTCCACTCCATTATGATTAACTAATCCTCCTTGTACTCGATCTTGATGATCCGAGGTTAGAGCGATTATGTTATGATGTTTTAATTAATCTTTTCTTTTTAGGTTAGGGCCTTGAATTACTCTTGATTTATCACGGGTCGGAGGTATATTTTCGATATATACTCTCCGCCTTTGCTTTCATTCTGGGCTAGCCGAGAGGCCGAAAGAATGAAGTGAGCATTCAAGAGTAAAGGGAGTTGTACGCACCCCTCGAGAGAGGCAGACGTCCAAATCTCCCGGATTGGAGTAAAATCCAATAGTGGGGTTCACCGCGTAAAGCGAGTTTTAGGCCTCCGATTTAGACGAGAGTCGGTCGGACCTTCCTAAACTCAGTTGGGCACGACTTCGAGAGAAGCGTGTTCAAGCTTTAGGAACCTCCACGGTCAAGGACCCTTATCCTATTAAGTTTAGATTTTTATCGCATTTTCTTAATCGTCTTTAGCCGAGGTGAATCTTGATCGGGTGCATTTCCATTTCATATTTTCTACCTTTCGTAGTAATCACCTGTCTTGTGCTCTTTAATTAACTGCAGTAGTTTCCTTTCTAGCTTAGTTGTTTACTTAATAGCCCTCTTAATTGCAGTGTTTCTTTTTCTAGAATAGCTTTACTTTCTCCCCTGCACTTAGATTTTCTAAAACCCTAGTTTTTCCGTCGATAAGATAATAGCGTTCGTGTGAGTAAGCTTAGCCAACAGTTCTCGGATCTCAATACGACACTTGTGTCCCCTTGCTACAATTCGATAGGTATACTTGCCTCATCGGGTTGCTAGTTCGGTTGCGTTTATTTTCTTAGAACCCTAGCGCGCAACAATTATCTCTGAGTTTGTCGAGCTGAGAATGACTTTCGTCGACCTGAGATCGACGAACATAGAACTATTTTTCTAAGATTTGAATTTTCTCTATGTCTTGAGTCTCTGGCAGTGTTAGAGGCTGGTCCCTGGCATTGTTGACTCTAAAGACTAGAGCTACACTCTAGGACACAACCCTGACCCTGGCTATACATGTTGGGTCATATCCTAACTTAGTGAACCTAGCCCAAATCCAACTAAAGATCCAACAATCTCTTGCTATTTGGGTGAGGTCACTAATTACAGACTCAGTGATTAAAAGAAATGTACAAAGCAAGAAAATATATATCTGGCAGAGAATGAAATAATATATATGCAGCAGATATATTTACACAGTTATCTTTGTATCATAGAACAAAGTTTTTCAAAAGTATACCATGCACATAGGAGTTCAGGTTCTATTTCTTCTGTTTCTCTACTTCTTTGCTCTTATTCCCAGGCTGAGTAAAGATGATTTCCCTGTCAGGATTGGCAGCTTCTTTCTTTGACATGTACATATCTGCTACTCCAATCACTGTCAAGGTGGAGGTTCTGGGTACTACAGCCTCATGGTGTATTGCCATGTACTCTACTAGATCAAACACTTCCTTGCTCACTTGAAGTTTATCCAATTCTTTTTCATTGTATGAAGACATAGTTGTGAACATTATTGGATCTTCACGCTCTTCTCTAGCCTTCTTTATTTGTGACAGACCAATAAACTCTTGGAGCCTAGCCATACTGAAGTTGGGATCAATATCCTGACTAACAGATGATTGATGATCTTGTAGGGGTAGCAGGGTAACAGGCTTTAATTAAGTGGACTGTGCTTGGAAATTTGTTACTTTTTGGGTTTCTTCGCTCTGAGTATACATAGACTTTGGAGGAGCAGTCTCACTATATTTTCTTTTAGGCTTATGGTATTCTTTGTGACTTCTTTGTTGACCTTGCTGTCTGGGAGGTGAGAATTCTAGTTTCTGATAAACTACCTCCTTTATTTGCTCTGTAGAACTAACATTCCTTTGCTGACTGCTTCCTTGAGAATGATGTCTAGATGACCTTTCCTGTCTTTGATATGTTCTGGTGAAGGATGTACACTTGGAAGGTGCATCTGTCCCTTGAGAAGTAGTTCCCGAGGCACCAGCAGCAGGAGGAGGAGGACCTTTCTTGAATTTCTGTGGGGGAGAAGAATATCTTCTGCTCTTCTTTCTTGCCTTTTGTTCATTTTTGGATAGCCACATCCAAGCTGGCATACCCTTGTATGGATTTATGTTCTGCAGAATGTAATAGGGTGTGTCATTTACTGAATTGGGTTTTTTGGCAGGAGGTGGAGGAGCTTTCCTTTTCTTTGAAACTTTCTTCTTCTTTGGGTCCTCATTAGAAAAATCATCATCATCATCATCATCAGAAGGCTTAGGATTGTCATACATAGAATCAATCTCTCTCAATGTGTCATCAGAAGTTGTTTTATTTTCAGTCTTTGAAGGAACTGGGAGTGAACATGGGGACTGTGTACATCAGTGCTTTGAGCAGCTAATTTATTTTCGTCCTCAATATCAGTCATGACCAATGCATCTTGTTCAGGCATTGGAGAATCATCCATAATATACACTGGTGATATAGGGGATGAGATGGTGGGGGAAGCAACTCTAGGAAGAGGCTCAGGAGCTGCAAAAGTGGCCTTGAGCAAAATTGGTGTGGTATATGGAATTATAGCCATAGATGGCTTAGTGTTGTCTGTTGGTACATCTCCTACCATAACTTCTTCTTGTACTTCTTCTGCTATAACTTCTTCTTGTACTTTTGCTGCTATTTCTTCTTCTATTGCTACATCTTCTGCTACAACTACTGTGTCCATATCCTTATCATCTGATTCTGCTAGTGTTACTGCTTCTGCTACAACTGGTGCTACTTCTTCATCAAGTATCTCCCCCTGCCTTGTTTCAGGAGGAACTGAAGCCATGCCCCAAAATGAAGAGGGAGCAAAAGTTAAGGTAGTAATTTGGGCAGATAGAGAGGAGATGGATGCAACAAGAGGAGATATAGCCTCTACTATGAGTGTTTTTAGGAGGGGTGTGAGGAGGGTAATGAGTGGGGAGACAAGGGAGGGATGCAAGTGTGGAAAGGTAGATTTTGTGGTAGTGGTTGGTTGAGTGGATATGGTAGGTGCTGGGGGAGTTAGAGGTGGAGGTGGAGGTGGGATATGAGTGTCTATGGGAGAGTAATTTGAAGGAGAGGGAGTGTTTAGTGGGGATGATAAGAGGTTGAATGATAGGATGGATAATAGGTTAGTTTGGGGGATATCAGCAATTATAGGTGGAAGAGAAGATTGGGGTGGTGAGGGTACAGATGTATAAGGCTAGGGGGATGGAGTATTAGAGGGAATGTTTGTTAAAGAGGTAGTAAGTTGGGATGTTGGAGGTGTAGAGGTAGGGACTATAATGGTAGTGGAAGGTGGGGTTGGTTGTATTGCTGGTTGGGATAGAACCAGAGTAGCTGGAGGTGGTGGAGGGCTTGAAGGGATCTCTTCAATGGGATGGGGAGTGGCTTGTACAGCCCTGGTACTTTGAGAAGTTCTGGTGGAAGAGGAGGGAGCCTTGGTTATCTTAGTGATTATCCTCTCCCACTTGCTAAACAGAGCACATGTGAGTCTCTTGCTACCATTAATGAATATGGTCGGGGAGACCAGTGATTCTACAGCCTTCTCCTTGAGAAAGATCCCTAGGATCCTTCCAAAGCAAACCTCCTTTTTGTTATTCTTCTTCCTAATCAGATCAAATAAGATTTGTGCCCAGTTCACTGTCCTTTTATTCACTATGGCACACATGATTAGGAACTGATGCCTGGTGATATAGTCATGTGTAGTGTGCTTCCCTAGCAGCACCTTCCCCGCAATGTATACAAGAAACTTGTACTCTGTAGATAAATGTTTCTTGAGTAATTTATTGGGGGTTTGTCCTGAATACCCCATAATGCCAAGCATCATATCAAATTCCTCTGAATTTATATTTAATGCTTCATCACCATTACTCAATCCAAAAATTTCAGTTAAAACATCGGGGGTAAGAGAAACAGTAGTACCCGCGATTGTTCCAGTCATCGTATTTTCCTCTGTAGAAGCTTTGTAAACCCTTTCCCCTATCTCTGTTCATGATATCTTCATGCGGGTGTAGAGTAGAATCTTCAACTGTTGGTCCTCAAGTAACTGTAGAATATTCAGGAAGATGGGATCTGAGTACAGGAAAGATTCGAAGACCAGATCAAATCCAATATCAAACTTCATCGCCACTAGTGTTCTTGCGGGAATCGCCATGAAATCACCTATAAGAGAAAATGAGGATCGAGTGCAAGAGAACTGAAAGCGCGGGACGGAGGTCGAATAAAACCTAAATATAAGGTTTTCCGGAATATGAAATGACAAACTCTATTCCACTAAAAGAAATAGTTCTTCGATCTGAGGTCGACGAAATAATTTGTAGTTAAACAATTCGTTAATCTCAAACTAAAGGGTTGAAGACATTTCGCCGAGCTCCGTTCGACGAAAGTTTTCTAAAGTAGGTTCGTCGATCTAAGGTCGATGAAACTAACTTTATTAACAGGGAGTTCGTCGATCTCAGGTCGACGAAATTTAAAGAGTTCTTCGAGTGTAGACAGAAAATAAACTAAGTCTTATTCACTGATCATTCCAAGCTGATTTACAAAGAATAAGTGATTTCTTTCATCCAAGGGCTTGGTGAAAATATCAGCTTTTTGCTAATCAGTGTAGATATAGACAAGTTAAAATTTTTTTTGTCTACACACTCTCTAATGAAGTGATGCCTAATGTCTATATGTTTAGTCCTACTGTGATGGACTGGATTTTGTGTTATAGCAATAGAACTTGTGTTATCACATAGTAGAGTTGAATTATTTAAGTTGAACCCATAGTTTAGTAGTTTGTTTTGAATTCACAGTATCTGGGAACAACAACTGCCAACTGCAATATATTCTGCTTCAGCAATTGATGTGGATAAAGATGATTGCTTCTTGCAAAACCAGGACACTAATCTCATACCAAGGAATTGACAGGTTCCTGAGGTACTCTTTCTGTCCACTCTACATCCAGCAAAGTCAGCATCTGAGTATCCAGTTAACTCAAACTCTGACTCAGTAGGATACTAGAGACCAAAACTAGGACAACCCTTTATATATCTTAAAATCCTTTTTAGAAAAATTAGATTAGATTCTTTAGGGTTCACCTGGAACCTATCACAAAGGCATGTGGCAAACATGATATCAGGTCTGCTAGCTGTAGAATATAGTAGGGATCCAACAATGCCCCTATATAATTTATGATCCACAGGTTTCCCATGTGTATCAGAGTCTATTACAGCATTTATAGCCATAGGTGTTTTCTTTGATGAGGCATCAGCCATCCCAAACTTCTTAATAAGCTCTTTAGCATATTTAGCTTTGGAAATGAAGATGCCATCAGGGAGCTGCTTCACTTGGAGACCAAGGAAGTATGAGAGCTCACCCATGCTACTCATCTCAAATTTTGAATGCATGAGGGCAGAGAACCTCTTGCATAATTTGGGATCAGTAGACCCAAATATAATGTCATCCACATATATTTGTACTAACAATATTTGATCCTTATGATGTCTAGTGAACAATGTTTTATCTACAATGCCTCTAATGATTTATGCTCTATCACAAAGCTAGCTAAAGTCTCATACCAACCTCTTGGAGCTTGTTTTAGACCATAGAGGGCTTTATGCAATTTAAAAATATGATAAGGATGAGTTGGAGAGATGAAACCTGGAGGTTGTTCAACATAAACCTCTTCCTTTCGCACTCCATTCAGAAAGGCACTCTTCACATCCATCTGATAGACTTTGAACTTCTTGTAGGCAGCATATGCAAGAAATATTCTGATTGCCTCCAATCTTGCAACTGGTGCAAATGTTTGGTCATAGTCTATTCCCTCTTCTTGCCTATAACCTTGAGCAACACGCCTAGCCTTGTTTCTCAAAATTACACCTTGGGCATCCAGTTTGTTTCTTTATACCCATCTGGTTCCAATAACAGGGTAGTCTTGGGGTCTTGGAACCAAATCCCATACCCTACATCTCTCAACCTGGTTGAGTTCCTCTTTCATACCAATGATCTAGTGGGGATCTTGCTCACCATCTTTTAAGTTTTGAGGTTCAACTTGAGAGAGAAAACAGGCATGAATCAAGTCTTGGTTGATTTAATGCCTTGTCTGTACACCTGCTGTTATGTCTCCAATCACTTTAGATCAAGAGTGATCTCTAAGTGTGACAAGATCATTAGGTGGGGTTGGTTCAGCAATAGTTATTGGATTTAATTCCTCTTGCGGAATTGCATCAACTGTTGAAGGAAGTTGAACTGCTTCAAAAGTTTCTTCATCACTATCAGCTTCAACTACTGATTGTGGAGGAGGATGTGATTCAGCCTTTGGGGTAAGGTCTAGATCATCCAAATTCTCACACAAATTTGATACCTTCAAAGTACTGTTGGTAGAAATGTTTTTCTCCTTGTAAAACATGTTAGCTTTATCAAATGTAATATGAACTTATTCCTCAATTTCAGGGATGACTTATTAAATACCGTATAAGCTTTGCTTACTTGGGAATATCCTAGAAAAATTCCCTCTTCAGCCTTAGCTTCAAACTTTCTAATGTATCTCTTGTCATTATTATGTATATAACATACACAGCTAAATACTTTAAAATCAGTGTCCTACTTTTCCTTTAAGCTACCCCATTTTGTTGGGGAGTTCTAGGAGCTGATAAGCAGTGCCTGATACCTTCCTTCTCACATAACTCATGCATAAGAAGAGACTCAAACTTTGTACCATGATCACTTCTGATAAATTCAACATGAGTAGAGTACTCAATCTGTATGGTCTTGAGAAAATCTGTAAGAACCTTAAAGGTATCTAACTTAGATCTCAGAAAGAACACCCAAGTGAATCTTGAGAAGTCATACACTATGACTAAGGTGTATGATTTCTCTCCTAAGTTTTGTACAGCTATGGGTCCAAAGAGATCCATGTATGTCAAGTACAATATCCTAGGTGAATCACTTTTATTTACTGATTTAAAACTAGATTTAGTTTGCTTGCCTAGTTGATAAGCCCTGTAGAGGCCTTCCTTCTTGTAGGGGCCAGAAGGTAAACCTCGCACAAGGTTGTCTTTAGATAGCCTAGCAATGTTTTTCATATTAACATGCCATAGTCTTTTATTCAATAAATCATTCTGATTACTTATAATGTTATGTAAGTAGATATTGGAATTGGCAGATAGAAAATTAACTATATATATGTTTCCTTATCTATTCCCCAATAAAACAGTTTGTTTTTCTTTATTAGAAATAATACAGACAGTTGAGTTGAAGTGTACCTGATAACCTTCATCATATTATTGACTTATGGAGATGTGGTTATGCTTGAGTCCTCTTACATATGTTGCCTTGTTGAATGTGACTTCTCCAATCCTTATTTGTCTATAGCCTTTAGATTGCCCACACTTTGAGTCACCAAAGATTACCTTTGGTCCAAGCTTGGACTTGTAGTTGAGTAGACTTTCCTTTTTCCCAGTCATATGCTTGGAGCAACCACTATCCAGGTACCATACTTGATTTACAGCTGGACAGCTCTTCATCTGCAGATAAAACATTTAGTTGTTCTTTACCCAGGTAACCTTGGGTCCTAGTTGATTTACATAGCTGTAACGTGAAATATAAGAGCATTCAAGTTTATTTTTGTAACCTTTAGGATGATATCTTCTTGGTGGTATTATCCATTGACTTAAAGGATTAATGTTACTTTTAGAATTTAGGTTTCTGTTGTTAGTGAATGTGAGTGAAAGATCTACCTTAACTCTAGAGGGGGGGGGGGGGGTGAATAGAGTATTTTAAAATAATTTATAATTCAAAAACTGTAAAGCAGTGGAAGTCTTGATTTAAGTATATGTGTAAGGTGCTTGCAAAAATAAAAACTAAATAAGCAAGAAATAGTAAATCACACAGCATACAACAAAGTAAAAAGCACAGCAAACCAGATGACACAAGGAGCTATAGTGGTTCCCCAACAACCTGGGTACATCAACACTTCTACCACCCTAGGTAGGAATCCACTGCAGGAATAGTTGATCAGGCGTCCTGGGAACCAATGAGCTTTTGATAAGGTGCTCAAAAACCAAAACTAGATTTTTTTGATAAGGTGTCTTGCCACCACTGAGTTTTGACAACGTCTCAGAAACCAGCCATAAAACTTTTGAAGGGAGTTTTGAGAAACCCTTTTACAGGAGAGAAAGGAAAAAAGTGAATGAGTTGAGTTGTTCTTCTCTGTCAACAATCTAAGAGAAGACAAGTGGAATATGTTGTCAAAGCTCCACCTGAGATCTGTAAGGGTTCAGGAAGTTGAGCTTTGCTTAGGGTGATAGGCCTTCAGTTGCTTATGATCTCCAGCAATAGATGATTTCAGCAGATGCTGAAATGTGTGTTGTCTGGAGTCCTTAATAATGAAGCTTTTGAACACTTGAAGCTTGAAGGAGTAGAACAGCAGATTACCTCCTTCACAATAATGTTCCTTGTGTTCTTGAAGAATTCTGACTCAGTAATTCTGTAAGCTTTTGTTTACTGAATCTATTCTCAAAAGATTAATTCTTGATGAGTGAATTTTTTTATTCTCTCTTCTGTATATCTTTTTTTAAATCTTGTTTGTTCTGTTCTGAAAATTATTCTCTAAGGAGTATATCATATTCTGACTTTAGATGGCCGTTACTCAGTGATAAATGACTTCCAAAATTTACAACTGTCTCGGGGGAAAGTCCCAAGTAACATTCCAAATATTTTTCCTTTAAACTTTCTCCAGATTGCTTGAAACGGCTACCGAATCCTTTGTCATAAATGCTGAAAATAAATCTGAATGATTCCATAACTGTCCTGAATTTGAATTCTGAAATCGTCAATCTTTTATAAAAATCGTCGATCTGAGCTCCACGATTGTCGAACTGAGCTCAGAGAATGGATTTAAACTAAAGACAGAAATCGTCGAACTGAGGTCTACGATCGTCGAACAGAGCTCAGCAACTTGGAAAACAGCTGGAAACAGAACATCTATCTGAGCTCAACGATCGTCAAACGGAGTTCGACGACTCGTTGAACTGAGCTCAGAGAACGTCGAACTGAGTTCGATGTTTCATCGACCTAAGCTCGACGAAAATTGTATTTGTCTCAGCACTTGAATTCTGATCTATAGAAGGTCTTGAGGGCAGCTTTCAAACTTAAGTACTAACCCTAAGACTCATTCTATTTGACCTATCAGACTATACAACAAGGTTAAAATAAAAACATAATCACATAGTACCTTACCAAAATTAGTAATAGGGTGTTCCAACAATCTCCCCCTATTTGGGTTAGGATTACTATTTACATGATAGAATGTGAAATAACAAACATACATCAGATTTAAGTAGAAAAAAATAGAAACAACAATGCAGATAATATATGTTGAGCACTGCAGAAACACAGCAAGAGTCACAGATTCACTCAGAAAATAAATATGAGTATCAGCTTACACAAGTTACTCATTGCCCTTTTTGAAAAGAATTTCTCTGTTGGGATTTAGGGCTTCCTTCTTGGATCTTCTATCATCTTTTGCACCTAAGGAGGTTTGAGATCTTGGCCTTGGAACTACAGCCTCAGGAAGCAGCTTCATATAGTCTTCTGGATCAAAGAATTTCCTTGAAGCATATCTCTCTAATTCTTTCTTTCTATGTTCTGACAAGGTTGTGATGTTGGAAGTATCTCTGCCTTGCTCTTTAGCCTTCTTAATCTGATCTAATGTAGCATGTTCTATCATTCTAGCTGTCCATGATAAAGGATTGTTCTCAGGGTCCTCAAATGGAACTGGGGGTTCATATCTTTTGATTGACTCTGAATCAGTAGGAGGAGCCCTGGTGACAACTGTATCTCTTAGCTTGTAAGGGAAAGGACCTGATGTAGAATAAGTAGGACCTTGTCCTTCCCCTTGGTAAGGATGTTGTCTGGAGTAAGTTCTGTAATTCCTCTGATTTCCGCTATGCTGGCCTCTTCTAGACTGATAACCTCTTTAATAATGTCCTCTTAGTTGATATCTTTGTGGGGATTGAGAGGAGCTATGCTTTGTAGCAGATTCAGTTTGAGAAGCAGATCCTCCACCAGTACCAGCATCTGGAGGAGGAGGAGGAGGATGGAATTGGGATGATCCCTTTTCATACTTGTCAAGCTTTCTCCTTTTCTTCATGGCCTTAAGCTGGTTCATAGAGTATTGCATCCAAGGTTCAGTGATTTGGCAGTCATGAAGAATGTAATAGGGTATATCATTGTTGTCTTTGGCTTTTGCAGGAGGTACTCTCATCATAGCCTTACTTCTGGCTTTCCTTTTCTTTGCAATAGTTCCAAAAGAGTCATCAGAGTCAGTATGGAGTTGGTCACTGTCTGAGCTCTGGGGTCTGTTATATAAATCATCAATACTTTTGATATACTCTTCTTATTGTTTCAATTTCTCAATAGACAAAATAGGAGGAGCAGCAGCAGAAGCATAGACTATTGGAGTAGTAGGAATCTCAGAAACAGCAGGTTCAACAACTTCAATAGCAGCAGCAGCACAAACAGAAACAATTACTTCCTCAGCCTTAAGAGAACTGATATAAGAAGCAATTAGGCTGGGATCACAGAAAGCAACAAGCACAATGGCCTTAGTAAAGTCTTCAACTCCCTTAGCTGGTAAGAAGATGAAGTGAAGAAAGTCAAAATCAGATAACAGTGACCTAAGGTCAACTACTAGTACTGGTACTGGGGCTGGAACTGAAGCATCAGCAGCATTTTCTAGCAGCAATTCCTCTAAAATAGCATACACTACCACAACTTCATAGGTCATCTCCCCTTCCCTTGATTCAGTAAGAATTGGATCAAGGCACCCCATCGAAGGGATTGCCTGTGGAGTAGAGAGAGAGGAGAGCCTATCAGATAACTCCTTTATGGACTGCAGGAGCAGAGCCATGGAGGTCTCCAGTAGGGATACTAGCTTGGGAGCCAGCATCCCGTAGAGCTTATCTGCCAGTACTGAGAGATCCACTTACTCAAGTGGAACTTGAGTAGAGGTGGAGGAAGAAATGACTGTGGCTGGTGATGGATGGGCTGCAGGAGGTGTGGATGGGGATGGTAGGATGGTTGGTTGAGATATGGGGATGGTGGAGACAGAGGTTATGGGTGTGGAGATGGATGGGGTGAAGGATGGTTGGGTAAGAATATCATGGAGGAGTTGTTGGTATGAGGAAGTGGAGGGAAGCTCAGTTGGTGAGGAGGGGAGTGAACATCCATGAAGGAATCTTCCATAAGGTTGAAGGAGGGAAGATCAAGGGGTGGATAATAGTGTAGATGGTGGAATTGTTCTACTGTAGTGGCTGGAGGAGGTGAGGGAGTGGACTGATGCGCGTAAAATACGGCAAGCGTACCGGTCGCTCAAGTAATAAAGTTGGGAATGAATCCCCGGATGTCGGTCTCTTGAGGAATGCAATTGGCGTCGAACGATTTAGACTCTGAAACTATCGTTATGAGAGTTAAATGAAATAAACAGAAAAAGAAAGGGGCTTTGGTTGGTGGTCTTACGACCGATTACACTAACGAGAGCTTTGCGGGTCGCAATCACCGCTTCGCAAGGCGAGATGGATGTAGCGGCCGCGATGCCGTACTTCGGTGGGCGAGTGGGCGGTAAGCTAGTGAGTGAAGTGTGTGATGTGAAGTGAAATGAAGTGAAGCAAAGGCGTGGAGTGAACGAAAGAGAGCGGAGCGCATTAACAACGAATCTCACAAGCAAGATGAAAGCATAAACATTTCATTGCAAAAGAGATTAATCCGTTCATACATGCATACATAAACCATACAACAAGAAAGGTTGGAGAAAGCTAAACCACAAGAGTGAAGATCCTTCGCGGGTGTTGGCCGGAGGTGCGGGTTGTCAAACCGCTTCCAAGCGCAGTCCGTGGAGGGCTTCCGGTACCGCCGAGCTGTCACTTCGGTGGCCTTTAAGTCCGTTCTTGAGGCAAGCTTCGTCGTCTTCCTCGGTGAAGAACTTGGAGAAGAGCTTTAATGGCCGGAGGATCGCCGGAGGATGAGGGATGCTTCGGAATCACGGGAGAAAGTCCTCCCGTTGGTAGGAATGGAGGTGGAGGTGAATGGGACTGCTGGAGGGCGAAAACGGCGGAATGGCGAAGGTTCCGTAACGTTTGTCTCGCCCTAATTCGCGGAACAGCGTATTTATAGCTTGCAGAATAAATAGCGCGCACGACCACTGGCGCACGACCAGTGGTCGTGCGCGACCAAGGTCAGCGCCCGTGCGTGAGCAACCTGCAGACCTGCATCAGAAAATTAGTAGTCGCGCACGATCAGCAGCGCACGATCAGTGATCGTGCGAGGCAAGGCTGATGATCGTGCGGAAATAGCCAGACAGACTTTTGCAAAATGGATATGACTGCGCACGATCGGCGGCGCACGAGCAGTGGTCGTGCGCGGTATGGCAGTGATCGTGCGGAAGGTTCAAGACAGAGTTTCACAAATGAGACCGGGCTGCGCACGATCAGTGATCGTGCGCCAGGAGGTCGATGGTCGTGCGTGGGCAAAAACGCACGACCACTGACTCCTTTGCCAAAAATAGTGAAACGCCTATCCCGAATGCCCTCACGATCCCCAAACCTGCAGGAAAACTGCACGGGGCATCGATCGCGGCAGCCACAGCGAACAGTGATAAACATAGCAAGAAAGTAAATGCACACAAGCACGGAAATGGGCTAAAAAGGTGCACAGGGCGTGGAAAACCGTAGCGAACCAAAAGGAGTGCAAATGGCGCTAAACGGTGTGCAAAGACATGGAAATAGGCCTAGATGAGTCCAAAATATAGTATAAAATAGGGACTCATCACACCCCCAAACTTAACCATTTGCACGTCCCGGGCAAATAATCACGTTGTGGGCTCTAAAACGGCTAGCTGACGTAGTAATTACAACCTACAGTAGGACGAGAAATCGAGAAGCTCACATGCGTAAAAAATATAATAGAAAGAGTTTCTAATCATGCAATGCAATTTATAATTTTCGAAAAACGTAAATAGATACTGTCACTACTCAAAGAATGAATTCCGGAGAATCGCACGGTCATGGGAAGGCAGAAAGTAGGCAAGTCGGATGGCGAGGTATTGCCAAAGACCGGGGCTCATGATCACCTCCAAAGGAATCCACCAATGTCGGGGGCCATATGCTTGCCCGTTCGCACTTTCTCCACGATGCGGGTTTGACTCGAGCGTGAATCCGTAGGACTTGAGGTGAAGAGTGGGGCTTGGGTGTAGATGTAGGTATGGATGGACAAGATAAAGACGAAGGCTACGCACAACCCAACGGAGCTCGCACACATCAGAATTCTCGCTAACAACATGAATGCGAGTGCACCACACCCCCAAACTTAGCTTTTACAACATGAGTGGGTGCACCGCCTACCATAAAACAAATTTCTCAATTTCAGATTTTTTCATTTATACTTTTTCGTTTCTCTTTTCTTTTCTTGGTCACATTTTTCTTTTCTCTTTTCTTTTCTCAATAATTCAGCATTTATAAACTTTGCGGCATATCCACACGTTCACAAAATCCGCCCATCACAACAACCCAACGAGAAATTAACGAAACAAGAGCTCAACGCGGGTGTGCGAATAGGAGTGGCTTGAGGCTCTGGTGACTTGCATGTGGAGCTGATCAAAAGGGAAGGTAGGCTCAACGGGGCTAGCGAGGGCTATGTTAGGACGGGGGCAAGGATCAACCGGGCCAAAATGCTGGCCTACCTCACGCTCACGCTCGACTAACCGGGCACCAATGCTTCGAAAGTCGCTTGGGGCAAGTTCTTAGCCACCGAGAAAAGTGATCCGTCCTCCCGACTCGAGCAAAACAAAGCCAGCGACGCTTACACACATGCCTACACTACCGCGAGATCACTCCGGATTCAGAAGTTGAGTAGGACAGACAGTATTTACGAATATAGAAAAAATATAAAATGCAAGCATGAGAAGAAACTAGCTCTATACAATTCCTACACAACGTGAGCACTCGATTAGGAGCACTGCACGAGTTTCGAACTACTGTACGACAAAATCCTACGTCAGCACCACAATCTTAAAACTTACACAACATAAGTACTCAACCCGAGCCGCGCGCGTGGTAAGAGTGCGCGCTCATGTGGGTGCAGATGTGTGCGTGCAGCAGGAGTCTACAAACATGAAGCATAAATAAATTTACCGGTGTGCGAATGAAATGTGCTCGTGAGTGCATAGGCGGCTCTTCCCCCCAAACTTGAATGAAAACAAGATCAACATGCAAAATAGCACTAGAATAAAGTCTACAGGGAAGAGTGTACCTATGCTCCGCAGAGGGAGCATACCGGAAGATGGCGTTATGAGTTGATGGAGTTGCCGCGCCGCACCAAAGAGAAGCTGAACCTGCGATTTGGGCCAAAGACAAGAAAATACAAAAATAGAAAATTAGAAAAAGAAAGGGGACCGAATGGTCCGAGCATGGGTTGTCTCCCGGATAGCCCTTTTGTTTACCGTCCTTAAGGTGGACCAAATACCTGTTTTAGCAGTTTACAAATAATGTTCGTGCAGAAAAAGAAAATAAAAGTGCAAGAACATAAAACACAGAATAATGTCTAAGCAGAGCGACGAAAAAGCAATCCACTCGGCGCCGATTTGGGGCGAGTCTCTCCGGTGGAGTGCGAGGGGGGAGCAGAATTTTTCATGGAATCATGAGGGAGGGATTTCCCCTTGCTCAGCTTATACGCTTCCTCGCGCCGGAAGGTGGAATAACGCTTATCGCGTAGGCGCTTAGCCTCCTTCATCTTCTCCACCGTGGGAGACTTCCACGCAGATTTTTCCACAGTTTTCGCAGATTTTGAAATCAATGGCGTCATGTCCGGCACCGCGACGGCGACCGGATCGGCCCAAGCAACATTACGCCTAACACAGTCATTAGAATTATTACAAACTGAATTGTTCAGGGATTTCTCCCGAATAAAACTACTAATGTCATTGTCTTCAGTCGCTTTTGGGGGACATGGAACAATCGCCGTGTCTTCCACTGACTCGATCTCCTTCACGGTCACTACCACTTGCTCTACATCGGTCTTCTCGGGAGGTGCTTCCTTGATCATTTCGTCCAAACGGGCGGCGTTCAAAACTTGAAGTCCCAAATTTTCCTTGGATCCTGCATTTCTTAGCAAAACAATTTTTTGAATGTTGGAGGGGTGTGCGGAAATATCATCGATGGCGGACGCATCGGTCGGCCAGATGACACATCCTTTGGAAAAATCCAAGGATGCGCCACTGGCCGTCAGGAATGGGACCCCAAGTATTGGAATGGAGTCGTTTTCTTTAGGTCCCATAACCTGAAAATCAGTAGTAAAATGTTTTCCATTCACCTCGATCTCAACTTTCCTCACACCGCCTTCGGTAGCAACTACATCTCCATTAGCTAAAATGAGTGACTTCCGGTCATCGGTGTTAATTTGTAATTGCATCTTCTCAACATCCTGCAGAGTGAGGATGTTGCTCGATGCTCCGGAATCACAAAGTGCGGTCGTTTTCACATCATTGATCATACAATTAATCACGAGTTCGTTGTTGTTCCCTAGCCTTTCCTCTCCCAAGCTTTTTCCTTGTTCATGGGGATTTCTTTCTGTGTTGCTTGGGAGGGTACCAAGCGTGCGCTCGGAGACCATTTGAGCCAATTGGCCCAACTGCGCCTCAAGCTTACGCATAGAAGCGGCTTGGTTAGTCATATTAGTATGGGACACTTCAACAAATTTCTCAAACATTTCAGCCAAAGAGTTGGTTTTCACAGCGGGAGGGCCTTGGGTGTAATTCGGGTGTGGCGGCCGCGGTTGGCTTCCGGAGGCGGCGGCATCATTTTGATGCTGCCCCGGTTGCCATCGTTGGCCTGGCGCGTTTTGATTCCACGAAAAGTTCGGGTGATTTCTCGCACCCGGATTATACACATTTCCATACGGCGCACCCCTGTTTTGATTAGCAATAAAATTAACTGTTTCATTAGATAAGGCGGGATCATATGTTACCTCCGGTCCAGGGCACTCGAAGCTGTGATGATCGGATCCTCCGCATCCTTGACATGAGATGGCCAACACTGGAGCAGCAGCAGCGGGCCTTGATGCTTCCACAGCAAAGATTCCACTTGTCCCACGGGGGGTATTCCTTCCCGCGGTCCAAAAGGCGCTGTGCGTGGCGGTGTCCTGCAGAACTCTCAAAGCATCCTCAGGAGCAAGGTTCATAATTGTTCCACCAGAGGCGGCATCAATCATGGCGCGGTGCTGAGGCTCGATGGAGAAGTAGAAGCTCTCCACGAGATTCCACGTTTGGAAACCGTGATTTGGGCACTTCCGCAGCAATTCATTAAAGCGCTCCCACACCTCCACTAAGCTTTCTTGGTCGTTTTGCCTGAAATTGGCGATGGCACGTCGCATGCTCACAATACGGTCGACTGGATGGAATTTGGCTAAGAACTTCGTGGTGAGAGCATCCCATGTTGTGGCGGTTCCAGGAGGAAGGGAATGAAGCCATGACTTGGCTTTGTCACGTAGCGAGAAGGGAAACAGACGGAGCTTGACCGTGTCATCGGCGATCCCAGCATAGCGGAACGTGGCGCAGATTTCCGAAAAATCCGCCAAATGAAGATGGGCATCCTCAGTGGCCATTCCGGAAAACTGCGCATTGTTCCGGATGATGTTTAGAATTGCCGGCTTGATCTCGAACTGCTGGTTTGTGATCGCCGGTCCGAACCCAGGATATATGCTCCCCACAGTGGGAGTGGTGTAGTCTCTCATGGTTCGGACATGCGGCGGGTTTACCTCGTTCTCATCCCCGTTCCGGTTGTCATTGAGATTACCTCCAACATGCACTTCGTTGTCATTGTTCAAAAGATCTCCCATTCGGACTGGATTAATGGCAGCGGCACGTCTTTGCGCACGAAGAGTTCGCTCGATCTCAGGATCGTAAGCAACGAGATCTCTCGCGGCACGTCCCTGCATCCACTGAAACAACAAGACAAAAGAAAAAAAATCAAAGAGCACTAACTCTTATAACAATACTTCCAGAATCATAATCGTACAACAGTTGCATTCCCCGGCAACGGCGCCAAAAACTTGATGCGCGTAAAATACGGCAAGCGTACCGGTCGCTCAAGTAATAAAGTTGGGAATGAATCCCCGGATGTCGGTCTCTTGAGGAATGCAATTGGCGTCGAACGATTTAGACTCTGAAACTATCGTTATGAGAGTTAAATGAAATAAACAGAAAAAGAAAGGGGCTTTGGTTGGTGGTCTTACGACCGATTACACTAACGAGAGCTTTGCGGGTCGCAATCACCGCTTCGCAAGGCGAGATGGATGTAGCGGCCGCGATGCCGTACTTCGGTGGGCGAGTGGGCGGTAAGCTAGTGAGTGAAGTGTGTGATGTGAAGTGAAATGAAGTGAAGCAAAGGCGTGGAGTGAACGAAAGAGAGCGGAGCGCATTAACAACGAATCTCACAAGCAAGATGAAAGCATAAACATTTCATTGCAAAAGAGATTAATCCGTTCATACATGCATACATAAACCATACAACAAGAAAGGTTGGAGAAAGCTAAACCACAAGAGTGAAGATCCTTCGCGGGTGTTGGCCGGAGGTGCGGGTTGTCAAACCGCTTCCAAGCGCAGTCCGTGGAGGGCTTCCGGTACCGCCGAGCTGTCACTTCGGTGGCCTTTAAGTCCGTTCTTGAGGCAAGCTTCGTCGTCTTCCTCGGTGAAGAACTTGGAGAAGAGCTTTAATGGCCGGAGGATCGCCGGAGGATGAGGGATGCTTCGGAATCACGGGAGAAAGTCCTCCCGTTGGTAGGAATGGAGGTGGAGGTGAATGGGACTGCTGGAGGGCGAAAACGGCGGAATGGCGAAGGTTCCGTAACGTTTGTCTCGCCCTAATTCGCGGAACAGCGTATTTATAGCTTGCAGAATAAATAGCGCGCACGACCACTGGCGCACGACCAGTGGTCGTGCGCGACCAAGGTCAGCGCCCGTGCGTGAGCAACCTGCAGACCTGCATCAGAAAATTAGTAGTCGCGCACGATCAGCAGCGCACGATCAGTGATCGTGCGAGGCAAGGCTGATGATCGTGCGGAAATAGCCAGACAGACTTTTGCAAAATGGATATGACTGCGCACGATCGGCGGCGCACGAGCAGTGGTCGTGCGCGGTATGGCAGTGATCGTGCGGAAGGTTCAAGACAGAGTTTCACAAATGAGACCGGGCTGCGCACGATCAGTGATCGTGCGCCAGGAGGTCGATGGTCGTGCGTGGGCAAAAACGCACGACCACTGACTCCTTTGCCAAAAATAGTGAAACGCCTATCCCGAATGCCCTCACGATCCCCAAACCTGCAGGAAAACTGCACGGGGCATCGATCGCGGCAGCCACAGCGAACAGTGATAAACATAGCAAGAAAGTAAATGCACACAAGCACGGAAATGGGCTAAAAAGGTGCACAGGGCGTGGAAAACCGTAGCGAACCAAAAGGAGTGCAAATGGCGCTAAACGGTGTGCAAAGACATGGAAATAGGCCTAGATGAGTCCAAAATATAGTATAAAATAGGGACTCATCATGGACAGAGGGGATGAAATGGTGATGGGGGAGGAGATTGATGTGGAGATTGTTGAGGTGGAGATGGAGGTAGAGATGGTTATAGTGGATGAGGGAATGGTTGAGGTAAGAACAGGTGAAGGTTGAGAAGAGGAGGAGGCAGGCAATTCTTCAATGAGGGCAGGGGCCTGAGGGGAAGAGACTGCAACAGTCATTGTGCCTTAGGTAGTAGTAGTCCTGGTTGTCTTGACTATTTTCCTGTCCCATTTCCCAAATAGGGCACAGGGCAGCCTCTTTGATGCATTGATGTGCATCCTACTTGATACCAGCGGTGCAGGAATAACCCTATTATCCTCCCAAAGTTTACCAGACTTTTGTTCACCTTCTTCTTAATCAAGTCAAAGAAGATCTCTCCCCAGTTCAAATGTTTCTTATCCACAATGGCTCCCATCAAGCAGAACTTATACCTAGAGATGGTATCATGTGCTGAGTGCTTTGCCAATAGCACTTTCCCCACAACATCAGCAAGGAATCTGTACTCAATTGATAAGTTCTTTTTCAACAACTTGTTAGGGTTTTCTACAGAATGTCCCATTCTATCTAACATTGATGCAAACTCCTCTCCAGAAAGCTCAATAGAATCATCTCCAGTACTCAATTGAAACACTTTAGTTAGGAGAGTAGGTGTTAGGGATACCTGTGTCCCAGCTATCATACCAACAATCGTATTCTGATCCAAATTGTGCGTCGTGTAGACCCATTCTTTGATTTCATCGGCTGCAATCTTCATTCGCGTTGTCATAATCTGTGCTAACTTCTATTCCTTGAATAAGTCCAGAATATCTTTGAAAACCTGGTCACTTCCTTCAAAGGAGTCCATGTCGATATCAAAGCCTGTGTCGAATTTCATTTTGGCAAGGGCAGTAACAGATACTGTCATTATATACCTGCAAAGATGAACAAACATGACCATGTGTAGAGAAGTTTGGACGGAAAGAAAAAGTTTGCAGAGAGTATGAAAGCGCAAAAGAAGAACGATGGCCGAAAGAATGATTTTATATTAGGGTTCGACGCTGGAAAGGAAAGATCGTTGAACTCCATTCGACGATCTGGGCTTCTAAAGGAATCTGAAGAGTCTTCAATAACGTCGATCTCCGTTTGACTATATTGGAGAGCGTCGATCTCCGATCGACGATCGCTGACCAGAAAGAAAATAGCCTAGCGCTATCTAACAGTGCTGAACTCCGGTCGACGATTTTGGGAATCGTCGATCTCCGTTCGATGCTTTTTGGGAAAAACGTCGAGCGCAGTTCAGAGACTAGAAGCATCCTACAAACACTATAAAAAAACAAGTTTTTATCCTAGTCTTGGTCTGTTTATAGAGTTTTTAAATCTTGTGATTTATTTTAGACTTCCTCCATCTAACATTCCTAACTGATTTAGGAAGAAGGTATGTTTCTTTTCATCAAAAGGTTTGGTGAAAATATCTCCCCTTTGCAAATCAGTTCGGATATACTGAAGTTCAATTTTATTTTTCTCAACATTATCCCTTATAAAGTGATGCCTTATCTCTATATGTTTTGTCCTACTATGGAGGACTGGATTTTGTGCTATAAAAATAGCACTGGTGTTATCACAAAATATTTTTGACCCTTCTAAGTTGTAGCCATAGTCTAAGAGCTGGTTTTGAATCCACAAAATCTGTGAGCAAAAACTGCCTGCTGCCATATATTCAGCTTCAGCAGTTGAAGTGGACACAGATGTTTGTTTCTTACAGAACCAGGAGACAAGTCTGTCACCAAGGAACTGGCAAGTTCCACTGGTGCTTTTCCTGTCTACTCTACATCCAGCATAATCACCATCTGAATATCCAGTTAATTCAAATCCTGAGTCTTTTGAATACTAGAGGCCTTGATTTGGACAACTTTTTACATACCTAAGAATCCTCTTAACTAATGTTAGGTGTAACTCTCTAGGGCTTACTTGGAACCTAGCGCATATACATATAGCAAACATTATATTAGGTCTACTAGCTATAAGGTATAATAGAGAGCAAATCATTGCTCTATATGTTGTCTGATCAACATGTTTTCCATATTCATCAGCATCTAATACAACATTGGTAGGCATAGGTGTTTTCATACAAGATGCTTCAGACATACAAAATTTCTTAACCAGTTCTTTTGCATACTTGGTTTGAGAAATAAATATGCCTTCAGCATGTTGTTTGACTTGCAGTCCTAGATAGAAGGAAAGCTCACCCATGCTACTCATTTAAAATTTAGAATGCATCAGATTGGAAAATCTTTTGCATAAATTTGAATCAGTAGACCCAAATATGATATCATCTACATATATTTGTACTAGTAGGGTATGAGACTTATGGGTTCTAATAAAAAGAGTTTGGTCTACTCTACCCCTTATAAAATCATTTTTCAGAAGAAAGCATGCTAAGGTCTCATACCATGCTCTAGGAGCTTGCTTGAGACCATATAATGCTTTATGCAATTTGAAAACATGGTCAGGATAAGTTGAAGAGATAAAACCTGGGGGTTGTCTAACATAGACTTCTTCTTTGATGTCTCCATTGAGAAATGCACTCTTCACATCCATTTGGTAGACCTTGAATCCTTTGTGAGCTGCATAAGCTAGGAATATTCTTATGGCCTCTAACCTTGCAACTAATGCAAAGGTCTGGTCATAGTCTATTCCTTCTTCTTGAGCAGAACCTTGAGCAACTAGCCTTGCCTTGTTCCTTACAATAACTCCTTGATCATCCAACTTGTTTTTGAACACCCACTTTGTTCGAACAATTGAGTGATCCTTAGGCCTTGGTACTATCTCCCAAACTTTGTTTCTCTCAAATTGATGAAGTTCCTCTTGCATAGCAATGATCCAGTGTTGATCTTGTTCTGCATCTTTAATGGATTGAGGCTCAACTTGAGATATAAAGCAGGTGTGCATCAGGTTCTGGTTGACCTGATTTCTAGTTTGCACACCAGCTGAGATGTCTCCAATAACTTAGGAGATTGGATGATCTCTTGTTGTTACTAAATAACCAGGGGGTGTTGATTGTTCACCAACCTGTGTTGTTGTTTCCTCTTGTGGAACAACAACTGGCTCTTCAAGATGGTTTTCTCCAAGATGTTGAACACCAAGATGTTGAGTATCCTCATCATCTTAACTACTTTCTTCTCCTTGTTGGGTAGGTGAATGTGTTGAATCCTTCTCTGCAATATGAAACCTGTCCATGTTTTCTAAAAGAGAGTTTACCAGCAAGAGTTCTATGGTAGAAGTATTCTTCTCCTTGTAAAATATGTTAGTCTCATCAAAAGATACATGAACAGATTCTTCAATTTTAAGAGAAGTTTTATTATAAACCCTATAAACTTTACTGATCATGGAGTATCCCAGAAACACTCCTTCATCAGCTTTAGCTTGGAATTTTGCTAAGTACTTCTTGTCATTATTGTGAATATAACAAATGCAACCAAATATATCGAAATAGTCTACTTTAGGTTTCTTCCCTTTGAGCAATTCATAGGGAGTCTTTCCCTTCAGTTTATGTATCAAACTTCTGTTCAACACATAGTTGGATGTGTTTACTGCCTCTGCCCAAAAAGATAGAGGGAGGTGAGCATCTGTCAATAATGTAGTAGCATATTCAATTAGGGTTCTATTTTTCCTTTCAGCTACCCCATTTTATTGAGGAGTTCTAGGAGCTGAGAAAGTATGCCTGATCCCTTCACTCTGACAGAACTCTTGCAAAAGAAGAGAATCAAACTCTGTCCCATGATCACTTCTGATCAGGGCAATGTGAGTATTGAACTCAATCTGTATGCATTTGAGAAAATCTGTCAAACACTTAAAGTTATCAGACTTCTTCCTCAGGAAGAATACCCATGTGAATCTAGAGAAGTCAGCTACAATCACTAAAGTGTACGATTTCCCTCCAAAGCTTTGTACTATAATGGGTCCAAAAAGATCCATGTGTAACAGATACAAGATCCTAGGTGAATCACTCTTATTAAGTGACTTAAAACTATTTTTAGTTTGTTTGCCTAATTGACAAGCCCTTCAATGTCATTCCTTCTTGTAGGGGGCAGAAGGTAGTCCTCTAACAAGGTTGTCCTTGGATAGCCTAGCAATAGTTCTAAGGTTTATATGTCCTAGTCTCTTATGCCAAAGATCATATGGTTTGCAAACTGAATTAAATAAACAGATATCCATTTTGGTTGAAAGGAAATCTTCAAGATAAATGTTTCCTTTCCTTTTACCTGTTAGCACTGTTGTGTTATCCTCTGACTTGATCTTGCATAAGGATTTGTTGAATATCACTTAATAGCCTTCATCACAGAGTTGACTGATGCTGATTAGGTTGTGCTTCAGTCCTTCCACATAAGCCACCATCTTGAATGTGACTGAGCCAATTGGAACAGCACCATAACCTTTTGTTTGACCAAAGTTTGAATGTCCAAATATTACTTTGGGTACAAGTTTGGTTCTGAAGGATGTTAGATTCTCCTTGCTCCCTGTCATGTGCTTTGAGCACCCACTATCCAGATACCATTGTTGGTTCATTGCTGGATAGGTCTTCACCTGCACATAAACAATTTATATGTTTTGGACCCAGTTTATCTTGGGTCTAGGTTTATAACCTTTAAACTTAGAAATAAAAGACATCCCTGGCTGACTCTTATATCCTTCAGGATGGTATCTCCTAGGAGGCACTATCCATTCAGTATAAGGGTTGAAGCTTTGGGATGAGGGACTTCTAGGATTGATTTTAGATTTACCTCTGAAAGAATGTTCAAAGCTCTGAGCTTCGTTCGATGATCGTTGAGCTGAGTTCGACGATCTTGGGTCAGATCGTCGAGCTCCGTTCGAAGATCGATTATACCAGAGTTTAGAGTTCAGATGTCGTCGACCTGAGTTCGACGATTCAGCCTTGGATCATCGAGCTATGTTCGACGATCGTCGAGCTCTATTCGACGTTTTCTGTTGAACTTTGTTTTCCTTAAGTAAACCTGGATTCTTCCTAGCTACCTCTACAACACCCTTTACTTTATCAGAAATAAATTTAATTGGGGTTGTTAATACTATAGGTTGGCTGGATGAAGCACCCAAGCCCAGTATACTGTTGAATCTTAAGTTCACTATGCTTGTGATGTCCATCAGTCTGATGCTTCTCCCATTAAAGGATTCTTTAAACTTCTTTTCCTGGGATAGCTCACTTTTAAGTGAGGCTATCTCCTCCCTACAACATTCTAACTCCTCAGAGAGTGGTTGTCTGATTTTAAGGTGCTATGTTCAGACAATTGATTTCTGAGAGAGATAATCTCTTTCTCAGACTTTAACAGGTCTAAACAGAGTGCCTTAAATTCAGATCTAAAGTCCTCTGAATCAAAGTCAAAGGAGTCTATTACCTGGTCTTCTTCAGTTTGAGTTTCAGATTCAGACTCTGACTCTTGTTCTGCATCAGAATTTTGTTGGGAGGCATTGATAGCCATCATGCAGAATCCTTTTTTTTCAGCATCATCTTCATCATCACTTGAGCTTGATGAAGCCTCTGATTCTTCTTCAGTTTCACTCCAGGTTTCTGCTACAAATCCCTTCCTTGTATGTTTATTTTTGCTGGAGGAGGATTTGTTGTAATTGTTTCCCCTGGAGTCCTTGTCTTTTCTCCTATCTTTCCTGTCCTTCTTGTCCTTATTCTGATTTTCTGGACAGTCAGACACAATATAGCCTGGTTTCCTGCATCCAAAACAGATTATTTCTTTATTATTTGACTTGTCATACCATGACTTCTCATGCCCTCTGGATGACCTCTTTCTGAAATCTTTCCTGACCATCTTATAGAATCTTTTGGCCAACATGCTCATCAATTCTTCATTTCCTGTGACCTTGTCTTCAGGCAGATCTTCTGTAGCTTTGAATGCTATTGTCTTCTCCTTCCTAATAGCTGGAGAAGCAACCTTTTGTTCTTCCTCTCTATTCTTGATGAGCAGCTCATAAGACTTGAGCTTGCCCAACAAAGCTTCAGTAGTAATCTCAGTTAGGCATCTGACATCCTTGATTGGCCAGATCCTTGAGTCCCAAGTGCTAGGGAAGCACATTAGGATCTTGTCATTTAGTCCAGTTAGAGAGATCTCCTTGTTTAGTGTTTTTAATTCACTATCTATTAGGCTGAGCCTGTTGTACATGTCAGCCACTGATTCAGTTTCTCCCTTTTTGAAGTTCTCATATTTGCTTATGAGATGGGATCTCCTATCCTTCCTTTCATCAGCAAATCCTGAGACAATTTTAGATAACTTGTCCCATATCTCTTTTGCTGAACTGCATTCAACCACCTTTTGGAATATCTCATCAGACATAGTCTGAGCAAGGATATTCATAGTCTTTGCATCTGGAACTTTCCATTTCTTTATTTCTGCATCTGTTCCTGAGGGAGGTGGAACAACACTTGTACTTGTAATTACTGGGGATCTTGGAAAAACTATCAAAATAGAATTGTAGATGTCCTCATAAATATAATTCATGTAAAGCCTAATCCTTGTCTTCCAAAGTGAAAACTTAGAAAGGTTGCACATTGGAGGTCTGGTGCTAGCATAATCTTTGTTTTGTGCCATGGTTTTGTTTAAAAATAAATATATAATACACAAAAGAAATACCTATCCTATATAGAGGGTTGATCTTTTCAGAGATCTTTTGGTTCAGGTGCTAGCCTGTTCAACCAATCTGTTGAAAATTTAGATGTTGAGTAACCAACCTGCCTCTGATACCAATTGAAAGTGAGTGAAAGATCTATCATAACTCTAGAGGGGGGGGGGGTGAATAGTGTATTTTAAAATAATTTACAATTCAAAAACTGTAAAGCTGTGGAAGTCTTAGTTTATGTATATGTGTAAGGTGCTTGCAAAAAGAAAAACTTAGTAAGCAAGAAATAGTAAATCACACAGCACACAGCAAAGTAAAAAAGCACAGCAAACCAGATAACACAAGGAGCTATAGTGGTTCCCCAATAACCTGGGTGCATCCACTCTTCTACCACCCTAAGTAGGAATCCACTGCAGGAATTGTCACGACCCGCATTTTCCCCGAGGTTAAGAAGTATCAGAGTAAGGGAGAATATGCGTTGTGATGCTACGTCGAGCAGGGGATAACTGCTGACGCTCAGGCGACACACCAAAACCATAAATCCCAAGTTTTAATTTAATAAATAACCAGTATATGTTAAGGCCGTATCCCTCAGCACAGTGGATCAGCTAGTCCACGCTAAGAAAATATATATATACTTACAGCAGAAAATACTTTGATTCAGTTAATTTGACACCCTAAATGAGTATAAGGGTCCACCAGAGACCACTTATAAAATGCACGACACCTAGGGTGAGTATAATATATATATTAAAAGAGGTTTTACGCTTTAAGAAAATAGTGCTTTAGTTGGCAAACATGTTATGCATGAGGTACTTATAATAGTTTAGGGTTTTAAAATACCTAACATGCAACCTAGCATAAAACCTTCCCAGAAGGAAGTAAACAACCCAAGAGGGCAAAATAAGCAGTCTAAATTCATACTTTGCAAAACAAGTAAGCCACTAGTGGGCGTCGACAACCCAACACGAACCCATCGGTGAGTGTGCATTCCCATACAGAAAAGGAAAAAAATGACTACCTCACAAGGGAATGATCTGCAACTCTGCTACCCTGGAGGCTGCCAGCAAGTCCCACAAAATGGAATAAGCCGCTCAATCGGCTACAACCTAGACCTGAGGCATTCAAGAAAATAAATGCCTCAGCAAGAAAATAAACAAAAGAAAAGAATGTCAGATTACTTAAATAAAGAAGGGTTTTCCAACCCGGCAACAAAGTACTAAACAACAGAAAGCAGGAAAAAGAAAGAATTATTGTTTAAAGGGCAATAAAGGCAAATCACACCAAGTGTGAGCACAAAAACAACCTGCTCTGGAAAGAAATCAACCTGCAGTAGTAAAGTATCAGAATAAAAGCAGGGAGAAACCAAAAGTAGACAATAGGAAACTAACAGTCCTAAGTTTGTGGGCCAATTACCGGGGTGTAAAAATAAGGGGCTGGAGTGGGTGGCCAAAGTGTCCAACACCAACAACCAGACCCCAAAAATACTCAAGGGTGAAAACACAACTAGTGGCAGATTTAGGGTCCACCTACCCAATAAGTTTGCAACAGTATCCAAACTTAGTGGTGGCCACATCTTAGCACACACAATTCACCCCTCAGAGTCCAAACAACAACACCCCCTCTGGTCATAGCCCACGAGTCGACATGCAAAAACTAGCCGAACACCCCCAACATCCCCCTTAGGAAGGTAAAACTTTTATAACAGCCCAAAAGAAGCTCACATCCCAAGGCTATAACATTAGCCTAAAAAAAACTACGGCGTTGAGTGAGTGGACCTCATTCAATGCCTGGGTCATTAGAAAAAAGAACAGACCCGACCCTAGGTCCTCTTAACACCAGTCATGCAGAGGGAGTTGTGAAATCATCCCAACACTCACCCCTACCCCTCCTACCCGACCACAACAACCCTAATCTTAATTCTACATAAACTTAGGCCAAATCCCACGCACCAGCTACTAAGCTAGACACCAGCCAGAACAATTTAAGAGGAAAAAAGGAAGCAGCTTGCAGTCGGTTGATCAAATTATTGAGCAGGAAAATTTAATTGAGCAAGAGTTAGAAAGAAATTAGGCAAGGGCAAGGGAGCCACTTGCCTCTACTGCTCGTAAACCGCAAGAACCCTCCAATCTTCAGCTCCGGCGGCAAGTTCGGCCACCTAGAATTAAAGCTGGAGCTTTAGGGAAGAAGAAGGAGAAACCCAAAAATTCTAGCTCTCTAAGATAGCCCTAGACAAGAGACACTTACCTCAGAAGCTAGCTCTCGACGAGAGCAGCTCGATCTGAAGTTCCCGAGCAAACCGACCACTGGATCCGCTGGAATCGCTGGTTAAGGCAGCAGCTCCTCCGCCTCCCTTTTCTTCCGCTGGAAGCCAACCCGCTCGGTTTGGGGAAGAAGATAAGGGATAGCTTTAATTGCTCACCCACTAAACATTATTTTAATATTATCTAGCAACACTAAGCTAATATCCGGCCACTACCCAAAGCTTGAAGCTTATCCTAAACCAGCCACTAGCTATTATAATACTAAGCCTAAATAATCCACTATCCGCTACCCGAGCCCCACCAGCAAGCTAATAGATATATATATATATATTTATAATATATATATATATATTTTATAATATATATATATATATATTTTATAATATATATATATATATATATATATATATATAACAGCCACAACTTCATCTAACATATATATATATATATGTACAGCACACATATAACTTATATATATACATACATATACATTTACAACACAAATGGCTAAACATATTTAGCCTAAAACAAGCACCGGCCTTACCAAGCTCGATCAAACAAGGCCACACACAACAAACGGGTAGCCACTGCCGTTAACAAAACGCACGTTGAAACGACGCGAAAAACAAATGATCTCGGATTTCGACAAAACTCGCACCATAGCTAAACACCACAGCTACAAACATAACAGCGAAGTGGAAAACAATATCCGACGATCAAAACTTGGGCTAACACTGCCCGAAGCAAAACACAAGCATTCCTTGAGGGGCCCAAGCGAGTCACCAAAATAGACTCCGACTAGCTGGGGAATCTTGCAAATAGGCTACTAAAGGACCACTAAAGGAACCTAAAGAGCTATGACAACGCTCCAACAATGGCAAAAGCCGACAACGTGTCATCGTAATGCCAAATAATGATCAAACAAAACACAGAAAAGCCGGGGGCGTTACAGTCACTTCCCCTAAAAGAAATTTTCGTCCCGAAACTTTACACACAACCCTTCTAATCAAAAGGGAAAAAGAACGAGCTAATAAAAAGCCATAAAAAAAAGTTCAACATACCAGGCACAAGTCAGGGGAAAAGTTGAGGGTAAGCCTCCCTCATTGCCGACTCTAGCTCCCAAGTCGCGCTTTCTACATCATGGTTCTTCCACAAGATTTTCACCATAAGAATTGTTTTCTTCCGCAACACGCGATCCCGAGCATCCAAAATGCGGACAGGCACTTCCATATAAGAAAGGTTCGGCTCTAACTATGGCACAGAATCCAAAACCTGCCTGTCACTATGCACACATTTCCGCAGCTGACTGACGTGAAAAACATCATGTATGCCAGGAAAATTTGCGGGCAACACCAGCTTATAAGCTGCCACACCAATCCGTTCAACAACCCTGAATGGCCCCACATATCTCGGGTCCAACTTCCGGTCTTTCCCAAATCTCTTGACCCCAGTCATCAGAGAAACCTTTAAAAACACCTGGTCCCCCACAGCAAATTCCAAATCTGACCTTACCGGTTGGCATTCTATTCATACCTCTCCTAGGCTAAATGAAGCTTTTCCCGAATAGGATTCACCGAAGTTTCCATCTCCTCGAGTGATTTTGGACCCAGCAACGGTCTCTCGCCAACCTCAGCCCAAAATAAGGGAGTCCTGCAGGGCCTCCCATACAAAGCCTCAAACAGAGCCATTTGTAAGCTTTCTTGATATCTATTGTTATATGCAAACTCCATAAGCCGCAAACGCTCGTCCCACGCCCCACCATACTCCAGAATATAGCATCGAATCATGTCTTCCACAATCTTATTTACTCGCTCTGTTTGGCCGTTGGTCTGCAGGTGGTAAGAAGTGGAATACCTCAAATCTATCCCCAATCCTTGCTGAAGAATCTTCCAAAAATGAGACATGAACCTGGAGTCTCGATCTGATATGATGCTCACGGGGACGCCATGCGATCTGATAACCTCTTCCAGGTACAGCTCAGCTATCTTTCTCATCGGGTAATCAATCTTGAATGGCACGAAGTGGGCACACTTCGTATGTCTGTCCACGATCACCCATACTGAATCATGCCCCCTCGGAGACCTTGGAAAGCCTGTAATGAAATCCATCGAGATTCTTTCCCACTTCCAAGTAGGAATCTCCAAGGGAGTCAGCTTGCCACCTGGTCTTCCATGATCAGTCTTTGCTTTCTTGCAAGTGTTGCACATAGAAACAAATCTGGCTATGTCTCCCTTCATCCCATACCACCAGGCAATCTGCTTCAGGTCGCGGTAAATCTTGGTGGATCCTGGGTGGTAGGCAACGCTAGACCCATGTGCTTCCCTGCACATCATAACCCTGATATTGCCAACAGCAGGAATGCAAGACCTGCCACGGTACTTCAAGGTACCTGAATCATCTATAGAAAAATCTGGCAGCTCGCCTTTCTCAGCTCGAACATACAACTGCAGAAAGTCAGGATCATCTTTCTGATGCAATCTCGTGAGCGCGATCCATGAAGGCTCTTCCACTGCTAGACTACTCTGCCCATCACAGATACCCACAGAAATGTCCATCAACAGAAACTCCTCTAGCATTGACTCAGCTGTGAGCGTCTGTCACAACCCGCATTTTCTCCGAATTAAGAATTATCAGAGTAAGAGAAAACACGCGTCATGATGCCACGTCAAGCAGGGGATAACTGCTGACGCTCAGGCAAATCCAACTACAATCTTTATGCAAGAAAATCATGTGCTTAATGAATAGAAAATCAATTATGTTTAGAGCCCGTATCCCTCGGCTCAGTGGATCATCTAGTCCACAAAAGAAAACTATATTTAAACGCTGCGGAAAAATACTTTAATTAGGCTTTACACCCTAAAGAGCGCATAAGGGTCCCAAGAGAACCACTCATGCTATGCAAGACACTACACTTAGTTTATATAATATATATAAGAAAACGGTTTTCGTACGTGATTTGGAATATAGTGATTAAGTTTATAAAAACATGCTGATCATGAGCTTCATTTATAATAGTATTTATAGTTTAAAAATAACTAGCAACCTAGCATAAAACCTTCTCAAAGCAAGTAGACTATCTCCAGAAAAAAATAAATGGTAGCAGCAATAGTATATATCCAGTACAAGGTAAAAACTACTAGTGGGCGCCAACAACCTGACACGAACCCACCAGCACACATATATGTCTGTAAGAAAGTACTGAAAACAACCTCACAAATAAGGTAAACAAAACTCCAAAGTCCGGAGTCCACCAACAACAACACCTCCAACTAGCCACCAAACTGGCTACAGCTCAGAACCTGGGGTATTCCAAAAGAAAACAGAATACCTCAGCAAGCAAAAATCAAGGTAAAACTGCATGAAAGAGTCAACCAAAAGGACAAAATAACAGAAAACATGCAGTAAAAAGAGTCACAACTGTCCAAAACAGGACAACAAGAAATGCACAACGTGCAAAGAAACAGCAACGACCCAGCCCAGGAACAACATCCTGCAGGGCCTACTAGACTACCAAGAGCCAGAATGCTGCAACACTACCAAAGAAGAAACTTCTAACACCCTAAACTGCGGGAAGTGATAGTAGCAAAAACAACAACGAGGAACCGGATCGAAGGCAAACGCAGTCCCCCAATCCACCATGTCCCAGTCAAAAGCTCGAGGGTCAACACGTGAAAACACAAGGGACCTTCCACCCGACATGCCCAGCCCGTACCTGGAGCAAGAAATCCATGGTGGCCTTGGCTATATCACACAACTCCACCCCCATAAGAGAGCTACAACCACCACTACTATCCACGACCCACGATTCGGCCTTTAGGAAAATAAAGAAAACGACCGACAAGGAAAACCCAGAAATTCAACTGGAAAAAAAATCCACTCGGAAACGAAATACAAGGTAAAGGAAGAGTGTTGAAATAAACCAACACGACTAGGCGTTGAGTGAAACCCACTCAGTGCCTACCTAAACTTTGGCCTTGAGTGAGCTAGCCTCACTCGCCGCCAAAATTAAGTTACTACCCACAAACCCACTAACAAAAACGGAGCTCGACGGCAGTCGAACGACCAAGGCAGAAGATCCAGAACTCAAGTAATTGCCTGCCACTTGAGTATCTAAACTCCCGCACTCGAAACCATCTAAATTCGCCTATCAAAAGAAGATATACAAAGCGCACGATCAGTGACGCACGATCAGTGGTCGTGCGCACTCATCGGCTGATGATCGTGCGAAACGAACCTGGAAACCTGACAGAAAACCTAGCAACTGCGCACGATCAGTGTCGCACGATCAGTGGTCGTGCGCACTGTTGCCAGCGCTCGTGCGATTGCCCGAGACAGAACTTTGGAAACTGAAATTTATACGCGCATGAACAGAGGCACACGACCAGTGGTCGTGCGCCCTAAAGGTTAATGACCGTGCGCGGCAAACCTGTACCGTTTGGAATTTTCCGAACGACACCGGAACGCGCACACGACTCACGCCACTGTAGAAGCAGTAGACAACTATCACGTCGCACGCTACTACCATATAAACTATGCCTAACCATTCGAATAATACCATAACGAAGGAAATTGGCAACCACACCCCCCTCCTAACTCTCCCTCTCGGCTACGCCCAAACCAGAGCATCAATCAAAATTAAAGGAAAACAACGGCTTCACGCCGACAATTTGGATTCCAAACATCACAACATAGGGGGGTTTCAGTAGGAAGAACTAAGCCCTATAGTTAGCAAGAAAACGAGAACAACAAGGCCTCTAACCTGGGCTAACCGGGATTTCAATTTCAGCAAATAAAATCAAAGAAAACACTTGGCAAGGGCAAGAATACCACTTGCCTCAAATCTCAGCGAAGCTTTGGACTGCTTTCCTCCTCTTCGCACGGATCAAGACGGCCGCAACACCTAGAACAAAGACTCGGCCATTAATGGCGGAAAACTTCCAAAACTGAAAATTCCAATCCTTCCAAAACTCCACGAAAATCGAATTTCTTACCGCAGGAATGAAGGTCTCGACGAGAGCAATCCGAATCCACTCTCGGAATCGAATTCCGTCCACAAACGCTCCGGGAATCGGCGTCCGAAGGGAAGGCTCGGCGGTTACTCGTTTCTCTCGTACAAGGGGCCGGCGGTTTTCTTTTTTTTTTTTTTACGGGAAGAAGATGATGGGGGCTTTTCATTTCATCTTATTATGTATATATATATATAATTATATAATTATATAATTAATTACAAAATTACATAAAGCACCAAATCGACGCGAAAACCGATTCACCTCGGAATTCGACGAAATTCGCACCATAGCTAAATACCCACGCTACGAACACAACGGCGAAGTCGAAATTAACTTTCGACGAACAGAACTCGAGTTATGCCCAAACAAAGCCAAACACAAACATCCCCCCGAGAGGCCACACCGGGTCACCAAACGACTCGGTTTGCTAGGGAGATCTTGCCAACAGGCTACCAAACAGGGCACTCAGTTCCAAGGAGCTAAACCATACTCCACACATGGCACAAGCCACGGAAACGCGTCATCGTAACGCCAAACGAGAATAAAAATAATCGCTGAAAAGACGGGGCGTTACAGTCACTCCCCCTAAAAGAAAGTTTCGTCCCGAAACTTTACGCACAACCCTCCTACAAAAGAAGGAAAAAGTAACAAACAGAAGTTACAAAGGGAAACATACCGATCAAATCAGAGGAACAGGTGAGGGTACGCCCTCCTCATGGCCGACTCTAGCTCCCAAGTCGCGCTCTCCAAATCCTGATTTTTCCATAGAATTTTCACCATCGGTATGGACTTCTTTCGCA
Organism: Platanthera zijinensis; assembly: GCA_039513925.1. Classification (NCBI taxonomy): domain Eukaryota; kingdom Viridiplantae; phylum Streptophyta; class Magnoliopsida; order Asparagales; family Orchidaceae; genus Platanthera; species Platanthera zijinensis. The sequence goes on along the minus strand of CM077092.1, from coordinate 66,903,371 downwards.
GCACACGCTCCTGAGAATCCAAAATACGAACTGGCACCTCAACGAAAGAGAGGTTGGGCTCTAACTGGGGCACAACATCCAAGAGTTGCCCACTACTGCGCACACACTTCCGCAATTGGCTAACATGAAAAACATTATGAACACCAGGGAAGTTCGCTGGCAAATCCAATCTATATGCAGACACACCAATCCGCTCCAAGACCTCAAACGGGCCCACATACCTTGGGTCCAATTTCCGATTTTTACCAAATCTCTTCACACCAACCATTGGAGAAACCTTGAGGTATACAAGATCCCCTACTAAAAACTCCAAAGCAGACCTACGCCGATTGGCGTTCTTTTCATACCTCTCCTGGGCTAAACGAAGCTCTCTCCCGAATAAGCTTCACGGCGACTTCCATCTCTTCTAGAGCATCAGGACCCAACAAAGGCTTCTCACCAGCCTCAGCCCAAAACAACGGAGTCCTACAGCGCCTCCCATACAAGGCTTCGAACGGAGCCATCTGCAAGCTTTCCTGATAACTGTTATTGTAAGCAAATTCCATGAGTCGCAGACGCTCATCCCACGCTCCACCGTGGTCTAAAATATAGCACCGGATCATATCCTCAACAATCTGATTGACCCGCTCCGTCTGCCCATTGGTCTGAGGGTGGTACGCAGTAGAATACCTCAGATCCGTACCCAAACCCTCCTGCAGACTCTGCCAAAAACGAGAAGTAAACCGGGAGTCTCGATCAGAAATGATGCTAACTGGCACACCGTGGAGTCGGATGACTTCATTCAAGTATAACTCCGCTATCTTCTTCATCGGGTAATCAATCTTATAAGGCACGAAGTGAGCACACTTCATCAATCTATCCACTATAACCCAAACAGAATCAAATCCTCTCGGGGATTTTGGCAAACCCGTAATGAAGTCCATAGATATACTCTCCCACTTCCAAGTCGGGATCTCTAGCGGAGTCAACTTACCACCAGGCCTTCCATGATCGGCCTTCACACGCTTGCAAGTGTGACACTCAGCAACATATCGGGCTATATCTCCTTTCATACCATACCACCAAGCAATTTGCTTTAAGTCACGGTACATCTTCGTAGATCCTAGATGGTAGGCAACGCTGGAACCATGAGCCTCACTGCAAATCATACTCTTAATGTCCCCAACAGCGGGAACGCAAATCCTGCCGCGGTACTTCAAAGTACCCGCATCATCAATAGAAAAATCTGGCAACTCTCCCTTCTCTGTCCTGGTAAAAAGGTGCAACAGATCCGGATCGTCCTTCTGATGCAATCTAGTCAAAGAAATCCAGGACGGCTCTTCCACTGATAAGCTACTCTGCAAACTACAGCATCCCACTGAAATATCCATAAGGAGGAACTCCTCAACTAATCGATCGGCGGAGAGGTTAAAGATCTTTCCCGTCTTTTCGGCTCAGGGCGTCGGCCACCACATTGGCCTTGCCCGGATGATACTGGATTTCCACATCATAATCCGCCACATACTCAAGCCACCGCCGCTGACGCAGATTCAACTCCTGCGTGAACACGTACTTCAGGCTCTTATGGTCAGTAAAAATCTTGCACTGAGCCCCATAAAGTAAGTGCCTCCACAACTTCAACGCATAGATAACCGCTGCAAACTCAAGGTCATGCGTAGGATAATTCCGCTCATGAGTTTTCAACTGCCTTGACCCATAAGCAATTACTTTTCCATCCTGCATTAATACACATCTCAGACCTATATGCGAAGCATCCACATACATATCATAATCCATGCCCTCAGTAGGAAGGGTCAGAACGGGAGCAGTACACAATCTCCTCTTTAACTCCTGAAAAGCTTTTTCACACTTCTCGCTCCAAACAAAAGCCACATTCTTCTGAGTCAGCTTGGTCAATGGTGCGGCTAGAGAAGAGAAACCCTCCACGAATCTCCTGTAATAGCCAGCCAACCCTAAGAAACTTCTGATCTCCTTAGGAGTATTCGGCCTACTCCAATCCGTCACTGCTGCAATCTTTTCTGGGTCAACCGAGATCCCATCCTTGTTCACCACGTGGCCTAGAAAAGAAACCTGAGGCAACCAAAATTCGCACTTGCTCAACTTGGCGAATAACTTGTGGTTCCTCAACTCTGATAGGACCAAATGCAAATGCTGCTCGTGCTCCTCAGCACTGCGAGAATAAACCAACACGTCATCAATGAAGACCACAACGAACTTGTCTAGGAAATCCTTGAACACCCGTTCATCATATCCATGAAGGCTGATGGTGCGTTGGTCAGACCAAACGACATCACCAAAAACTCAAAGTGCCCATGCCTCGACCTAAACGCAGTCCGTGGAATATCTGCCTCACGGATCCTGAGCTGATGATAGCCCGAACGAAGATCGATCTTGGAGAACACCGTGCTACCACGCAACTGGTCAAATAAATCATCGATCCTCGGCAGAGGGTACCTGTTCTTGATAGTGACCTTGTTCAACTCTCTATAGTCGATGCAAAGCCGCATCGACCCATCTTTCTTCTTTACGAACAAAACAGGAGCACCCCAAGGCGACGAACTTTGCCTGATAAAACCTTTAGCCAACAACTCATCTAACTGAATTCGCAACTCCTCTAACTCACGAGGGGCCATCCGGTACGGCGCCTTAGCAATAGGACGCGTACCCGGCTCCAAATCAATAACAAACTCCACATCCCGCTCAGGAGGGATACAAGGAAGATCATCAGGAAAAACATCGGCGAAACCACGAACAATAGGAATCTCCTCCAAGCGTGGCATGCTAACAACGGTTCCAACCACCGAGACTAAACAAACACAACAATCAGAAAGAAACAATCTCTGAACACATACCGCAGAGAGAACAGGAGAATCCTGACATGGATCAGCATACACGCTGCGGGGGCTGACCGTCGTCCCTGATGAAGTCAAAGCGCTTTCCCTTGCACTGAATGACCGCATCATACCGAGAGAGCCAGTCCATGCCCAAAATGACATCGAAGTCCTCTAGATCAATCATCTTCAGATCCGCCTTCGCAAGAAAATCCCCCAACAAAACCGGGCAATCCAAAATACCCAAATCTGACAACACAGATTCACCAGAGGGAAACTTGACACGGAAGGAATCCCGAACACGATCTAGAGACAACCGATGACGCTCCACAAAGGCTCTAGCCACGAACGAGTGGGTAGCGCCGGAGTCAAACAGAACACGCGCCCAGCGGTTCTTCACCTTAAATTTCCCTATAGGAACGCACAAAGCTAAGGAACTAGCACAACAGTACCGCAAATAATCTAGCAACTAAACTACCAGGCTAGAAAGAAAAACAACCAACTACTAACCTGAGATCACCTGGGTCGAAGTCTGAGCCTCCTCGGAAGAAATCACGTTCAGCTTCCCTTTTCCCTTGTCCACATGCTGAGGTGGAGGTAATGCCTGCAATGGAACTGCAGGAAGAGCTGACTGGACCTGAGGACACCTCGACTTAACGTGACCCTTCTGCCCACACTGATAGCAGACTCTAAACCCTGGACCAACACTGGGCTGCATCATGCCCGGATCGCTTGCAAACTGAACAGGAGACATCTCTCCCAGGAGCACCCTGAATAGCATGAACCTGCTCCTTCTTCTGAGCTGCCGCCTTCTTGAAACACCTCTCAACAGGATGGCCTGACCGGCCACAAAAACTGCACACCACCCTGCTCCTCTTTCCCGGAACAGCATCGGGTACCAGGGGTTTCTTCTCCTCTACCAACTTCCTCTTATCCTTCCTCAACTGCTGGCCTCTGCTCTTCGCCGTCTCAATGGCCTCAACCTTAAGAGCAGCCTCTACAACTCCAGCATAAGTCACTGACCCATAAGCACTGGCCAACTGCTGCACCTCACTCCTCAAACCACGAGAATCGCTTAACTCGATCAGCCTCAACGCTGACCAATCCAGGGGCAAAACGGCTCAACTTACTAAACTCTATCTCATACTCACCCACCGTGAGCTGCCTTTGCTTCAGATAGAGGAAATCATTCATGAGGCGGTCACGCTCGACCGAGGGTAAGAACTTCCTCAACAGCATCTCCTTGAACACTTCCCACGAACATCCAGCCACCAGGCTCTCCTTCTCTCTCAGCCACCAACTCTTAGCCAATCCTTTAAGCTGATAGGCGGCTATCATCACTCTCTGATCATCTGAAATCCCAGAGTACGAGAACATCTCCTCCATGGAGATCAGCCAGTCGTCTATCACCATGAAATCTGCCTTCCCATCATAAGTGGGAGGGCTCAGCCTCTGAAACTGCGAGATGAAGGCCATCTCTGCTGGCACCACCACTGGAGGTCTCAAGGGTGCAGGAGGAGGAGGAACAGCTAACCCCCCTGCAGGAACTTGCGCACCCTGAGCCTGCCCTGCCACAACTGCCACCAAAGACTGAATCTGGGCTTGCACCTCCTCCAACTGCCTCCCCATAGCTTCGCTACTCTGACGCAGACCCTCGATCACCGCATCGTTCTGAGCTCCAGAAGATTCACCCTCAGACAGGGGAGTCGATCGAGTCGCAGGACGCCTAGCCATCCTAAAAATCAATACAACGCAAATCAGAACCAAAACCCATGACTAGAACCGACTACCAGTACAGACAATACATATGTAGATATAGACTTAAAGCTGCTAAACTTGCTCTGAGAGTTTATCTTCTTCACAATAATTAGATGATATGCCCTAACCTAGGATGGTTAACCACCACCTCACTAACTCTTGTGCCTAGATCGGATGCATGAACTTATGTTAGTTTGAAAACTTATGTGTGTACATATGTCATCCTGCAAATCTTTAGCTCGGCGCGTTGTGCTTATGCAATGATATGATATGCATGATTGTGCTATGCATTCTAAAAAGAAGGCCCTAATGCATGATATGAGCGGCGTACACATGAAAATGTTATGCATCCCATACTACATAACATTTCCATGCAACGAAAAAGAAACGTGCTAGTCGCAGTCATGTGGTGAGGTTATGCATCCCATACTACATAACCCTCACATGTAGCCCCTATGGTGGATCCATATACGAACACATATTATGCATCCCATACTACATAATATGCCCCGTATACTTCATGTTATGCTATGAGTGTAGTGTTCGTGCTTTTGCCAAGACGTGCTGATGACATATCGGTGTGTGAATGACATGATGCTGAACTACTAACAGCATACAAGGAAGGTTGCCCAACTAACTTGTCAAGCAACCTCCCTCTGATACCAACTGTCACAACCCGCATTTTCTCCGAATTAAGAATTATCAGAGTAAGAGAAAACACGCGTCATGATGCCACGTCAAGCAGGGGATAACTGCTGACGCTCAGGCAAATCCAACTACAATCTTTATGCAAGAAAATCATGTGCTTAATGAATAGAAAATCAATTATGTTTAGAGCCCGTATCCCTCGGCTCAGTGGATCATCTAGTCCACAAAAGAAAACTATATTTAAACGCTGCGGAAAAATACTTTAATTAGGCTTTACACCCTAAAGAGCGCATAAGGGTCCCAAGAGAACCACTCATGCTATGCAAGACACTACACTTAGTTTATATAATATATATAAGAAAACGGTTTTCGTACGTGATTTGGAATATAGTGATTAAGTTTATAAAAACATGCTGATCATGAGCTTCATTTATAATAGTATTTATAGTTTAAAAATAACTAGCAACCTAGCATAAAACCTTCTCAAAGCAAGTAGACTATCTCCAGAAAAAAATAAATGGTAGCAGCAATAGTATATATCCAGTACAAGGTAAAAACTACTAGTGGGCGCCAACAACCTGACACGAACCCACCAGCACACATATATGTCTGTAAGAAAGTACTGAAAACAACCTCACAAACAAGGTAAACAAAACTCCAAAGTCCGGGAGTCCACCAACAACAACACCTCCAACTAGCCACCAAACTGGCTACAGCTCAGAACCTGGGGTATTCCAAAAGAAAATAGAATACCTCAGCAAGCAAAAATCAAGGTAAAACTGCATGAAAGAGTCAACCAAAAGGACAAAATAACAGAAAACATGCAGTAAAAAGAGTCACAACTGTCCAAAACAGGACAACAAGAAATGCACAACGTGCAAAGAAACAGCAACGACCCAGCCCAGGAACAACATCCTGCAGGGCCTACTAGACTACCAAGAGCCAGAATGCTGCAACACTACCAAAGAAGAAACTTCTAACACCCTAAACTGCGGGAAGTGATAGTAGCAAAAACAACAACGAGGAACCGGATCGAAGGCAAACGCAGTCCCCCAATCCACCATGTCCCATTCAAAAGCTCGAGGGTCAACACGTGAAAACACAAGGGACCTTCCACCCCACATGCCCAGCCCGTACCTGGAGCAAGAAATCCATGGGTGGCCTTGGCTATATCACACAACTCCACCCCCATAGAGAGCTACAACCACCACTACTATCCACGACCCACAATTCGGCCTTTAGGAAAATAAAGAAAACGACCGATAAGGAAAACCCAGAAATTCAACTGGAAAAAAAATCCACTCGGAAACGAAATACAAGGTAAAGGAAGAGTGTTGAAATAAACCAACACGAGTAGGCGTTGAGTGAAACCCACTCAGTGCCTACCTAAACTTTGGCCTTGAGTGAGCTAGCCTCACTCGCCGCAAAAATTAAGTTACTACCCACAAACCCACTAACGAAAACGGAGCTCGACGGCAGTCGAACGACCAAGGCAGAAGATCCAGAACTCAAGTAATTGCCTGCCACTTGAGTATCTAAACTCCCGCACTCGAAACCATCTAAATTCGCCTATCAAAAGAAGATATACAAAGCGCACGATCAGTGACGCACGATCAGTGGTCGTGCGCACTCATCGGCTGATGATCGTGCGAAACGAACCTGGAAACTTGACAGAAAACCTAGCAACTGTGCACGATCAGTGTCGCACGATCAGCGGTCGTGCGCACTGTTGCCAGCGCTCGTGCGATTGCCCGAGACAGAACTTTGGAAACTGAAATTTATACGCGCACGAACAGAGGCACACGACCAGTGGTCGTGCGCCCTAAAGGTTAATGACCGTGCGCGGCAAACCTGTACCGTTTGGAATTTTCCGAACGACACCGGAACGCGCACACGACTCACGCCACTGCAGAAGCAGTAGACAACTATCACGTCTCACGCTACTACCATATAAACTATGCCTAACCATTCGAATAATACCATAACGAAGGAAATTGGCAACCACACCCCCCTCCTAACTCTCCCTCTCGCTACGCACGAACCAGAGCATCAATCAAAATTAAAGGAAAACAACGGCTTCACGCCGACAATTTGGATTCCAAACATCACAACATAGGGGGGGGGGGTTTCAGTAGGAAGAACTAAGCCCTATAGTTAGCAAGAAAACGAGAACAACAAGGCCTCTAACCTGGGCTAACCGGGATTTCAATTTCAGCAAATAAAATCAAAGAAAACACTTGGCAAGGGCAAGAATACCACTTGCCTCAAATCTCAGCGAAGCTTTGGACTGCTTTCCTCCTCTTTGCACGGATCAAGACGGCCGCAACACCTAGAACAAAGACTCGGCCATTAATGGCGGAAAACTTCCAAACTGAAAATTCCAATCCTTCCAAAACTCCACGAAAATCGAATTTCTTACCGCAGGAATGAAGGTCTCGACGAGAGCAATCCGAATCCACTCTCGGAATCGAATTCCGTCCACAAACGCTCCGGGAATCGGCGTCTGAAGGGAAGGCTCGGCGGTTACTCGTTTCTCTCGTACAAGGGGCCGGCGGTTTTCTTTTTTTTTTTTTTTTTTACGGGGAAGAAGATGATGGGGGCTTTTCATTTCATCTTATTATGTATATATATATATATATAATTATATAATTATATAATTAATTACAAAATTACATAAAGCACCAAATCGACGCGAAAACCGATTCACCTCGGAATTCGACGAAATTCGCACCGTAGCTAAATACCCACGCTACGAACACAACGGCGAAGTCGAAATTAACTTTCGACGAACAGAACTCGAGTTATGCCCAAACAAAGCCAAACACAAACATCCCCCCGAGAGGCCACACCGGGTCACCAGAACGACTCGGTTTGCTAGGGAGATCTTGCCAACAGGCTACCAAACAGGGCACTCAGTTCCAAGGAGCTAAACCATACTCCACACATGGCACAAGCCACGGAAACGCGTCATCGTAACGCCAAACGAGAATAAAAATAATCGCTGAAAAGACGGGGCGTTACAGCGTCTGCCACCACATTGGCCTTGCCCGGATGATACTGAATCTCAACATCATAGTCAGCCACATACTCTAACCATCGCCGTTGACGCAGGTTCAACTCCTTCTGCGTGAAGACATACTTCAAGATCTAGTGTTCAGAAAAAATTCTGCACTGCACACCATATAGCAAATGCCTCCACAACTTTAGAGCATAGATCACAGCAGCAAACTCCAAGTCCTGCGTAGGGTAATTCCTCTCATGAGTCTTTAGCTGTCTTGACCCGTACGCAATCACCTTTCCGCCCAGCATCAGCATGCACCCCAGCCCGACATGGAAAGCATCCACATACACTTCATATTCAACACCTTCCGTAGGCAAAGACAGAATAGGGGTTGAACATAGCCTTCTCTTTATCTCCTCAAAAGCTTCTTCACACTTGCTATCCCATACAAAGGCTACATTCTTTTGGTTCAACCGGGTCAAAGGCGCAGATAGGGTGGAGAATCCCTTCACAAATCTTCTATAATAACCTGCCAAACCCAAGAAGCTTCTGATCTCACGAGGAGTAACAGGTCTCGCCCACCCCATAACTGCAGTGATCTTCTATAGGTCTACCGAGATCCCCTAATTGGTAACCACATGTCCGAGGAAAGATACCTGAGGCAGCCAAAATTCACATTTGCTCATCTTGGCATAAAGCTTATGGTCTCTCAGTGTCGCCAAGACTAGACGCAAATGTCGATCATGCTCTTCTGCAATCCGGGAGTACACCAAAACATCATCAATAAAGACATTCACGAACTTGTCTAAGTACTCCTTGAACACGCGGATCATCAAATCCATGAAGGCTGAAGGCGCATTAGTCAAACCAAAAGACATGACTAAGAACTCAAAGTGCCCATGACGAGAACGGAGCGTCGTCCGCAGAATATCAGACTCCCGAATCCTCAACAGGTGATAGCCTGAACGAAGGTCTATCTTTGAAAACACAGCACTACCACTCAGCTGATCAAACAAATCATCAATCCGAGGCAGTGGGTACCTGTTCTTAATTGTAACCTTATTCAGCTCTCTATAGTCGATGCATAGCCTCATCGACCCATCCTTCTTCTTTACGAACAGAACAGGTGCACCCCAGGGCGACGAACTCGGCCTGAAAAAACCTTTAGCCAACATCTCATTTAGCTGGATCCGCCACTCCTCCAGCTCTCGCGGGGCCATGCGGTACGACACCTTAACTATAGGACGCGTACCCGGCTCCAAATCTATAACGAACTCAACATCTCTATCGGGTGGAAGATCGGGAAGATCAGCAGGAAAAACATCGGGGAACTCACAAACAACAGGAATCTCTTCCAACCGCGGCACACTAACATCAGCCCCTACTAGAGAGACTAAACAGGCAAAACAGCTCGGAACTAGAAAATTGCAAGCATGTACCGCAGAAACAATCGGAGACTCCTGGATAGGGTCGGCAAAAACGCTCCAAGGCTGACCGTCGTCCTTCACGAAATCCAAGTGCTTACCCTTACACTGGATAACCGCATCATATCTAGACAACCAATCCTTGCCTAGGATGACATCAAAGTCCTCTAAATCAATCACTATCAGATCTGCCCTGGCTAGAAAGTCTCCCAACAAGATTGGGCAGCCCTGAATACCCAAGTCTGAAATCACAAAATCACCCAAAGGAAACTTGACGCTGAAAGCTCCACCGACACGATCTAGGCTCAAATGGAATCGCTCCACAAAAGCCATAGCAACGAAGGAGTGGGTGGCGCCAGAGTCGAAAAGAACGCGCGACCAACGGTTCTTTACCTTAAATCTCCCTATATAGCAATCCACACAACTAAGGGAAAACAAAAGCTAAACTGCACGAGAGGTATAAAATTCAAGTTAGGAAGAAATCTAACCTGAAATTACCTGGGTCGAAGTCGCCGCTTCCTCTGTAGAGATAACATTCAGCTTACCTTTACCTTTATCCACGCGCGGGGGTGGAGGCAACTCCTGCAAAGGAACCATTGGAAGAACGGGCTGCGCCTGAGGGAACCTCGACTTGAGATGGCCCTTCTGCCCACATTGGAAGAAAACCTTATCTTTCGACTAACAACGGGCCACATCATGCCCCTTCCTTCCACATAAGGAACACACTACATCCCCTCTTGGAGCACCCTGGATAGCATGGACTTGTTCTTTCTTCTACACTGCCAATCTCTTGAATCACTTATCCAAGGGGTGGCCTGGCCGGCCGCAGATGCTACACGTCCCCTTGGTCTTCTTCCTTGAAACTGCATCAGGTTCCTGGGGGCCTTCCCCCCCAATAGACTTCTGCTAGTCCTGCCTCACCTGCTAGCCTCTGTTCTTAGCATTCTAAATGGCCTCAACTTTCAAAGCAACTTCCACCACTCCGGCATAACTGACTGCTCCGTAGGCATTTGCTAACTGTTGAACGTCCCATCTTAACCCACCCAGAAACCTCTTAACCCAGTCTGCTTCAACACTCACAAGACCAGGAGCAAACCGACTCAATTTGCTAAACTCAACCTCATACTCACTAACCGTGAGTTTCCTTTGCTTCAAATGCAGGAAGTCATTCATCAAACGGTCCCGCTCGATCGAGGGCAGAAATTTACCTAATAGCATCTCCTTTAATGACTCCCAGGTACATCCTGCCACCATACTTTCCTTCTCCCTCAGCAACTAACTCTTTGCCAATCCCTTGAGCTGGTAGGAAGCGAGCATTACTTTCTGATCATCCATAATCCCGGAATAGGTGAACATCTCCTCTATAGAAATTAGCAAGTCATCCAAAATCATGATATCTGCTTTCCCGCCATTAGTAGGGGGCCTAAGTCGCTGAAATTGAGATATGAAGGCCATCTCTGGGGGAACTACAACTAGAGGCACAAGAGGAGCAGGAGGAACAGCCACACCCCCAATGGGGTCCTGAACTCTCTGAGCCTGCCCTACCACTACTGCTACCAACGACTTGATCTGGCTCTGCATGTCCACCATCTGTCTTGTCAAGGCTTCATTACTTAGCCGCAAGCTCTCAATCAGGGCCTCGCTCTGGGATCCCGAAGACTCACCCGCAGATTGGGGAGTCGATCGCGTCGCAGGATGCTTCGCCATCCTATAATCGCACCAATCCTAATTAAAACCCATCCCAACTACTAAAACAAGCCTACCCGGTAAAGACAAGCATACTTAAATATGAATTGTAACTGCAAATCTTGCTCTGGGATTTGTTTTATAATGATGATGCCATGCTTAACCTAAGATGGTTCACTACCATCACACTAACTCATGTGCCTACATCATGGATGCATGCTTTTATATTCGTTTTGACTCAAAACCATGTGTGTACATATGTCATCATGCAAATCTTTAGCCTGGCACGTTGTGCTTATGAAATGTCACGCTATGCATGTCGTGCTATGCATTTTAAAAAGGCCTTACTGCATGTCATGGGCGACGTACACATGAAAATATTATGCATCTCATACTACATAACATTTGAAAGTCCACCTAGTGTCAACTACCTTCACCATTGGGGGGGATAGGTGATTTGCAGTCTTTTTGCGGAATATAAAATTTACCTGCACAATAAAACAAAACAAACACAGCACAGAGATACACAGGAAGTTATAGTGGTTCCCCGATTTTGGTACGTCCACTTTCCCCTTCGACCTATCTCCCAATACGGGACGACTCAGTCACTTCACCAACCGGATTGAAATCCAATCCTCACACTATGGAAGGAACCCTTCCACCCGAAGGAGTCACTACTCCTCCACCACGGGTTGCACCCAACCCTTATAATGAGGAAACAAAGTTCCATTACAACAAAAGCAAAAATAGAATGTACAAAAATACAAACTACGTTTGGAGCGCTTGGTGTCCCTCTTCGTTCGATGAAGCGTTCTTGAAGAAGACGAAGAGTCCACGGCCTAGGCAATCTCTTGGAGAGGATCTCCCCGAGATCGGCGGCGGCAAGGATTTTGGCAGCGATGCTTTCGAGATCCAAACTTCGTAACAAAGCTAGCAAGGTCTACCAACAATCTTATTTGGATCGATCGTCTCAATCGATTCAGAAGGGGAAGGTATTCCCGTTCAACAAACTAAGAGACAAAGGATCTCAAGAAAGAAACGTGAGACGCGTTACTTGGCTAAGTTTCTGTCGCTGGGAGATCAAGAAGAATCCAACACCAACGGCGGCGACAACTTTCTCGAGCGGCGATGGCGGCGGAAGAGGTTCTGCGATCTGTTAGGTTAAGTCGGCGGCCCGTTCTTTTTCGCTTTCTTCGCTTCTTCTTATGTTCAAAATAGGAGAGTAATTATACTGTAGAATAGTCCTTTATGACCGTTGTGGGTCCACAAGATGAAACCCTTATTACGGTTCAAACAGTGCCTGAGTACATGGTCCAGTCCAGCGAGTCGACGAAAAACCCCTAAGGCAAATTCGGCAGGAATCATTGGTGATTCTCGACGAATCGGCAAGAATCATTTATGATTCCCGTCGAATTATCCTTAGAAGAATTCTAGCAGAAAAGCAAGCCATCCAGAGAGAATCGGCTAGAATCACAACTATTCTCGACGAATCGGCGAGAATGCAAAGTCATTCTCGACGATTCGACGAGAATCAGTTGACGATTCTCGTCGATTCTGCCTTAGTAGAAATCTTGAAGGCATTGAGACAGCCGGATGCAGTCTGCGAGAATCACTTAGTGATTCTCGTCGATTCTAACTTAGGAAAATTTTCGTCTTTCTTCCCGTGAGCTGGTCTTTGACCCATCCTTGCTCCTTGTCTGCTCTTGATCTATCTTAGCCTTGTACTTGAACATAAGTACACTCCAATAGAGAGAGTGCACGTAAGCAAACACACTGATCTGCTCAACGAGGTATTACGTTGCATAGACCCGTGTATATTAACCTACTGCACCCTGACATTGGCGTATACTTAGCGTGGAATAACTGCAAGCACAACTTGAAGAAATATCGTCAAATACATTGTTAATTCACCTTAGCTTGTTCAGGGGCTTCTTTAAATCAGGTACATTGTGGATACAATACCCAACAATCTCCCCCTATTTGAAGAAGCCTAAACCCTACAAGTTAAGGTGAATAAAACAGATGGGAATGAAACATAAACTGAACAATCAGTTGAGAATGTAATTCATTACCATTTTCCTTAGAGCATACTTAATTACCATTTTCCTTAGAGCATACTTAGCACCTTAGCACCTTAGCCGAGAGGGTAATCTCCCCCTTTTCGGCTTCTGCAAATCTGGAACTTTAGCACTTGGGACATAATGCTCCCCCTCAGTTCTTGTATCTGTGCCCTATCTTGAGTTCCTTGCAGAAGCTCCCCCTTGATCCAAGAGCCTGGAGCCCTTTAGTATTCATTCCTCATAGTTTTCCATGCCGAATTCAGTTTTGAAGAGACTGAACTTGGCCTCGTCTAGAGGCTTTGTGAAGATATCTGCAACTTGCTTATCCGTGAGGACATAGCCGAGAGAGATATCAATGTTTTTCACATGCTCCCAAATGAAGTGGCAGCGCATTATATCTTTTCCAAAATTCCTTGTTCCAGTGCAGGCTTGGAACATCTTTTGTCTAGGTCCCCTCATGTTCAAGGGTACCTAGACTACCCTGCAAAATAGAATTATCTTACCTTAGGAACCCAAGAGGCATTGGGTCCTAGGTTCCTTGTTAGCACACTACCCCTCGGGTGGTTAACCCTACGAGTGGTCGGCCTCGCATTGCCAACATGAGGGGTCTCATTGTTCCTTGGATTAAACCAGCAATCCACAGCAAAGTGACCAACTTTGCCACAGCACCAACAGTCAAACCTATTGTACCGGTTCCTAGGCTCCTGCTTCACCCTTGGAACGGTGGGTCCAGCCGGGGCCTTGGATCCGGAGGTGGAGGCATCATGATTATAGCAGTCACATGATTTCTTCACTTCCAGTTCCTTCAATATGACAGGCTTGGCCTTTGGAGCCTTCTTCCTATTATGGATGCTAGAGAAATGACCATAATTCTCCACTTGGATTTCCTCATAAGGTGCCTTGAAGACACTCTCACCGTAGTTGTGGGGGAAGGTCCAACAATCGAGGGCCAGAAGAAGTGGCCATATGTTGACTCAAAGTCCTGCTCATTGCAAGGAAAGCCAGGCTTCCTGAATTCAACAGGGTTGAGTGGGTTCTTTCCCATTTCTGCAGCAGAGGCCTTCTTAGCAGCCTTATTTTTCCTCTGCTTTCTGTTTATCCTGGATGATTTACCAGGCACACCCACATGCCCCAAGCCAGGCCCCATAGCCTGAGCAGAGAAGGTATCAACTAGTGGAAGAACAGTCTTTGGCATAGAGAAGCTTTTGACAATCTTCCTTTCTGCCGCAAGTTGTTCTTCCAACTTGTTGACTTCTTCTTGTTTAAGGTCAAGGAGATTTAGAGACTCTGAGTGCTGAGAGATCAGGTCCTGGTGCTCCTATCGGAGAGAAATCAAGCTAGTGATCTCTTCCCTTAGGGAGACACCCTCAACCTTAAGGAATTTGACTTCCTTTTTCTGATCCCTCAAGCTCTTGTGGCATTCCTCGAAGGTGTTGAGCAGAAGCTCATACTTTTCGAGGAGCTCAGCTTCACAGGCAGACGGGCTGTCCTCGAGATCATCATCAGGAGACTCATAGTCAGAGCCAGAGAGGGGGGTACGAGCTTTTACCTTTCCAGTAAATGGGGGGAATTCTCCTTCTGAGTCAGAGCGACCCACTAGCCCGAAATAGGCTTCCTCATCATCACTAGAGTCTGAGGAATCAGACTCACTCAATGTCTTTAGCTTTTTGGCGATGTAGCTCCTCTCCTTCTTCTTATCTCTAGAGGACTTGTGCTCCTCTCACTTCCCCTTATCTCTCTTGCCTTGGTGGCAGTCAGCGATGACGTGACCTGGCTTTTTGCATCCAAAGCAAATAATGTCATTAGAGTGATGTTTGTTCGGTTTTGATTCATACCTGTCAGAAGAATATTTTTTCTTCTGATTTCTGGAGGAGAAGCCATCCTTCTTTCTCTGATTCCTCAACTTGAGGAACTTCTTGAACTCTCGAGTGATGAAGGAGGGTACTTCCTCAGATAGCTCTGAGCCGGATGAACATGGCTCAGAGTCTTATTGCTCAGCCTTTCTCCAAGATCGGGAAGAGGTTGCACCCTTGCCTTTCCTTGATAGATTAGCTTTCAGGGCTAAAGTATTTTATTTGGCAGCGGCTTTATCGGCTTCTTCTTCCGCTTTCCTGGTGTTCAGATGAAGCTCATAGGACAGAAGTTTCCCAAACAGAATCTGGGGATCTGTTTCTGCCAGCCTGCCAAAATCTCTGATGGCGCAGATCTTGGTGTCCCATTCCTTAGTAAGGGATCTAAGGAACTTGTCATTTAGTTCACCATCGGTGAACACTCTGCCATAGCCCTTCAGGGCATTGACAATCTTCAGGAAGTTCTCGAATGTCACTCCGATTTCTTCCTTGGGACCTTGCCTGAAGGCCTCGTACTTCTGGTTCAGAAGGGATCTTCGATCATCCCTTACTTCATCAGTGCCTTCCATCAAGATGATTAGGCAATGCCAAATGTCTTTTGCCGTCCTGCAGTTGCAGAAAACCTGCATCATGGAATCATCAACGGCACTTACTAAGATGTTCTGAGCTTTCTTTCAAGTCCGACAAGCGCCATCTCATCCTTAGTCATTTCGGAGAGCTTCTTCGGCACCATCTTGGTAAGATAAATGGTGGAGGACTTAGTGGGTATATAAGGTCCCTCCTCCACTATCATGAAGAGTCATGGGTCGACTGCTTCCATGTAGTACCTGATCCTTTCCTTCTAGTTAGGAAAGTTCAACTTGGTGTACATTGGGATCTTCCCTGAATACTTGAGTCTTTCCATTTCAGAGATCTTCTTTCTTCTTGACACTAGATGCGGGAACTTACTCAAGGTGTTAACCATATTGACGAGTAACCTCCCTCTGATACCACTTGAAAGTCCACCTAGTGTCAACTACCTTCACCTATGGGGGGGATAAGTGATTTGCAGTCTTTTTGCGGAATATAAAATTTACCTGCACAATAAAACAAAACAAACACAGCACAAAGATACACAAGCAGTTATAGTGGTTCCCCGATTTGGGTACGTCAACTTTCCCCTTCGACCTATCTCCCAACACGGGACGACTCGGTCACTTCACCAACCGGATTGAAATCCAATCCTCACACTATGGAAGGAACCCTTCCACCCGAAGGAGTCACTACTCCTCCACCACGGGTTGCACCCAACCCTTAAAATGAGGAAACAAAGTTCCTTTACAATAAAAGCAAAAATAGAATGTACAAAAATACAAACTACGTTTGGAGCGCTTGGTGTCCCTCTTCGTTCGATGAAGCGTTCTTGAAGAAGACGAAGAGTCCACGACCTAAGCACTCTCTTGGAGAGGATATCCCCGAGATCGGCGGCGGCAAGGATTGCGGCGGCGATGCTTTCGAGATCCAAACTTCGTAACAAAGATAGCAAGGTCTACCAACGATCTTATTTGGATCGATCGTCTCAATCGATTCGGAAGGGGAAGGTATTCCCTTTCAACAAACCAAGAGACAAAGGATCTTAAGAAAGAAACGTGAGACGCATTGCTTGGCTAAGTTTCTTTCGCCGGGAGATCAAGAAGAATCCAAGACCAACGGAGGCGACAACCTTCTTGAGCGGCGACGGCAGCGGAAGAGGTTCCGCGATCTGCTAGGTTAACTCGGCGGTCCGTTCTTTTTCGCTTTCTTCGCTTCTTCTTACGTTCAAAATAGGAGAGTATTTATACTGTATAATACTCCTTTATGACCGTTGTGGGCCCCACAAGACGAAACCCTAATTCTGGTTCAAACAGCGCCTGAGTATATGGTCCGGTCCAGCGAGTTGACGAAAAATGCCTAAGGTAAATTCAGCGGGAATCATTGGTGATTCTCGATGAATCGGCGAGAATCACTTATGATTCCCGTCGAATTCTCCTTAGAAGAATTCTAGCTGAAAAGCAAGCCATCCAGAGAGAATCGGCGAGAATCACAACTATTCTCGACGAATCGGCGAGAATGCAAAGTCATTCTCGACGATTAGGCGAGAATCAGTTGACGATTCTCGTCGATTCTGCCTTAGCAGAAATCTTGAAGGAGTTTAGTCAGCCGGATGCAGTCGACGAGAATCGGCGAGTGATTCTCGACGATTCAGCGAGAATCACTTAGTGATTCTCGTCGATTCTAACTTAGGCAAATTTTCGTCTTTCTTCCCGTGAGCTGGTCTTTGACCCATCCTTGCTCCTTGTCTGCTCTTTATCAATCTTAGCCCTATACTTGAACATAAGTACACTCCAATAGAGAGAGTGCACGTAAGCCAACACACTAATCTGCTCAACTAGGGATTACGTTGCACAGACCCGTGTATATTGACCTACTGCACCCTGACATTAGTGTGTACTTAGCGTGGAATAACTGCAAGCATAACTTGAAGAAATATCGTCAAATACATTGTTAATTCAACTTAGCTTGTTCAGGGGCTTCTTCAAATCAGGTACATTATGGATACAATACCCAACAACATTCCCATACAACAAAAAGAAAAACATGCTAGCCGCATCCATGTGGTGAGGTTAAGCATCCCATACTAGATAACCCTCACATGTTGCCTCCTATGATGGATCCATATACGAACACATATTATGCATCTCATACTACATAATATGCCCCGTATACTTCTTTATGCTTATGAGTGTAGTGTTCGTGCTTCGGCCAAGACGTGCTGATGACATATCGGTGAGTGTATGCTTATGAAGCTAAACATCTAATGCAATCAAAGGACAGGTTGCCCGACCAATTGTCAAGAAAACCTCCCTATGATACCAACTATCACGACCCGTATTTTCTCTGAGGTTAAGAAGTATCAGAGTAAGGGAAAATACGTGTTGTGATGCCACGTCGAGCAGGGGATAACTGCCGACGCTCTGGCGACACACCAAAACCATAAATCACAAGTTTTAATTTAATAGAAAACCAGTTTGTTTGAAGGCCGTATCCCTCGGCACAGTGGATCAGCTAGTCCATGCTAAGAAAATATATATATACTTACAATGGAAAATACTTTGATTCAGTTAATTTGACACCCTAAATGAGTATAAGGGTCCACCACAGACCACTTATAAAATGCAGGACACCTAGGGTAAGTATAATATGTATATTAAAAGAGGTTTTACGCTTTAAGAAAATAGTGCTTTAGTTGGCAAACATGTTATGCATGAGGTACTTATAATAGTTTAGGGTTTTAAAATACCTAACATGCAACCTAGCATAAAACCTTCCTAGAAGCAAGTAAATAACCCAAGAGGGCAAAATCAGCAGTCTAAATTCATACTTAGAAAAACAAGTAAGCCACCAGTGGGCGTCGACAACCCGACACGAACCCACCGGTGAGTGTGCATGTCCATATAGAAAAGGAAAAAAATGACTACCTCACAAGGGAATGATCTGCAACTCTGCTACCTTGGAGGGTGCCAGCAAGTCCCACAAAATGGAATCAGCCGCTCAATCGACTACAACCTGGACCTGAGGAATTCAAGTAAAGAAATGCCTCAGCAAGGAAATAAACAAAAGAAGGGTTTTCCAACCCGGCAACAAAGTTTTAAACAACAGAAAGCAGGAAAAAGAAAGAATTATTGCTTAAAGGGCAATAAAGGCAAATCACACCAAGTGTGAGCACAAAAACTACCTGCTCTGGAAAGAAATCAACCTGCAGTAGTAAAGTATCAGAATAAAAGCAGGGAGAAACCAAAAGTAGACAATAGGAAACTAACAGTCCTAGGTTTGTGGGCAAATGACTGGGGTGTAAAAATAAGGGGCTGGAGTGGGTGGCCACAGTGTCCAACACCAACAACCATACCCCAAAAATACTCAAGGGTGAAAACACAGCCAGTGGAAGCTTCAGGGTCCACACACCCAACAAGTTGGCCACAGTGTCCAAACTTAGTGGTGGCTACAACTTAGCACATACAATTCACCCGTCAGAGTCCAAACAAAACCACCCCCTCTGGTCATAGCCGACGAGTCGGCATGCAAAAATAAGCCGAACACCCCCAACATCCCCTTAGGAAGGTAAAACTTTTCTAACAGCCCTAAAGAAGCTCACATCCCAAGGCTATAGCATTAGCCTAAAAAAAACTACGGCGTTGAGTGAGTGGACCTCATTCAACGCCTGGGTCCTTAGAAAAAAGAACAGACCCGACCCTAGGACCTCTCAACACCAGGCATGCAGAAAGAGTTAGGAAATCGTCCCAACACTCACCCCTACCCCTCCTACCCGACCACAACAACCCTAATCTTTATTCTACATAAACTTAGGACAAATCCCACGCACCAGCTACTAAGCTAGACACCAGCCGAAACAATTTAAGATGAAAAAAGTAAGCAGTTTGCGGTCAGTTGATCAAATTATTGAGCAAGAAAATTTAATTGAGCAAGAGTTAGAAAGAAATTAGGCAAGGGCAAGAGAGAAACTTGCCTCTACTTCTCGGAAACCACAAGAACCCTCCAATCTTCAGCTCCGGCGGCAAGTTCGGCCACCTAGATGCAAAGCTAGAGCTTTAGGGAAGAAGAAGGAGAAACCCAAAAATTCTAGCTCTCTAAAGACAGCCCTAGGACAAGAGACACTTACCTAGGAAGCTAGCTCTCGGCGAGAGCAGCTCAGATCTAAAGTTTCCAGAGCAAACCGACCACTGGAACCGCTTGAATCGCTGGTCAAGGCAGCAGCTCCTCCGCCTCCCGTTTCTTCCGCTAGAAGCCAACCCACTCAGGTTTGGGGAAGAAGATAATGGATAGCTTTAATTGCTCAGCCAACTAGCATTATTTTAATATTATCTAGCAACATTAAGCTAATATCCGGCCACTACCCAAAGCTTGAAGCTTATCCTAAACCAGCAACTATGCTATTATAATACTAAGCCTAAACAATCCACTAGCCGCTACCTGAGCCCCACCAGCAAGCTAACATATATATATATATATATATATATATATATATATATATATATATATATATATATATAAATAACAGCCACAACATCATCTAATATATATATATATATACATATATATATATATATATAACAGCCACAACATCATCTATATATATATATATATATATATATATATATACACATATATATATACATATATATATATGTACAACACACATATAACTTATATATATATACATACATATACATTTACAACACAAATGGCTAAAAATATTTAGCCTAAAACAAGCACCAGCCTTACCAAGCTCGATCAAACAAGGCCACGCACAACAAACGGGTAGCCACTACCGGCTAACAAAACGCACGTCGAAACGATGCGAAAAACAAATGATCTCGGATTTCAACAAAAATCGCACCGTAGCTAAACACCACAGCTACAAACACAACGGCGAAGTCAAAAACAACATCCGACGATCAAAACTTGGGCTAACACTGCCCGAAGCCAAACACAAGCATTCCCTAAGAGGCCCAACCGAGTGACCAAAACAGACTCCGGCTTGCTGGGGAATCTTGCAAATAGGCTACTAAAGGACCACTAAAGGAACCTAAAGACCTATGACCATGCTCCAACAATGGCAAAAGCCGACAACGCATCATCGTAACGCCAAATAATGATCAAACAAAACACAGAAAAGCCGGGGGCGTTACAGGAATAGTTGATCAGGTGTCCTGGGCACCAATGATCTTTTGATAAGGTGCTTAAAAACCAAAACTAGATTTTTTGATAAGGTGTCTTGCCACCACTGAGTTTTGACAAGGTCTCAGAAACCAGCAACAAAACTTTTGAAAGGAGTTTTGAGAAATCCTTTTATAGGAGAGAAAGGAAAAAAGAAAATGAGTTGAGTTGTTCTTCTCTGTCAACAATCTGAGAGAAGACAAGTGGAAGATGTTGTCAAAGCTCCCCCTGAGATCTATAAGGGTTCAGGAAGATGAGCATTGCTTAGGGTGATAGGCCTTCAGTTGCTTCAGATCTCCAGCAATAGATGATTTCACCAGATGCTGAAATGTGTGTTGTATGGAGTCCTTGATAATGAAGCTTTTGAACACTTGAAGCTAGAAGGAGTAGAACAGCAGATGATCTCCTTCACAATGATGTTCCTTATGTTCTTGAAGAATTCTAACTCAGTAATTCTGTAAGCTTTGGTCTACTGAATCTATTCTTAAAAGATGAATTCTTGATGAGTGAATTTTTTTGTTCTCTCTTCTGTATATCTTTTTCAAATCTTGTCTGTTCTGTTCTGAAAATTATTCTCTAAGGAGTATATCAGATTCTGACTTTAGATGGCCATTACTCAGTCATAAATGACTTCCAAAATTGATAACTGTCTCTAGGGAAAGTCCTAAGTAACATTCCAATTATTCTTCCTTGAAACTTGCTCCAGATTGCTTAAAACAGATATAGAATCCTTTATCATAAATGCTGAATATAAATCTGAATGAATTCCATAACTGTCCTGAATTTGAATTCTTAAATCGTCAATCTCTTAGAAAAATTGTCGATCTGAGCTCCACGATCGTCGAACTGAGCTCAGAGATTAGATTTAAACTGAAGACAGAAATCGTCGAACTGAACTCTACGATCATCGAACTGAGCTCAGCGACTTGGAAAACAACTGGAAATAGAACGTCGATCTGAGCTCAACGATCGTCGAATGGAGTTCGACGACTCGTTGAACTGAGCTTAGACAACGTCGAACTGAGTTCGACGTTTCGTCGACCTGAGCTCGACGAAAATTAACTTTGTCTCAGCACTTGAATTCTAATCTATAGAAGGTCTTGAGGGAAGCTTTCAAACCTAAGTACTAACCATAAGACTCATTCTATTTGAACTATCAGACTATACAACAAGGTCAAAAAAAAACCAAATCACATAATGATCCTTACCCAAATTAGTAATAGGGTGTTCCAACAGTTAGGATCTGGGATCGACGGTTTCTGGTTGGATCGCCGACCTTAGCTCGACGATGTTAGATGAGATCGTCGATCTCTGCTCGAAGAATGAAGGTATTCATTCTGGGGGCACAAAAATCATCGATCTCTGGTCCATGAACCATACATATATCATTGATCGTAGATCGAAGATTGATTATTCTTGAAATTTGCATTCATAGATCGTCGTTCTGAGGTCGACGATCTGTTCATGTATCGTCGATCTGAGTTCGACGATAACTGCTGAACATTATTATTTTTCTTGTTCTTCTATTTTTTAAGTTTGTTCTTAGTTTCAATTTGTTTAAGGACTTCATTAACCTTATTGACTTGTTCAGTGTTTTCTTTCCTTTATCAGAAACAAAATTAATAGGTTTGGAAAGATGGTTCTTTTGGATTAGTATTGGTTCACTGGATGAAGCTCCTAACCCTAATACAGTTATTAGTTCTAGTATTTACTGTGCTGGTTATATCTAACAGTCTTAAACTTCTTCCATTTAATGTTTCTTCCAATATCTTAGCTTTGCTTAAGTTCAGATTTCAGAAAGATGATTTCTTCATTTACAAACTTTAGTTCATTAGATAGACTAGCATTTTCAGAAATAATTTTATCTTGATCTTTTAATTTTTCTCTGAGAAGTATGATTTCCTTCTCAGAGCTTATAAAATCTAATCATAAATTTTTAAATTCAAATTTAAATTCATCAGATTCAAAATCATAAGAGGCTAATATTTGATCTTCAGCTGACAGGCTTTCTTCATTATCAAATTCATTTGAATCTGATCTGCTACTATGGGCATGAATTCCCATGAGGCAAACTTCCTTTGCCTTTGCCTCATCTTCTTCTTCACTGGAACTTGAAGATGAAGATTCATCTTCTGTTTCACTCCAGCTTTCAGCCACAAACCCTCTGTCCTTCTTTTTGTGCTTGCTTGAAGATGGCTTGCTGTAATGCTTGCTCCTGGAGTCCTTCTCTCTCATGTTCTCCTTCTTCTGATTCTCTGGACATTCTGAGAGGAAATGTCTAGGTTTCTTGCATCCAAAACATACCACCTCTTTAGTAGGGGTTATATCATACCTGGGCTAATCATCCTTCCTGGATGACTTTGTCCTGAAATCCTTCCTTGCCATCTTATAGAATCTTTTGGCAAGCAAGCTCATCCGATCTTTATTTATAGATGGAGTCTCAGTCTCATCAGCAGCCTTAAATGCAAGGTTGTGCTCCTTACTTGTTGGTGGAGGTGTTTTTTGCTCAGCTGCTTCCCTGGACATGATCAGCTGTTCATAGGACTTTAACTTTCCTAAAAGAGATTCAGTTAAAACCTCATTTAGGATCCTGGCCTCCTTGATGGGATAGATCCTTGAATCCCATGAGCTTGGGAAGCACATGAAGATTTTATCATTCACCTCTGTGAGGTTGATGTCCTTGTCTAAGGTCTTTAGCTCATTGATGATTGAGCTTAACCTGTTGTACATATTAGCAACTGTTTCAGCTTCCTCCATCTTGAAGTTCTCATATTGGGATATAAGGCTTGATCTTCTGTCTTTTCTCTCATCAGCAGATCCAGCCACCATTTTATTCATGGAATCCCAAATGGCCTTGGCTGATGTGCATTCAGCCACTTTCTAGAAAATGTCATCTGACATTGTTTGGGCCAATATGTTCATTGCCTTGGCATCAGCAGTTTTGACCTTCTTTTGAGCCTCAGTCCACTCAGGTGGTGGAACTGCATTGGTGCTTGTTGATGCTGATGTTATAAGTACTGCAGGGGAGACCTGTCAAATTAGAATTATAGATATCTTCATCAATGGAATTCAGATATAACTTTATTCTTGCCTTATAGATGATAAACTTATTTAGGTTGCAAACTGGAGGTCTGGTGCTTGCAAAATCTTTGTTCTGGGCCATGCTGTGTGAGTATAAATCTAATGGGAATAGAATGATAGATCTAACTCAGGATCTTTGGTTCAATGGTTAGCTTGTATAACTAAAAGAACACCCCTCAGATACCAATTGAAAGTGAGGGTTAGATCTAATATACTCTAGAGGGGGGTGAATAGAGTATTTGTGAGTAATTAAAATCTTTTGCTGAATAATATAACTTGTTTCTAAACTTAGATGCTATATTATAGCACATTAGATTAAACTAATGAAAATCAGAGAATCCTAACTATCACAGCCACAGCAAGAACAAAAAAAGGCAACCAGACAACACAAGAATTTTATAGTGGTTCCCCAACCAGGGTACATCCACTCTTCTACCACCCTGGTAGGAATCCACTCAGGTTTATGGTCAGGTGACTGCCACCAATGAGCTTTTGGTAAGGTGCTCAAAAACCAAAACTCAAGTCTTTTGGTTAGGAGACTTGCAACCAGGAATCACTTTTGAAGGGAGTAGAGAACCCTTTTTACAGAGGGGGTGAGAGAGTGATGATGTCTTCTCTTTCTGAAGTATTCAACTGAGAAGACTCTTTAGATTTGATGGTGTCAAAAGCTCCCCCTGAAATACTAAATTTATTCAGGGTGAAAGGAACTTTGCTTCAGGGTGATACGCCTTCAAGCTATCAACTTCAACCAGAAGATCTTCTGGAACTCTTTGACAGATGCAGTAGTTGTTGTCCCTTGAAAGTTCATAGAGAGGATGACAGAAGAAGAAGACACTTGATTTAAATGATTGTTCTTCTTCTTCTGAAAACTATTCTTCTTCCGTTCTAGCAGTTCTTTCTTTCTATCGCTTTGTTTTCAAGAGAGAGCGAGAGCAGAGAGAATCCTTGTTGTGAGACGATGGTGTTCTGCTCTTCCTGACTTGTTTTCTGTGTGTTTATATCAGTTGTATATACTGGAAGAAGAAAAATCCATCTTTTATATTTTCTATGTAAACGTCCTTTTGAATTTCGAAATCTTTTCTGCATTCAATGCTGATGGCCAGAGAATATTTTGCATTGATTGATTCCCCCAACTGTCCCTTTGGAAAATGGCAGGCAATATTCCTGATAAAGACCATAATTAATGCTCTTGTATAACGATAATATTCATAGAATATTAGAGCATTAAAGACTCAAGAATCATTGTAATATAATAGGAACAAAAGAGGGAAACAACTAAGTCTGGATTCGTCGACCTGAGTCCATAAATCGTCGAGCTGAGGTCCAAGTTCATCGACCTCAGAATGGCTGACTACTGCTTGATGACTTTCCAATTCTGTGCACCAAGTTTGTCGATCTGATGTCCAAGATCGTCGACCTTAGTCTTGATAATTGAGTTCGTCTAGTTGAGGTCCAAGATCGTCGACCTGAGTTTTGATTCTGGACTTGACTGTTTTCTGGTGCTGAGTGTTGAAACATCATTTTGGCATTGAGTGTGATGTCCTCTGGAGATGAGTGTTGAATCATCATTCTGGCGTTGAGTGTGATGTTCTCTGGCATTGAGTGTTGAAACATATGATCCAAAATAAGTCGATCTGGGACCAGAGAACAGAGTTCGTCTAGTTGATGTTCTAAGTTTGTTGACCGAAGTTTGACTTAGAAGTGTTGTCACTTTGTCCAGAGTCGTCGAACTGAGAACCAAGTTCGTCGAGCTCAGCTTAGAGATTTGTTTCTGAGTTTGTCGAGTTGAGCACGACTTTCGTCGACCTGAGATCGATGAATATAGAACTCTTTTTCTAAGTCTTGAATTTTATCTAAGTCTTGAGTCTCTGGCAGTGTTGGAGGATGGTCCTTGGCATTGTTGACTCTAAGGACTAGACCTAGAATCTAGGACACAACCATGACCCTGGCTATACATGTTGGGTCATATCCTAACTTAGTGAAACTAGCCCAATTCAAACTAGGGATCCAACATATTATTGTAGGCTAACTCTACTATATAGAGATGGTCTTCCCACCTCTTCCCAAAATCCAAGGCGCACATCCGGAGCATATCCTCCATAGTTTTGTTGGTCCTCTCAGTCTGACCATTCGTTTGCGGATGAAAGGCCGTACTAAAATTTAATGTTGTCCCCAACAATTGATGGATTAGCCTCCAATCACTCGAAGTGTAGTGCCCGTCTCGGTCACTTACGATGTTATGGGGTACACCGTGCAATCGTAAGATATTATCCACATACATTTTAGACAATTTCTCAACATAATTATTCTTCCTATTCGGTATGAAGTGTGACACTTTTGTTAGCCGGTCGACAATCTCCAACCCAACATCGTTTCTGCTCTACGATCTCGGCATCCCATGCACTAAATCCATCGATATGTCATCAAACATCCATTCTGGAATAGGTAGCAACTTCAGGAAACCTCCAGGCTTCTGAAATTCTACTTTCACTGAGGCACACGTTTGATAGTTTTCCACATAGAAAGCTATGTATTTCTTCATGCCTGACCACCAGAAAATCTTCTTCATGTCCTTGTACATCTTTGTGCTCCTTAGATGAATTGAAAACTTCGTGAATTGAATATATCCACTTTCATGCCATATAAATAGTGATGCCACAGTTTAAGTGCAAAAATCACCGCCGCCAGCTCCAAGGCGTGGATGGGATAGTTTCGCTAATGCACTTTCAACTAGCGTGAGAGATAAGCTATCACCTTACCAAACTAAAGAAGTGTGCAGCCTAAGCCACTCCTTGATGCATCGATATACACTTCAAAGCCGTCTGTACCACATGGCGAACTCAGAATGGGCACCGTGGTCAAACGACTCTTTAGCTCTTCCAAATCTCGCGCGCACTCCGGCGTCCAGACAAAGTTCTGCTCTTTCATTGTCAATGTGGTGAGAGGCAAGGCTATCCTCGAAAAGTTCTCTACGAAGCGCCTGTAGTAGCCCGCTAGTCCAAGGAAACTCCTGGCTTCGGCTACAAAAGACAACACCAGCCACTCCTGTAGTGCAACGATTTTTGTAGGATCCACCACAATGCCCTCTCCACTAACCACATGGCCAAGAAAGGCCACTGACGATAACAACAACTCGCACTTAGAGAACATGGCGTAAAGCTTGTTTCTCCTCAGGGTGCGCAACACCATCCGTAAAAGGTTCGCATAGTCTTCTTCAGACTGAGAATACACTAATATGTCGTCAATAAAGGCGATCACAAATAAGTCCAAGTACTCTCGGAATGTTCAGTGCATTAGATCCATGAAAATTGATGGCACATTATATAGCCCAAACGGCTTCACAGTGAACTCGTAATGACCGTAGTGTGTTCCAAATGCTGTCTTGGGAATGTCACATTCCTGAATCCTCAACTGGTAGTAGCCAGACTTCAAATCCATCTTCGACTACACCGTTGATTCCACTAGTTGGTCGAACAAGTCATCTATCCATGGAATCGAATACTTATTCTTTTCTGTTAACTTGTTCAGTTCTAGATAGTCGATGCACAGCTACAAGCTTCCGTCCTTCTTTTTCACAAAAAGAACCGGTGCGCTCCAAGGTGACATACTTGGGCGTATATATCCTTGCTCTAGTAGCTCTTGTAATTGAACCTTAAGTTTTGCCATTTCCTTTGGCACTACTCGGTACGGCGAGCAGGCCACAGGTTTCGCACTTGGCACCAAGTCGATAGCGAAGTCTATTTCCCGTTGGGGATGTAACCCCAGAAGATCCTTCAGAAACACATCTACGTACTCTGATACAATCTGAACTCACTCAAACTGGCCTTTGGCTCAACAGCCTCTAAAAGCGTGACGAACAACTCCGCACCCTTCCGAACAGCCTTGACTACTTGGAGAGCAGACATCAATATCTTGCTCGATCCTCGCATACCAGCTAATTTAGTCTCTAGCTCGGTATTCTGCCCCAGTGTGACTTCGTGTGAGTTACAATCAATACAGGCACGCTGCTTCGAAAGTCAATCCTTACCAAAGATCATATCGAACTCAGATATCGGCAACAAGGATGCTTCCAACCCGAAATCTCGACTTCTTATACGTACCTCCACAAATCAAGACCTATCCGCACCCATTACATAACCATTAGGTAATAATACCTTCAAGATATCTGTCGTCATGTGAGTAGGCACTCCGATCTGGGACACGAAGTCCTATGATAGAAACGAAAGCGAAGCACCTATATTGAACAGTGCACTCATCGATAGTTCCAAATAAGGACAAAGCCTGTGACCACATTGGCCTCTTTGATGGCTTCCTATTGTCCAAGGTTATACACCCTTGGTTGGGTTTGAGCATGTTGGGATGCAGTGGACTCCACCACGGTTTTCCCCTTTTCCCCATACGATGCTCCTACCTTCTTCTCAACCATTGGAGGACCAACCCGACAGTCATTGGCTAGATGACCCACCTTTCCACATGTATAACAGGAACCAGGGTCTTGCCTAGAAGTTTCTCCAGACGCAAATGTGGAAGGAGCCTATCCAAAAAACTTGGACCTCTTACCCCATCTCTTATAATAGCCTGACTTTTCAGGACGCGATGCTTTGAACTCGGACTTTATCACCGCTAAGTCCCTCTTGCAATGTACCCTCTATATATCATTTTCCAATATATGGGTTGTATCTACCAACGCTTGAAACCCTTGGTTCACCGAACTCAAGAGAAGAAATCTCAGCTCATCCCATAGTACTTCGTAGAACCTATTGCTTTTAAACTCTTCTTCCGTGAAGGTAGACCCCGCATAGCATCCCAATCTTGTAAACTCATGGAAGTAGGGATCAATGCTACTTTCTCCCTGAGTTAGACGTTGGAACTCATTTTCTATGGATATGCGTTGCGCTGATGATAGATGTTTTGCCAAGAACTGTCTCGAAAACTACCCTATCGAGACCTTCATTTGATGTCTGCCTACTAAGTGGTGCATATCACAACCCGCATTTTTGCCGCATTAAATAATATATCATAGTGAGGGAAAAATGCACGCCATGATGCCACAGCAGCAGAGGATAACTACGGACTCACAGACAAAAATCCTACTAAATGCATAAAGAAAGATCTTAAGGTTATTTAGAGTAAAATCCAGTTTAAGTTAAGCAGTTAGCCGTATCCCTCGGCTTAGTGGATCAACTAGTCCACAAATCAAAATATAATTATACGCTGTGAAAGATACTTGTTTAGATTGACTCCAACATCCTATATGTGTATAAACGTCCCCAATGGACAACTCATGCTATGCAAGACCCAAGATTTATAATAGTAGTAAAGATAGCTTTTACGGTCGCTAAATATAACAAGTTAGATTTTTAAATTATGCGATGCATGAATTAATAATAGTAGATTTAATATTTGAAAATACCTAACATGCATTCCTAGCATAAATCATCCTAGAGAACAAGTAATCCATCACAAAGAAAAACAAGTAGCAGCTAGCAATGTATCCAAAACCATCTATCATGTGGACATCAACAATCTGACACGAACCAACATAAAAAAAAAGTATGTCTGAACTAAGTAAGCAAACTAAAACAAAAAACTACCTCGCTATAGCGAGGCGAAAACCATAGCCAACACTGCTGCCCAGAAACTCCAAAACCAGCTCCGTTATCTACAAATGCTCTGAACCTGAGGCATTCCAAAGACAGATCACCTCATCAAGAATGTAAGAATGGTGGCAGAAAAAATAAGCCAACATAACAAAGTGTCAAATGGGGTACCAACCCAAGACCAAAAGTACTGAAGTAAAGTACAAAAGTAAAGCATCAAACAGGAAAAGAACACTAACGTGAATCGTCACGTACATCATAAATGCACCATATGCACAAGGCCATAAGGTGACAAACATGAGTAAATCATGTGGAAGAATTTGCATAACCTTTATTAGGCTTATGGTCGACTCTACCTAAAAACACGGGCGAGTTGGTCACTCAACTGGACACACCCTCATGAATAAAATATCTGTCTTACTGTGGGGGAGACTCATACACTCCACCATACACCGCAGACGCCCAAAAACCTGGTAGACTTCCACAAGATACTAATAATGGAAACAAACATCACGGAGGTGGTTTCATCCACTAACTCCCGCAATCAAGAAAACTCACAAAAAAAACTAACACATATATCTCGAGATTGGCTCATCGGATTCTACTAGATGTTTCTAGATTCAAGACGCAGTTGATCAACCCTTAGGAACGATTTATAATCCTAGATAAACTCTAACACGTTCAAAAACGATAGATAAGGCGATTAAATCCATCAATAAGACACTTCAAGAGCGATTAAAGATAACCTGGCAAGATTGAGTTCACCATGACAAAATCTTACAACATCAAGTGATCAGCAAGAAAGGTTAATCATTGCAATAACTTCGAAGACAAAAGTGCAGGATGTTTTAAAGAACATAAAAACTTAACAGTTACCATCAAACCGGACAAGAAGAAATGAGTTTAAACCACCACTTGCCTTGGTCTTACTGGAAAAAAAAATCCTCCGAATCACTCCACATCGCAGATTGGGGCAAAAGAAGACGAGATGAGTCGAAATGTGAACAAAACTAGCCAAAATAAAGTTTATGGACAAAAAACCCTAACGAGAAAACTCTAGGAATGGGGAAAGTTTTCCATGATGGCGTAGCTCTCGACGAGAGCTTTCCGGATCAATATTCGGTTGAAGATTTGGAGAACTGGAGCACCGTCGGCGGCCACTAGAAGATTTAC
Organism: Platanthera zijinensis; assembly: GCA_039513925.1. Taxonomy (NCBI): domain Eukaryota; kingdom Viridiplantae; phylum Streptophyta; class Magnoliopsida; order Asparagales; family Orchidaceae; genus Platanthera; species Platanthera zijinensis. The sequence continues at coordinate 66,872,505 of CM077092.1, read as the reverse complement.
GAAAAATTTTCTCTCTCTTGCTCACGCCGCTCTGGTTCGGGAGATAATCCGGAGAAGATGAAGTTCTTTCTTGCTTTTCTAATTGTCTTTAAGTATAAGTATAAACTTATATATATCTATATACCTTTTTTATAAAAATTTTGTCTAAAACGAAGAAAACGAAATTTTTGAGAGCGGGCGTGCGGAAAATGAAAATAGAGGTTTACGATGGCTTCCAATCGAAAAGTACCCAACATGAAAGTTATAGATCTCGTCGAGAACAACAAATTTCATGTTAATTTTTTTTGTATACGACACCGTTTTGACCCTCAAAAAGGCATCCAAACGCAAATGATAACGGACTTCTCGGGACGGACGACAGACTACTCGAGAACAAGATTAGAGGTACTCGAGAAGTAGAAAATAGGCTACTCGAGTACTGAAATTTAGTACACGAGAATAAGGAAGCGACAGTACTCGAGTACTAAAGCATTACTCGAGTACTAAAAATACGTTACTCAAAAACCAAAAGAAACTTACCTGATAACTACAGTAGAACTACTCGAGAGCTATAGTAGAAGTACTCGAGTACAACACCCAGCCACCCGAGAACAAAGCTGCAGCCAACTCGAGAACAACCAGATCACTCGAGAACAAAATTGCATGAACAGTGCTTCTTTACTAATACATCCAAAAAAATAAAACTATAGAGATGAATAGTAAAAGACATTTTTGAGTAGTACTATACTATTAAAATAATCATATTTATATATTTTTTGAATAAGGAAATGCGAGTACAAAATAGAGGCCCAAACACCCGCCGAATTTAACGAAACTGGCACAGTAGGCGAATACTGATGCTACGAACACAATGGAGAAGTCAAAACCAAAATCCGACGAGCCATTCTCGAGATATAAATTTTCAAAGTCTACGACGAACATAAATTCTACAAACTTCGGCAAAATCGCTGAGCCCCGAATATCGCTCGGATCGCGATGAAACTTGACGAGCAAGTCCAAGATTACTTAACTTAACTTCCAAATGCAAGATTTTATAATTATATCAAGTATTTGGCCGACTGGACCGCACAGACGCGAAAATGCCTTAAAGTCATTGCGTCGTCAACTTGACGTTAAAAGTAATGGCACGACGTCATAAATATGATGATACCCATTCAAATAAAATCATCAAAAAAAATCGGGGGTGTTACAGTCACTCCCCCTAAAATAATGTTTTGTCCCGAAACTTAACACAACTACAAAACCAAACCCAAAACGAGAAAATCAAATACAACAAAAACCTAGAGACATACCAGAAACTAAGAGAAAAGATGCGAATGAGATTCCCTTATCGCCGATTCCAATTCCCACATCGTGCTCTCGACGCCTTGATTTCTCCAAAGAATTTTGACCATGGGGATGGTCTTTCTCCGCAATACACGCTCTTGAGATTCCAAAATACGGAAAATATCTTCCACATAAGAGAGGTTGGGCTTAATCTGGGGCACCGAGTCAAGGACTTGACGACCACTATGAACACGCTTCCCCAACTTGCTCACATGGAACACATCATGAACACAAGGGAAGGTAGAAGGCAATTCAAGCCTATATGCTGACATTCTGATGCGCTCAAGAACTTGGAAAGTCCCCACATTGAGGGTGGTCTAACTTGTGGTTTCTTCCAAACCTTTTAACACCTGACATCATACAGAATTTCAGAAAAACCAAGTCCCTAACGACAAACTCCAGATCGACCCTTCGTCGATTAGCATATTTCTCATAACGCTCTTGTGCTACACAGAGCTTCTCTCAAATATGAGTTACATCACAATTCATCTCTTCAAGGGCTTCTTGACCTAACAATGGTCTCTCACCAACGTCAGCCGATAATAAAGGAGTCCTACATCGCCTCCCATACAAGGCCTCAAATGGGGCCATCTGCAGACTCTCTTGATAACTATTATTGTAAGCAAATTCCATGAGTCTAAGACATTCATCCCAAGCACCACCGTGATCAAATATGTATACCTGATCATATCCTTCATGATCTGATTAACTCGCCCTGTTTGACCATTTGTCTGCGGATGATAGGAGGTGGAATACCTTAAATCGGTACCCAACCCTCCTGTAAACTCTTCCAAAAGCGAGACGTAAATCTGGAGTCTCGATATGAAATAATGCGAACAGGCACTCCATGTAATCTGATGACCTCTTCAAGATATAGCTCAACTATTTTCTTCATAGAATACCCAATCTTAAAGGGTATAAAGTGAGCACACTTTGTTAATCTATCGACTATTACCCACACAGAGTCGTGCCAACGAGGAGACTTTGGTAGACCGATGATGAAATCCATTGAAATACTCTCCCATTTACAACTTGGAATATCAAGCGGAGATAATTTACCACCAGGCCTTTTATGGTCTGCCTTAACACGTTGACACATATAACATTATGACACAAACTTTGCTATATCCTTCGTCATTCCTGGCCACCAAATAATTTGCTTCAGATCTTTATACATTTTGGTGGAACCTAGATGATAAGCAACACTAGAACTATGAGCTTCATTACAAATCTTCGCCCGAATGTCACCAAAAGCGGGGATACAAAATCTACCTCGATATTTCAGAGTATCTAACTAATCCAAAGAGAAATAGGGTAACTCTCCCTTCTCAGTTATATTCCCGAGATGAAACAGATCAGGATCATCCTTCTAGTGCATTTTGGTAAGGGATATCCAAGAGGGCTCTTCTGCTTCCAAACTAGCAGGCACAGTACTACTTCCAACTTCAATGTCCATCAACAAAAATTCTTCCACCAGGGAATGCACAGATAGATTAAAGATTTCGACGGTCTTCCTACTCAAAGCATCGGCTACTACGTTAGCCTTTCCCGGGTGATACATGATCTCTACATCATAATCAGCCACATACTCAAACCACCTACGCTGGCGCAGATTTAGCTCCTTTTGAGTGAAGACGTACTTCAAACTCTTATGGTCTGTGTAGATCTTGCACAGTGCGCCATACAGTAAATGTCTCTAGAGCTTCAGCGCATAAATAACAACAACAAACTCTAAATCACGTGTAGGATAATTTCTTCCATGAATCTTTAATTGTCTTGATCCGTACGCGATCACCTTTCCCTATTGCATCAAAACACAACCAAGTCCAATGTGTGATGCATCTACATATACAGCGTACTCAAGTCCTTCAGTAGGCAACGTTAAAACTGGAGCAGTACACAATCTCTTCTTCAACTCTTGGAAGGCTTCTTAATAATTATCGCTACAAATGAACGCGGTGTTCTTCTGTGTAAGTCTAGTTAGCAGAGCAGACAGCACAGAGAACCCTTCCATGAACCTTCTATAATAATCGGACAGACCTAAGAAGCTCCTAATCTCCTTAGGAGTAGAAGGTCTCTTCCATTCCATCACAGTAGAAATCTTGGTTGGGTCTACGAAAATACCGTCCTTGCTCACAACATGGCCTAGAAAGTACACCTGGGGTAACCAGAATTCGCACTTTCTCAACTTGTTAAGATTGACTCCAACATCCTATATGAGTATAAACGTCCCCAATGGACAACTCATGCTATGCAAGACCCTAGATTTATAATAGTAGTAAAGATAGCTTTTACGGTCGCTAAATATAACAAGTTCGAGTTTTAAATTATGCAATGCATGAAGTAATAATAGTAGATTTAATACTTGAAAATAGCTAACATGCATTCCTAGCATAAATCATCCCAGAGAGCAAGTAATCCATCACAAAGAAAAACAAGTAGCATCTAGCAAGGTATCCAAAACCATCTATCCTGTGAGCGTCAATAATCTAACACGAACCTATATAAAATAAAAGTATGTCTGAACTAAGTAAGCAAACTAAAACAACAAACTACCTCGCTACGGCGAGGTGAAAACCACAGATAACACTGATGCCCAGAAACTCCAAAACCAGCTCCGCTATCTTCTACTGCTCTGAACCCGAGACATTCCAAAGATAGATCACCTCAGCAAGAATGTACGAATAGTGGCAGAAAATTAAGCCAACATAATAAAGGGTCAAATGGGGTACCAACCCAAGACAAAAAGTACTGAAGTAAAGTACAAAAGTAAAGAATCAAACAGGAAAAGAACAATAACGTGAATCGTCACGTACATAATACATACACCATATAAATAAGGCTATAAGGTGACAAACATGAGTAAATCATGTGGAAGAAATTGCACAACCTTTATTAGGATTATGGTTGACTCTACCCAAAAACACGGGCAAGTTGGTCACTCAACTAGACACGCCCTCCTGAATAAAATATCCATCTTACTGCGGGGGAGACTCATACAATCCACCATACACCGCAGACTCCCAAAAACTTAGTAGACTTCCACAAGATACTAATAAAGGAAACAAACATCGCGGAGGTGGTTTCGTCCACTAACTCCCGCAATCAAGAAAACTCACAAAAAAACAAACACGTATATCTCGAGATTGGCTCATCGGATTCTACTAGACATTTCTAGATTCAAGACGCGGTTGATCAACCCTTAGGAATGATTTATAATCCTAGATAAACTCTAACGCATTCAACAATGATAGATAAGGCGATTAAAGCCATCAATAAGACACTTCAAGAACGATTAAGCACAACATGATAAGATTGAGTTCACCATGACAAAATCTTAGAACATCAAGTGATCAGCAAGAAAGGTAAATCATAGAAATAACTTGGAAGAAAAAAGTGCAGGAAGTTTTAAAGAACATAAAAACTTAATAGTTACCATCAAACCGGACAAGAAGAAACGAGGGTAAACCACCACTTGCCTTAGTTTTACTAGAAAAAAATCCTCTGAAACACTCCACGTCACAGATCGGGGCAAAAGAAGATGGGAGGAGTCGAAATCTTTACAAAAATGGACGAAATGGAGGTTAGGGTTGAAAAACCCTAACGAGAAAACTCTAGTAATGGGGAAAGTTTTACCATGATGGCGTAGCTCTCAACGAGAGCTTTTTCGGTCTATATTCAGTTGAAGATTTGGAGCATCGGAGCACCGTCGGCGACCACCGAAAGATTCAGGAAAAACTTTCTCTCTCTCGCTAACGCCGGTCTGATTCCGAAGATAATCCATAGAAGATGAAGTTCTTTCTTTATTTTCTAATTGTCTTTAAGTAAAAGTATAAACTTATATATATCTATACACATTTTTTTTATAAAAAGTTCTATCTAAAACAAATAAAACGAAATATCTGAGAACGGGCACGCGGAAAATGATAACACAGGTTTAGGATGGCTTCTAATCAAATAGTGCCCAACATGAAAGTTGTAGATCTTGTCGAGACGAACAAATTTCATGTTAATAATTTTTTATACGCCACCGTTTTGACCCTCAAAAAGGCACCCAAATGCAAATGGTAACGGACTACTCGGGAAGGATGGCTGACTACTCGAGAACAAGATTAGAGGTACTCGAGAAGTAGAAAACATGTTACTCGAGTACTAAAATTTAGTACTCGAGAATAAGGAAGCGGTAGTACTCGAGTACTAAAGCATTACTCGAGTAATAAAAATACGTTACTCAAGAACCAGAAGAAAATTACCCGATAACTACAGTAGAACTACTCGGGAGCTATAGTATAAGTACTCGTGTACAACACCCAGCCACCCGAGAACAAAGTTGTAGCCTACTCGAGAACAACCAGATCACTCGAGAACAAAACTGCATGAATAGTGCTTTTTACAAATATATCCAAAAAATAAAACTATAGAGATGAATAGTAAAAGATATTTTTGAATAGTACTATGCTATTAAAATAATCATATTTATATTTTTTTTGAATAAGGAAACGCGAGTTCAAAATGAAGGCCCAAACGGGCGCCGAATTAAACAAAACTCGCAACGTAGTCGAACACTGATGCTACGAACCCAATGTCGAAGTCAAAACCAAAATCCGACGAGCCATTCTCGAGATATAAATTTTCAAAGTCTACGGCGAACATAAATTCTACAAACTTCGGCAAAATTGCCGAGGCCCGAATATCGCTCGGATCGCGACGAAACTTGACGAGCAAGTCCAAGATTACTTAACTTCCAAATGCAAGATTTTCCAATTACAACAATAATTTGGCCGACTCGACTGCACGGACGCGAAAATGCCTTAATGGCATTTGTCGTCAACTCGACGTTAAAAGTAACGCCACGACATCATAAATATGATGATAGCCATTAAAATAAAATCATCTAAAAAATCGGGGGCGTTACAGTGCAACTCCATTTCGTCCCACCAAAGCCGAGCCTCTCCTTCCAAAAGGAAAGTGTCCAAGGTGAGTTTTTGCTCTTCCTTAGTTCGTAATGTCGTTAAATTTTTTTGACTCCGGCAAGCCAATCCTCTGAATGTGTTGGGGATCCTTCCCCCACGAACGTAGGAGGGCTGAAAGTCATGCATTGCTTTAGTTTTCATTCCACTGCTCGTACATCTACTATAGCCTCCATAGGTTATGGCATTACACCAACCTATTTTAGAACCTTTGCAGATTGTGCCTTCCCAGTAGGCTGTGTGTGGATCATTACAAACAATGCCTCTGAAACTAAACACATTGTCTCCGTAGAAGGAGGTGTGGGAACCTTAGCTGGTGTCGTACTTTCAACAAAATGTTGGGGCTCAGACTGCCCCGCACTACTTCGGGTCACCTATAAGCGTACAAGACACCATTTAGAGACCTTGCAAAAGCAACAATGACGAATAGGAATGCCGCAAATAGGTGTATTTTCATTCCTAAGTGGATATTCTTGAGTTCATTTATGTTATAACGGTCGCACATAGAAGGGCCCACCACCCCTCAAAAGAATTCAACCACGAATTCGTAAGAGGAAGATCAAGACAAGCTGATCCCAAATTGTAACACCTCTGTCTATCACATGAATTATAACATAGGGTAAAGTTAGGGACCCACACCATATTTTGCAGAAAGTCAACGACGTTACTTATTAATATCAAAAACCAGTCCACACATCCTAACTCACAACATTCTAACGGAAGATTTAGGGGTTACTACTAAACTCAACAATCAGGAATGTCCACTATATATAAACAATCACATTTATATATACAATAAGAATTTATACAGAAATGCACAAAAGTGTTTGGCCTTAAGGCCTTACAGTTAAACTTCACAGGTGGAGATTACAAACATTGACATGCAAGCCGGCCACACATGAAAACATTAAAACTTTTCCACTCGGCCTTCGAGGGCCAGCTTAGCAGCTGGGGATTCCACCAACTATTTCTCGCTCGGCTCCCCAACACCTGCATAAATACAATCCACCATGAGGGTGGCAAAAAAGGCAATCGTCAACATTCAGCTGACCAATTTATAACGACCCTACCCCTTTCCCGGGGCAGTGGTATTCCAACCCTGCAGGCATAGTATTTTCAGAAGCAGATATATCACACAATGTGCACTCACGCACAGTTCAATATATCACAAACGTCGGCCACATAGCCCGACGCTCCGTGCACTCAAGGCACATTATCGATGTACCGGAAAACAAGGGTCTCACCACCATTCAGAGGTTTCAGTCCCAATGATAAACATTGAGCCTTCATGCTCCACAGCCCACGACCGGAGACTTTAGTCTTGATGACGTACATCCCAAGACTCTCATTATGTGATCCTAATAAACACCAATAATCTAGGCACTCAAGTTAGACAACCATAACATGGAGACAGTTCAGCCCTTACTCGTTGCTCAAATAGCCAATTCAATGTCTATAGTGACGCAGGTCGGCTTCCCCTTATCCATTCGGCTCGATGGCTTTTAAGAGCTCGCAAATCACAATAACCACAGTATCTTCCAAGGACTGGCTTCACAATCAAAAAGCGAGTTCGTGCCAGCGTTAGTCACGATCGCTTGGCGGGGCCAACAGAGGATCTCTTTCTCCGCCCAAACTCAACCCAAACCCTACAGCATCTTGTAGTGCTAGAAACACTAGTCTTTTTATAGTATACAACACATGAATTTCTAGGGTATTTTCCTAGAACTCCACTCCAGAAATTCCCATTACTCCACTTCACAGGTACAACCCACATACTCTGTAAAATACTCATTTATACACGGAGTCTTCTCCGGTTCGCAAAATAAAGCATAACCAATCAAGAACAACCTGTCTGGACTGGCTTCACACAGCATACCTATTCCGTAGTACACATTTCCGGATCTATATGCAAATTTAATTGGGGATAATATATATTAACCCTCAGAATTCTCTTAATAATTCCACCTTTTGGTGGAGGATTCCATGTACATGCAAAATTAGGACTTCTCTTGTCCATGCAGGAGGTCGTTACCCTTGTAGTTCTCTTTGGAGCCATGGCAAAGGTTTTCTATGCTGTAGGAAATGAGTGTTTCACTTTCCCTTCGCAGATCTAGCCTTGGATCCCTCTTTCGATGATGGAATCTCCTTCAGCACCTTCACAAAGGTCAGCCCAAATCCTTAGCTCCAGCCTTTATCTCTCTTCTCAAGAACTTGGATGAACAGAAGAGAGAGAGAGAGATTGAGAAGGAAATTATGATCTCCACATCCCACACACCTCTATATAAGTGGCCCCGGGTTTAGCCCCACCCATACGACCAATCCATCAAAACGAAGCATTGGCCTGGATTTGAGTTCAAAAGTTAACCTAACCTCTTTGACCAGCCATCCAGCGCCGCTGTTATAAGAGAAATCCTTTTGACGTTTGTCGAAAAAATAAAACACCACATTCGTCGAACTCCTCGAAATCCGTTCGACATTCGTCGAACTCCGTTCGAAATCCGTTCAACATTTGCCGAAAGGATACAAGAAATATAACAACACCGCGTTCGTCAAACTTCGTTCGACATTCGTCGAATTCCGTTCGATGTTCAGCCTGTTGCTTCCTACTCCTTTTTGGGGTGTTACAACCTTTATGTCCGAAAATTTAGAAGATTCAAGAAGAATCCCAAGAGGCAAGGAAAATTCATAAAATTCCTTAAGAAAGGTGCAGAAGAGAAGAGGAGATGGACCAAACCATCAAACGGGGCAGAGTGTGATAAAGAAAAGTTTGTACGTGAGTGTTACCACTGTCACAAATCTGGGCATAATAAGAGATAGTGTCCAAAGCTCTAAAAAGAAGAAAATGAGAGACAAAGCTGGGATAAGGGAAAGAAGAAAGCGTTGAAGGTGTCAATGTGGGATGATGCTGGTTATGACGAGTCCAGCACATCCGACTCTAGTAGTGAGGATGAGGAAAATCTATGCCTCATTGGGAAACATCACTATGAATCTAGAAGTGAATCTAGTGTCCAAAGCGACAATGAGGTAATCCCTCCTTCCTATGATGAACTATATGAAATCTACGAACACTTATGCAATAAGCTTGATGATGTGCTACGTGAGAAACTATTTTTTTTAATCTAAAAACATGAAAATGAAAAAAACATGGAAAAATTAAATAATGAAGCAATCAAATATGGTAAATAGAAGATCGAGTACCATGATTGCTATCAATCGGTGGCAACGATCAATGAGCTAAACGAAAGTCTCACCAAGACCTCCTCGAAAATAAAAAATCTCACGAACAAAAAAAGGTCTTGGAGAAAAAGCTTCAAATGTCTCTTACGCAAGTAGAAGAGGGTAAAAAATAGTTCAATAATCGGTGCGTGATGCTCATCACGGAAAACACCGCCTTGAAAGCAAGGGTCTGACCTAAACCTTGCAATCTAGAAATTTGGAATAGGCAGAAGATCTCTTAATATGTTGCTAGGTTTTCAATTTCAGGGATTCAGTAAATTCGGGCTGGGATATAAACACTGTGAGCTACTACCCAGCAGTATCCCTACTGCCAGCGATAGCTCGTCTTCATCAAAGCCTACAAAGAAGCTTATAAATTATAAAGATAATCATAAGAAAATTAGAAGCCTACATCCATCTTCTAGCAGGAGCCCTAATACAACACAAAAGGTGATATCTAACGGCTATGTGAAGTGTGCCAAATGAAATAGGTTTGGTCACATTTTTGTCTCTTGCTTGAAGAGAGGGGTAAATAAAATTACTCAAGTTTGGATGTTGAAGTCGACTACCTACAGTATGGGTTGAACAACTTGGGTAACCAGATCTTTACCCATATCCTCTTTCTAGGTATATTGGCAGGCTAAGAATAGGGAGAATGTGTGGTACTTGTACTCTGGGTGTTCCAAGAATATGACAGGAGATAAATAAAAGTTCCTTAGCGCGGAGATGAAGAAAGGGGGCATGGTGACTTTTGGTGATAACAACAAAGGACACATTCTTGGTGTCAAGACATTAGGTAACAAAGCATTTTCTATTTCAAATGTATTATTTGTTGATGTCTCAAAAAATAATCTAATATCTGTTAGTAAACTTTGTGACAAGTGCTTGAAAGTGTTGTTTGAAACATCTACGAATACTTGTAGTATTTTAGACAATAAAACAAACACTGTACTGCTTACTGCGCATATAAATCATAATGTCTATACTGTTAGGTTTGAGGATATCCCCTTCTGTGTTGAAATGCTTAGTTTCTAAAAATGAAGAATTAGATCTTTGGCATAGGAGACTCAGTCATTATCGGAGTAAACAAATAGTAAAACTATCGAAACAAAAACTAATCCGTGGACTTACAATGTTGAGCAGTAGTTTGACTTCATTATCTGCTCCTTGACAAAAGAGAAAATTTTTAAAATCTTCATTTAAAAGAAAAAAAATATTTCCTCGTCTAGACCACTAGAACTAATTCACATGGATCTATTTGGTCCTTTGAGTAATTGCAGTCTAGGGGGAAACGATATAACTTTGTGCTAATCGACAACTACTCATGCTTTTGTTAGAATGTTTTATTGCTAATAAATCTGATGCATTTCTTAAATTTTCTAATCTGAGCGCCAGAGTACGAAATGACATGGATCTAAAAATAAAATTCATTAGGTTTAATCACCGGGGCAAATTTGAGAATGAAAATTTTACCAATTTTTGTAATAACCTAGGAATTTGACACGAATTTTTTGCCCCACAAACTCCACAATAAAATGGTGTAGTAGAAAGGAAGAACCGAATGCTTCAAGAATTAGCATACACAATGATTGTCGAGTTTGTCTTGCATCGATATTTTTGGGCTGAAGCGGTCAATACAGCTTATTATGTGATGAACTGGATCTTGCTTTGCCATATTCTTAAGTGCACCCCTTATGAGCTCTATTATGATAGAAAGCCATCTGTGTCCTACTTTCGAGTATTTGGCTGCCCATGTTACATTCTTAACACCAAGGATAACTTAGGAAAATTAGTTGATAAATCAATACTTGTCATTTTTTAGGATATTCCTCTACAAACCGTGTCTATAGGGTCTATAATAAATAAACCTTGGTTCTAGAAGAATCTATTCATGTTCACTTTGACGAGAATACACCAAATATGAAATCTAGATAAAATAGAGAGGATGTCGATGACAATGTGCCATGGTAAGACGATAGTATGGAGAGAGAGGAAATAGTAGTTGATCTAACCCATGTTGAAGGATAAAAGCCTCCAAGCACACTAAATTGTTCAAAACAACATCCACGAGAACTAGTAATTGGAATGGGTATATAAAAATAAGCTCGATGGGGATGCTAGGATAACTTGGAATAAGGCACGATTGGTCACTCATGGATACTCTCAAATCAAAGGTATGGATTTTGAGAAGTCTTTTGCAACTGTTACATATCTTGAGTTCATTCGTATGTTCTTGGCATTTGCAAGATTTAAGCAAATAAAGCTATATCAAATGGATGTTAAGAGCGCATTCCAAAATGGGTATATTGAAGAAGAAGTGTATGTTGAGAAACCACCTCGCTTCAAGAATGGTAATCACTCAGATCATGTATACAAACTAGTTAAAGCCTTATATGGATTAAAGCAAGCACCCTATTCTTGGTATGATAGACTTACGGCATTTCTTTTAGAACATGAATGTAGGATGGGTAGTGCAAATACTACACTATTTGTTACAAATCTATGTAGACGATATAATTTTTGGTGCCACTAATGAGAGTTTATGTAAAGAAATTGTTACACAAATGCAATCCGAATTTGAAATGTATCTAGTTGGAGAATTAACTAATTTCTTCGGCTTCAAGATTTCTCAACAAAAGGAAGGAATTTTCATAAGTCAATCGAAATATATAAAAGATATGCTTAAGAGATTCAGCTTTGAAAATCTGAAATATGTTAAAACTCCTATAAGCGTTTGACTCAAATTAGGAAAGGATGAAAGTGATATTTCGGATCAAACACTATTTAGAGGTATGATTAGATCACTACTATATCTAAGTGCTTCTAGACCTAATATTACGTTTGTATTGTGCCTTTGTGCTAGTTATAAGGCTAATCCTAAAGAGTCCCATCCTAAATTTGTTAAGCACATATTTAGGTATCTCATAGGCACCCAAAATCTTGGTCTTTGGTATCTACACACCACTGATTTCATGCTCCACGGATATTTTGGCTTAGACTATACTGGATGTTCACTCGATCGCAAGAGCACAAGTGGTACTTATCACTTCCTCAGTCCGACACTAGTCTCATGATCAAGTAGGAAACATAACTCAGTTGCCCTCTCCACTACTGAAGTCAAGTATATAGCCCTAGAAAGTTGTTACACACAAGCACATTGAATGTCACAGACATTGGAAGACTTCGGCCTAAAATTTAAGATTTCCGACCTTAGGTGCTATAACAAGAGTTTCATAGACTTGAAGAATAATCCAGTGCACCACTCTCACTCCAACATATTGACATTCTTCATCACTTCATCAAGGACCACATTAAGAAAGAGAGCGTGAAAGTGAGCTTTATTGGGACTAATGATCAACATGTTAATATCTTTACAAAACCCCTCCCTGATGCTCATTTTTCTTTTCTTCGACTTGAACTAGGAGTTTTGGATCTTACTGCTTAATGATACTACAATATCTACTGACATCAGGGCATTTTTCTGTGTTTTTTCGATTCTTGTGAGTTACCAACGCGTTGTAGCTCTAGCGTTGGTGGTAAGTTAGCTGCCTATTGTTTGTTCTGCTTTTGTGTCTTGTTTCAATATGTTTCGTTTTTGGTTGTCTTATGATAAAAAAAGAAATAAAAAATTTGAAAAATCCCAAAACCCCCAAAACACAAAAATATATTTTTTTGCATGGTTTTCACATCTTGCGTATTTTATTTATATCAAAATTTAGAGAAAAAAATTTAATTTAAAAACATGTTTTTATTTTAATTTTCAATTTGATTTGTTTAATTTTTTATTAAAATAAAAAAAATACAAAACCCAAAAATAAAAAAGAGGATCGTTCATTCTTAGGACATGCATGACTAGAACCTAGAGCATAGTGATTACGTGCAATTTTTGTTTTAGGAGTGCTAATCCCTATTAACATTGTCTGATTATGTCATGATGCGTCTAATCTATAGGTACTTAGCTACTGAGTGCGACTAGACAGGATACTGTACGTTCACGTTTTTATATAAAGCTTAAAACTTTGGCATAAAATTCTAGTGAATAAGTCTTTTGTATACAAGTTAAAGTGTATCTATCTATGTTGGTAGATTTTGATTGATTCAGGGTCCTTGAACTCGAAAATAGTCTAAAAAATGATAGTGAAAAAATTGTTTGAAAAAAGTAAATCATATGTTATCAAATCATGTGTCAAGGATACCCTCAAGCACTACTCACTCATCCTAATAAGTCTTCATGAGAATTCTTAGGATGAGCAACTTGGTCAAAAAAATTGTTTCGATCTTGCGCAAAGACAAAAACTTAAGTTGGTTCCATTTGTTCGAATCTTGGTATGAAGTAGATAGTAATGTGACATGATTTTTCATTTTATTTCTCTTGTGGTAGCATATTGAATTATTGAGATAAAACGTGTACTAAAGATTATTTCTACTTGATGTTTTTCTTTTGATGCTACACACACACATATAATTATTCTATCAAACGCTTCCATGCATAAGAATTTGACTTACACTGTATTATATATCTATAGCACATTTGCATTAGTACACGATTTCTATTCTTGACTCTTACAATGTTACACTGTATTAACTATATAAATCTATTAGCATTGTACCCCAAATCGTGTCTATTTTGTTTCACTTATTCTGTCCAAATATCTTTTACTCTGAAAAACTCATCAAATCAATTGATTTTTTTTCGTGTATTGGGTAGGTCTATATTCATGGTGTTCCGCTCCAATTTTTGCCACTACTGCTTATGATTTGTTTTGTGTGCTTATTTTCTCATCTTTTTAGTAGCTCATGAACATAGGGAGAGAGTTGAGTGTTCACGAGACATGTTCGTTAATCCCTGACCCTTTCAATAATATCAAAAGGGGGAGATTCGAGTGTTCATGAGTATATCTTATGTTATTTGAAGTATGTCCTATGCTAGTTGAAGTGTGTCATGTGCTATTTGACTATTGAGTGTTGTTTAGTCACCCAGGGGAAGATCTCGTATAGGGGGAGCACACACGTAGGGGAAGCCCACTTGTAGATGGAGTGCATCTGTAGGGGGAGCCGTATTGATTATTTCAACCAACTGTACTTCACGCTTACTGATTGGATTACACTATACCATGTTGTTAATATTTGATAACTTATGAATGGAATTTGATATTATCAAAAGGGGGATTTTGTTGGAGCCTATTATTCGCATATCTTTAGTTTGATAACATCAAATCAAATATTATATTTGATCATACAAAGTTTGGGTATAGTGTGCAGGTTTACAGGTACATAAGAACATGAAAGTCAATTTCTATGATCTACTGCCGAGCGGTAGACCTACCGCTGAACGCTAGAGCTACCTCCCGCACTAGCTCAGATTTAATTCTTGACAAGCACTCTGTGTACTACCGCGTGGCTCTAGCCTTACTGCTAGCGCTCTACAGTAGCTTGAAAATGCGAAAAAAATATTTATTTGGATATTTATCCAAATATGTTGTACAACACCACATTCACAAGCAATGACCAACCGTCGGGCGCTATCTCTACTGCCAGCGGTAGCTTACTTTATTTAAGATGTATAAAAGCACGCATCTCTTTTCCTAGAGATATAACTAAGGAGAATATTTCATTCATGGGTTCAGCCGCCATCTGGATAAGGACAAACTCTCATCTTCGCTGAAGGAAAAGCATTATTTCTTCCTCCCGCTCGTGATCAAGGACCTCCGACAAATGAAATCTTGAATGACCATTCGCGGTGGATTGAAGGCAATAAGAAAGATACTCAAGATCATCAATCACGCACCATTCCTCGGAGGAGTTCAACAGTCGAGGAAGAAATAATTTATTAACTATTTGTAGTTTATTATAAACTTTTTTATTGTCTAGTTGTTTGTGTGAGGTAAATCGACCTGAGGGTCGTCGAAATTCGAGAAGGGTTTCATGAGAAATCGTCCTGGTGAGGGACGTCTAGATCGAGGGATCAAATGTGAGGAAAATTAACTAGAGGGTCGTTGAAATCTTGGAAGAGTTTCGTGAGAAATTTTCTTGGTAAGGGACGTTTAGATCGGGGGATCTAGTGGGACTCTAAGACACTTCTATAAGGAAGGTGAAAAGTGGGCTTGAAGACCTTTTCGGGGGGAAGCGAGTGATCCATCTAGTCAGGGTATAGGTTCGGTATAGAAATAAAAAGAGAAATTTATATTTCATCACCATCAATCTCCGACATCATAGAGATTATAAAACCCCGTATTCGATGAGTGGGTTCCCCCCTCTACGATTAATACATGGCGGGATCTTCATAGGCGAGAGGGCTCCAAACACCGAGTCAGACCCTTTCCGCTCTTGGTCTTGAGTGAAGCTTGAGCTCTCGACGCCTTTCGCCCTTGGCATTGAGTGAAGCTTGCACTATCAATGCTTTCCGCCCTTGGCATTGATCGAAGCTTGAGCTCTCGATGCCTTCCGCCCATGGCATTGAGTGAAGCTTGCGCTGTCAATGAATTCAGTTCCTTGGCATTGAGTGAAGCTTACGCTCTCGATGCCTTCCGCCATTAGCATTGATTGAAGCTTGCACTGTCAACGCCTTCATTTCCTTGGAATTGAGTGAAGCTTGTGCTCTCGACGCCTTCTGCCCTTGGCATTGAGTGGAGCTTACATAGTCAATGCCTTCAGTTCCTTGGCATTGAGTGAAGCTTGCGCTCTCGATGCCTTCTGCCCTTGGCATTGAGTGAAGCTTGTGCTATCAATGCCATCAGTTCCTTGGTGTTGAGTGAAGCTTGAGCTCTAGACACCTTCCGGCCTTGACATTGAGTGAAGCTTGTGATGTCAATACCTTCATTTACTTGGCATTGAGCGAAGCTTGTGTTGTGGACATTCTGATCTTGGCTCAGGAAATGTGTGAGACCCTTCCCGAATAGCTTTCACCAAGGGACAAAAGGGGTCTCGCCCAAGGAAGGTAATGGGACGAGAGGCATGAAAGGTCTCTCCAGTGTTAAGCAAGTGTTCTTCAGGTCTCCCTAGTGTTATTTCAATCTCGCATTCTCCACGGGGGATATTTCAGAGGTGAGTGCCTGGCTGCACCAGTACTCTCCCCTTTAGGAAAGTTATGCCCATATGATCTTCTCTCCCAGTAGGATCCAGAGGTAAAATTACCTGGATGCCCTTGTAGGTTTGTATATAGCCTTCTAGAACAACGGGGTCTGGCTATTGGCAGATCACTTTTGCCTACATATTACCATTCAAAATAGCGGAGTTACGCTATTTGCCGGCCAGGTTGTAAAAACTATAAATAGACCCAAGGGGGGTACCTCAGAAGGCAAGCTTTCAAGCTTTTCCATTTCTCTTACTTTCTTATCTTATAGAGCTTTCTAAGGTGCCCTTAGCTCAACATATGTTAAGGAGGGGAAGCGCTCTAAGATCTTTCGAGTTTGTGGTGGGACCTCTATGCCAGAGCCTTGGGTTAGTTTTGAGCTTTAAGTCTTCGGTCAGTCAAGTTTGCTGGGTAAAGTAAGTGTGTGATCACCCCTTCCCCAAGTGTTCAGACTCTACAAGAAGCCAGTTTTTGGTTTCAATATTTTGGTGCTGTGAGCATGGAGAGTGATCAGCACCGAAAACCTTAGTGAGCCCAATGATTGGAGGCGAAGGGTAAGGTTCTAACAAGGCTAACTCACCACCCCCTCCCCCTCTCGCCACCCTCAACATGTTTGAGGACTTCCGACAAGAGATGCAGAACCTCATGACCTTCGCACACACCGCTGACGATGAGTGCTCGACACCCCCGGTCCTAGTGGCCGTATCCCCAGCCCTAGGCGAGAATGCTCTTGTTCGTTGGCCGGGGAAGGAAGTGGCGGTGGAAGCTAGTGGGTGACATCTCCCTGAGCGAGGTCTCGTAGGGCGAGTCTTGTTCCCCATCTCGACGAATGCAGAAAGGAATGGTGTGATGGAAGCGTGAGACCGGCCGACTCACCCGGTATGTGGAGGGAGCCCTTTCAGCAAGCTGATCTCGCCTGCCCTAGTTCGAGAGGGGTTTCACGAGCCAGAGATGTCCTATTACACAGAGAGGGACGACCCGGTCCAACACATCCAATGGTTCAAGGATGTGGTTTCTATCAGGCAGATGTTGGATGCCTTCAAATGCCGACTCTTTTCCATCACCCTCAAGGAGAAGGCAAGGGATTTGTTCCATTAACAGCCATCCAGCTCAATCGACTACTTCGAGGATCTATGCCGGGAGTTCTTGATGAGGTTCACCACTTCTAAGAATAGGAAGAGAGAGAGTCCCTATTTCTCATCAAGTAGGGAGTGAACAAGACTCTAGGGAGCTATGTAGACTTGTTCCAAGAGGAGTTCCTACAGGTGCAGGAGATGCCAGGGCACACCCTTATGGTTGTCTTCACCCTAGGGATTTAACAAGGGTTCTTTAGGATGGAGTTGAAGAGGGTGCCTCTAGTATACTTTGAGGAAGTAATGAAGAGGGCTGCCTGGGAAGTCGAGTGGGAGACGTCGAACCTCGAGTTCGTGAGGAAGTTGGCTAGGTTGGCACTAGAGGAGGAGCCGAGAGGTGGCAAGGGCCAAGAGGTGCGGGGGCCCGATCCTAGGTACAGGGAGTAACAGCAGTAGCAGCCGAAGTGGGGCACTAAAAGCCGAATAATGGGCTAGGCTGGAGGCATCCAGACCGGTAAGACCAAGGGCCGAGGAGAAGTTTCCATATAGGAGATGACCGTTAGGGGGGCCAGGGTCAGTTAACCCCACCATGCTAGAGACATGGCCAGAGACCTCCTCTCCCCAATCACCATCATGCTATGGACATATCCCTGGGGAGGAGGAGGAGAGCCCAGTAGAGGAGAAGGCAAGGAAGAATGGCGGCGCTACCCTATTGTGACTTTCATCAGGAAGAGGGCCATGCCAAAGTCACGTGCCCGGAGTTCTTTTAGATGAGGGGAAACAGAGAGCAGTAATAGTAAACCCACACGGATGTGTGGATTGTGAATGTCCTACCCGGTGTAGAGGAGGATAGGTGTGAGGACCGGGCCAGTGTAGGAGACTGCGAAGGGGTCAGAGTGATCCATGGGGGTGGGAGTTAAGGCCGCCTGCAAGGCGAGCATCCATACCATGTACTATCGGAAGGTCGCTTCGACATCCAAAAACCCCACCCCTAGATTAGAAGATCACCTACTCTAGGAAGGATATGCTGGATTTTGAGGATCCATTTTGCGACGCACTTGTCATCCAGTCCGCAATCGAATATTTTACCGTCTCTCGGATCCTCATTGATAACAGGAGCTCGGACAACATCATCTTTAAGAAGGTGTTCGACGCGATGAAGGTGGAGTCTAGGTGTGTGTTCGCCTCAGATGGGCCTCTCTTCGGATTCTCTAGGGAGATGAAGGAAGCGGAAGGAGGAGTGGGACTCCATGTTACCCTAGGGGCAGTCCCGAAACTGCAAGTTCATCATTGTGGATGCTCCTACTAATTACAATTGCATATTAGGATGTCCCCTCATCATCGCCTTCTTATTTGTGCCCTCCTCATTCCACCAGTGCCTCATGTTCAACGCCGAGGGCATCTAAGTTCGGGTCAATGGAGACCCCAAGGTGGCAAGGAAGTGCAATGTCACTGCGGTGAACTCCATCTCTTGGCAGGGTGGATCCGAGGAGATAGAGAGGAGGATGTTTAGGACATGCCGGGAATTGATGTTAATGTTGCATGCCATCGCCTCAACTGGATCCCGAGGCTCGCCCCATCCTGTAGAAGAAGAGGTCTACCGCAGACAAGCTGGCCGAGCCCATTTGGGAGGAGGTGGGTAAGCTCCTCAAGGCTAGATTCATTTTAGAAATCCAGTATCCAAGATGGGTCTCCAATATTATAATTGTTAAAAAAGGGGATGGTCGCTGAAGGATGTTTGTAGATTTCTCTCTTTTAAATAAATCATGTCCTAAGGATTATTACCCCTTACCTCGAATCGACGCTCTGGTTGACTCTGCCGTCTGTTTCTCTCAAATGAGTTTCTTAGATGCTTTTTATGGTTATCATCAAATTAGGATGCTCCCACCAGACATAAAAGATGTCTCTTTCATCACTGGGGATGGGTGTTACTACTATAAAATGATGCCTTTTGGGCTGAAAAATATAGTGGCGACATATCAAAGGATGATGAACCGGGTCTTCTGGGAGTAGAAGGGGAGGAATCGGGAGGTGTACGTAGATGATTTTATGATCAAGAGTCGGGATGTTAAATCTCACCTTCGGGACCTGGAGGAGACCTTTGGCACCATGCAGAAATACAAAATGTTGGTGAACCCCTTGAAGTGTGTCTTCAGGGCATGTAGGGGTAAGTTCCTAGGTCATCTCCTTACCCTTGAACCGGGGAACCAAATCCTGATAAGGTGAAAGCGATCATAGAGTTAGGGTCTCCTCGGAATGCCTAGGAGGTCCAGCGGCTAATAGGGAAGCTTGCATGGCTTAGAAGGTTCCTTTCTAGGGATGGCGAGAAGTGCTCACCCTTCTTCAAAGCATTGAGAGGGGGCTATAAATTCGAATGGTCAGAGGTGTGTAAGGGCGTCTTTCAAGCCTTGAATAGGCAGCTAACCAAGGCTCCTATGCTCTAGGGACCGAAGAAGGGGGATGATCTGTCTCTGTATCTTGGGGTAGGGACCGAGACGCTGAGCTCTGTCTTGCTCTAGGAAGAGGTTAAGAAGCAGCTGTCAATATATTACGTGTACAGGGTTTTGTGGAAGGCAGAGCTCCAGTTGCAATTCTGGAAAAACTAGCCTTTGCTTTGGTCATCTCCGCTCGGAGGTTCCATCCCTACTTCCAGGCACACTCCATCCGAGTTATGACTAACCACCCCCTCTGTAATATCTTTGAGGGGGTAGAGCATTCAGGAAGATTGGCAAAGTGGTCGATGGAGCTTAGTGAATTTGATATAACATTCGTCCCCCATCTCTCCATCAAGGCTCAAGTGGTGGCCGACTTCATAGGTGATTATATGGTTGAAGTTGCAGAGGCCTTGCTCACTCACCCAGTATATTGGAGGGTGAAAGTGGACATCATGTCAGGGAGGCATTCCTTGGGGGCAGGGGAGCTTTTGGAGAGCCCATAAGGAACAAAGATTTAACAAACAATTGTCATTCGTTTTTCCATCACCAACAATCAAGCAGAGTGTGAGGCTGTGATAACGAGGCTTTGTCTAGCAAAAGAGTTAGGGGTGGATAATATGGAAGTACTCACGGATTCCTTGGTAGTGTCCTCTCATATAATCGGGGTGTTTGAGGCCAGTGAGCCTACTCTCCAATTGTACTTGGCCAAAGTAAAGGGAGTTATTGGCATGTTCCAAATATTCTCCATCACACATGTACCGTGGGAGGAAAATGAGTAGGTGGATCAGTTGGGAAAGCACGAACCCCGATTAGGAGGTACCATCATCGACTTGTTCCGCCCATCCATCAAAGTGGGAAAGCTAATGGACATTGATAAGTGCCCTTCATGGATGGACCCCTTCACAACCTTCTTGTCCATAGGTGAGTTTTCGGAAGGCTTGGACAAGAAGTGTTTCAATCACAAGTCGGTGTACTATATAATGCGTGAGGGGAAATTATATTACAAGACCCTCTCAGGTCTCCTGGCACGTTGAGTAGCGGAGGTGGAAGTCTACAAGTTCTTGGAGGAGGTTATCTCCGGGGAGTGCGGGAGTCACTCAGGGAGCAGGACCTTGCAAGGGAGGATTGTAAGGCATGGGTACTTCTGGTCGACCATAGGTCAAGATGCCGCCGAGTTCATGAAGAAGTGCCATAAGTGTCAATTGTTTGCCCCACTCCAACTACTATCAACTCAAAGACTAAGGAGCATCACTATGCCCTGGCCCTTCGCCATCTCGGGAATGGACCTGGTATGGCCCTTCCCTCAGGCAAGTGGGCAGAGGAGATTCTTGCTAGTCATGATTGACTATTTTTCTAAGTGGTTGGAGGTAAAGGCGTGGGCCAAGGTGACCTCCCATTTAATCAGAAACATTGTATGGGGGAGATAATTTGCAAGCATGGATAGCCTCAGGCTATTATCACGGACAATGAGATGTTGTTCACTAGCACTGAGTTTATCATATTTTGTGGCCAACTTTGGATTGATCTTTGGTTCGTGTCGGTCCATCATCCCAGAAGCAATGGGCAGTGGAGGCGGTGAACAAGATCATCGTGAACCTCTTGAAGAATAAAGTGGAGAATTTGAAGGGGAGCTGGGTAGAGCAGCTCCCTTTGGTCCTATGGGCCCTGAGGACCACTCCCAACAAGGCCACGGGGGAAACCCCCTTCAAGCTCTCCCATGGTTGTGAAGCAGTGCTCCCCATAGAGTTTGAGGTCCAGACACCTCAGGTAGTTGAGGCAGAGGAAGGCAGAGAAGAGTGGCAGGCCGAGAACGAGGATGAGTTGCGACTCTCCCTGGATATGGTGGAGGAGTTGTGTGATATGTCTGCCATCCGGCAAGAGGAGGTAAAACGGAGGATGGCCAAGTACCTTGACAAGCACGTCCGGGCCAAACAGTTCACAGAAGGGTACCTGGTCCTCAAAAAGGTGGATGCAGTAGGAAGATCAGCTGCCGTGTGAAAGCTCAACCCCAACTAGGATGGTCCATACATTATAATAGAAGCATTGAGGTCAGGAGGGTATCGCCTCCAGAATGTGGAGGGCGAGACCCTAAGTCACACCTGGAGCAGTGATGACTTGAAGCTTTTCTACCCTTGAGCCATTTAAATGACGTGCTATTTTCTAATAAAGCTTCATGATATTCCAATTGTCTTCTGCCATGATTCATACGAACGGATGAAGAGTTCACTTAGTAGACCTCGAGCAGATCCCGCTACCAGGCTCCCACCTAGTTGGTAGGGCTGGATATCACTCAAGAGAGTCTACCCGGACCCCAAACAAATTCTACTACCACGCTCTCACCTAGATGAAAGAGCTGGATGTCATTATAGAGAGTCTACCCGGACCCCGAGCAGATCCCGCTGCCAGGCTCTCACCTAACTGGCAGGTATGGATGTCACTCAAGAGAGTCTACTCGGACCCCGAGTAGATCATGCTGCCAAGCTCTCACCAAGATGGCAGGGCTGGATGTCACTCAAGAGAGTCTACCCGGACCCCGAGCAGATCCCGCTGCCAGGATCCCACTAGTTGGCAGGGCTGGATATCACTTTAGAAAGTCTACCCAGACCCTGAGTAGATCCCACAGCCAGACTCTCATCTAGCTGGCAGGGTTAGATGTCACTCGAGAGAGTCTACCCGAACCCCAAGAAGATCCCTCTAATATGCTCCAACTAGCTTGCAGGGCTGGATGCCACTCGATAGGGTATACTCGGACCCCGAGCAGATCCCGTTTTCAGGCTCTCACATAGCTAGCAGGGTTGGATGTCACTCGAGAGTGTCTACCAGGACCCCGAGCAGATCCCGCTACCAGGCTATCACCTAGCTGGCAGGGTTGGATAACACTCGAGAGAGTCAACTTGGACCCCGAGCAGATCCCGTTGTCATGCTCCCACTAGCTTGTAGGGATGTATATCGCTTCAGAGAGTCTACTCAGACCTCAAACAGATCCCCTATCAGGCTCTCACCTAGCTGGCAGGGTTGGATGCTACTTGAAAGAGTCTACCTGGACCCCGAGCAGATCCCGTTGCATGGCTTTAACCTAGTTGGCAGGGCATGATGTCACTCAAGAGAGTATACACGAACCCCGAGCAAGTCCCGCTGTCAGGCTCTCACCCAGCTGGCAGGGCTGGTTGTTACTCGAGAGAGTCTACCCGGACCCTGAGTAGATCCCGCTTCCAGGCTCTGACCTAGCTGGTAGGGCTGGAGATCACTCGATAGAGTCTACCCAGACCCCGAGAAGATCCTGCTGCCAGGCTCCCACTAGCTGGCAATGTTGGATGTCAATCGAGAGAATCTCCCTTTTGGCTAACGCTTAACATCCGTCTTCAGGCTCTCATCTAGCTGATCGGGCCGATAGAAGCGCCCAGTGGTGGGGTAGAGAAATATGTTCGATCGATACTTATTTCCCATTGTCAGGCTCTCACCTAGCTAACAAAGCTTTTGGGCCCTCGGTAGACAAAGGCCTCGATAAGTTGCTCTAAGAATGGCCATTGAGAGAGCAAAGCACTCTCGGCATACCGCGCCTCATAGCCCTCTCGACTCAATTCTTAGCATAGCCCTTTCGGTGTAGCTCTCGATATAGTCCTCCGAGCATGTCTCTCTGCGTAGTTCTCACAGCATATTGCGAGTATAGGTTGAGAGTAGCGCAAGTGCATGAAATAATGCGCACATAATTACGGGAGGGAGGCGGAAAAAAATAAATCAGAGAAACTAAGAATAAACATACAGTAGGCCCCAAAAAGATCTTTTATATATGAAAAAGTAGAGTGTAGTTACACATGGGTCTCGCCCATTACATGTGTCAAAAACATATATAATTACAAAACAAAAAGGGTTCCAAAAAATCTTTCAGTATGAATTGCTGGACTTATCCGTGGGGGAATTCAAGCCCAAGATTGTGTCCTAATCATCCTCGCCCTGCTGGTCGTCCTCGCCCGTGGGAACTTCGATTTGGGTGAATAACCACACTAGGACACTGCGTGTCGTGAGCCTTTCACCCTTCTCGTTCAGCAACCCGGCACCCCACAACACCTCGATGGTGTACATGGACTCCCCTTGAGCATTCTCCCACATCATCACCTTGATTTAATACCTGGTCTCTTACAGGAGCTTATTCTTCGCCTTTAGCCCAGCAATCTCATGTTCTTCGCTAGACACCTATGCGCGGAACTTCTCGGTATTCATAGAGTCCTAAAACAATGTCAAGGGAAAGTTAGCCGGGAAGGGAGATACTATGAAAAGCTAGCAAGAAATGAGCTTACCTCTTGAGCTGGTCTGCTGGCAAGAAGCTCCTCAGCGGCAACAAGTTTCTCCTATAGGGATACCACCTTGGCCTCACCAAGGTTCCAGGACTTTTGAACCTCGTTTAGGTTTCGTTCAATATAAAGGCCCTGGCAGGAGGACATGTGCGCAAGCTCCATAGTGCGCAACTTGTCTCGCACAGTCTCATGCGCAAGCATTCCTGATGATTTCTTATCGAAGATGCTGGCATCTTCCATGTTGTATAACCTGAAGGCGAGTGTGTAGGCCTCGCTGCCAGAAGTATCCTGCTAAATCTAAGACGGCAAGACAGTAGTGATTGATTCCTGGTTGACCTCGGGGTCCCACTGGAGAACCGGCTGGCCGGTATCATCTAGAAGCCTCCCGCCGAGCCACAAGTTCTGATGCCCTTTTGGCACAAGTCCCATGGGGGCCTTCTTGGCAACAACGGAGATCTTCTCGACAACGCCTGCCGAACCATTTGCCGATGAGATCCTGGCAGGGGTCTCGGTAACAGACTTGCTCTTGTCCTGCGCAGATGTCTTGGACTTCTTAGAGGGTGCTGAGGGCGGAACATTTAGCTTTTGCTTTTGGGCACTCGGCTGAGATGAGGTCCCCGGCTCGTCCTGGCAGGCCAAAGCCGCCGATTGCATTAGTGTCAAGCCACAGGCCAGAGTCCCGTATTCATCGTAGGGATGGCTGATGAGAGTCTCTCGCTCGTCTGCACAAGAGCCAAAGTTCAGTTTCACTAGTATTAGTAAAACATAACAAGACATGCGAGAGGGTACCTTCACCGGCAGTAACGGGCCGGAGGTTGTCTATATCCCGCCTCAAGAACTTGACGTTGAAGTTCTTGGTCCCAAAATAGGTAATGAGGGTGGCCTCGCGCCCCCAAGTGTGGGAGGCCTATAAGTCGCCTCGTTATATTGCACTAGCGAGAAGGGTATGTTGCTGAAATCCCCAGAAACGAACACAAATTTCTGGGCCAAGTTATGATTTTTGTTAGCGAGGCCAATGGTCTTGATAGTCTGGCCCGAGAAGAAAACTATCCCACCATTGGATCTGAAATTGAATATCTTATGGAATATCGGAAGGTTGAATTCAATCCTTTTCGCCCGCACGTAACATGCGAAAGCTTTTAGCAGCGCAACGGTAATTGGGTTGAGCTGTGTAGGGACCACCCAAAAATAACGAAGGGCTTGCCGCACTTACGGCAAGTGTGGAAGGCAAAACCCCACCTCAAAATGTTCTAAGGGAATGGCTAGTTCCCCTTCGGGCAGGAAATTCACCTTATCATCGCTTTCAGTAAGACGCGCAACGCAGTCTGATGGGATGTAGTGGACCACCGCCGTGATATATTCCTCCTCTGTCAGGTTACAGGGATGGAAGTCGTGGTCAAGGAATGGTTTGGGAGAAAGAATGGTTTGTGCAGGAGGAGAGAGCTCAGGAAAGCGAGCGCATGGAGGGGAGACAAGGCTAGGGATCCAATGGAATAAATATGGCTGGTGATCTAATGGAGTAAATATGGAATTTTTTTAATATATATTCCGATGCCTCGTTATCCACCTGGCCTTGCTTTCTCTCCTTACCTGCGAATGGAGAAAAGCATCCTGACAGTTCCTGGGTGAATGAAAGGTATAAAGAAGAATGAAAAAGAAAAAAAAATGAGAGCATTCAGCTCAAACACATTAAAAGATAGCGAAAGCTGTCTAGTTACACAAAGAGGCCTCTCGCCGGGCGAGGGTGGAATATAAATGTTATTGTTATTATTATAAACTATGCGGAAAACCAAAAGGGATAGGAGGCCGGAACCCTCGTGCCTAAAACAAAATCAACTGTCAGCGGCCTTGGCCTCGCCTATCCGACCTTGGGGGCACTCGCGGATAGTGGTAGGCAGTCACGACCATCAACTCCTTATGGACTGTTGGAGCACCCTATTACTAATTTTGGCTAGGATCACTATGTTTTTAGGAAATCAGTTTGACCTAGATGTATAGTTGAAAAGGTAAAGTTAGAATGAGTCTAGGGCTTAGAACTTAGGTTTGAAGCTGCCCCCAGGACCATTCAAGGATCAAGACTTAGAGCTGAGACAAAGACAATTTTCGTCGAGCTCAGGTCGACGAAACTTCGAACTCCGTTCGACGATCTCTGAGCTCAACTCTGCTAAGTGGTCGAGCTCAGGTCGACGATCTTCGAGCTCAGATCAACGATCTACCTTCAACTTATTTCCAGGTCACTGAGCTCCGGTCGACAATCTTCGAGCTCAGTTCGACGTTTTCTGTCTGATGTTCAATCCAATCTCTGAGCTCAGTTCGACGATCGTAGAGCTCAGATCGACGTTTTTCTGAGAGATTGATGACTTTAAGGATTCAAATTCAGCCAGCTATTGGAATGTTTTTCAAATTCTCTCAGCATTTATTTCAAGAGATTTGTTAGCCGTTTTCATTTATTCTAGAGCACGTTTCAAGGGATTTGTCAGGGAATGTTTAACCTTCCTCTAGAAGACAAAATATTTATGGAAGACATTTATGACTGCTAACGGCTATCTTGGACAGAGGATCATCAGAGAATAATATACACAACAGTAGATCAAGAGAAATAGAACTTACTCATTACACAAAAACACTCAATACAGACATACACAGATAGTCAGATCAATAGAGAGAAAAATCAAGTGATCAATCCTGAAGAGTTAGATTAAAAATTAGCATACTGAAAAGTGTTCATAGCTTCAACATCAAAGACTCCAGACAACTCATATCTCAGCCTCTGCTGAAATCATCTTCTGCTGGAGATCTGAAGCTTCTGATGGCTTATCACCATAGCAAAGCTCTCACTCCTGAACCATCAACATCTCAGGGGGAGCTTTGACAACACAATCAATCCACTAAGTCTTTTCTCAGTGATTGAGACAAAGAAGACAACTTCACTTCTTCCTTTTTCTTTTCCTACTATAAAAGGGTTATCAAAACTCTCTTCAAAAGTTCTGAATCTGGTTCTGAGAGCCTTGTCAAAACTTAGTGGTGGCAAGACACCTTATCAAAAAATCTAGATTTGGTTTTTGAGCACCTTATCAAAAGCTCATTGATGCCAGGACACCTGATCAACTCATCCTGAGTGGATTCCTACAAAGGGTGGTAGAAGAGTGGATGTACCCAGGTTGATTGGGGAACCACTATAACTTCTTGTGTTTGGTTGCTTGTGTGTATTCTTTGCTGTGTGCTGTGAATCTTTTGTTTTCTTTTATTATATCTTTTGTTTTATTACTGCAGCACAATATACATACTATATCAACTTAACTATTCCTCTGCAAAGTTTTATTTTGAAAAATTATTTTAACAAACTCTATTCACCCCTCCTCTAGAGTCAGACTGATCTTATCCTCCACTTTCAATTGGTATCAGAGGGAGGTTGGTTGTTCATACAGGCTAACACCTGAACCAAAAGATCCTTGATAAGATCAATCCTTTAAGAGGGTTATTTTCATTATATTAATTTTATATAAAGACATGACACAGAACAAAGATTATGCAAGCACCAAGCCTCCAGTGTGTAATCTATCCAAGTTTGCACTTTGGAAAGCTAGGATTAAACTTTATATGAATTCTATTGATGAAGACATATTTAATTCTGTTTTGACACTGTGCCCAAGTCCACCAGCAAGCTCAAGTACAAATGCTGTTCCACCTCCTTCAGGAACAGATGCTGAAATAAAGAAGTGGAAGACTTCAGATGCCAAGGCCATGAATATCTTAGCTCAGACAATGCCTGATGAGATATTTCAGAAGGTAGCTGAATGCAACTCAGCCAAAGAAATTTGGGACAAACTTTCTGAGATTGTCTCAGGATCTGCTGATGAGAGAAAAGACAGAAGATCCCATCTCATATCCCAATATGAGAACTTCAAGAAAGGAGAAGCTGAGTCAATTGCAGACATGTACAACAGATTAATTCTGATTGTCAATGAGTTAAAGACTCTGGATAAAGAAATCTCATTGACTGAGCTGAATGACAAAATCCTAATGTGTTTCCCCAGCACTTGGGATTTAAGAATCTAGCCAATCAAATATGTCAGAAGTCTAAATGAGATTACCACTGAAGCTCTCCTGGGCAAGCTCAAATCTTATGAGCTGCTCATTAAAAATAGAGAAGAAGAACAGAAGGCTGTCTCACCAGCCACAAGGAAAGAAAAGACAATAGCCTTCAAAGCTATTGAGGACCTGCCTAAAGAAAAGGTCACAGACAATGAGGAGCTACTCAGCTTATTGGCCAAAAGATTCTACAAAATGGCCAGAAAAGACTTCAGAAAGAGATCATACAAGGGACATGATAAGCCAAGGTATGATAAATCAAATAACAACAAAGAAATTATATGTTTTGGTTGCAGGAAACCAGGCCATATTGTGCCTGACTGTCTAGAAAACAAAAACAAGGACAAGAAAGATAGAAGAGAAAGAAGAAAGGAGAAAGACTTTAAGAAGAACAGCTCAGACAAACCCTCCTTTAGCGAAAACAAACATACAAGGAAGGGATTTGTTGCTGAGACATGGAGTGAAACGTAAGAGGATTCTTAAGCTTCATCCAGCTCCAGTGATGATGAGGATGATGCTGATGAAAAGGAATTTTGCATGATGGCTATCAATGCCTCTCAAATAGATTCAGAAGCAGAAGAGTCAGAGTCAGATTTAGAAATTCAACTAAAAGAAGACCAGGTAATCAATTCATTTGATTTCAGTTCTGAGGACTTTAAACATGAGTTTAAAGTACTATGCCTAGATCTATTAGAGTCTGAGAAGGAAATCTTTTCCCTCAGAAAACAACTGTCTGAGTATAGCACTTTAAAATCAGAGAATCTCAAACTCTCTGAAGAGTTAGAATGGTATAGGGAGCAGATAGCTTCACGGAAAAGTGAACTATCCAAGGCCAAGCAGTTTGAAGAATCCCTTAATGGGAGAAGCATCAAACTGGTGGATATCACAAGCACAGTGAACTCTAGACTTAATAGTACACTGGGCTTGGGAGCTTCATCCAGCCAGCCTATAGTTCTGACAACTCCAATCAAATTTATCTCTGATAAAGGGAAGGAAGTTGTAGAGGTAGCTAGGAAGAATGCAGATTTTCCAAAAAAGGTTATAGTTCAACAGAATGCGTCGAACAGAGCTCGACGATCGTTGAACGACGCTCGACGATCCAAGAAAAATCTTCGAACTCAGCTCGACGACACCTGAACACTAAACTCTAGGACAGTCGATCTTCGAACAGAGCTCGACGATCTGACCCAAGATCGTCGACCTCAGCTCGACGATCGTCAAACAGAGATCAGGGCTTTGAACAATCTTTCAAAGGTACATCTAGATTCAATCCTAGAAGTCCTACATCCCAAGGTTTTAATCCCTATACTGAATTGATAGTACCTCCTAGGAGATACCATCCTGAAGGTTATAAGAGTCAACCTGGGATGTCCTTCATTTCTGAATTTAAGGCATATCAACCTAGGCCCAAGGTAAACTGGGTCAAAAACATATAAGCTGTTTATGTGCAGGAGAAGACCTATCCAACATCAAACCAGCAGTGGTATCTGGATAGTGGGTGCTCAAAGCACATTACAGGGAACAAGGACAACTTCACATCCTTTAAAGCCAAGCTTGGACCCAAAGTAATTCTTGGTGATTCAAACTTTAAAACAACAAAAGGATATGGTGCAGTCCAAATTGGAACAGTCTCCTTCAAGAAAGTAGCTTATGTTGAAGGACTCAAGCACAACATGATAAGTATCAGTCAACTTTGTGATGAAGGATATCAAGTGACTTTCAACAAAGCTATATGCAAGGTCAAGTCAGAAGACAACATAACTGTGTTGACAGGTAACAGAAAAGGTAACATTTACTTAGTAGATTTTCATTCATCTAAAGTAGATATCTGCCTGTTCAATTCCATATCTAGACCTAATATACTATGGCATAAAAGACTATGACATATTAACCTTAGAACCATTGCTAGGCTATCCAAGGACAACCTTGTTAGAGGACTACCTTCTGGCCCCTACAAGAAGGAAGGACTTTGTAAGGCTTGTCAATAGGCAAGAAAACTAAAAACAGTTTTAAGTCACTTAACAAGAGTGATTTACCTAGGATTTTGTATCTGTTACACATGGATCTTTTTGGACCCATTACAGTACAAAGCCTAGGAGGGAAATCCTACACTTTAGTGGTTATAGATGACTTCTCAAGATTCACATGGGTGTTCTTTCTGAGGAAGAAGTCTTATAACTTTAAGTGTTTGACAGAGTTTCTCAAATGTATACAGAGTGAGTTCAATACTCATATTGCCCTGATCAGAAGTGATCATGGGACAGAGTTTGATTCTCTTCTTATGCAAGAGTTCTGTCAGAGTGAAGGGATCAGACATACATTCTCAGCTCCTAGAACTCCTCAACAAAATGGGGTAGTAGAAAGGAAATATAGAACCCTAATTGAATCTGCAACTACATTATTGTCAGATGCTCACCTTCCTCTATCCTTTTGGGATGAGGCAGTGAACAACTCCAACTATGTACTGAATAGAAGTTTGATACACAAACTGAAGGGCAAGACTCCCTATGAATTACTCAAAGGGAAGAAACCTAAAGTAGATTACTTCAAAATTTTTTGTTTCATTTGTTATATTCATAACAATGACAAGAGATATATAGCAAAATTTCAAGCAAAAGCTGATGAAGGACTGTTTCTGGGATACTCCATGATCATTAAAGCTTATAGGGTTTATAATAAAACTACTCAAAAAATAGAAGAATCTGTCCATATTTCCTTTGATGAAACTAATATGTCTTTCAAGGAGAAGAATGCTTCTACCATAGAACATTTGTAGGTACATTCTCTAGCTGAAGACTTGGACAGATTGTAAGTCACTCAAAAAGATGAAAGTAGTGAAGATGAAGAAGCTGCTCAACATCTGGAAGAAAATCTCCTTGAAGAGACAGTTGTTGTTCCACAAGAGGAAACAACAACACAGGTTGGTGAACAATCAACAACCCCTGTTGATTTAGTAACATCAAGAGATCATCAAATCTCCCAAGTGATTGGAAACATCTCAGCTGGTGTGCAAACCAGAAATCAGGTCAACCAAAACCTGATGCACACTTGCTTTCTCTCTCAAATTGAACCTAAATCCATTCAAGATGCAGAGCAAGATCCACACTAGATCATTGCAATGCAAGAGGAGTTGCATCAATTTGAAAGAAACAAAGTTTGGGAACTAGTGCCTAAGGCAAAGGATCATTCAATTGTTAGAACAAAATGGGTGTTCAAAAACAAATTGGATGATCAAGGAATTATTGTAAGGAACAAGGCAAGGCTAGTTGCTCAAGGATATTCTCAAGAAGAGGGGATAGACTATGACCATACCTTTGCACCAGTTGCAAGGTTATAGGCCGTAAGAATCTTCCTTGCTTATGCTGCTCACAAGGGATTCAAAGTCTACCAAATGGATGTGAAGAGTGCTTTTCTCAATGGGGAGATCAAAGAAGATGTCTATGTCAGACAACCCCCAGGTTTTGTCTCTCCAACTCACCCTGATTATGTTTTCAAACTACACAAAGCATTATATGGTCTAAAGCAAGCTCCTAGAGCTTGGTATGAGACTCTAGCATGCTTTCTTCTGGAAAATGATTTTATTAGGGAGAGATTAGACCAAACTCTTTTTATTAGAACCCATAAGTCCCATACCCTACTAGCACAAATATATGTAGATGACATCATCTTTGGTTCTACTGATTCAAACTTATGCAAAAAGTTTTCCAAGCTTATGCACTCTAAATTTGAAATGAGTAGCATGGGTGAGCTATCCTTCTTCTTAGGATTGCAAGTCAAACAACATGCTGAAGGCATATTTATTTCTCAAACCAAGTATGCAAAAGAGCTGGTTAAGAAATTTGGTATGTCTGATGCATCATTAATGAAAACACCCATGCCTACCAATGCTGTATTGGATGCTGATGAACATGGGAAACCAGTTGATCAGACAACATATAGAGCAATGATTGGCTCTTTATTGTACCTTACAGCTAGTAGGCTTGATATAATGTTTGCTACATGTATATGTGCTAGATTCCAAGTTAGCCCTAGAGAGTCACACTTAACTTTAGTAAAGAGGATTCTTAGGTATGTTAAAAGCTGTCCAAATCTAGGTCTCTGGTATCCAAAAGATTCAGCATTTGACTTAACTGGATTTTCAGATGCTGATTATGCTAGATGCACAATAGACAGGAAAAGCACTAGTGGAACTTGTCAGTTTCTTTGTGATAGACTTGTAACATGGTTTTGTAAGAAACAAACATCTGTGTCAACTTCAACTGTTGAAGCTGAATATATGGCTGCAGATAGTTGTTGTTCACAAATTTTGTGGATTCAAAATCAACTCCTAGACTATGGTTACAACTTAGAGATGTCTAAAATATTTTGTGACAACACCAGTGCAATTTCCATTGCACAAAATCAGGTTTTCTATAGTAGGACAAAACACATAGAAATTAGGCATCATTTTCTAAGGGATAATGTTGAGAAAAATAAAATTGAACTTCAATATATCCCAACTGATTTGCAAAGAGGAGATATTTTCACCAAGCCTTTGGATGAAAAGAAATATAACTTCTTCCTCAATAAATTAGGAATGCTAGATGGAGGATGTCTAAAATAAATTCTAAGATTTTAAAATCTAAAAATAGATCAAGATTAGGCTAAAAACTCATTTCTCTTTGTGTCTGTAGGATAGTTTCTGTCTCTGAACTGCGCTAGACATTTTCCCCAGAAATCGTCGAACGGCGATCGACGGTTTCCCAAAAATCGTCGAATGCAGATCGAAGTTTCCTGAATCATCGACTTGAGTTCAGCGCCGCCTGATAGCTTTAAGCTATCCTTCCTTCTGTTAAGCGGTCGTCGAGCAGAGCTCGACACTCGTCAATATCGTCGAATGGAGATCGACGACATTGAAACCCCTTCGTATTCCATTAGAAGCCCAATTCGTCGAACAGTGTTCAACGATTTTTCGTTTCAGCGTCGAACCCTAATATGAAAATCATTTTTCGGCCGTCGTTCTCCTTTGCGCGTTCATAGTTTCTGCAGAAAAACTCTTTTTCCCTCCAAACTCCTGCTGCACTTGGTCGTGTTTGTTCAATCTTTGAAGGTACAAATGGCGGTGTCGGTTGCCGCTCTTTCCAAAATGAAGTTTGATACAGGTTTTGATATAGATATGAACTCCTTCGATGGCAGCGATCAGAGGTTCAAAGATATTCTGAATCTTTTCCGAGAACAGCAGTTAGTTCAGTTTATGACCACCAGAATAAAGATTGTGGCAGATGAAATAAAAGAATGGGTTTTTACTTCATCCAATGAAAATGAAAATACTATAGTCGGCAAGATAAATGTGACTCAGGTACCATTGTCCCCTATTCTTCTAACTGAAGTATTCACCTTAAGTACTGGAGATGACTCTATTAATTTGTCTGGAGAAGAATATGATTCCATGTTAGATAGAATGGGTCATTCTACTGTACACCCTAATAAGCTGGTGAAAAAAAATCTATCAATTGAATTTCAATTTTTGGCTGATGTTGTGGGGAAAGTGCTTCTGGAAAAGCACTCAGCTCATGATACCATCTCAATGTATCAGCTCTGTTTAATGGGAGCAATAGTTGACAAGAAATATCTGGATTGGGGAACTATCTTCTTTGACTTGATCAAGAAGAAAATTTAACAAAAGTTGTGTCTTTTTTGGGAGGATTCTAGGTGTTTTCCTGCATTCCAGGTGCCCTGAATTACTGGTTTCATATGGGATGCACATCAATGCATCCAAAAGGCTCACCTGTGCCCTTTTCAGCAAGTGGGACAGGCAGATTATCAACCCCAACAGGGCTGCTGCAGCAACATCTGCTTCAGGCACAAGGACTACTACAGTCACTTCCCCTCAAGTCTCTGCCCCAGTAGAAGATTTGCGTGCTTCCTCCTCTGATCCTCCTCCTCCTCCTATTGTTTCTGCCTTACCTTCCTCATCAACCATCCAATCAGCCATCTCCTCCCCCATCACAATTTCATCACCTATTTCATCTTCTCTAGCCACCACCTCATAACCATTACACCCTCTGTACTACTATCCACCCATTGATTCTTCCATTCCATCTTTCAACATTTTGGATGACTCCTTCATGGATGATTCCCCCTCCTCACCTCTTGAGCCTCCATCATCCTCCTCATACCAACAGCTCCTCCATGACATACTTGCTCAACCATCTTTCTCACCATCCATCTCCACACCTGTATCATCTATCTCCACAATCCCAATATCTCAACCATCCATCCCTATACCTCCTACCACCACACCAACCACCATTTTGCCAACAACATCAACTCCTACCTCTACTCAAGCCCATCTTGAGCATGTGGATCTTCCTGCACTGGCAGACAGGCTGTATGAGCTGCTAGCCCCCAGGCTATCCTCATTGCTTGAGACCACAATGGCTCCACTTCTGAAACATGTTCAGGAGCTGTCTGACAGGCTATCTTCTTTCCTCTCTTCTCAGGCAATCCCTTCCTCTGGGTACCTTGATCCAGTTCCTACTGAATCAAGGCAGGGGGAGATGCCTCATGAAGCTGATGTAGTGCCTGCTGCTTCTCCAGTTCAAGTATTTACAGTGGACCTCAGGTCACTGTTGAGTGTTTTTTATTCTTTTCACAGAAGATATTTTCCAGTTCAGCAAGTTCAAGATCTTACTAAGGCCATTGTGCCTATTTCAGAATGTGATCCCAGCATGATTGCATCATATGTCAACTCTTTTAAGGCTGAGGATGTTGTTGCTTCTGTTTGTACTACTGTTATATCTGTTGGATCTACTGACATTGAAATGCTATCTGCTATGCTGATGCTGTTGCTGATAAAGATCTTGCTACTTATCTTGAAGAACCTGCTTCTCCAATTCCTTCTACTCTTGTTGTTGCTTCAATAGGTTATGTATCGGCTGCTGCTGCTCCTGTTCTGACTCCTGAACAATTGAAACAACAAAATAAATACATCAAAAGTATAGATTATTTGTATGACAGACCACAGAGTTCTGAAAGTGATCAATTCAATAAAGAATCTGATGAATCTGTTAGCACTATTGTTAGGAAAAGGAAAGCTAGAAGTAAGGCCATGATGAAGGTCCCTCCTGCAAAGGCCAAGGATGTTAATTATATACCCTATTATATTCTACATGACTGCCAGATAACTGAATCTTAGATGCAGTATTCTAAAAACCAGCTAAAGGCCATGAGGAAAATAAGAAAGTTGGATAAGTATGAGAAAGGTTCATCCCAGTTTCAGCCTCCTCCTCCTCCTCCAGATCCAGGATCAGGTGGAGGCTCAGCTTCTCAAACCTCTTCTCCAAAGCAAAGCTCCTCCCAATCTTCACAGAGATATCATCCCAGAGGGCAATATCAAAGAGGTTATCAGTCCAGAAGGGGACAATACAGAGTAATCAGAGAGAACACAGGATTCAATCAAGACAACAAAGGGAAGGACAAATACATATGAACTAAACTCAAGGTCCTTTCCCTTATAAACTCAGAGAAACTGTTGATACAAGGATTTCTACTGCTTCAAAAACTATTAATAGATATGAACCTGCAATTCCTTTTGAAGATCCAGAGAATAATCCTTTATCATGGACTGTTAGGATGAAAGAACTTGCTGCCTTAGATCAGTTGAAGAAGGCCAGAGAGCAAGGAAAAGACACTTCCAACATCAGTACCTTATCAGAGTAAAGGAAGGCAGAACTTGAAAGATATGCTTCTAGGAAGTTCTTTGACCCAGTGGATTACATGAAACTGCATCCTGAGGCTATTGTTCTCAGGCCAAGATCTCAAACCTCCTTAGGTGCAGATGATGACAGAAGGTCAAAGAAAGAGGCTCTCAATCCCAACAGGGAAATCTTATTTAAGAAAGGAAATGAAAAGAAGTGATCTCTATAAGCAGACAGTACATTCATTTTAAAACACTTGTTGATATTCTATCTAAATGCTGCTATACTGCATGTTCTGCTCTATTGCTTTAATATTTTGCTTTTCTGTATTTGCTTTTGTATTTATTACTGAGTTCTGTAAATAGTAATCCTAACCCAAATAGGGGGAGATTGTTGGAACACCCTATTACTAATTTGGGCTAGGATCACTATGTTTTTAGGAAATAAGTTTGACCTAGATGTATAGTTGAAAAGGTCAAGTTAGAATAAGTCTAGGGCTTAGAACTTAGGTTTGAAGCTTCCCCCAGGACTATTCAAGGATCAAGACTTATAGCTGAGACAAAGACAATTTTCGTCAAGCTTAGGTCGATGAAACGTCGAACTCCGTTCGACGATCTCTGAGCTCAACTCTGCTATGTCATCGAGCTCAGGTCGACGATCTTCGAGCTCAGATAGACGATCTGCCTTCAGCTTATTTCCAAGTCACTGAGCTCCCGTCGATGATCTTCGAGCTCAATTCGACGTTTTCTGTCTGATGTTCAATCCAATCTCTGAGCTCAGTTCGACGATCGTAGAGCTCAGATCGACGTTTTTCTGAGAGATCGATGACTTTAAGGATTCAAATTCAGCCAGCTATTGGAATGTTTTTCAAATTCTCTCAGCATTTATTTCAAGAGATTTGTTAGCCATTTTCATTTATTCTAGAGCAAGTTTCAAGGGATTTCTCAGGGAATGTTTATTAAACCTTCCTCTAGAAGACAAAATATTTATGGAAGACATTTATGACTGCTAACGGCTATCTTGGACAGAGGATCATCAGAGAATAATATACACAACAGCAGATCAAGATAAATAGAACTTACTCATTACACAAAAACACTCAATACAGACATACACAGATAGTCAGATCAATAGAGAGAAAAATCAAGTGATCAATCCTGAAGAGTTAGATTAAAAATTAGCATACTGAAAAGTGTTCATAGCTTCAACATCAAAGACTCCAGACAACTCATATCTCAGCCTCTGCTGAAATCGTCTTCTACTGGAGATCTGAAGCTTCTGAAGGCCTATCACCCTAGCAAAGCTCTCACTCCTGAACCATCTACATCTCAGGGGGAGCTTTGACAACACAATCAATCCACTATGTCTTTTCTCAGTGATTGAGATAGAGAAGATAACTTCACCTCTTCCTTTTTCTTTTCCTGCTGTAAAAGGGTTATCAAAACTCCCTTCAAAAGTTCTGAATCTTGTACTGAGAGCCTTGTCAAAACTCAGTGGTGGCAAGACACCTTATCAAAAAATCTAGATTTTGTTTTTGAGCACCTTATCAGAAGCTCATTGGTGCCAGGACACCTGATCAACTCATCCTGAGTGGATTCCTACCAAGGGTGGTAGAAGAGTGGATGTACCCAGGTTGATTGGGGAACCACTATAGCTTCTTGTGTTTGGTTGCTTGTGTTTATTCTTTACTGCAGCACAATACACATACTATATCAACTTTACTCTTCCACTGCAAAGTTTTATTTTGAAATTTTTTTTTAATAAACTCAATTCACCCCCCCCCCCCGCTAGAGTCAGACTGATCTTATCCTCCACTTTCATTGACCATGCACATCTGGTCCTGAGCACGCACGATATGCTTCCCGGGAGACGTCTCTGTGCATCCGCTACCTTGCTTCTCTATTTACCAAACTATTTGTGAGTAGTCTCACTCAAGGACCTCTACCCACCGCTCCATCGCCACCTGGAACGCATCTGCCCTGCCAGATTCATCTTGCTACATCCAGATCAGCTTGGCCATCACCTCTAGAGTCCAGTCCTTGGGTATCTCGACATCCTTGGGATCCCCAAGGAAGGTGGCGAGATCACTTGGGGAGGGTGGGGGCGAGAACTCCTAGTCATCAGCCTCATGAGCCCTCGCCGAAGTATCCCAATAGCCTGTCAAGAAGCTGCGGTTAGTACCAGCTGGAGTTGGGGTAAAGCTCCCGCCTGGAGCTTGGTAGGAAGGTCCGGGTCCTCCCTCAAAGGGTCCCGTATATATGTTATGGCAAGTTATTCCCTTTCCCGGGCGGGTTGGTGTTTACGCGGGAAGGTAGGTCTCAGTAGGAGTGGGATTTTTCGGAGCCTTCCAGATCAATGGGCGAGAGCCCGGTGCTGTTTCTTTAGGGGTCTCAACAACCGGGGTCTGGGGCGATGGGCTCACCCGACCCATACTTTCAAAGGGAGCTGCAAAGAAAAGGTGTTAGTGAGAAGGTGTCCGGCTTAAAATTGCGAAAAGGTAACTATAAGTCTTACCCGGGGTGGTTGCAGTCTCGGTACAGGTGACTTGGAGGGCCGTCTCCGAGGTCGGCTGGTCGCTCCCTTCATGGTGTCGGAAGGTCTCGGCATCCACCGGCGAAACAACCGCTTCGCTCTCCGGCAAAACAATCTGCGAAGGGGTCTAGATTTCCAAGTCAAAGAAGCTTCAGAGGGTTATACCAGTGGCGTTGAAGTCCCTCCACAAGAACGGTAGGGTTCTCGCGACTGGGAGTCGGTGTCGGAGTGGCATTTTATTCCACCTTCGGGTTTCAACGAATCATTTTTGCCCTTCTTGGCCGATAGGGCAGATCTGCTGGCCTCCTGGATGACAGCCATGGAGCATATTTGGAGGCCTTGGAGCTGGCCTTATCCTGTGCCTCAGCGAGATGGTCTATTAGCTTCTACGAGAGGGGTTGCTCGGATAGTCGTTTGTACATAATAGTGAATGGCGAGAGCTCAGAGGGCGATTCAAGGAAGAACAGGGACATCAACTTTAGGGTAATCCTATGGTATTTATAGAACTATGGAGGGACCCAGAAAAGATTCCATTCCAAGTCAACAAGCACTCATCAAATACTTGGGGTTGGATGATTCTTTCCGACCTTCGTGGTAGCTTGCAAAGAGCGGGGATTGTGTACACCCCCATATTTGATGAGTTGGTTCCCCCTCTACGATCAATACTTGGAGGGATATTCAGAGATGAGAGGGCTCAAGACGCCGAGCCGGACCCTTTCCTTCCTTGGCATTGAGTGAAGCTTACGGTCTCAATGCCTTCCTCCCTTGGCATTGAGTTAATATTGCGCTCTCAACGCATTCAGTTCTTTGGCATTGAGTGAAGCTTGCGCTCGTGATGCCTTCCACCCTTGGCGTTGAGTGAATCTTCCACTGTCAACGCCTTCAGTTCCTTGTCATTGAGTGAAGCTTGCGCCCTTGACGCCTTCTACCCTTGGCGTTGAGTGTAGCTTGCGATGTCAACGCCTTCAGTTCCTTTGTGTTTAGTAAACTTGCGCTCTTAACGCCTTCCTCCCTTGGAATTGAGTGAAGCTTGCGCTATCAACGCCTTCAGTTCCTTGGCATTGAGTGAAGCTTGCGCTCTCAACGCCTTCCGCCCTTGGCATTGAGTGAAGCTTGTACTATCAACGACTTTAGTTCCTTGGTGTTGAGTGAAGCTTGTGTAGAGGACCTTCTGATCTAGGCTCAGGAAATGTGTGAGACCCTTCCTAAATAGCTTTCACTCGGGTGGAAAAAGGGGTCTGGCCCAGGGAAGGTCAGTGGGGCTAGAGGCATGAAAGGTCTCGCCAGTGTTAAGAAAGTGTTCTTCAGGTCTCTCCAGTGTTCTTTAGATCTCTCATTCTCTACGGGGGATATCACGGAAGCGATTTTCTTGCTGCTCCAACACTCGCCCCTTCAGGAGAGTGGTGCCCTTATGGACCACTCGCCCAGTGGGATCCTGAGGTAAAATTACCGGGATGCCCTTGCAGGGCTTCATGTAGCCTTCTAGAATAGCAGGGTCTGGCTATTGGCGGATTAATTTTGTCTACATATAACCATTTAGAACAGCAGAGTAATGATATTTTAAGGCCAGGTTGTAAAAACAATAAATAGGCCAAACGGGGTACCTTAGAAGGCAAGCTTTCAAGCTTTTCAAGTTCTGTTACTCTCTTGTCTTATAGCGCTTCCTGAGGTGCCCTTAGCTTAGCATATAAAAGTTGGGGAAGCGCTCTAAGATCTTCCGGTTGTGTGGTAGGACCTCCGTGCTGGAGCCTTGGGTTATTTTTGAGCTTTAATTCTTAGGTCAGTCAAATTTGCTAGGCAAAGTAAATGTGGGATCACCCCTTCCCCAAGGGTTTGGACTCCATAAGAAGCCTGTTTTCGATTTTAACAGAGATCTAGTTGTTCTGAATTGTAAACCTTTTTATTTATTCGTTAATAAAATTATTGTTTGTTTATTATTCTCTCAATATCATGGTTATGTGCTGGTAAATCGTTGAAGGTTTTATGAGACTCTGTAAGGTGAAATTTTATAGAGAAAATGTCTTATATGACCTACCTCCATGCGCTAGCAATCTAACGCCCCGCGGTAGCATTCATAACCAGCTTTCCTTAGTAATCTCATTTTAATAATAAATTAATCTGAAAACCTTATTCACCCCCTTTCTATGTTTGGACACCCGATCCAATAGTTGCAAATCTGAAAGTTCCCAAGAAACTTTCAGAGATGTCCAAATATGTAGTCATTCTAGCTACAATTAACAAAAGTGCCAAGAACATCATTGTCAGTGCAATTGATCACTCTACCTTCCAGAATCTTATCCGCTGCAAAAATGCCAAAGGGATGTGGGATACTGTTATTATCTACATGGAAGGGACTTTGGAGGTTATGGGATGATAGAAAATCTCTTCTAAATCAAGAGTTTGAAGCTTTTAGAAATGGGAAGACAGGCAGTATTGCAGACTGTTATGTGAAGTTTTTCAAAATTGTGAATCAACTAAAAAAATATAGGAGTTCATTAAATAATCTTGAAGTGAATGACAAGTTTCTGAGTTCCCTACACAAGAAATGAGATATAAAGATCTGTGTCATTAGGGAGATGGGAAACTTGGGGAACATTGAGCCCTAAAATCTATTTGGGAAACCGCTGTCCAATGAGCTTCACCTCAACATAAGGAAAAATTAAGAAGGGCATATCAAGGATATGTTCATGAATATGAAAGTTGATAGCTCTAGTAGAGGCAAGTAGGAGGTCTCACAATACCCAAGCAAATTAGAAATATTTGAAGTGTCTAATCCAAGCACATTTTGGTTATAGAAGTCTGATGGAGAATTAGCCTTGTTCACAAGACAATTCAGGAAGATGCTGAGAAGGAGGAAACATTGGAACAATCCAAAATCCTCCTCCTCATCCAACTCTAGGAGGCAAAATCAGAACTCAGACAAACTCAGAAAAGACTCCAAGAAGGACAGGTATGCTCCCAAATAGAACAAACAGTTTAATGTTGCATTATTTGTTATTGTTGTAACAGGCCTACGCAAATCATTGTTGACTACCTATCAAAATAAAGGAAAGAAAATGGCAAAGGAAGAAAAAACCCTGAAAGGAAATATGGCTGAGAAGAGCCTCTTGGCTAAGAAGGAAAGAACCTAGAGTGATAGTGACACCCGCTCCTCTAGATCTGAAGAGGAAGAAGCCTATACAGGGATGACTGCAATGTCTAAGTATTTAACACCAGCTGTCACTCAGATGAGCATTAGGGATCCACTATCACCCTTTGATAGTGATTATTATAATGAGGAAGAGAGTTATGGTCTAATGGATCTTGATGACAAGGAGGATCTGTATGAATCTCATCCTGATAAGCTGTATCCTAAAGCTGCTTTGACAAATTCTAATTATCAAACTTGTGCTGAGTTAGAGGCCACCTCGTTATATAAAAATGAGGAGGACTCTGAACCATATAATACCTTTAATGAAGTGATGGAAAAGTATGGTGTCCTCCCCGAGGCATTGGGAAAAAGCCGGAAGCTTGCTAAGAAGATGGCTAAAGAGCTTGAACTTCTCAGACCTTTGAAGGCTCAACTTAAGGAAAAGATGTATAAAATATGTCAGATGAACTCAAAAATAATAAAGCTCAAGGAAATTTTTGATAAGCATGTTGAGATTTACATTCAAAAGGAAATAATCATTATGAAGATTGACAAGGATCTCCTCAAGGAAATGGAACTGGTGGCCAATTACTCTAAGCCCAAGATTATTCTCCCAATCATAGACACCTTTTTTGCAACATATATAAATAGTGTAGGTCATAAGAAGAGGAATAGGAGGAGAACCAAGGAAAAAAGGGAAAGCACCCATACAACCCATCAATTTCAAAAATGATCTCTTAGCCTCAGATAGCTATGACCTAGAAAGTGTCTATGGATATTGGAAAAATGGTGTTCCACTAGTGGAACTAAAGATGTACATTATTGGAAGAGTGCCCTCAAGGAATCCAATGAGGAAGTTGAAATGAAGGATCATGGCCCATATGTGTTATACCTCAACACCAGCACCAAGGGTAAGGGAAGTGGTTCCAAAATAAGAGATGCTAGGAAAGGCAAGGTTGTGGTTGTGGATCAATCACAACACCACAATCCATACAAAGATTCACATGCTATCTCTTGCAAGAACTCCTGTGATCAGAAAAAGACTCATCCTACTTTTATTGTTAGCTCCAAGAAGTGGTACAACAAATTTGAGTGTTGGTGCTGTGAAAAGGTTGG
The DNA here is from genome assembly GCA_039513925.1 of Platanthera zijinensis. Taxonomy (NCBI): domain Eukaryota; kingdom Viridiplantae; phylum Streptophyta; class Magnoliopsida; order Asparagales; family Orchidaceae; genus Platanthera; species Platanthera zijinensis. The sequence goes on along the minus strand of CM077092.1, from coordinate 66,829,569 downwards.
AAATTTTTCTCTTGATTGGTAGTTTAACACAACAGTCCCTAGGGCACTCCCTTGCAGACCAATACCCAGGCTTGGACAATCCTATAATGTACCTATACTAGGTATAAATCTAAGGAAAAGTGTTAATGCTAACAAGTATTTTGGTCCTAACAAGTTTTGGGTAGCTAAAAAAGTAATTTCTTTTTGCAGGAATGTCCAATGGCCAACAAAACTCCCATCTAGTACTTGAACAGTGGATATTCCAAGCACATAACTAGAACAAGAAGCCTTCTGATAGATTACTCCTCAGTTGAATGTGGACTTAAAGACATCTTTGGAGGTTTGATCAAAGTGAATACTAAAGGATATGGTAAGTTCTCCAAAGGCATTGTCACTATCTCAAAGGTAGCTTATGTTGAAGGATTGTAACTCATTCTTATAAGCATAAGCCAATTGTGCGATTTTGTATATACTATTGCCTTCAACAAGGATGAGTTCCCGATTAAAAAGTTTGAAGAGACCATATTAACTACCACTAGGAGTGGGAATATTTATTGTTTAAATTTCCTTTTTATCGGCTCTAACTCTTTTATTTGCACCATAGATGAGAATAGAGCACCACTCTGTGTAAAATGGCATAAGAGGCTGGCTCGCCTCAATTATAATACCATTAATAAGCTGCTTTCAGAAAATTTGGTTAGAGATGGGCCTAAGTGGGAATGTGACCAGGAAATTCCTTGTCATGCATGGCAAACTGGCAAGCAAGCAGAGGGCTCCTTCAAATCCAGTAGGGTTTAGGAATCTACTATGTATTTATACCTACTTCACATGGACTTGTTTGGTTCTATGCCAATTCACAGCTTAGGAGGAAAGGTCTACACCTTTCTAATTGTTGATAATTTCTCTAGTATAACTTGGGTGTTCTTCCTTAAACAAAAGTTTGATACCATAGAAATATACACAAACTTTATCAGGCAAATTCATAATGAAATAGATAGTTTTGTAGTCAAGACCAGAAGTGATCAAGGGACTAAATTTCAATCTGATGCAATGACCAAATTGTGTGAAAGCCTAGGTATCTTTCAAGAGTTTTACTCACCCAGAACTCCATAATATAATGGAGTTGCAGAGAGAAGGAATATAACCCTAATTAAAGCTTGTAGAACCCTACAGAGTGACTCCTCACTCTTAGAGTACTTCTGGGATGATTTCAACACTATTTTTTATGTTAAGAATAGGGCCTTAATCAATAAGAATCGCAAAAAGACTCCATAAGAGCTTGTGAAAGGAAGAAAACCCACCTTAGCCCACTTTAAATTTTTTAGAAGTGTTATGTATTAAACAATAGGAAGAACTTTCTAACCAAGTTTGCTGAGAAATCTTATGATAGAATTTTGATGGATATAGCTGTCGCAGTAGAACCTACATTATATTTAACAAAAAGACCAACGCAGTAAAAGAGTCCATTCATGTTGTATTTGATGAAGCCAACCTGATCCATAAGGGTTGGTCTAGTTCGTCTAGTGCTGTAGGTATTGAGGGAAGATTGGAAAAAGCAACCATCAATGATTAAAGTAAAGAAGCTTAATTAAGTTCACCAAATGAACTGATCAAGGATGGAAGAAACTCCAATGTTGATGAAAGTGAAGCTGCGTAATGGATAGAGCCACAAACAACCCAATTTGGACCTGAACAGGAAAATGCAGATTTGTTGCCAACAGCTAAAAGGCATCTAAGAGACCATCCTCAAACTCAAATTATTAGTGATCTGGATCTTGGAGTATAGACCAGAAGCAGGTCTATTAATAAAGTGCTTTACCTGAGCTTTCTCTCTCAAGTAGGGCGAAAGAAGTTTGAGGAGGCCAATAAAGACCCTTCCTGGATCTTGTTTATGCAAGAAGAACTTGAACAATTTAAGAGATATAGGGTCTGTAAGCTTGTCTCTAGGCCTCTCAACCACAATATTCTATGGACAATGTAGGTGTTCAGGAACAAGCTAGATGAGCAAGGAGTAATTGTTAAGAATAAGGCAATACTGGTTATAAAAGTGTACAAACAAGAAGAAGGAAAATACATTGACCAGACCTTTGCACTACTGGCAAGATTGGAAGTCATAAGGTTGTTTCTAGCATATGCAGCTCACAAAGAATTCAAAGTTTACCAAATGGATGTGAAGTCTGCCTTTGTCAATTGAGATCTAAAAGAGGAAGTATATGTAGAATATCCTCTAGGTTTTGTATAGATGCATGATTGGGTCCCTACTCTACCTTATTGCTAGTATACCAGACATAATGTTCTCCATATATGTTTGTGCAACGTACAAGTGAATCCTAAGGAATCTCATTATACCTCTATCAAGAGGATTCTAAGATACCTTAAGGGTACTCCTAATCTTTGCTTATAGTACCCGAGGAGTAATGATTTTAAGCTAACAGGGTTCTCAGATGAACGCTTTGCTGTACGCAAGGAAGATAGAAAGAGGACTTCAGTTCCAGTTCCTTGGAAGAAGGCTTATTTCCTAGAGTAGTTTGAAGCTGACAAGTGTGGCCATATCAACAGTAGAGTTTGCATATACTTCAGCTAGAAGTTGTTGTGCTCAAATGCTTTGGATACAACATCAACTTTAAGACTACAACATTTAGCTAAGTAAAGCACCTCTATTTTATGACTCATCTAGTGCAACTTGAAAGTTTAGGGTTGCTACTCGCCTAAAGTGGGGGGGTGTGAATAGTTGATTTACTTATTTTAAAATTTCTTGAGTTATACTTAAAGAGCACAATGAGTAAGCAGATCACAACAAGTACACAAAGAAAACCACACAACACATAATGATTTATAGTGGTTCTACATGAAGGGGTACATCCACTTTCTCCCTACACTATCTAGAAGAGAGCTGGCTTAGGCCAAATTTATCCGAATTCTCTTCTCAGATCATCAGATCTTACATTCTTAGGAACACAAGTTCCTTACCTTAGACCCTTACACATAGGTCCTACACCTCAGATCTCCAAATAGATCCTACACTTCAGTCTTTCAACATAAGCCCTATAAACTCAGGCTTTCCTCAAGCCTTACAAACTCAGATCTGAAAATACATTCTATACTCAGATTCACATAGGAATCTTACAAACACAGATCCTTTAAAGATCTTACAAAATAATAACAAAGAGATTTTGACTCAACACTCAAGAGATTGAGTCTTCAAGTAGGAGCACACATAGTTGACCCCTTCTTTTTTGTCTTTATCAATAACTAAATTATCTTCTTGGAATAGCTGGCTTGATCAAGAAAACTTGTATCTAAAATAGAGTTCTTCAGAATAGATATTGCTTAAGGAAGAATAAAAATCACTTTCTAAACTTGTAGTGGTTGAAGTTGATTTCTTGTTAAAGATTAACCACTGTTCAAAAAACTTTCTCTGAACTTAGAAGACTGAGTTGTGAAGAATCTTTGTGAATAGTGAGTGCTTGCAATCCTTTTTCTAAAGATCTAGAGCTTGAATTAAGAACAATAACAATAACAACAATAACATTTCTCAAATCTATAAGTCTTTCTTTTATACTGGACTTTGTTGGTAGAGAAATCAAGGATTTAATTCTAACTTTCCAACAGCTAGTCAAACATTCTTCTTCAAATTATTGAATAGGAAACCTCAAATGTCTATTTTTGAATTAACCTAAGGAAGGTTTACAGAATAGGAAATCTTCTGGTTGGAGTGCTTCAAATGGCTAGCAACACTTTATGAAGCAATCTTGAAATGGAATATTCGACGACTATCAAAATATGATTAAGGAATGATTTTTAAATCTTGGAATTATTCTCCACTGAATGAGAATAATTCCCCTTGCTGTCAATCCCTGTCTTCATACAGCAAATCCAGTGAATTAATTTGATTTAAATCTTCTACTTGAACTATGCCTAAAATCATGGACATAGCCGTTGTGTCACATGTCAGACTGGAGAAAATTGTTCTAAGTGACCATGTCATGGTGCCATAAACAAAGTCAATTAGCCCATATGAAGTATGTATAGTCAACTCAAAACTAATAGTAGTTATGTAAGGAAGAACCTAACACTTTGCTATTTCAGCCTATAGAACATTCTGTCACTATGCAGTCGATGCAGTCAAATCTGGATTGAGTCATGCCTTCAATGTAGTAGAATATTTACTTGTGCATAAAGTCGATGTAGTTGAACTTTTACTTAGCCAAGAAGTCGATGCAGTTGAACTTTTACTTAGCTATAAAGTCAATGCAGTCGAACTTCTACTTAGCCAAGAAGTCGATGCAGTCAAACTTTTACTTTGTAATGAACTCGATCTAGTCTAATTTTTCCTTATTGAAAAATTTGTGTCTACCACTTATTCCGTTTGTCCTTTGTGACTTTTCTCATAAATAGTGACATGTCTAATATATGATTAGTATAGAGATCAACATGAATTTTTCTCCTTAAAGAATTATAAAGACAAAATGTTGTTTGGGTTACCAAGTGTCTAACTATACATTAGTCATGCTCCTAAGTTATACCTATTACACCAAAACTCAAACCACCATCAAATACAAGATGTTTATTGTCATCCTTAGGCCTTATTCAAACCAAGAAGTTTGGGGGAAATATTCACAACAATCTCCCCTTATTTCAAAAAGTCAAAACCTCAAATGAAAATAACTATATATACAAAAATACATTAAAACAAATATAGGCAGAGAAGCAATTCCAATTTATATTCATATAATTGAAAACTGCGGGGATTACAATTAAGTTAAATCAAATAAAATAACCCAAATATTAACTAGGTAATCCCAAAGTTCTCAGCACTTAGAAATTTTTTCCTTCGTCCTTTCTCTTTTGCCTTTCAAAATTTCCAGTGGAGTTGGAATGTATCTGGGAGGAGGAGGTCCATGAGGGTTTTTCCTTTTGTGAAGTCTCATCCCTGTCTTATGATCTTCATGTTTCTTCCACTCCACTTAGTTATAATTTATAGAGATGTTGATCTCATGCTGTCCAAAATTATTCCAAGTATATAATATGATGTCCTTGGATATAGGGCTCCATTCCTCATATCCTGACATGTTCCGGATTTCAATTCTCCTCCTCAATATAGCTTCCATGACCTCATCTAGGACTTGATCATCCCTCCTCTTCTTGAAAGAAGATTCCCCTTGTTCTGCTATTGAAGGACTAAGCTCATACTCTCCCCTCCAAGATACTTCATAATCCTCTAGAGCGGGGTAATCATTATCTACATCCTGGTCAGGCTCAGGATTGATAAACTGAGGAGAGAAGTTTATGGGTTCCAATCCCAGTACTTCTCTGATAGAATTTGTAGTCCAAATTGCAAGATGGGCAGAGTAGTGGGTAATTTCCTTCCCCCCCTTTCTGAGTTCTTCAGATGTCTCTTTGTAGATGGCCTCTTAGGATTTACCAATCTTATTCTGTATCTTGTTGACACCAGCTACTACAGTGTTTTTTGATTGTAGGAGGTGTTCATCTAGTAGCTTGTTGCATGAGTCAATTCTTTTAATGATGGTCATCCTATTATCCGCCAGTCTAGCATATGTTACTTGGAATGCCAGATATAAGATTTCTCTAGTGACATCCTTGTTATCTATAATTGCTTGAATACCCTGATGGGTAATGTCAATTTGTCTTGTAGTATAGTCCACTGCAATTGCTGCCATCATAAAAAAACACGAAAGTTTGAGTGTTAAAGTGATGCATGTCCATTTCCACTTCTGAAATCCTCTCATGCATTTTTTTCCTCAGTCCTTGGATTATCATTTCCACAAATACTTCAATATTTTCTCTGAGTATCCATCATTCTTTGTAGCTGAGTCGGGATAGAGCTGGGCTCTTCAATAGGTTGTGGAGTTGCGGCAAGGGGCTCAACCTTAATAGTTTTTTGAGAAGTCTCTATAGGACCCTCATAGTCCTTATATATATAGTCATGAGTTGAATACTTAGAGGTTCCTATGTTAGTGTCTTGGTCCTCAAGAACACTTTTTCCTTTCCACACTACTATCTCATCACCTATTTGATGAAATTCTTCAGATGTGTCCTCATCATGTAGGACTTTGTCTGTGAAGTCTATTACTTTTCATATAACCTTCTCTACTTTCTCTATGGCAACCTCTAATTACCTTATGTAGGAGATTTAACAATTTCCATCTCTTGGGCAAAAACTTAAGGTCAAAGCTCCCCCTCAACTATGCATGTTAGGAGAAAGGGTGGATGACTCTCTCCTTCCACCACTTCTATGTGATGTATGGAGGCTTCATGTATCTTTGTAGCAATAAATTGAGGATAAAGTTCCTCATGGACTTATTCTAGGTGTTATTCAACAGGTTCTAGGGAAGTAAGTTCCTGGGTAACTTCTTCTATTTCAAGTCTTTCTAGACCATCCACTCCCTTGACTGCTTTCATGTGGGCAAATCATTCTAGATCTTCAGAAGCCACCTCCTTATGGATATCAGGGTGATTATCTCCTATTTTCTCCCACTCAGTAAAGCTGGGGGATGGGTGAGAGCTTTCACCATGATGAGTTTTCTTCAGTCTTCTCTTTCCTGTAACTAGTTCTTTGGGACTAGAAGCAGTCCTTTCCTTCTTTTTATTCTTCTCCTCTCCTTGGGATTTCTTGGAGCTTGCTCCTCCCTTCTCAGAATGGGAAAGGATTTATCCCACCTTTCTATAGTCTTTTGATCTATCCTCTTGATGTAGTAGAGCAAAACCTCGCGTACTTCGGCCAGCCTATCCCCTAGTTCTTAAAAATATAACGATAGATTATCCTCCCCATATTGGGGGCAGATATGCAAGCTCTCAATTTACTCAAAACCAGAGTGCTCCAGTCAGTTCTTTTAGTCATGATAACATCTATCATGACCTTGAACATCTCCTTGGAGAACCTATCATATGATTCAGGCTTGCATAAAAAATCTCGACCTATTATGTCAACCAACAACTTTCCTGACGAGTTCATGTCACTCTTCTTTAGTGACCCATATTCATTTCCAGTATAGTAGCACATTTCGAGTGTAGCAGCTATGTCCATTTGGTGATTTCATCTTCTTCTTCCCCCTCTCGAAGGGTAGGAAGTTCCAAATGACGGTTGAAACTCCTTGTCATCACTCTCAGGAGGAGGTTAAGTATGGAAGTTTTGATTTTGGACTCGGAACTACTAACCTCTACATTCTGGAAGAATTCTTCTACCGGTGTTAGAATAATTCAGATTAGCTCTGACAGTGCAACCTCCAAGCCGGTCGTGTTCAAGAGGAATATTACATTTTTTATTTCTACTGAACAAGTCCTGAAGCCACAATTTATGACTTTGCTTCCTGTTTTGGTTCTTTCAAATGAGCTCTAGTTTGGTGCCATTGACAGAACTAGGGTTTGAAGGAAATTAGGTTTTCTGTTTTAAGATGAGAGTGGAAGTGCGAAAATAGAGGTGTCAACATTTGGGGTTTTTGATATTATTTAACCTAACGTTTCCCATAATTTCTTATTTTATTAATATAAATGGGAATTCCAAAAGGCACATGCCTGTTTTAGGAATGAAATACACAAAAATAGTGTGTCAGCATCCTTTTGATTTCATTACTTATTTTCCGCAAAGCCCGAATCCATTTCCTTTTTAGTTTTGTTTGAAATTAATCTTCTTTCATGCATCTTTGTTAGTATCCAACATACTATTAGCAAACCACAGAATAGTAATAAAGGGAATCCAAAAGTTCTTTTTGCAAACCAAATGAGAGAAAATTAACTAAAATACTGAACACCGCATCTAGTGTAAAGGCTTGGCATTAAATTCAATCAAGATTTACCATGCCCAGTTCAATTTTAAAGTAATTGAATTTCTCTTTATCCAGAGGCTTAGTGAAGATGTCTGCCACTTGTCTATCAGTAGAAAAAGAAAAAATCTTCCTAAGTTAGTGTAAGATCTATGTTTAGATCTGAGTCTGTAGGGCTTAAGAAAAGCCAGAGTTTGTAGGGTTTGTGTTTAAAGTCTGAAGTGTAGGAACTTATTAGAGATCTGAGGTGTTGGACCTGTGTGTAAGGGTCTTAGATAGGGAACTTTTGTTCATGGGATTGTAAGATCTCGAGATTTGAGAAGAGAATTTTGATGAGTTTGGCCAAAGCTAGCTCCTTGCTAAATAAGTGTAGAGGGATGGTGGATGTACCTATTCTTGGGGAAGCAATATAAATGATTATGTGTTGCGTGGTGTGCTGTGTTTTCTTGTTGTGATCTGCTTACTCATTGTGCTCTCTAAATTATAACTCAAGAAAATTCAAAAATTAGTAAATCACATATTCACGCCCCTGCTAGGTGAGTAGAAACCCTTAACTTTTAGAAGAGCTTATAGTAGCTGGCAGGTCCTATAAAACTCCTGACTTCCACCACAACAGTCAAAATAGGCTACTCCAGTATTGCAAAAATCTTCACCGGATATATAGAAATACCCTCTCCACTAACCACATAACCAAGGAATTCCATCAATGTTAGCCAAAACTCATACTTAAAGAACTCATCATAGAGCTAACTCCTCAGGGTATCCAAAATAACACAAAAATCGCCTGCATGTTTCTCTTTTGACAGAGTGTACACCAACATATCATCTATAAAGACTATCATAAACCGGTCCAATATTCTCAAAAATTTATGTTCATCAGATCTATGAATACCTATGGTGCATTTGTTAGCCCAAATGGCATCACGAAGAACTCATAATGCCCATATCGCGTACAAAACATTGTCTTGTGATTATAACTTTCCCCAATCCTTAACTAGTAATAACAATACTACAAATCCAGCATCGAGTACACAGTTGATCTTACTAAATGATCAAAGAAGTCATTAATTCTCAGAATTGGATAATAAATCTTCTCTGTTAGCTTATTCAGTTCACGGTAGTTTATGCATAAATGTAAACTTCTGTCCTTCTTCTTCACAAATAGGATCGGTGCACTCCAAGGAGATGAACTCGGACGTATATAGCCTCACTCAAGTAAATCCTATAACTGAACCTTTAATTTCGCCATCTCTTTTGATTATATAAAGTACAACGAGCGTGAAACAGGTTTAATGCTAGCACCAACTAAATAGTGAAAACAATCTCTTGCTGAGACAGAACTCTAGGGAGATCTTTCAGGAACACATCTGCATACTCTGATAATATAGGAACATTACTCAAACTAGGCTTGGGATCTGAAGCCTCCAATAGCATGAAGAATAACTCTGTGCCTTTCCGAACCGCCTTGACTACTTAGATAATAGACATTAATATCTTACTCAATCCTTACATATCAGCAAACTTAGTCTCCCATTCAGTGTTTTTCCCAATGTGATTTCATTTAAATTACATTCAATGCATGCATGTTTATTTGAAAGACATTCCATTTCAAAGATCACATCAAACGTTGATATCTATAGCATTGATGCTTCTAACCAAAAATCATAACTTCCTATATGCACCTTAACACAACAAACTTTATTCACACCCATCAAGCACCAATTAGATAGCAATGCATCCAATATATCATTCGATAAGAAAGATGGCACTCTAAAACATAATGTGAAGTCCTCAGTTAGAAAGTAGTGAGAAACTCTCGTATCATACAGTTCTCTTATCAGATAGTCCAGAATTAAGACAAAGCCTAATACAAGCAAGTTATACAAGCAATGCACAAGATATCAAGTATATAAAGCAGTAAGAGTTGTATAATAAATCATACCTGTCACCACATCGTTATGTTTGATGGCCTCTTACTGGCAAAGATTACATACTCGGGGCAAAGCTTGAGTATAATGGGATGAAGTTTAGTCCACCGCCTTTTTCTCCCTCTTTGGAGGACCACTGCGACACTCTTAGGCCATATGTCCTGATTTGCCACAAGTGTAACATAAAATTGGTCCTCGCCAGTTGTAGCTCTAAAAACAACGGAAGAAGCTGTCTCTGAAAATCTAGACTTCTTTCTCCACCTGTTGTGCCCAAACTTTGCAGAACTAGGTACTTTAAACAATGGCATTTTTACTGCCAAGTACTTCTTATGTTGGAACCGCTTCATATCCTGCTCTAGGTATTGGGCAGTATTCACCATGGTCAGAAAGCCCTGCATCAACGGACCTAATAGAAGTAGCCTTAGATCCTCCCGCAGACCTTCATAAAACATATTATTCTTTCGCTCCTCGTCAGCACATGTGGACCCTATATATCACCCAAGTCTTATAGACTCGTGCAGATAGTCATCTACCAAACTCTCATCCTAAGTCAACCTATAAAACTGGTTCTCCATTGCAATCCATTGTGTAGAAGGGTGATAAATTGCCAAAAGTAGTCTTGAGAACTCCTCCATTGAGACCTCAATCAGTTTCTTGCCCGCAAACTTATGCAACTCTATCTCATCCCACCAATTCCTCACCTCTCTGTCCAATAGGAAAGTAGCTATGGTTACTTTCTATCCTTCCTCAGTCTTTATTACTGTTAAGATTCTCTTTATCCTCGAGAACCAATCTTCAGCTTGAGTTGGTGATTCTATTCCTGCAAATGTAAGGAGATTGAAGCTCAGAAAGTACTTCAATTGCTTCTTAATTTCTTGTTTGTCTATTCAAAGGCTCTTCAAGAACTTGCCTCACCACCACTAGCTCCACTACATCTACCGGCACCGAGGACACAACAGGAGTAGGAGGCTGTAATAGCCTTCTTGGTTTGTATTGATCGTCGGAAAGATGGATTCAGCAACTAAGTGAATCATTTTTGCATAAGGAGGAGGTGTAGGCACCTCAAATGGTGCACTACTCTCCATAGAGTGTTGGGCTTGAGACTGCCCTACATCACTCCTAGTCACCTATAATCATGAAACACCCAAATAAGAGACTATTATAATTTTCAAACAATAATCATAGGAACACACACGTTCCTCAAACATATGTATTTATCATTCTTAATTGGACATTCATGGGTTATTTCATGTTATAACGATGTTGGACACACCTGCTCACATCCCTTAAAAAGAATTTGCCCAGGAATTTGAATGAGAAGGTATTTACACCAGAAGCGGATACCAAATTCTAACGCCATGCCTGTCACGAAGAATATAACAAAAGGTCTGACCGGGGCCCCACGCCATATTAAATGAACAGACAACTGGGTTACAAAATGAAACCAAACATCCACGTAACCTAATTACAATCTATGAAGGAAATTTAAATAATAATAACCCACCATCGGGAATGTTCACTATATATAAAATTGTAATAATGAAAGTACACACAAAGTTGACCTTAAGGCCTTAGACACTGCTTTAATGTTTACATACCAAAGTGATTAATATACATCGAAATGCAGGATAGCAATACTTAAAAGAATTTAACATTGCATTTGGGAATTCGAAGGCTAGCACAACATCAACGCTTCAGCTCGATATTTCCTACTTGGCTCTATAACACCTATATATGGACATTCCAAGATGTGGCAAAACAAAACAATGGTCATCTTTAGCTGACCACAATTATAAGGACCCCACCCAATTCCAAGGGAGGTGATACTCCTTCCCTGCAAGCACCCAGTATAGTAGTATACATAATTGTATAATCATCACAAACATTGACACACATGGCTGCATGTCTCATGCTCTTATGATACATTTTTGGAGTACTACAATTCAAGTCACACCACCATCCTAAGTATCATCCACTTATATGTTTTTATTTGAGAGACTATTTTCCATAAGCTATTATGCTTCCTGAACTTCCCCAATACTGGTGCATCGATGATCTACCTTTTCATCGACTCACACTGGATGGGTTCATATCAAAGTTTCCCTACTCAATCATCATGAACAACCTTCATGATGCAAGTCAACCTTACCTTAGCCTGTTAATATGATAACTATCTTTATCTCTTCGGTCTAAACACAAGTCCACCAAGATTAGAACAACAAGCCTTACAGCTTCTAATGTTACGCACCCAAGACCCAGAACCTGGGATTCACATCCATCATAATAGATCACTGGGATCTAATGCTAGTGATAACCGCTATCAATTTGTGGTATCGATAGAACCACAAATTTGTCACAGTCTCGGGTAATGTACACCCAACACATATAAATGCTCATCGATTATGACCGAGAGTGCTATTGCTAGCGATAATGCTATCACGAACGATAACAAAAGAACCTTAATTTTTGTTGCATCCTTGGTAGTTTCCTGGAGAGCATCTCCAGTACCTACTACAATAACCTGCACACCCCAAAATCCCAAGAACTACTTATTTTTCCATGGAGTCTTCTCTAGCACACAAACCAAATATCACCAATCGCAACTAACTTGTCACAGATGGGTTTCAAACAACATGCCTATGTTCGTACATCGATCCGGACTATTTATGTAATTTCTACCAGGGATAAACCGTATCGACCCATTGAAAGCGTCGCCTCCCACTAATTATTGGAGATACTTTAATGTAACTATGCCAATTAAAGGGACTAGCATGTCCTGTTATTAAGAATGAGAGTCGTTATCCTCGAGGTTTGTTTTGGTGTCATGAACTCACAGTTTATCAGGATAGAAACACTAGCATTACTTTCCACTCTGCAGATCTACCTTCAACTTACAAATCCAAGCTCAAAAACTCCCCCAATGGATGAAAACCAGCCATCTTCTTCTTTCATCTCTCCTTTCCTTTCACCCCTTCTTAACTTGAAGAGTGATAATGAGAAAGTGATAATGAGAAGAGAAATCTCACTTCTCCCCTTTAAAAATATCGTGATTAATCCCAACCACATGATCTCCAAGTCAACAGGAATGAATGGCAAAAAATTTTTTTGAGAGATCTGATTAAATTTTATCTTTGGGTGATACCGCTATCACCAGGCGATATCTAAGGTGATGGCTGCTTGAACAAGTCAACATCGCTCATCATCCGCAGTATGACCAACTGATATGTGGTTGTTTACCATATAACACACTAATGTCAGGTAATATAATTATCACCAGTGATAGCTCCAAAAGCCAAAATCGTTGTTTTTTAATAGTAGGAAAACTAGAGTGTTACATATAAGCCTTCGAAGCCTATCTCCCAGGCTAAGCTCAACACTATTTTCAAAGACTCAAACTCAGCCTATTTGTTTCTTAAGGGAAAGTGGAATTTCATTGCTTTCTCGATCTTGGTTTCGCAGGGTTTATTAATTCAATCCCTTCTCCCACTAAATTCAAGCCAGAGGTGACATCCACAAACATTTTCTAACATAATGGAGTTGAAGCCTCCTTCTTGAGGCTTATATCATAAGCAATATCAATGAGGAAATTGGCCAGAACTTTTACCTTGACGGAGGCTCTTGGAACATAAGTTACGTTAAACTCATTGAGTTCTATGGACCACTTTGTTTGCCACATTGAATGATTTGGCTTCTCCAAAACTACTCTCAAGGGAAGATCAGTCCCAACTTTGATGGAATGGGCATAAAAATAGGGTCGGAGCCTTTGTGCTAAAACAATTAGGGCCAGTTCCACCCTTTCCAGGATGGGGTAGCAAGCTTCGGCGCCCTCAAAACATAGCTAACAAAATTAATTGGGAACTGCTTCTTTCCTTCTTTACAAACCAGGACTGAGAAAATGACATCATGTCCAACTCTTAGGTATAGTAAACGATCTTCCAACTAGCAAGGCTCAAGAGGAGTGGGTTCGTGGTTAACAGTGATTTTATTTCGTAGAACACCTAATCGTACTCTTCTAAAGACTCGAACTTCTTATTTCTCTAAAGGGTTTTGAAGAAAGGGGTGCACTTGTCTCTAGAGTACTAAATGAAATGGCTGAGTCCTGTAACCCTTCCTGCCAACTACTAAAATTTCCTTGAAATTTTTGGGGACCTCATATCCAAGATGGCTCTTAACTTGTCAGGATTTTGCTCCAGAACTTGAGGGGTGAGTAGGTGCCCAAGTAATTTTTCCTTGATAGCTTCGAAAATGCACTTGGACAACTTAATCCACATGTTAAACTCTAAAAAAGTGTCAAATGTTTCTACCTGATCCTTAAGGTGATCCTCAACATTATGTCTCTTGACGAGGAGATCATCTACATAAACTTCAAAGTTACTACCCTTCTAAAGCTTGAAAACATGATAAATAATTCTGTGGCATGTAACATCATCATTCTTCAATACAAGTGGCATGACTTGATAGTAATAACAACTCTCATTCATGATGACCGAGGTGTGGGAACATTAGGCTCGTGTATTGTTATCTAATGAGGCCCAGAGAAAGCAACCAAGAAGCTCATCACTGAAAATCCTACTGCAAATTCAACCAGAGAATCTATCTATGGTAGCAGATAGCAGTCCTTAAGTCATGCCTTGTTGAGGCATGTGATGTCGATATATATTCTCAACTTCCCGTTAGGTTTTCTACCATCACCACATTAGAAATCAATTTTAAACACTGCAACTCCCGAAAAAATCCTGCTTCCAATAACTTAGACACTTACTCACGGATGGGCTAAGCGAGAGTAGTGTCTACCGCTCACTTCTTCTGCCTTACTGGTCTGAATTTAGGGTTGATGTTGAGACGATGACAGGATACCTCTAGATTAAACCTAAGAATCTTAGAGGTTGACCATATGATGACGTCAAGGTTACTGAGCAGGCACTGGACAAGCATTGCCTTGCTCTCTCCTTGCAACTTGACATTGATGAAGACAGTCCTAACTACATCCCCCCTAGGATGTGCATTTCTTGGACTTCTTGTGCGGGCTCTTGGTGTAGCCCGCTAGCCAGAGTTGCGAAGCAATTATACATACCTTCCCCTGTCTTGCTGTCTTTGTCCAGTGCCCATTCGACCATATGGGCATCCGATAACATTTCCTGTGAAGGATTCTGGCATCCTCTACTCGCACCACCCGTATGACAGGTGACTTTACAAACCAATCAAATATGATTGGCAATTTCACTTATATCAAGATCCACGCACACCACTTTAAATTTTATTGGAAACAAAAAGTCACCAACTCTCCGCGCATTGTCCCTGGATTGGTGGCTGACATAGGAAATATTTGTTCACAAGCAATGATTAACTAGCCCTACGAATAGTTTAAGCGTGTGAAGGGAGCGTAAAAAGGTAGTGTCGCTGACAGTGGCAAACACCTGGTTTGACCCATTGTGGAGAATGCCTTCCTTGCGACAGGCCTCTTGATTAACATTAAATGAATTACAAAATAGTACTAGTGAATACAAGTGGTGAAGAAGAGAGAAGATTTGACTAGACTTAGTGTCTGCACAAGCAACTAAGCAGGTTCTGGGCTAAGTATGCTTGTCCCTTCCAAGCACCAATTGTCCCTATTTATACTAGAGAGTAGGCTGCTCGAACATTTCACAAACTGATGGGCTTTTAACACCACATTAACTACGACATTAAATGTGAAGCTACCCGAGGTATACAAAGAGTTGGGCTGAAGAGGTTGAGAGAAGAGACCTCGTGTAACCGCAGTCTAAAACTGAGGGAAGTGCCGAAGAGACGAGTCCGCAGAGGCTCCAGGAGAAGTGTAATGCCCCAAAGTTCCTGAAAAGGGAAGGAATTGACTTATGGGAGTAACCGCCAGGCGGTAGTGTTAACGATGGCGGTATCCCGCTGAATTAAATCAACCTTCATTTCTAGTAGGTACCGCGGAGCGTAAGAAAGGCATCACGCGACGATACCACTCGACGCATCGTTGAGAGACTACTGCGGGGGCGGTAGTGAGTTATCTCACGACGATAGCCGGATGAAATCAACAAATCATCTCTGGATGGTACTTTTGGGCGGTAGTGAGGTAACACCAGTGGTAGCTGGCTACGTGTAAATAAGGTAGAGGCAGTTTTGAGCGATAAAGCGATATCGTTTGGGTCAAGCAGCTGCCACTTATGATACCGTGCGGTGGTAGGAAATACCGCGCGATGGTAGCTTTCAGATAAAGGCTATGGATGAGATTGTTTTCTCATTTTCCCTTCTCTTATTCCCTCTCATCCTTCTCATTAACTTCTTGAAAGAAAGGAAGAAGAAGGGCTGGAGGCTGAGCTTTGGAAGCTTGGCGAATGAGATTCTGCAGCCGAAATTAAGAGCTGAAGCAAGATCCGTGAAGAGGAAAGCGAGGCGATCCTTTCCATCTAGATATAAGTCTCGATCATGGCTCTGAAATGATCTACAAGGGTAACGATCTTCCTTCTTGGACATATGAAGTACTAAATTTGCATGTGCATGGAATCCTCAACCAAAGGGTAGAGAGTGAAGGGAATTCCGATGGATTGATACATGATATCCCTAGGTTGTTTTGCATATAGAATCAGGAAATCATAGTACGAAATAGGCATGTTGTGTGAATCCCATCCAGACATGTTGTTCTGGATTGGTGATGTTTAAATTTGTATGCCGGAGAAGACTCCGAGTATAAATATGTAGTTCACGGAGTCCGAGGTGTTATGCCTGTGAATTCGTATAGCAGGAAGTACTGGAGATGCGCTCTAGGAAAATACCAATAGAATACCATAGTTTCGATAACTATCAGATATTGTCAGACGATAGTGGATTTCACTGGTGATAGCCCTTGGTGAGATATATAACTTATGAAAGTCCAGTTTCTTGCACTACAGGATGCTATATATTTCTCTGGAAGGATGTTCCAGTTATGGCTGAGTTTGGAGACAGAAAGAGATGTTTTGTTGTTAACGCCAGACGATAGTGGCTATCACTGGCGATAACTTCCAGAAATCATTCAGATTATGAAGCCTATCTCTCGAAGATTGTGTGGCTAGTATGTGAGTTGTGAGTCTTGGTTCCCAGCTTTGATGGTCATGAGAGCCATCTATTGAATATAACGTTGGTTATGTTTAATTTACGAGATAGGGGATATGACCCATGTTTGTCCATTAGCCACGAATGCTCTGCTTTCGGCGAAGACATGGTGATTTAAGCAACGAGAAAAGGCTAAACTGTGCTCGCTCCCATGTCATACGGGTAATAGATCAAAATTACGTGGCTATTATCGTTGGCATGGGGGGGGAGAGTCTTGGCTATGTGTCAAGCTAATAATATTCATAGTTTACCATCAATCTTGGACTTTTGGAAGGTGGTGGGACCATAGGGTATCTGTTACACCGATAAGGTGCCCTGAGAGCACAGAACATTTGGCTGGTGAGGCAAAAGTTTATGATATCTTGAATGGTGCTTAAGTTGTACCTTTGTGATATATTGAATGGTGCTTAAGTTTTACCTTCATGTTGGGTATATTGCCCAAAATGTTCCTAGAGTGGATTTGAAGAGGCATCACCATTAAGACTAAGAGCATAGTTGTATTTGATGTGTGCTTAAGTTCATGCATGAAGGTTATCTTTGATTGGACAAGTGAAAAAAAGAGTAAGCTGTAAGTCAGATAATTTGACTAAGGAAAAAACGTTGAGACTGCTGAGATAGCTGAGAAGAATGTCTCAACATAACCGCTGAGATGAACAAAAAGAGTAAGCTTGAAGTTAGCTAATTTGACAAAGGCAAAAACATCGAGACAGCTGAGACAGTTGAGAAGAATATCTTAGCATAATCGCTGAGACAGTTGAGAAAGAATTCGTCGAGCTCAGTTGAGAATTCATCGAACTGAGTTCAGAGTTTGTCGAGCTGAGCTCACCATTTATCGAGCTCAGTTCACCATTCGTCGACTCAGTTCAAAGTATGACAGTTTAAGCCAGTGTTTTTTAAATACAGAAAATTGGCTACGGCAAAAAGCGTTGAGTGATGAAGACACACTCAACGCTCTCAATGTCAGAGAAGCGGGAAGATGTTAGTCTCAGCATAACTGCAGAGACAAGTGTTTGTCTCGGTAGAGAACAAGAAAGCCTTGAGAAAGTTACGCAGGAAAATAGCTAAGGTAGAAAGCGTTGAGTGAAGAGTGCTCACTAAACCCTCTCAATGCCTAAGATGATGTAGAGGTAGAAATATGGTTAAGGCAAAAAGCATTGTGTGGAGGTTGCTCACTCAACGCTATCAACGCCTATTGGAGACAGAATTTTGTCTAAGTAGTTTAGCGTTGAGTGATGCTCACTCAATCAATGCCAAGCAGTAGAGAGCTTATAAAGCAAGTTGGCGTTGAGTTAAACTAAATCACTAAACGCCTAGAAACATAATCATTTTCTAAGTTGTTTGGCGTTGAGTGAAGGTTACTCACTCAATGCCAAGAGGCAGTAAATCTGTCTAAGTGTTTTGGCGTTGAGTGATGCTTAATCACACAACGCCTATGCTAATTTTGTTTGATTTTTGGCTAAGTCCACAGCTGATGACGTCAGCAAATCAACAAGTCAACATATTTCAAATTAGTGGTGGGATGGCTACAGTACGCAACAAATGTTATCGCAGACCTACTGTACTATAGTTAACGTCAATGAAAGTTGTTGTTGGCCATTAATTATGTGGGGCCCACTCCTCAAGAGCCGTTGGGACAAAATCAATAAAAGAAAAAGGCTTTTATAGAGGATGACAGCTTTTGGAAAAAGCAACAAGGCAGTTCTTCTTCTCTGCCATTATTGTGGAGCTAAAGAATAGGAAGCTCAAGTCTATAAGATAGAGAGAAAGTTAGTTGTTGGAAAAACTTCTTCAACAATAAGAAAACTGGTGTGATCTTCATCTGCACTAGTAAGTTAGCTCAGAAGGATTATCTGAGAAAAAGGTAGCAGCTTGGGCCGACCCTTTTTGCAGGTACTTCATAGGCTCAGCCAACAAACCTAAAGAACATTCTCTTGGGGAGCTGTGAAGGAGATAAGGCTGAGTAGTAGGCTCAATTCAGAAAGGGTCAGAGAAGCTGATCTGCAAGTTACTTCCAGAACAGGCCAAAGAGATCTTCAACCTTGTTGCTGTGAAGAAAGGAGTTGGGCTGGGATTCTCCAAGATTAGGTTACAGTAAGATCTGCTGCAGTTACTTCTCAAGTTCCAGCTGGATAAAATCCCTGGTGCTGAGAAGAGTAAGTTAGGTATAAGCATTTACTTAGTCCAGATAAGTAGACTCAGGAAATATATTTCCTGGAGTCAAGGTAGGGCTGAATGTATCTCAGTCCAGGTAGATTGGCACGAGGAAATTTCACTTGTGGCCAATCATCACAGCAACCCACATCCATCCTGTAGGATCCAAGTGTGGATCTGAGCTATAGGGCTTAATTGCCTAAGGTAAGAGAGTGCTGCTCTCTGAGGTAGGATCCAAGTGTGGATATGAGTGTAGGTCCTTTAGGCTTGAGGTAGGTGACAAGTGTGTCATTGAGGTAGGTGCTTGGAAGGGTACTGAGGTAGGTACATGTTGGGTACTAAACTGTAGGAGTGCTGCAACAATCTAAGAGTAGGGCCTTGTGCCTGAAGTTATAGGGCTGAGAAGCCTGAGTTGTAGGCCTTAGAGATAAGGCTGAGGTAGGTGGCTTTAGGGTCACTGAGTGTAGGAGCACTGCAGAGCTCTGAGGTAGGATCCCTTGTGGATCTGAGGTAGGGCTTTCCTCCTAGCCTGAGTGTAAGGCTTAACAGCCTGAGGTAGATGGTCTGCTGACCACTGAGTTGTAGGCCCTTGTGGCTAAGAAGTAAGTCTTTGAGGAGACTAATAGATCTGAGGGATTTGAGGTGTAAGCTCTTTGGAGCAAGTTTTGGATAAGTGCCTATTCTAACAAGATAGTTGGATAGGTGGGAGGGAAAGTGGATGTACCGATTTGGGGAACCACTATAAATATCTATGTGCTTTGCTGTGTTGTTTGTTCTTCTTTATATTACAGGTACTAAGGACAAGCTCTAGATCACTTAGTAAGAAAAATAGCAAAAAGACTTGAGAAATTTCAATAACCTATTGACCCCCCCCCCCCCTCTAGGTGGTTTAGCTTTCCTTGAATTAAAGACATTCAAGTGCCATCAGAGCGAGGTTACTAAAAAATGACTTAATATTCGGAGTAGACCTCAAAGGATAGATAAAATGTTAGTATTATTGGGTTCAAAAGAGAACCATAAGGAGTGGAGCTTAATGGAGCTTCAAGTCTACAGCAAGGAGAACTTTGTGACATGAAAAGCAAGGATCAGGCAGATCATGGAATCCAGTGATCCTAGAATCTTGGTTTCAATTCAAGAAGGACCCTTAATTCCAATGAGGGTCTTTATATCAGATACAAGTATCAAGACCCCAAAGAGTTATGCAAGGATGTTTGAAGATGAAATCAACTTGGCATCTATGGATAAGAGGGCTCAACACATCATGGTATTTGCCATAGATTACTCCACTCTCCAAATGCTTATCCACTGCAAGACAGTCAAAGAGATGTGGGATTCTCTCACTGGCTATATGGATGGGACAGAGTAAGTCAGTCTTTCTGACAGTGGTTCACAGTCTGAAGAAGAAGAAGCCTATATTGGGCTAGTTGCTACTATTGCTAAAGATAAAGTTGTTGCAGCAGTAGAAGTCAATCCTCCAATGAGGATAAGAATCAAAGACCCTCTGACAATGTCAAACAGTGATTTAGAGGTGGATGAAGATGTCCATAACTATAGAGGGCTGATGGCAATGACAGATGAACAGGGTAGCAAGGATCAACCTGGTCAAAGTAAGGTACATTCATTACTTAATTCTGCTTCTGTGTCTGAGTATGAGACCAGTCCTTGCTCAAAAACATCTTCACCCAGTGGTGAAGAAGATTTTGGATCTAAAGGAGATGTCAATCAACTGATTGACAAATATTAAGAACTTCTAGATGCCTTAAAGAAGGTCAAGAAGTTGTCTAAGAATCAAACTAAAGAGATTTCATCTCTTAAGCTTGAAGTTGCCCAGCAGACGAACAACAAATTTGCTGGACCAAAAATATAGGGAAATAAGCCAACTGAAGTCCCTCTTGGGCATCTAGGTAGAATCCATCAAGCACAAGAACTGTCTCATCAGGGAGCTTGAAGATAAGCTTGAGAAGGAGAAAAGAATAGTGGCTAGATATTCTAAGCCAAGTATTATCCTCCCCTTGATAGACTCCTTCTCCTCTCAAAAGGGCAAGAAGGGGGGTTGGGATTCAAGGGAGGCACAAGAGTTACTCCTTCCAAAAGGAATGGCAAAGCTCCAACTCCACCTCAGCCTATTGCTTCAAGCCTCCCATTCTTTTTAAAAAAGTTTTGATACCTTTTAACATGTATGACCAAGAAAGCTCTTATGGTCACTAGGAGAAGGGTTATTCATCTGGAGTGAACAAATATGTTCATTGCCTTGGGGAAAGTTTTGGCAGGGTGTGAGCATTTAAGGCTGCAAATGAAAAATTTCAAATGGCCAAATCTGGACCATTTGATTTTGGTACTTTTGCACCAACACTAAAGAATATTGCTGCAACCAAGGCTCAGAGTTTAACAGAAAAGGTTCAGACTATGGGTAAGTCTAAGAGTCAGGCGGATCTGGGCATATCTAAAGCCATCAGAAGTATGCTTTCTGAAATGACGCTTGCTGCTGCTGGCACTCAGTGTAGACCAAATCAGCCAGCTAAAATACTTACCTTCAATCAAATTTTAGATGATATAGGTCTGAAAAGGGATATAACACATCTTCCTCGTGCCAAGGTTATAGCTCACCAAGCTGCAGGGCCTTCACATAAGAGAAGATATAACATTCTTTATTGTTTGTGTTGTAGTAAGATAGGGCATTTTCTCATTGATTGCAGGCACAATCCTAATATGGCTAGAGATAGGGCCAGTCCACCAGTCAAAAATTCTACTGGTTGACATGTTAAGTTTCATGTTAACAGTAACCTACGTCCCAATTGATATTGGGGTCCTAAGGTAAGGTAATCCTGTTTTACATGTTAGTCTAAGTGCCCATCCCCCATGTTGTACTTGGACAGAAGATTTTCCAGAATTTGGACTGGAATAAGGAAGTTATCCTATGGTTCATAACCTAAGGATAAGGATGTTATGTACATTCCTGAAGAAGGGTACAAGCAGTATCAAGTGGTAGGGAGAGCTGGGTCAGTTGTATCTACTGTAGAGATATGATCTCTAGTCAAGTGCTAGAAATACTATGGGAGTGGTAACTGGCCATGACCAAAGAATGAAGGCCAGCTGGATCCAGCCAGGAGGATCCAGCTAGCAGGAATATCTGGTTTGACAAAGTCTTGGTGCCACACAAGCAAATCTGGAAAGTACAAGTAGGCTATACTC
Organism: Platanthera zijinensis; assembly: GCA_039513925.1. Taxonomy (NCBI): domain Eukaryota; kingdom Viridiplantae; phylum Streptophyta; class Magnoliopsida; order Asparagales; family Orchidaceae; genus Platanthera; species Platanthera zijinensis. The sequence goes on along the minus strand of CM077092.1, from coordinate 66,807,434 downwards.
ATCTCTAAGGAAAGCACATGTAGCTCTACTCAGAGCAGCAAGGAATAGGCACATTATGCTCAGTTGATAAGACTCACTATACAGAAGGGACAAACTGCCAAGTGATATCATCAGCTGAAATGATGACTGATTGTCATAAGGACTGGATCTGTACAAATGTTAAGGGGGGGGGACTGTCAAACTAAGATACTCCAGCTGATGGGGAGCATGTTCAGTCAAGGCTACTAGACAAGCTTGAATCTTACCCAAAGATCCCCAGCATAGAATAGATCAACATTACTACTGAGGATCAGCTTGCTGCCATAGACATTGTAGAAGCTGAGAGGGAAACTACCTAAGTGATGGAACCTACTGGAAGAAGGAAAGCCAATCAGTTTACTAGAACAGCTGGATTGCTCCTGTTATTGTTGATACAAGTCAGCTCATTCCTATTAGAATATCAGTATAATGAAATACTTGGTATCAGGATGAAAGGATGGCTCTTGGAAAGATCATTCAAGGTTCAAGTTGAAAGACCCCATTTTTTTTTCTTTTTTGACACCGAGGACTTAGGCCCAGAACCACCGCTTTTCGGTGACACCTTCACGCTTTGAAGGGTCGTCACCACAAAGTGCCGATCCTGCCGGCCAATTCGATCACAGAAAAGTAGCAAAGGTAAAAGAGTAAGGAAGAAACTCAAATACTAGTCCACAGGAAATCACATATCAGAGTAATAATATCTCAACGAAGGGAGAGTACAAAAAATATAGATTACTGAAACTAAGGGCTTAAGCCCGATACATCAAATCCTCACTACACAGTCACTCATGCGGAAGAAAACTATAACATCTACTATAAGTCGGGACTCACAGTCCCAGCTGGCTGAACTCCTGAGCTAGACTGCCCTATCTCCAAACGGTTCGACCTCCGGGGCTGCTCCTCCATGTTGGGCTCCACGATCCCCTAAATGATGTGGTCCGAAAACTGTTAGTCTATAAGACTAAGTCCTATCATACTTTACCCCTTCCCCCATGGCTACTAAGTACCTAGCAGAGAGGAAGAAAGGGAAGGACATGAAGGAGGAGAATAAATCAAAAGCAGGTGGGAGTGGACCTATGCTAGCAAATCCTTAGTAAATATGACAGAAACAGAAAGTAGAAAAAGTAACCTTAACATAGGAGCAGAAGAACCTAAACCAAGGGACCTTCTGCAAGGCTCCCATCGTATAAAATGTCCCATACCGCTTTATACGTTGGGGTGTCGATTATTAACAGCAATATATATTTAAAGAATTTGACCTTAATTCTTAAACTTTCCCACACAAGCTTATAGACCAAGGGGTCGTTTTGCAAGGTTTATTGTATAAGCGTCCCATTCCACTTATACAATAGGTGTTAGGGGTTAAATGAAATGGTTATGCTATGATATGATAGTGGGTATGAATATGAACATGCAAGTGCAACTCACCCACCCGACTCTGTGTACACAGACCTTTAGTTCCCCCTTTCGGAGCCGTTACCTCCCAGGATACCTCCATAGTAGAAGATAGAAGCGGGGGGTTGGGCTTCTCCCACCTCTAAACCAGTAAAGCCCTACCGGTCCGACCTATCGTATGCCTCAATTCTTGGTTCATAAAGCGGACTCCAGCGTACTCTTGCCGGCCGGTGCACCGGACTTCTGTTGGTAAAGTGCTAACCACACTTGCCGAGTCAGCGTATTGGTGTCGGTGCATTGACCCTCCAATACCAAAGACCCACCACGTTTTTCTTTTCCTTTTTACGCACATGAAATATTTAGTGTCTCCAAAAACCGAGCCTAAGATCCCTGGACTAAACCATCCGTCTCAAACCAACCGAGCCTGAGCTCCCCGGACTAAACCGTCTGTCTCATAACTAACCGAGCTGAAGCTCCCCGGACCAAACTATTTGTCACATAACTAACCGAGCCGAAGCTCCTAACAATCTTCCTGTGTTAATAGTGTTTTGTGAAATGTGAAACCCTAATTACTAAGTTACTATTTTTGTTTATTAATACAGTTTATGTTAACCCAGGACTGCCCCCGGCATACCCCGTGACGGGATCTCAAAGGGCACAAGGAACTATGATTGTAGCTGAAGCCCATCATTCCCTTTCGCAAGGCACTTATTGGTATTGGTTGATTCCCTTAACCCATTCCCTTCTCATATTACAGTAGGCTAATCCTAGGGTGATTTTGACTCTTCCTCTCCTCGGGAAAGACGATCTTTCGTCGAACCCGAACACCTCTAAACTCTAGCCAAACCACTTCTCACTACTCTTCCTATCCTTCTTATTTTGAAATCATCCACATCTATCCACCCAGCCAAAATGACTAACTCCAACAACTATCCCAGATCATGTCCTATTGCAATTTAACAATTTGTCAGATGCAGACCAACCTAGGCTATATGTCAAATCGGATAGGAGATAATCTAAATAATCATCCAGATGCCCTAAATTATTTTCTGGAGACTTATCATGACACAAATAGACTAAATCCAGAAAATTGTAATTTTCCTAATTTATCTACCATTTAATTAATTTTCCTTAAAGCTTTTAAGGTCTACCAATTGAACATGAAGTGCACTTTTTAGGTATGTATAAAGCTTCATAAAATCATGATAAATTCTATACAGTAATTTAACAGTAAATCCAAGATATATAAATTTTTAGAATGGTTTAGGCCCCCAAATCACAATTTAGATCATAAGGTAGATAATACCATTTTAAGAATTAAAGGTCAGAAATATTGTTCTAAAAATTATAACAAAAATCCAGTAAGATAATCATGGCGTAAAAACACTCTAGAAGGATTCCCCCAATTTTTCAGTGAATAGTAACTCCTAATTTAATTTACATTGATAATTCCATACTCTTGGGTTATTGAAGCAAGTATTGTAAATAGTTACCTAAAAATTATGAGAAAATTCCAAAACCTACATATTGACTTATAACACTCACTGACCAGATTTCATAATTTTCATAATAATATTAATCTCCACATCTATTTATGATCAAAATTCCATAATTCATAATTTATGAATCAAGTACCTAAAATAATCGTCTAAAATTTTCAATAAAAATACAAAGGGGGCTACCATGAAGTAAAACTTCTAAATGAAAAATTTACATCTTCTCAATGAACATAATTTTCATAACAAGCAAAACAAAATTGGGGGAACAACTAGGGTTATAAAGGAAGTACTGATTTTACTTGTCTAAAAATTCCACCAAAATAATTTTAGGACAACATCTGATCAGATAAATAACCTGCCCAAGTTTCAAGTTATCGTGAGATATTTTTATTGCCTAAACCCAACTATTGAGCTTTGTGCCCTAATCTAGGGTTAGGGATTTGAGGGGGTTAAACACTTTCAAATTCAATGAAACTTCAACCAAAGGACCATATACACTCTATGGTCCTCTCCACCAATTTTCAGGTCATTCCAAGGTCATTTGACCCAATGACCATCGAACACTAAAAATTCCATAAAAGGGCCTACCCTAGAGTTCTAGGGCTACCCTGCAGCAAACTACCCCAAATTCCATTGGAGGGTGAGTCATACCATAAAAAGTCAGTGACCAAAATTTCAGCCTCTGTTGAGGTGATTTGACCACTCAAAACCCCAAGGGGGTGTTTTGACCTAATTAACCCTATAATGGTCAACCTAGGGTTGGATAAAAACCTAATCAAAACATCTCCAAATGAGATGAAATTTTTACAAAAGCCTTAACATTCCCACTAATACAACCCACCCAAATGTGTGGGGATTTTGAGGTGTTTATTTCACCTAAATAATTTATACATGGTTTATTAAATTTTTCTAAAAACCTATAGAAAAATATTCTCCAAAAATTCCCATTTTTGGAAAGGCCCTAGTATAGTGAAGGTAGACCCCCTGCCAAAATTCCAGCTCATTTGGACAAGGGATGAAAGGTGGGCATCCATTTGAATTTCAGGATAGCCCTATGTATAGGTCCCACCAAAATGGGTGCCCTGGCCCAACCAGCAGTCCAAATGGGTCCAAATCAATTTTGGATTAAAATAGACCCTTAGCGCTACACATTTCATGTTGATGACTTTCCCATTAGATGAGCCTAATTATTTTTAAAAATTAAAACTAAACACTGTATATAATGTGACATAATAATATGAAATCAAAAAAATTAAAACCTATATTCATCCAGCGCGAATCTTAAAGCACCTAAATAGACGACATCGGGTTGTCTTCTACCTCCAGCCGACGGCCCAGATCGTCCCATCCTGGAGCATCTTGCGGGCCGATTTCCCGGCCACCCGACCACTTCCCCGGCCGGCCACCGCCACCACCACCTTCGGGGAGGTGGGGGCTATGCCCAGCAAGCGCCACGTCCGCCGGAGACGTCTATTCCGGTGATCCGACCAAGCTCTTTCTTGGTCAAAAACCATGGAAATTTGTATTTTGATATGGCTCAATTAAGCCCGAACCTTGGCCCTAGTAATTGCTACGATCTAACCATGGAAAAAGAGGTGGAGGAGGACCTTTCCGGTGGCCTGAAGGCGAGAGGAGCGGCAGGACACCATGGACAATGCAGCAGCGCTCGGCTTCTGCAACAACACAGAGGGGTGGCTTGCTCCTTCAAGGTAAGAGTTCAAAAACACTCCCCTCAGCCCACTGATGATGTTTAAATGGTCAATTGGGGAGGGGGCGGCTGGTTCTTCAATGCCCATCAAAGCCATTAAAGTATGGCTCAGGTTGAGAGAAGGGGGGGGGGCTGAAACTGCCCATTGGTGGCCGGGAAATGGCTGGAATACTCTCCTCTCCCCTAGAGGAGTTGATTGCAGCCATAATGGGTGGTTGTTGGCCTCCTTTGGCTGGTCCCCACACCATTCCTCTTCCCCCCTATTTTCTCTCTCCACCATTACCATGGAATGAAGCTCCCTTTCTCTCTCCTAGTCACCAAGTTGACTAGTCAAACCCCATAGGATATATGCAGCCATTCTACACATAATAATTATAAGAAATGAAGTTAGCCTAAGGGAAACAATGACTTAAGCTTGGGTTAGCCATTTGGGCTAAGTTGACCCAAACATAGTCTAGGGTTCACCCTAGTAAATTTGACCTTTTTGGTTGACCCCAATGGGTCCTAAGGGATCCTTTGGCCTCCCCTAGAGTCCAAGTAGGGTTGGGTGGGGTTGATTGGGCACCTTAGAGATCACATGACCCTTACAAGGGTACTTTGACAAAATTGGGATTAGAGTTGACTTGAGTCAACCTAGCCACTTGAGTTAACTCTAATGGGCCCATATGGCTCAAGTGGATCCTCTAATAGGTTAGTGATGTTGTGGTGGGGTCATGGAGTCATGGCGAAGCCCTTAGGTCAAACCCTAGGTTTGGTGATGAGATTGTGTAATAGGCAGACCAAGGTGATTCTCACCTTGGTCCTTGATTACCGGGCCCTTTTTAGCTCCCTGGGGCTTTGTCATGACCTGTTCATGACCAAAACTACTGTTAGGGGTCTAGTTGGAAATGGGATGTTACAAATCCAATTAAACAAAACAAAGATTTCGTCCTCGAAATAAAGGTTGAGCCTATGGGACTCCTATCAAAGAGAAAAAACTAGTAACATCCCATAATAAGTGAAAGATTATATGGCGACGCCATGTTTGCAAAGTGAGTTTTAAAGGGAAAACTCACATCTATGACTAATTCGCCCAATTTGACATCTAGACCCTAATAAAAAAAAATATTAGCCCCTACTCTTGAAATTCCAGTTCTATATGTTTAAAATAGGAAAGTAAATTGAACATCCTGAGAGGTTGTGAGGTATACCTGACTTAACAACTCTGGATACTTTCATTGCATCAGGTCCTGCGATTCCCAGGTATGCTCCTCCTGGCCATGGTTCCTCCACAGAACTTTGACTAATGGAACCTTCTTGCGATGCAAGATCCGTACTCCTCTGTCATCGATCCGAACCAGCTCCAAGTGAACAGACCTATCTAAAGCTACCAGCCCTTCAGTGGTCAAAATCTGCTTCTCCGGGCGTAGTAGAGCCCTCCTCAGCGAAGAAATGTGGAAGACGTTGTGCAGAGCTGCCAGCTCCGGTGGCAACTCCAGCCTATAGGCTAGGGCCCCGATCTGCTCCAAGATCCTGTAAGGGCCCATATACCTAGGGCTAAGATTCTTCCTCTGACCACGCACCCGTGAAACTCCATGCATGGGCCGGATCTTCAAAAACACTCGGTCCCCCACCTAAAATTCCACCTGAAAATGTCGGGCATCATAGTACTTAGCCTATCTGGTCTACACCTTTAACATCCTGTCTCTGATCAGCCTCACCCGAGCCTCGGTGTCTTCAACAAAATCTGATCCCAATGCCTTCGGATCCTCGTCCTGAATCCAAGAAAGCGGGGTCCTGCATTTCCATCCATACAAGGCTTCATAAGGCGTCATCCTGATGCTGGATTGATATTTGTTGTTATATGAGAACTCGACCAGGGGTAAGAGCTTCTCCCACTGTTCCCCGCAATCCAAAATATATAGCCTCAAAAGATCTTCCAGCGTCCGATAGGTGCGTTCCGTCTGCCCATCCGTCTGGGAATGAAAAGCTATGCTAAATGTCAGCCGCGTGCCTATGTAAGTTTTCACGGATCTCCACTCTCTGGATGTGAACCGACCATCCCGATCTAACACGATCGTCCAGGGCACCCCGTGGTAATGAATGAACCGCTCTACGAATCTCCGCACCAGTACCCCAACCGAGTCATCTTTCCAGATCGGAATGAATCTGGCCACCTTCGTCAGCCGATCGACGATGACCCAAATAGATTTGTTTCCCATCCGTGATACGGGCTCTTCTCTGATCGTTCCTTTCTCCTCGACCCTGATCCTTTGCTGGCCATTTCCGGCCCCAAGTAGCTTGCCAATCAGCCTCTATCCTTTTAGCCATCACTAGTATCCGGGAAATTGGTCCATTTGATACAAACAGTAATGCATCCCTTAGCTCATCTCGGAAGCACTTGTAGAATCTCTTTATATATCCTGGCTCGTCTAACTGATACGAGTCCGCAAACCGGGCTAGGTGTTTGAACTCTCGGTGGTATTCTACCACCATCTTGTTCCCCTGTATCAACTGTAGAAATCTTTCCTCCAGTTCATCCCTGGCCGACTGTGGAACAAAATGTTCCAACAGCGCGCTCCTAAAATCCTCCCAAGAAATCTCTACTACATCCCTGTCCGCAAATGTCGTGTCCAACGAAATTTTCCACCATCTCTTTGCATGTGACTCTAGGCATGAGATCACCAAGGGCACCCTCTCCTCCCAAGGTCACCAAATTCTGGTCAGCATCTCAAACATGATGTCAAGCCATTCCTCTGTCCGAACGGCTGACTCTGTCCCCAGGAAGGATGGGGGAGACAATCCTCTAAAAATGCTTAACAAGTTGGCCCCCGGGTTAGGCTGCGGAGCCGGGGCTTGTTAGGCCCTGAACAGAGCATCCAGAACTGACTGCTGACACTGTCAATGTCTGAATCTGAGTCCGTGAAAATTCGGTGGAGGAGGTGTTTCCGACATCTGGAACGGAGAGGAGGCCTGGAGGAGTCAGAGTAGCACTCGGGACATGCTCGACTCCACCTGTGGTGTTGGTTGTGCTGAAGGCTGCACAACCAAAACATAATAATCAATGGCCCTAAGTTTATAAACGGGGTGGAATATTCCATGTAATTCCCAACATGGGCACACCACGCTTCCGCTGCTTAGTTTGTCCTCAAACTAAACCTGTGCTTGGGTGACCCAGGGATTTTGTTGACTGCTTCCTTTTCCGATCGAGGTTTCATATGATACCACTTATAAGACCCTTTTTTTTTCTTTTTTGACACCGGGGTCTTAGGCCCAGAACCGCCGCTTTGCGGTGACACCTTCACGGACTTAAGGGTCGTCACCACAAAGCGCCGATCCTGCCGGCCAATTCGATCACATAAAAGTAGCAAAGGTAAAAGAGTAAGGAAGAAACTCAAATACTAGTCCACAGGAAATCACATATCAGAGTAATAATATCTCCACGAAGAGAGAGTCCACAAAATATAGAGTACTGAAACTAAGGGCTTAAGCCCGATACATCAAATCCTCACTACACAGTCACTCATGGCGAAAGCAAACTATAACATCTACTATAAGTCGGGACTCACAGTCCCAGCTGGCTGAACTCCTGAGCTAGACTGCCCTATCTCCAAACGGGTCGACCTCCGGGGCTGCTCCTCCATGCTGGGCTCCATGATCCCCTAAATGATGTGATCCGAAAACCGGTAGTCTATAATACTAAGTCCTATCATCCCTTACCCCTTCCCACATGGCTCTTAAGTACCGAGTGGAGATGAAGAAAGGGAAGGACAAGAAAGTGGAGAATAAATCAAAAGCAGGTTGCAGCGGACCAATGCTAGCAAATCCTTAGCAAATATGATAGAAACAGAATGTAGGAAAAGTAACCTTAACTTAGGTGCGGAAGCACCTAAGACAAGGGATCTTCTGCAAGGTTCCCATCGTATAAAGTGTCCCATACCGCTTTATACGTTGGGGTGTTGATTATTAACAGCAATATATATTTAAAGAATTTGACCTTAATTTATAAACTTGCCCACACAAGCTTATAGACCAAGGGGTCAATTTGCAAGGCCTATTGTATAAGCGTCCCATTCCACTTATACAATAGGTGTCAGGGGTAAATGAAATGGTTATGCTATGACATGCTAGTGGGTATGAATATGAACATGCAAGTGCAACTCACCCACCCGACTCTGTGTACACAGACCTTTAGTTCCCCCTTTTGGAGCCGTTACCTCCCAGGATACCTCTGTAGTGGTAGACGAAAGCGGTGGGTTGGGCCTCGCCCACTTATAAACCAGTAAAGCACTACTGGTCAGACCTATCGTACGCCTCAATGCTTGGTGCACAAAGCGGACTCCTGCATACTCTTGCCGGCTGGTGCACCGGACTTCTGTTGGCAAAGTGCTAACAACACTTGCCGAGTCAGCGTATTGGTGTCGGTGCATCGATCCTCTAATACCAAAGACCCACCACCTTTTTCTTTTCCTTTTTATGCACATGAAATATTTAGTGTCTCCAATAACCGAGCCTGAGCTCCCCGGACTAAACCGTCCGTCTCAAATCAACTGAGCCTGAGCTCCATGGACTAAACCGTCCGTCTCATAACTAACCTAGCCGAAGCTCCCCAGACTAAACTGTCCGTCTCATAACTAACTGAGCCGAAGCTCCTAACAATCTTCCTGTGCTAATAGTATTTTGTGAAATGTGAAACCCTAATTACTAAGTTACTCTTTCTGTTTATTAATACAATTTACGTTAACCTAGGACTGCCCCTGGCATACCCCGTGAAGGGCTCTTAAAGGGCACTAGGAATTATGATGGTAGCTGAAGCCCATCGTTCCCTTTCGCAAGGCACTTACTATTATTGGTTAATTCCCTTTACCCATTCCCTTCTCATATTACAGTAGGCTAATCCTAGGGTGATTTTGACTCTTCCTCTCCTCGGGGAAGACGATCTTTCGTCGAACCCGAACACCTCTAAACTCTAGCCAAACCACTTCTCACTACTCTTCCTATCCTTCTTTTGTGAAATCATCCACATCTATCCCCCTAGCCAAAATGACTAACTCCAAAAACTATCCCAGATCATGTCCTATTGCAATTTAACAATTTGCCATATGCAGACCAACCTAAGCTATATGTCAAACCGGATAGGAGATAATCTAAATAATCATCCAAATGCCCTAAATTATTTTCTGGAGACTTATCATGACACAAATAGACTAAATCCAGAAAATTGTAATTTTCCTAATTTATCTGGCATTTAATTAATTTTCCTTAAATCTTCTAAGGGCTACCAATTGAACATGAAGTGCACTTTTCAGGTTTGTATAAAGCTTCATAAAATCATGATAAATTCTAAACAGTAATTTAATAGTAAATCCAAGATATATAAATTTTTAGAATGGTTTAGGCCCCCAAATCACAATTTAGAACATATGGTCAATAATACCATTTTAAGAATCAAAGGTCAGAAATATTGTTCAAAAAATTATAACAAAAATCGAGTAAGATCATCATGGCCTAAAAACACTCTAGAAGGATTCCCCCAATTTTTCAGTGAATAGTAACTCCTAATTTAATTTACATTGATAATTACATACTCTTGGGTTATTGAAGCAAGTACTGTAAATAGTTACCTAAAAATTATGAGAAATTTTAGAACCTACATATTGACTTAAAACACTCACTGACTAGATTTCATAATTTTCATAATAATATTAGGCTGCACATTTATTTATGATTAAAATTCCCTAATTCATAATTTATGAATCAAGTACCTAAAATAATCATCTAAAATTTTCAATAAAAATACAATGGGGGATACCATGACGTAAAACTTCCAAATGCAAAATTTCACAACTTTTCAATAAACATAAATTTCATAACAAGCAAAACAAAATTTGGGGCATAGTAGGGTTATGAAGGAAGTACTGATTTTACTAGTCTAAAAATTCCACCAAAATTATTTTAGGACAACTTCCTATCAGATAAATACCCTGCCCAAGTTTCAAGTTATTGTGAGATGTTTTGATTGCCTAAACCCAACTATTGGGATTTGTGCCCTAATCTAGGGTTAGGGATTTGAGGGGGTTAAAACTTTCAAATTCAATGAAACTTCAACCAGAGGACCATATACAACCTATAGTCCTCTCCACCATTTTTTCAGGTCATTCCAGGTCATTTGACCCAATGACCATCAAACCCTAAAAATCCAAAAAAAGGCCTACCCTAGAGTTCTAGGGCTACCCTGCACCAAACCACACCAAATACCATTGGAGGGTGTGTCATACCATAAAAAGTCAGTGACCAAAATTTCAGCCTCTGTTGAGGTGATTTGACCACTCAAAACCCCAAGGGGGTGTTTTGACCTAATTAACCTTATAAGGGTCAACCTAGGGTTTTATAAAAACCTAATCAAAACATATCGAAATGAGAAATAATTTTTACCAGAGCCTAAACATGTCTTCTAAGACAACCCACCAAAATTTGGGGGGATTTTGAGGTGTTTATGACACCTAATTAATTTATACAGGGTTTATTAAATTTTTCTAAAAAACTATAGAAAAATGTTCTCCAAAAATTTCCATTTTTGGACAGGCCCTAGGTATAGCTAAGGTAGACCCCCTACCCAAATTCCAGCTCATTTGGAAAAGGTATGAAAGGTGGGCATCCATTTGAATTTCAAGATAGCCCTAGGAATAGGTCCCACCAAAATGGGTGCCCTAGTCCAACCCGAGGTCCAAATGGGTCCAAATTAATTTTGGATTAAAATAGACCCTTAGGGATACACATTTAATGTTAATGACTTTCCCATTAGATGAGCTTAAGTATTTTTAAAAATTTAAACTAAACATTGCATATAGTGTGACAGAATAATATGGAATCAAAATAATTAAAACCATATTCATCCTGCATGAATCTTAAAGCGCCTAAATAGACGGCATCGGGTTGTCTTCTACCTCCAGCCGACGGCCCAGATCGTCCCGTCCTACAGCAGCTTGTGAGCCGATTTTCCGGCCACCCGGCCACTTCCCCGGCCGACCACCGCCACCACCACCTTCGGGGAGTTGGGGGCTACACCCAGCCGGCGGCACGGCCACCGGAGATGTCTATTCTGGCGATCCGACCAAGCTATTTCTTGGCCGAAAACCATGGAAATTTGGATTTTGATCGGGCTCAATTGAGCCCGAATCTTGGCCCTAGTAATTGCTACGATCTAAACTTGGAAAAAGAGGTGGAGGAGGACCTTTCAAGTGGCCTGAAGGCGACAGGAATGGCGGGACACCATGCACGACGGCGGAGGCGCTCGGCTTCTGCAACAACATAGTGGGACGGCTTGCTCCTTCCAGGTAAGAGTTCGAAAACGCTCCCCTCAACCCACTGATGATGTTTAAATGGTCAATTGGGGAGAGGGCAGCTGGTTCTTCAATTCCCATCAAAGCCATTAAAGCATGGCTCGGGTTGTGAGGAGAGGGGGGGGGATGAAACTGCCCCTTGGTAGCAGGAAAATGGCTGGAATCAACTCCTCTCCCCTAGAGGAGTTGATTGCAGCCATAATGGGTGGCTGTTGTCCTCCTTTGGTCGGTCCCCACACCATTCCTCTTCCCCCCATTTTCTCTCTCAACCATTACAATTGAATGAAGCTCCCTTTCTCTCTCCTAGTCACCAAGTTGACTGGTCAAACCCCATAAGATATATGCAACCATTCTACTCATAATAATTATGAGAAATGAAGTTAGCCTAAGGGAAACAATGGCTTAAGCTTGGGTTAGCCCATTTGGGCTATGTTGACCCAAACATAAACTTGGGTTGACCCTAGCCAATTTGACCTTTTGGGTTGACCCCAATGGATCCTAGGTGATCCTTTGGCCTCCCCTAGAGTCCAAGTAGGGTTAGGTAGGGTTGATTGGGCACCTTAGAGGTCACATGACCCTTAGCAAGGGCACTTTGACCAAATTGGGACTAGAGTTGACTTGAGTCAACCTAGCCACTTGAGTTAACCCCAATGGGCCCATATGGCTCTAGTGGATCCTCTACTAGGTTAGTGATGTTGTGGTGGGGTCATGGAGTCATGGTGAAGCCCTAAGGTCAAACCCTAGGTTTGGTGATTAGGTTGTGCCATAGGCAGACCAAGGTGATTCTCACCTTGGTCCTTGATTACCTTGCCCTTTTTAGCTCCCTAGGGCTTTGTCATGACCTGTTCATGACCAAAACTACTCTTAGGGGTCTAGTTGGAAATGGGATGTTAGACAAGTAGTCTTTAAGTCTAGCAACTGCAGGAGAACATTCAGCCTCATGAGAAAAGAAAGCTAGCAATTGTACCATTAGCATTAGTTGCAATCAGCTAGTGGAGAAAAGAATTAAAATAGACCCGTTCCTCCCTATCTTTTCAGAAATAAAGAAGGGATTGATCAAGTGGTGATCATGTGTGCAGATCAATGGAATGATTAAGATAGTAATAAGTGGGCTGAACACTCTTGTGCTGCTAACAAGAGAGCTGAAGCCAAAGGCAAGTCTGTTGTTGAAGAAGGGGAGAAGATCTCGCTCAGCAAAAAGAGATTGTGCAAGGTACAAGGCAGTTGCTAAGCATCAACATGAATGGAGCTCGACAAAATCTGAATAATTCGTCGAACTCATGATTGTCAAATAGAAATCTTGTAGCATCAGATCTGTAACCTCCAGATAAGTTGAATTTCTTTTATATTGATATTCTACTAGTGTAATCTAAGTTGCTAGGAATCCTGACTGTTGTAGCAGGACAATGCATATATAGATTAAGTATTAATAAGTTTGGGAGCTTAAGGATGAACTCAATTCTGAGTTTGTCCTGACTAACAAGTGACTGTCATGCTTATCTTGCCAATAGATGAAGTCAAGTTCAACACCCTCTTGGTTGAGTTTGGTATGTGTAACTTAGGATAACTTCAGAAGCTCCAAACTCCAGTTTGCGTTGCCGGATTTGCTATTCTTACAGGTAGATTAGTATTTTATGTGACATCAAGACTATAAAGACCATCAAGTGGTATCCAGACTGGCATAGACTAGAATGTCTACCATGAATCTGACAAAGAATGTCTCAGTTGAGGGGGAGCAGGAAGCTGTTATGGTAGATCAGCTGTCATAACTGCTGATCAGTTTTTCTTCAGGATAAAGAACCGACTAAGGGGGAGATTATGAGAACATGAATAGCTAGCAGCCAGCGAAGTGGATCCATGGGTCACTCAAGTGCCAAGGGGCTATAGTGATGTGGTGTATAAATGATATCACCACAGGTGGAAGCTGATTCTATAGATATAACATCAGCAAGTGGAACTATGTATGCAGCAAGCTTAAATGCTACAGTGTTGTGTTGTATCAATGTATCAACATAGAAGGTATGACTCCTAATCAAGTAGATTGATCACTAGGATGATTTCCTTAGTAGTATCAACATAGGACTTCGACTAGTATCAAGAGATAATCTCTCCCATAATATTTTCTACTTCCTCAATAGATATGCCTATTGAAGAAGACAGAAAGGGGGAGATATGTGTGGTAATACATAAGATGGAGATATAGAAGCAATATTTGACATGACTAGGTCATGTTGAGTAGGTTCATATTACTGGAAAAGATTCTAGTAGTATGAGAAATGCAATGACTGACCATATGTTTAGTCAAGATTGTGTCAATGCATACTTTGAGGTAAGTACTTCTAGTGGTGCACAATTTAAATATTAAGTGGTATAAAGGAGAGTGCATATTACTTGAGCAATTGCTCAAATAGTATGAGTATGCATTGACTTAGCTTATTAAGTCAATACAATTAATTAGAGCACATTGTATTAATATAACATAAGATAGCAGGTGTGTAGAGATTTCTACAGCTGCATGAAATTATTCATCCTATCATGATAATGCCTCTTAGTATTGTTGGGTGTTCTGCCTTATTCAAATAGGGGGAGACTGTTGGGTCCATTGCCCACAATGTTCCCTAGAGTGGATTTGAAGAGGAAAACCCATCAAGACTAAGAGCATAGTAGTATTTGATGTATACTAAAGTTCATGCATGCAGGTTGTACTTGATCGGATAGGTTAACAAAAAGAGTAAGCTGGAAATCAGATAATTTGACTAAGGCAAAAACGTCGAGACAACTATGACAGCTGAGAAGAATATCTCAGCATAACAGCTGAGATGAACAAAAAGAGTAAGCTGGAAGTTTGCTAATTTGACTAAGGCAAAAACGTTGAGACAGCTGAGACAGTTGAGAAGAATATCTCAGCAACTGATGATATAAGCAAGTCAACATAATTCAAATTAGTGGAAGGATGGCTACAGTACGCGACAAATGTTTCCGCAGACCTACTGTACGATAGGTTGAGTCAAATCAAAGTTGTTGTTGGACATTAATTATGTTGGGCCCACTGCTCAAGAGCCGTTGGGCAAAATCAATAAAATAAAACTGCTTTTATAGAGGAAGACAACTTTTGGAGAAAGAAACAAGGCAGTTCTTCTTCTCTGACATTGTTGTGGAGCAAAAGAACAGGAAGCTCAAGTCTGCAAGACAGAAAGAAAGTTAGGTGTTAGAAAAACATCTTCAACAACAAGATAGCTCGTGTGATCTTCATCTACACCAACAAGTTATCTTAGAAGGAGTCTCTGAGAAAAAGGTAGCAGCTTGGTTTGACCATTGTTGTAGGTGCTTCACAGGATCAGCTAACAAACCTAAAGAACATTCTCTTTGGGAGCTGTGAAGAAGGAGATAAGGCTGATTAGTTGGCTCAGTTTAGAAAGTGGCAGAGAAGATGATCTGCAAGTTACTTCCAGCACAAACACAAGAGATCTTCATCCTAGTTATTGTGAAGAAAGGAGTAGGGATGGGATTCTCCCAGCTCAGGTTATAGCAAGATCTGCTGCAGTTACTTCTCAAGTTCCAAATGGATAAAATCCCTGGTTCTGAGAAGAGGAAGTTAGGACTAAGCATTTACATAGTCCAGATAAGTAGACTCAGGAAATATATTTCTTGGAGTCAAGGTAGGGCTAAGTGTATCTCTATCCAGGTAGATTGGCACAATGAAATTTCACTTGTGTCCAATAATCACACCAACCCACATCCATCTTGTGGGATCCAAATATGGATCTGAGTTGTAGGGCTTAATTTCTTGGGGTAGGAGTGTGAATCTCTCTAAGGTAGGATCCACGTGTGGATCTGAGTGTAGGGACTTTTGGCCTGAGGTAGGTGACAAGTGTGTCACTATGGTAGGTGCCTGGAAGGGCACTGAGGCAGGTACTTATTGGGTACTATACTATAGGCGTGATGCAGCACTCTGAGAGTAGGGCCTTATGCCTGAAGTTGTAGGGCAGAAAATCCTGTGCTGTAGGCCTTAGAGATAAGGCTTAGTTAGGTTGCTTGAGGGTCACTGAGTGTAGGGGCACTGCAAAGCTCTTAGGTAGGATCCCTTGTAGATCTGAGATTGGGTTGTCCTCCCTGCCTGAGTGTAGGGCTTAACAGCTTGAGGTAGGTATTTTTTTGACCACTGAGTTGTAGGCCCTTGTGGCTGAGAAGTAAGTCTTGGAGAAGACTTAGAGATCTGAGGGATCTGAGGGGTAAGCTCTTTGGAGCAAGTTTTGGAGAAGTGCCTAGTCCTACAAGATAGTTGGATAGGTGGGAGGGAAAGTGGATGTACCCAATTGGGGAACCCCTATAAATATCTGTGTGCTTTGATGTGTTGTTTGTTCTTCTTTATATTGTAGGTACTAAGGATAAGCTCTAGATCACTTAGTAAGAAAAACAGTAAAAAGACTTAAGAAATTTCAATAACCTATTCACCCCCCCCCCCCTCTAGGTGATTTAGCTATCCTTAAATTAAAAACTTTAACTTCATGTGATATATCAATATATGAGTGTTATGCTTGCTAGGAAGGAATACCGTTGCCCCGGGAATGGGGTAGGGTCGTTATAAATTGGTCAGCTAAAGCTGAAAGTTGCCTTATTTTCCACTTTTATGGTTGAATGTCCTTATGCTGGTGCTAGAGAGTCGAGCGGTAAATAGCGGGTTGCAGCCCTTGATGCTATGTCGGCTCATAAAGGTCAAACTAAGAGCTTTTACTGTTTTCATGTGTGGCCGACCTGCGTATCGATGTTTCTAAACCACTTTTATGAAGAACACTTGTAAGGCCTTAAGGTCACACCTTTTTGGTGTATTTTGTATAACATTCCTATATGGTGTATTAGTGCATTATTTGTTATTTGAGTTCTAATAACCCTTGAAACTTCTGCTAGAATGCTTTGAGTTCGGATTTGTTTGGTAGTTTTGATATTCACATGTAACTCCACTGATTGTCCGTGGCATATAGCGTGGGGTTTCGGCCGAACCTTCTATTATATTCTACGTTGAAGGATAGAGGTGTTACAATAAGTGTCGATCATGACCTCTAGATTGGATCCATGAAGCTGCTCTGTGAAAGTCCTCCTGTCAAAAGCACATGTAAGGGTTGCATGAAGAGTATCCGCACAGGACACTGCGTTGATAAAGCCACAAAGCGGAGAATATTCTCAGACATTCAGAATGTCCACCTAAAGATTGCAAACTCTGGGAATGGTCACCTGGAAAGTTATCCACCATTGTCTAATGCTCGCCTCAGCTATCTCAGGTTTTGGGTTAACAAACATATCGAGGAGATCGTCCAGTGCCCATGATCCTGAACTAGACATCTATTTTTCCCAATGTACCTCGTGCTGCGAGATTTCATCTATATTTCTAACTAAAACAAGCAAGCTCCCACACAAAGTCTTTTGAAACCAATTCCTCCAAAATCTATAACTATAAATTATAACTAGATTTTTTTTATATTTTAGAATATGAGATTATTGCAAGTGAATGTGGAAAGTAATTCAAGAAGTTTTTTTTGACGTGCACTACTACTTTCATGCCCTAAGCATTATATTACAAGTTAATCTATGACTTTTGGTAATCCAATAAACAAAGAAATCAAAATATCTTAACTATATCCTCTCTAATAGCAACAAATTTTCTTCCATTATCTCCTATGCTTAATGGAAATCCTGCCCCATATACCCTGTAACTCTTCATTCACGCCTTTTCCTGCCTACCAAAAACCTCCAATGAAACGCCCTTAGAAGTCGACGACCTTGTTTGAAAAGTTGGATCTTCCATCGACTCTGTTTGGTCGGCTAATTCTCACCAAAAATTGAAAAAGAGATGTTTTTCCTCATTTTGAATGTTTTGTTCCTCCTGAACAATTTTTTAAAGTTCTTTACCATTTAGTGAGTGATTAAATAGCTATATTTTTCATTTTTTATGTGTCTCCAACTCTAGGTCTCCTAATAAAATTTTTATTTATGAATATTGTTTTTTTGTAAGTTTTTGTTTAGCGTTGCTGGATTTACTTTTTTTATATCATTTAGAGTTTCTAAATCTAGGGTTTTTTTAAAATTTTGCGTGTCTCCAAATCTAGGTCTTCCTAATATATAGTTTCAAAAAAAATTTCACTTGTGATTTTTGATTAATAACAAGTTCTGATGGATGCACGAAATTATTGATATATGGAGATTACCCCGAATGAATTTCAATCAATGTCGGAGCATGTTACATTACAAATAGGTCATTTTGTAGCAAGGAGGAAATGATAGAATGGGCGAGAAATATTGGTAAAATTTGAGTTTTGTTGTAATCATCTCGAAGGCCATTAAAATTGACTTAAGGGCAAAACCAAGAGTTATTCTTGGTTGTGATTGGTCTGGTCTTGTAAGAGAAAGTCAAAATGAGGGTTTCATTAAAAGAAATTTGAGAAAATCATGTTATAAACAGTGTGGCTAAGTTTTCTATTAGAGGTTGTAGAGAAGTTGTTGATGAAAGAAAAGTTTATGTTATGTGGGTTTTGCATAATCATGTGTTGGTTCATCTTGAAGTGCATCCATGCCAAAAGCAAGATGAAAGTGAGACAGCAATAGTTTAAGATATTTATAATGCATTGGTGAAACTGAGAAAAATATTGTCGACATTAAAGAGTAGAAATCCTTTGAACACTGCATCAATAAGAACTATTAACAATGAAAATGCCAAGATCTATAGACATGAATTGGCCGGTACTGCTCCAATTCAATACTTATATAAGTGCATTAGTTAAGCTGTTTACTAGATACAATGAAGTGAATGGTATCACTAATCACTTAGAGAGTATTTTTTTCTCATCCCACCATGAATATATTAACTAATTTGTCGGCAATCGTTAACTTTACTACCGCTACATTTAACTCCTAATGAGGCTCGAAAGTTTATTTGCATTGGTTTTAAAAATGGAAATCATTACATACAATTATGATTGAGTGAAGAATGTCCACTATCGCTAGTATTCCCTATTTGGGCAAGACAACATAGAGAGGTTGCAGAATAATGAGACGTACCAATCATAATGCATCTAAAAGATTAGAATGATATGCATATTTATTTATTTTCTTAATATTTTATGACTATTGATATTACTGTAACAAAAATTTTAATTATACAACATGTACAGATGACAAGACATTTTGAGACGTTTCAAAGCTATACAAGAAGATTTAAAGTGAGAGAAATATGATAAGTTCTTTAACATTTTATGAATTTGAAAGCTCCCATTTAATAGAATATTATTTACATTTTTTAAAAATTTTATTGTGCAGGGGAAATTTATTTTGTGACATTCTAATTTGATCACTACAATGACGTGAATTTAGACTATTTTGTGTTTTTAAGAAACAATTGACTTTTACATTATATTTTGGTCAATTTTCTAGAAGGACAAAAATTTGTGGTTGCAAAAACTATGGACTATTACATTAAATTTTTTCGCTTAATTAAATGTGGATGTATATTTAACACAATATTTGAATTTTTGGCTGCCAATATCCAATGGGATTCTAATATCACTTTGTTGTGCTATAATTATATTTGGGTTGCCAATAGATATAACCCGGCTGGCAATATAAATGCACTTTTTAAATCTATACTACCATGAAGGACGTACTTTTTGACCAAAATTTACTTACGTGATTCTAGCTTTAGTGCCCCCAAATTGGATTTTTTACCCCATTAATGATTTTAGGTTGCCTAACATGAAAAAAAATACTACAATGTGATTTTTCTATAATGGGGTTCCCCTTGAATTTTCCCGAGCTGAATCATTAGAGCTAAACACCCGTGCAAAAAAAGCGCATGCAGGAGCCACTAATATGTACGCATATGCAAAAGTATGAATGTGCGCACATGCACATACATGCGTGGAGTACGTACATAAGGGACGTGCCCACACATGTAGAGGCAGTCCACGCATACACGCAGAAGGCACTTATAAGCATAGCCCACACATGCTCTGCACAGGTGAAACACATGAATGTGCACGTACACCCCTTCTGCTCCTGCATACGTGCAAGTCCATTATGTTCGTGCACGCGCTAGCCACCGCCGACCGTTAGGCGTCTCCGACCATCTCCGACCATTGCTGTCGCCTAGCAATTCTTCCAGGCTTCCTCGATTTTATAATTATCATTTCATGAAAATTAGTGATCTTGGTGACCGAAACAGAGAGACACCATTCGCCAACTCAATACCCATTCGGGCATAATTATAATCACATCCCACCAAAAAGCTATACAAAGGCCCCCAAACCATCATTTATAGATAAACAACACTAGAGGCTATAGAGCTCTGAGTTTTTCAGACGAGGACGTGGGACTTGATCATTTTTTCACTTGGGATTCACTCTTCTCCCTCTCCAGTTCACTCAACGATCAACTCTCACTTGGACTCTTTTGTGAGCCTACGAGAAGGTAAAAGAAAGCACTCTTGCATGCGCGCTCGTGGACGCACGGTGCAATATTTGTGGACTTAGCACTTTCCTCTATTCTCTATACTCCATACTAATTATGTAAAGGTGGTCTGTTGAACATCCCGACTTTTATTCGGTCACTAGAACCCTAGTTGACCTAATAATAGCAACTTTATGGCCTACAAGAAGCCCTAGAAGCTGGAAGGTGACCTAGATTTTGATTCTTGAGCATATATGCTCTGAATCAAGTTTTGTCAGTAGAAATAGACTCGTATAATCAATACATGTGCAACAAAACTCATTTTGTTCCTATCCGAGGTCATATAGAGAATATGACCATTTTGAGTTGTAACTTCCCATTTTGAGCTAGACCGCTCGTGCGAGTTTTATGTCACCTTGGGTGTCTTAGGCCCGATAGGAAATTCTGAGAGAGAGCCCAAGGTCAATGGGGTGTTTGGTAGGTCTGTATGGAATTAGAGAGAAATCCTAAGAAGTCTCGACGAATTTTCGAGTAGTATCGACGAAATAGTCAAGTGGATTCGACTAACTCGTCAAAAGGACTCTACGAACTCGTCGAATGGACTCAACAAACTCGTCGAAAGTGAATGTGTTTGTTCAAGTGTAGCTAAACACCTAGAGGGAGGTGAATAGGTTTGTTTTGGCTTTTTTGAATCTTTTAAAGTTATGAGCTTGGTGTCTGTAGAGTTAGTTGTTAGCTTTCAAGAATCACAATAACAAACAAGATTTTGTAGTGGTCCCCCAATCTAGGTTACATCCATTTTCCCCCTTCACCTATCTAGCAGTGAGTTAGATTCGGTTAAATTATCCTATATATCAGTTCCTTGAGCTTGCACCTCAGATCCCTCAAGATCTTATAACTCAGAATGAATTTCACTCTTACAACTCAGACTGATTACAGTCCTACCTCAGGCACAACAAACCTACACTCAGAGTTAAGAAACTCATACCTCAGGCACAATTGTCATACCTATAAGAGATACACAAAATCACCAACCTTAGATCCATCCGGATCCTACCTCAGATAAACTCATGGATCCTACCCACTTGGAAACAACAACTCCTACCACTTAGCCTTTATTGTACAGGCTTACAACTCAGATAAAACAGTGACCCTACAGTTTGAGTAAAGTTTTGTGGTGATTGGCTACATATAAATAATCCTCTGAGTCAGCTTCCTAGACTGTAGAAATAGTCCTAACTCTTCACAACAACAAGAATGTAAATCTTCAAAGTTGATCTGCTTGGGCTGAGAAGAATTGTTGTAGAGCTCTGCTCCTTCAAGCTTGAGTATATCTGAGTTTAATGCAGCAGACTTGAAGAAGAATAATAATGATAATGAGTGCTCTACTAACTAACCCTTGTGAAAATTAGGGTTTTAGTTATTGTTGAAGTCGTTAGAGATTTCGAATTCAACCACATTAATTAGTAAAAATAAAATTAATTTCGTGCTTTTTTACTTCCTCTGTTTCGACTTTTATATTCCTAACTGCAACGGCTCTTTGATATGTATGGGTAAGTGGTATGGTCAGCTGTAAAGTATCTTACCATTAACTATACTGTAGAAAGTGTGCAATTCCATTTGTCCTTTAGCGCGCAAAACCCGCTTCATTAAAACTTGGGATGACATCAGCATGACTCTGCACTTGTGGACTTAGCAACTTTCACTATACAGTCTTCATAGGCAATGAGTGAAGTCTTGTGACTCAATGTATAAAGGCGTTGAGTGTTTCCTTGAGACTCAACACATCTGAACTTTGAGTGTTAACTACTGAAGCATTGAGTGGTAAGTATTCACTTAATGCAAAAACACTAAGCTAAATAACTCTCTAACTTCTAAGGCATTGAGTGAGCCTTCATCACTCAACGATGTTACCTTTGACAGATTAAATGATAATATGTTGAGTGAACCTTCATCACTCAATGTATTTGTACTTAATATAATTCTTCTGGTTGATGGTGTTGAGTGAACATTCTTCACTCAATTCCCTTGACTTGACAGTTATCCTGACTGAAGGAGTTGAATGAACCTTCTACACTTAACGCTTATAGACTTATACAAATTTTCTGACTGAAGGCATTAAGTCAACCTTCTACACTCAACACTTCTAGACTTAGCCGCTTTCTTTGATAGGGCATTGTGTGAGCCTTCTTCACTTAAATCTTCTATACTTGGACAGATTTTCTTTGAATAGGCGTTAAGGTAATGACCTTCACTCAACACTTCTAGACTTAGTCAAATTTCTACCTCTGGTATTGAGTGATGTGTACTCACTCAACACTTCTGGACTTAGGCAAATTTCTGCCTCTTTATAGTATCCTATCGTGAGTCCAACCAAACTTCTGACCCTATCAACCTGTCTAATCAATGATAGTGGAAAACCTAATTACATTGAACTAGAACACATATCAAATACAAACTTGTGTATACTCTTGACTTGTTGGTCTTCCTCAAATCTGGGACATTATGATCAATGGACCCAATGATCTCCCCCTATTTGAAGAAGTCAGAACCGTAGTCAATGATATACACTAACTCACAGGAAAGATAAATTCATAGAATTGAAGATCAAGAAATATCACACAACAAAAATTTGATTAACAAGAAATTGGATAAAGATAAACAAAAGTGTGTGCCAACAATAATGTTTCATATCCCTAAGGCCCTAAGGAACAGATTACAATGTCATTGTTAGGCATCAGGTTCCTTAATGACTATACCCCTGCTAGACCTTTTAGCATCCTTCTCCTCAGCTTATATCTTCTTTTGCCTTTGCCTTTCAAAGTAGTTGTATGACCTTGGATAATATTTACTATGCTCTAGAGCATCTGACTGCAAAGTACTAGCCTTCTTATCCTTTTTGAACTTTCTCTTGATCTCTTTATTTCTTTCAAGTTTAGCCCATTCCAAAGAGTTGTACAGTTTACTTCTTTTAATTTTATTTTCTTTAAACTGCTCCCAGGAAGCCAAAATAATAGTCCTAGATTGAAGACTCCAAAGTTCAAAATCAGGTCTGGTCTATAAGATCCTATCTCCCCATTCCGAGGCTAACCCGGATCTTATGCCCAGAACCGCCGCATTACGGTGACACTAACGCACGGGTTAGTCGACACCGCAAGACGCCGATCCTGCCGGCTAGTACGATCATAACCTGTTCAGCCAATATGAGAAACAGAAATTAAGTATATAGTAAACAAAACTACACAAGTCCACAGCCACAGAGTACATATCATATAAAGAGATGATGAGTACAAAATATAGTCCACAATGAATATAACAAAAGAGTGTAATAAGGGCTTATGCCCAGTACATCAATATCAAATCACTCTCTCTCTCAATCTAATAGCAGCGGAATCTATCATCTCAAATCATCACACCTGAACATGTGCTCTAGTATTAGTAGTCGGTATCTGCCCCTCAAGCCCTGCCTCCTCGCCATGCTGGTCCATCTCCTCGAGCTCCTAAAAATAGTATGGTCACCGACCATTAGTCAAAAAGACTAAGTTGTTTCCTCCGCACCTCGCCCCGCAACTCTTAGGCACCGAGCGGGAGGACGAAGCGGAGGACAAACAAGGGGTGACAAAGG
The DNA here is from genome assembly GCA_039513925.1 of Platanthera zijinensis. NCBI lineage: Eukaryota > Viridiplantae > Streptophyta > Magnoliopsida > Asparagales > Orchidaceae > Platanthera > Platanthera zijinensis. The sequence goes on along the minus strand of CM077092.1, from coordinate 66,783,431 downwards.
TGGAAGCAGGTGACAAGAACTAATAGCAGAATATACATGAATATAAGTAAAGAAAGTAACCTTCACTTATGCGAGTACACATAAGCAAGGGATCTTCTACAAGGCTCCCATCGTATAAAATGTCCCATACCATTTATTCGATAGGGTGTCGGTTGTCACAAGCAGTATATATATATAAAAGGAATAATCTTAACCTATAAACTTGCCCACTCAAGCTTATAGACTAAGGGGTCGTTTAGCAGATCCTAATGTATAAGCGTCCCATACCACTTATACATTAGGTGTCATAGGTTGTTATGTATGTTTATGATATGCATCTATATGGTGGGTATGATATGAACATGCAGTGCAACACACACACACGACTCCGTGATCACATACCTTTAGTTCCCATTTTTCGAGAGCTAGCATCACTCTCAGGTACTACCGTTGTGGCTACGGCAGCAGCGGAGCGGGCATCTCCGCCTTCTAGGCGGGTATACACACTTCCAGGCCTAGACCTCTCTTGTACGCCTCTGTACACCGACAAGTGCACTCTAGAGCATCTGCGTACCACTTTGCTGACTACCTGTCAGTCTTGTTGGGTCGGGTGTGCGTTATCGGGAAAAGCCCTCTAGACCTCAGTATAAACAACCTACTTGTCCCTCTAACCCTCGCACCCGTCTGGTCCACCGTACTATCATCGGTGTGACGACTGGCCAGTACCGCATGGCCCGCCACTAGTATATGCACATGCAAGTAGAATATATGGAGCATCCAGCTTGAAGGACTATCCTGTCCCAAATCTCTCCAACCCGTCACGGGTGAGTATGTGCTACAAAACCTCCAACCCTACCCGAGTGAGTATATATATATATCAATCACTTTCCTCCAACTCTGCACGGGTGAGCAAGTAGTCAATAGACTCCAAGTCCCTCCAACCCGGCCCGAGTGAGAACATGTCCAGTTCACTTAACCTGTTAGACTACTCCTACCTACTGATCATTATACTTAGAAACTTAAGGTTAATCCCAGGACTGCCCAAGGTATTCCCGGTGAAGGGATCTCAGGGGCAGTAGGAGCTACGATGGGCTGAATCCCAACGCTCCCTTTCTCAAGGATATTTACTTTAGTTGATGTCTACCCAGAACCCCTTTTTCTCTCTCTGTTACATAGAGTGACTTAGTGACTTAAGCTATGGGTTGAGGAATGACGGTCTTCCGTCGGCTCCTCCTAAATAAGTCTAAGGTTGCACTATTACTCTCGTCTCTAGAATACATCTGCCACCCAGGGTTATACTTCCGATCTTAGACTCTAACTCAGTTGTTGATTCGTTCCCTGGTGGCCTATAGTATAGCCTACCTTTACTATGCGCACCCCATGGCCTAGTACCACCCCGAAATTAAACTTTAAAATCCTTTGTCCTCCAACCCCCAGAAATTTATCCTAGGGTGGTATGATCTACTAGAATGAGTATGGTAATTTTCATAATTTTCTCAATTATTTTCATAATTAATTTATTTTCTCCCAATATTTCCGAAGGTCATTTAACATATGAAGTGTGTCTTTGCATAGCCCTAATGATAAAAAAAATTATCCTAACCATTAACATGATGAAATATCACTATTTCCCAAGGTTTATAATTTCTCACCAAACATTTGTATTTATTTGTTAATTATCACAAAAGCATCATAATTACCACTTTTCAAAGTAAGTATGAGAATTTTAATCACAAAAATTCTAAGAAAATTAAGGGGGATCTAAATCATCAAAATAAGTCTACTGACAAAGTTTCATCAACTTTAATAATGTTATAGACTTGCAATTCAATTTCTTGTGTATTTACCAAAATGCCATTATGATGAATTAAAATTTGTATGCTTATCAAAAAAATTCTGAAATAAATATGTCAGTTAACTAGAACCTATATACTCCTCTATAAATATTCCCAAATTGTTCTGACCTATATTTTCATTAAATCATGAATAAAAGCAATAGGGGTAAAATGGTCATTTCATGATAATCTACCTCAAAATACCTCAAACAGAGAAAATAAAAATACCCCAATTCAATTATGATCAAATATTTAACAGGGCCAAATTTGAAGATTTTTGCCTGATTAATTCTATTTTTTCATTTTCATTTTCTAATAAGGCTATAGTTTTCAAAAATCCAAATAATGGGATTTTTGTTACCAAAAATCCCATAATAATTTTGAGGGACTACATTTGACCTAAATGTTCTCTAGAATTAATTTCAAGGTCTTCAGAAGTCCTGAGATGAATAAATACACATTTTTTCAAAATTGCTATTTGCACACCAAGGCTAATACTAGCCTACACTTGCAAGTGGGTTAACCCATCATGCAGTGACCCAAATGGGTTGAAATTTTTATCATGCACCAATACTGTCCCCAAGGACTTGCCACCAAAATTAGGGGCTATTTGGGTTCCTATAACTCCAAATATTTCATTAATTTACATTTTGATATTATTGCAAACACTATAAAAAATGTTATCCCAAAAATTCCCAATTTTTGGCATGGTCTAGATATGCCCTAGACATGAACATGAACAAAATTTCAGGTCATGAGGCTTACTGGTTTAGCATGGGCACTCAAATTAAAATTTGCACTAGTCTAGGACCAGCCCTAGGAGAATTGACCTACAGGACAGACCACTGGGTCAAAGTCCAAGATTAAGGTGGCCTTTTAAAGTTAAGATCTAGGTCTACAATTTATCTTCAAGGGTCTGGACCTAGAAATGACTCTAGGAGCCCTTATTTTCAGTTTGAAATTAGCTATATAAGTGTGACAGGCAGCTACTATTCATTAATCAAATTAAATATTTATTTAAATGAAATAGCACGAATCTTGATGTAGAATAGACGGAATCCCATCATCGTCCCCAACGGTTTAACGGCCCAGATTGCACTGGCTGGGCCACATTGCGGGAAGTTTTTCGGCCGGCTGAGGCGGCGCCATGGCCGGCCAACGGTGCCATCACCTTCATGGTGGTGGTGGCTACATTTTCCCGGCGATGAGGGGGCGGGAGACGGCGGCACCGGCGATCCCGAGAGGTGGGAATTTCTTGGAAAATTTTCGATTTTCTCACATGGAATCGGGCTCAATTGAGCCCGATTTCTCTCCTTAAGGATCTAGGAAGCTAGTACGTGGAGAGGTGAGGGGAAACAGACCTGGATTGGGGCTCGGCGGCGAGTCAGGCGGCGGTTTGGCATGGTGGTGGTGTGCCGGCGATCTTCCGCTCGAAACCTTGATTCTTCACCGTTTGCCTTGATCCAGGTGTCGAATTCTACTCCCCTCGGCCTTCTGAAGCTAATGGCTGGGTTGGTTTGGGCTGAGGGTGTTTATACCTGGAGATAATTCCTATGTGAGCTCGGTTTCACTTTGAAATCTCCACCCTTGCCTCCACCTGGCCACCCCCTGCTGTAATTTCTTTGGAATGAACCCCTAGGGTCAGCCAGCAGGCATTGGGGCTGAGGAAAAAGGGCCAAATGGCCTACTTCTTCTTCTTCCCCACTTCTCTCTCTTCCATTCCCAAAATTCCCTTTTTACCCTTGTGCATGTCTTCTCTCCCCACACCCAGAGGGGTAGGGCTGGTCATTGGCCACTTGGCTGGTCATTGACCAAATTTGGTGGGCTTGGCCCATGGGAAATGACTTGGCTCACATCTTTCTTCTTTAAGGTAAAATGTTGACTTGTTGACTTTTAGGTTGACTTGGTCAACTTGATGAGTGGGCTGACCCCACATGATGGCCATGGACTCCATGTCCTCACCTAACATGGATTGGGTCATGGTGATGGTCTTAGCCCACTAGGAATGGGCTTGGTCTTCAATTTCCCTTAATTAGGCTTAAGGTTGACCAAGTTTGACCTTAGGGTTGACTTGGTCAAATGGGTGAGTGGGTTGACCCCACATAGTGGTCATGAGGTTTAAATCATCCCCCAACATGGCTTGGGTCATGGTGATGCCCTACTTGATCCAATTGGGCTCATGAGTGTGGGGTTTGACCACTTTAGATCCAAGGTTGACCTGGGTCAACTATGGTCAAAGTGTTGACCTAGGGCATGACCTTAGGTCCACTTAGATTGTAATTAGGGTTAGGGCAGTGTGGTGGGGGTCATGGTGTGGCTAGTGTCCTCATTTAGTCTAGTTTGACCTAGTTTGACTTGGCCCTATAGTGGGCCCCACCTGATTACAACTCACCACCTAGGGTCAAACCTAGCTAATCCCCCCTGACTCACCACATGCCTAACCCAATCTAAGTTGGGGGGTCTAGAAGTAACATGGGATGTTACAAATCCTATAAACAAAACAAATAATTTCGTCCCCGAAATTTAAGTTTGGGTCTACGGGTTCTACTCGCAGGAATTTAAGGAACTTTTAAAAGAAAGCATATATTAAAAGTACCTGATGAAAATAGCTCCGGGTGCCGCTCCAGCATCAGATCCCTCGCCTCCCAGGTGTGCTCCTCCCGTCCATGGTTGGACCACAACACCTTCACGAGCGGGACCTTCTTTTTCCGCAACACTCGGACGGCCGTATCGTCGATCCGGATCGGCTCCAATCTAACTGAACGGTCAGGCTCTACCGGTCCAGCTGTAGTGGTGATATGCTGCTCAGGTCGATGGAGAGCTCTTCGCAAGGAAGAGACATGGAAAAAATCATGTAGGGTGCTCAACTCCGGAGGTAGCTGCAGTCGGTAGGCCAAGGGGCCCACACGCTCCAAAATCAAGTAGGGCCCCATGTATCGTGGACTGAGCTTCTTGTGTCTTTGTATCCGAGAGACACCGTGTACCGGTCGAATCTTTAGGAAAACTCTGTCTCCAACCTGGAACTCTACTTTCCGGTGCCGAGCATCATAATATTTTGCCTGTCTGCTCTGTGCCTCCAAAAGCCGATCCCTGATCAAGCGAATCTGGGCCTCCGTATCTTCCACAAAATCTGATCCGAGGGCTCGAGTGTCCAAATCTTGAACCCAAGATAGCGGTGTCCGGCACTTCCTCCCATATAGTGCCTCATAAGGAGACATCCCGATGCTGGCCTGGTGACTGTTGTTGTATGAAAACTTGATCAGTGGCAGTAGCCTCTCCCAAGGCTTCCTAGTATCCAATACACATAGCCTGAGCAGGTCCTCCATAGTCCGTATCGTCCGCTCCGTCTGACCGTCGGTCTGCGGATGGAAGGCAGTGCTAAAGGTAAGTCTGGAACCCAAATAAGCATGCACTGCCCTCCATTCTATGGAGGTGAATCGGTCATCTCTGTCCGAAACAATAGACCTGGGAACGCCGTGGTACCGGATGAACTGCTCTACAAACAACCTCACCAACACAGCAACTGGGGCATCCTTTTTGACCGGAATGAACCGTGCTACCTTGGTCAATCTGTCCACAATAACTCAGACGGAATCGTGCCCAGAATGGTAGCGAGGGAGTCCGTGTACAAAATCCATGGAAATATCCTCGAACTTCCATTCTGGGACTGGCAGTGGCTGTAATACAACGCCTGGGCTCTTGCACTCGGCCTTCACTCGCTGGCAAGTCTCACAGTGTGTCACAAGATATATGATCTCCCTCTTCATTCCTGGCCAGTACATGGTACATCGTAAGTCAGCCCACATCTTGGTGATGCCGGGATGCACTGAATATCTGGAGTAGTGTGCCTCTCTGAGGATGTCATCCCGGATCCCACCTCCTACTGGAATGTATACTCGACCACGAAATCGAAGAAGATCGTCCTCCAGCGTGTAGTCCTCATACTTGCCTCCTTCCAAAGCGCCAAAAATAGGCTCTAAATCAGTATCTAGTCTCTGATGCGTAACGATGCGCTCCCGAATAGTGTCATCGCTGGTCACTGAATTTAAATACTCTCGGTACACTGCTGGTTCTGACTTAGACACCATGGTAATGTGCATCTCCTCCAACATTCGTACCAGCTCTAAGGACATCAAGCGAGGCTCCGATCCGGAAGTGCCAGCTCTTCTACTCAGTGCATCAGCTACCGTATTAGCCTTCCTAGGATGATAATGAATCTGATAATCATAATCACAGAGAAACTCTAACCATCTCCTCTGTCGTAGATTTAGATCCTTCTGGGTATCAATATATTTAAGATTCTTGTGATCCGAGTAGATATCACAATGAATCCCATATAAGTAATGCCTCCAGGTCTTTAGGGAGAATACCACGACCCCGAGTTCTAGGTCATGTACCGGATAATTATGTTCGTGTTTCTTCAATTGTCTCGAAACATAAGCAATGACGTGTCCATGCTGCATCAAGACTGCGCCCATCTCCTGATAAGAGGCATCCGTGTAGATCTGGAATCCTTCACTCCCGGATGGGAGCGCAAGGATAGGGGATGAGGTCAGTCGGTCTTTTAACTCCTGAAAAGCTGCCTCACATTGTTCTGACCAAACAAAATTAGCATCCTTCTTCGTCAATGACGTAAGGGGGAGGGCTATCCTTGAGAATCCCTCCACAAACTTACGATAATATCCTGTCAATCCCAGATAGCTGCGGATGTCTGTTGCTGTCTTTGGCCATGGCCAATCCCGTACCGCCTCTATTTTAGCTGGATCCACCGCCACTCTAGCTCCACTAATAATGTGACCCAGAAAAGCCACCTCCTGTAGCCAAAATTGGCACTTAGATAACTTTGCATACATCTGAAACTCTCTCAACCTCTGTAAAACTTGGGCCAGATGTTCTGCATGTTCTTCCTGCATCCGGGAATAGACCAGAATATCATCGATGAACACAATGACAAAGCGATCCAAATAGGTTCAAATACACGGTTCATTAGGGTCATGAATGCGGAGGGGGAATTCGTGAGCCCAAATGGCATGACCGTGAATTCGTATAAGCCATAACGTGAGCTGAATGCTGTCTTTGGTATGTCTTCCTCCCGAATGCGTAACTGATAATAGCCGGATCGTAAATCGAGCTTAGAGAACCAGAAGGCTCCCTGAAGTTGATCAAATAACTCATCTATCCGGGACAATGGTAGGTGTTCCGAACCGTCAACCTATTCAATTCCCTGTAATCTATACACAGTCGGAGGGATCCATCCTTCTTCTTCACAAATTAAACCGGTGCTCCCCATGGCGACGAACTTGGCCGCACAAATCCTGACACCACAAGTTCCTGTAGCTGAGTCCTGAACTCTGCCAATTCTCTACGTGCCATTCTGTAAGGTGCCCGGGACACTGGCCTCGCCCCTGGCACTAATTGGATCCTGAAGTCCAAATCCCGAACTGGTGGTAGTCCGGGCAATTTCTCCGGAAACACATCGGAGAAATCCCGTACCACTGGGATATCAGCTATAGAACTCTCTACTGCTACCATCTCAAAGCAATTAAGATACACTTCCTCCCCTTGCTCATAGGCCTTGACAGCCTGTATGGAAGACAATAAAAGAAGGGGGATAGGTCGGATACCTTCGATAGTAATGTAAGAATCTCCATGTCGGAGTGTGATCCTCTTCGAGGGACAATCTATCTGCGCGTAGTTCCAATGGAGCCAATTCATTCCTAGAATCAGATCAAAGTCTAGTAGCCTCAAGACCGTTGCCAGAGCTTCGAACGCCTTGCCCCCTATCTCGACTTCCATATTGCAGCAATCTGTGGTTCGAAGTTCTGAGCCATCAAGAAGTCGCACACTTTTTTCCAAGCCGGAAAACTTCTCTACTCCCTCTAATCCTTCAATAAATGTATTCGACACGAAGGAGTGTGAAGCACCCGTGTCGAAGAGGGTATGAGCGGGCTTGCCGCTAATCATCACTATGCCTGGGTTCGTTTGAGTTCAAAGATAAATATTATTCTTAAGGTTTATAAGGCACTGATTAAAGTTTAAACTTATGAATCTTGCATAATTAAAGTACCTGTAATCACTTCCTCGGGGTTCCTCTGCTCCGTGAGGTCCAGCGCATACGCCTGTTCCCGATCTCGGCCTCGGCCGTGATGTCCTCGGCCTCGGCCTCGGCCTCGTCCTCGTCCTCGGCCCTGGTGAACTGGAGGGGCCACTGGAGGTGGAGGAGGAGGAAGAGGGTGGACCTGAAGCGGGCACTGCGTCCTGATGTGCCCAGGTTGGCCGCAACCATAGCAGGTGATCTGCCTCTGACCTCGATCATCCTGTCTCATCGGCCCGGGAGTCTGTATAAGTGGGGGAGCCAATGGTGGAGGAGGCCCCTGATCCTGCCTGTAGTTGGGACGATGACGTCCCCCACCCCTCCTATATTTGATAACCTTCTCCCTTTGGGATGTCCTGCTACCATCGGAAGATGATCCTTCGAGCGGCCTTTTACCTCTGCCCTGTACCATTAGCTGGTCAGCCTCCAGCTTTTTCGCCATTTCTATGATTTGAGCAGTGGTACCATGCGATATAAACAACAGGGGCTGTCTCAACGAATCCCGGAGGCCATAATAAAATCGTTTAGCATACTTTCGATCATCCCATTCATGAAAGCCTGGAAACCTAGCCAGGTGGGAGAACTCTCTCTGATATTCGATCACTGATCGGCTCCCCTGCTGGAGGTTCAGGAACCTCGCCTCCAATGTGTCCCGGTCTGTGACAGAAACATAATGGTCCAGGAACGAGTCGCTGAATTCTTCCCAGGATATGTCTGTTAGTTCCCTATCCCCATAAACTGAGTCCCGAATAGACTTCCACCATCTCTTTGCATAGGCTTCTAGTGCGGAAGTGGCAAGTGGTACCGCCTGGCTGACTGGGCAGCTAATTCCAGCCAGTAACTCCTGAATGGTCTCCAACCACTCCTCTGTCTTCACAACATCTTTTGTCCCGCGATACAGTGGCGGAGACAGACTTTTAAACGCACTCAACCAGTTCGACCCTTAGTTGGGCAGCTGTACCGGGGCTTGCTGGGCTCTGAATGTGTCTAGGATCGCCGTCAGCGTTTGCCCCATCTCTGTCTGCATGAACGGAATGGCAGCCGGAGGGGGAGGAACCGCATCCTGTGAAGGCTGCATAAAGGTAAGGTAATGTCAAAATTGGCCTAACTCATTGTTTAATGGACTGTTTTATGTGGCTTTTACACATGGGCACACCATTGCTTCTGCTGCATAGTTTGTCCGCAAACTAATGCTCGAGCGGGGTGTACCAGTTTGTGGACTTCGTTCTCATATGATCATTTGTTCAAGTGATACCAGTTTGTAATATCCTATCTCCCCATTCCGAGGCTAACCCGAATCTTATGCCCAGAACCGCCGCCTTACGGTGACACTATCGCACGGGTTAGTCGACACCGCAAGACGCCGATCCTGCCGGCTAGTACGATCATAACCTGTTCGGCCAATATGAGAAACAGAAATTAAGTATATAGTAAACAAAACTACACAAGTCCACAGCCACAGAGTACATATCATATAAAGAGATGAAGAGTACAAAATATAGTCCACAATGAATACAACAAAAGAGTGTAATAAGGGCTTATGCCCAGTACATCAATATCAAATCACTCTCTCTCTCAATCTAATAGCAGCGGAATCTATCATCTCAAATCATCACACCTGAACATGTGCTCTAGTAGTAGTAGTCGGTATCTGCCCCTCAAGCCCTGCCTCCTCGCCGTGCTGGTCCATCTCCTCGAGCTCCTAAAAATAGTATGGTCACCGACCATTAGTCAAAAAGACTAAGTCGTTTCCTCCGCACCTCGCCCCGCAACTCCTAGGCACCGAGCAGGAGGACGAAGCGAAGGACAAATAAGTGGTGACAAAGGTGGAAGCAGGTGACAAGAACTAATAGCAGAATATATATGAATATAAGTAAAGAAAGTAACCTTCACTTATGCGAGTACACATAAGCAAGGGATCTTCTACAAGGCTCCCATCGTATAAAATATCCCATACCATTTATACGATGGGGTGTCGGTTGTCATAAGCAGTATATATATATATAAAAGGAATAACCTTAACCTATAAACTTGCCCACTCAAGCTTATAGACTAAGGGGTCGTTTAGCAGATCCTAATGTATAAGCGTCCCATACCACTTATACATTAGGTGTCATAGGTTGTTATGTATGTTTATGATATACATCTATATGTTGGGTATGATATGAACATGCAGTGCAACACACACACACGACTCCGTGATCACAGACCTTTAGTTCCCACTTTTCGAGAGCTAGCATCACTCTCAGGTACTACCGTTGTGGCTACGGCAGCAGCGGAGCGGGCATCTCCGCTTTCTAGGCGGGTATACACACTATCAGGCCTAGACCTCTCTTGTACGCCTCTGTACACCGACAAGTGCACTCTAGAGCCTCGGCGTACCACTTTGCTGACTACCTGTCAGTCTTGTTGGGCCGGGTGCGCGTTATCGGGAAAAGTCCTCCAGACCTCAGTATAAACAACCTACTGGTCCCTCTAACCCTCGCACCCGCCAGGTCCACCGTACTGTCGTCGGTGTGACGACTGGCCAGTACCGCATGGCCCGCCACTAGTATATGCACATGCAAGTAGAATATATGGAGCCTACAGCTCGAAGGACTATCCTGTCCCAAATCTCTCCAACCCGTCACGGGTGAGTATGTGCTACAAAACCTCCAACCCTACCCGGGTGAGTATATATATATCAATCACTTTCCTCCAACTCTGCACGGGTGAGCAAGTAGTCAATAGACTCCAAGTCCCACCAACCTGGCCCGAGTGAGAACATGTCCAGTTCACTTAACCTGTTAGACTACTACTGCCTACTGATCATTATACTTAGAAACTTAAGGTTAATCCCAGGACTGCCCAAGGTATTCCCGGTGAAGGGCTCTCAGGGGCACTAGGAGCTACGATGGGTTGAATCCCAAAGCTCCCTTTCTCAAGGATATTTACTTTAGTTGATGTCTACCCAGAACCCCTTTTTCTCTCTCTGTTACATAGAGTGACTTAGTGACTTAAGCTATGGGTTGAGGAATGACGGTCTTCCGTCGGCTCCTTCTAAATAAGTCTAAGGTTGCACTATTACTCTCGTCTCTAGAATACATATGCCACCCAGGGTTATACTTCCGATCTTAGACTCTAACTCAGTTGTTGATTCGTTCCCTGGTGGCCTATAGTATAGCCTAGCTTTTCTATGCGCACCCCATGGCCTAGTACTACCCCGAAATCGAACTTTCAAATCCTTGGGCCTCCAACCCCCAAATAGTTATCCTAGGGTGGTATGATCTACTAGAATGAGTATGGTAATTTTCACAATTTTCTCAATTATTTTCATAATTAATTTATTTTCTCCCAATATTTCCCAAGGTAATTTAACATATGAAGTGCGTCTTTGCATAGCCCTAATGATACAAAATAATTATCCTAACCATTAACATGATGAAATATCACTATTTCCCAAGGTTTATAATTTCTCACCAAACATTTGTATTTATTTGTTAATTATCACAAAACCATCATAATTACCACTTTTCAAAGTAAGTATGAGAGATTTAATCACAAAAATTCTAAGAAAATTACAGAGGATCTAAATCATCAAAATAAGTCTACTGACAAAGTTTCATCAACTTTAACAATGTTATAGACTTGCAATTCAATTTCTTGTTTATTTATCAAAATGCCATTATGATGAATTAAAATTTGTATGCACATCAAAAAAATTCTGAAATAAATATGTCAGTTAACTAGTACCTATATACTCCTATATAAATATTCCCAAATTTTTCTGACCTATATTTTCATTAAATCATGAATAAAAGCAATAGGGGTAAAATGGTCATTTCATGATAATCTACCTCAAAATACCTCAAACAGAGAAAATAAAAATACCCCCAATTCAATTATGATCAAATATTTAACAGGGCCAAATTTGAAGATTTTTGCCTGATTACTTCTATTTTTCATTTTCATTTTCTAATAAGGCTATAGTTTTCAAAAATCCAAATAATGGGATTTTTGTTCCCAAAAATCCCATAATAATTTTGAGGGACTACATTTGATCTAAATGTCCTCTAGAATTAATTTCAAGGTCTTCAGAAGTTCTGAGAAGAATAAATACACATTTTTGCAAAATTGCTATTTGCACACCAAGGCTAATACTAGCCTACACTTGCAAGTGGGTTAACCTATCATGCATTGACCCAAATGGGTTGAAATTTTTATCATGCACCAATACTGTCCCCAAGGACTTTCCAACAAAATTTGGGGCTACTTGGGTGCCTATAACTCCAAATATTTCATTAATTTACATTTTGTTATTATTGCAAAAACTATAGGAAACATTATCCCAAAAATTCCCAATTTTTGGCATAAGCTAGATACACCCTAGACATGCACATGACCAAAATTTCAGGTCATGAGGCTTACTGGTTTAGCATGGGCACTCAAATTAAAATCTGCCCTAGTCTAGGACCAGCCCTAGGAGAATTGACCTACAGGACAGACCACTATGTCAAAGTCCAAGATTAAGGTGGCCTTTTAAATTTATTATCTAGGGCTACAATTTATCTTCAAGGGTCTGGACCTAGAAATGACTCTAGGAGCCCTTAATTTCAGTTTGAAATTGGCTGTATAAGTGTGACAAGCAGCTACTATTCATTAATCAAATTAAATATTTATTTAAATGAAATAGCAAGAATCTTGATGTAGAACGGACGGAATTTCATCATCATCCCCAACTGTTTAACGGCCCAGATTGCACTGGCTGGGCCACATTGCGGGACGTTTTCCATCCGGCTGAGGCGGCGCCATGTCCGGCCAACGGTGCCATCACCTTCATGGTGGTGGTGGCACCATTTTCCCGGCGATGAGGCGGCGGGAGACGGTGGCGCCGGCGATCCCGAGAGGTGGGAATTTCTTGGAAAATTTCCGATTTTCTCACATGGCATCGAGCTCAATTGAGCCTGATTTCTCTCCTAAAGGATCTAGGAAGCTAGTACGTGGAGAGGTGAGGGGAAACAGACCTGGATTGGGGCTCGGCGGCGAGTCAGGAGGCAGTTTGGCATGGTGGTGGTGCGCCGGCGTGTCCTTCCCGAAACCTTGATTCTTCACTGTTTGCCTTAATCCAGGTGTCGAATTCTACTCCCCTCGGCCTTCTGAAGGTAATGGCTGGGTCGGTTTGGGCTGAGGGTGTTTATACCTGGAGATAATTCCTATGTGAGCTCGGTTTCACTTTGAAATCTCCACCCTTGCCTCCACCTGGCCACCCCCTGCTGTAATTCCTTTGGAATGAACCCCTGGGGTCAGCCAGCAGGCATTGGGGCTGAGGGAAAAAGGCCAAATGGCCCACTTCTTCTTCTTCCCCACTTCTCTCTCTTCCATTCCCAAAATTCCCTTTTTACCCTTGTGCATGTCTTCTCTCTCCACACCCAGAGTGGTAGGGCTGGTCATTGGACACTTGGCTTGTCATGGGTCAAATTTGGTGGGCTTGGCCCTTGGGAAATGACTTGGCTCACATCTTTCTTCTTTAGGGTAAAATGTTGACTTGTTGACTTTTAGGTTGACTTTGTCAACTTGATGAGTGGGCTGACCCCACATGATGGCCATGGACTCCATGTCCTCACGTAATATGGATTGGGCCATGTTGATGGTCTTAGCCCACTAGGAATGGGCTTGGTCTTCAATTACCCTTAATTAGGCTTAAGGTTGACCAAGTTTGACCTTAGGGTTGACTTGGTCAAATGGGTGAGTGGGTTGACCCCACTTAGTGGTCATGAGGTTTAAATCATCACCCAACATGGCTTGGGTCATGGTGATGCCCTACTTGATCCAATTGGGCTCATGAGTGTGGGGTTTGACCACTTTAGATCCAAGGTTGACCTGGGTCAACTATGGTCAAAGTGTTGACCTAGGGCATGACCTTGGGTCCACTTAGATTATAATTAGGGTTAGGGAAGTGTGGTGGGGGTCATGGTGTGGCTAGTGTCCTCATTTAGTCTAGTTTGACCTAGTTTGACTTGGCCCTAAAGTGGGCCCCACCTGATTACAACTCACCACCTAGGGTCAAACCTAGCTAATCCCCCCTGATTCACCACATGCCTAACCCAATCTAAGTTGGGGGGGGGGGTCTAGAAGTAACATGGGATGTTACATGGACTCCACCTCTTCTCTGTGTCTCTTCTTCCTCTGCCTGATCTCAGCATCTTCCTCATCAATAACCTTGTCTTTGCTCTTAGATAGTTGTTGAGTGGTGGGGTTGAAGGTTGGAATATTTCCATCAGTAGTTTCAGCACCATCACCATCTGTTTGACATTTACGAGGAGGAACATAATCATATACAAAAAGATCTAGGCCCAGTAATCCTCTAATAACATATGAAGTCCAAATTGCATTTTTGTACTGGCCATAATAATTGATTTCTCCCCTTTATGACTTCTTCAGATATGACTATAGTTAAGGAGTCCTTGGTATTGTTAATCCTTTCAGCCAATTAATTAACACCTTCGGTAACTTGATTCTTAACCTCCAGCATGTGGTCATCTAAGTACTGAGTGCAGTCATCCATTCTTCTTTCTAAAATGTCTTTGTTTGCTTTCATGATTTACTTTTGTACTACATGCACCTTTTTATGTTTCCTGAGGTTATGTTTTGATTTTCTATGATGTCATTTTGCTTTTGCTAATATCAGTAAGCATTTCTTCAGTATATATAATAGCTAGAGAAACTCTTTTAAAGAATGCAATAGTGCTAGCCTTGAGCAGATTTAACTCAAATCTTATAAACTTGATCTCAGTAAATAGATATTGTAATAGTTCTTTGATAGAATCATCCACATAGTGTTCTATTTATATCCTCTAGTCATCCAGTAGTCCTTTCAATTGAGCCAGGAAGGAGAAAGATATTACATTAGTCTGTTGAGATGTACCTTGGAAGAAGACTTCTTCATCATCCCTCCTTATATCTCCCCTAGCTTCTGAGTCAGCCACTGTAAACTCACATGAGTGATAAAGAATATCAGCAGTAGGCTCATCTGCCTCAGATAGCTCAATAACATTTTCAATTTCTTGAGCAGGGAGCTCTGTATGTATCTCCTCCTCAACCTCAGCAATGTCCATATCAATTTGCTGAACATCAATAACTGAGTTGGGGACTTCTTCTTGTACTAGCTCTAAAACCTGCTGTTAGTGTTACCATTGTGATCTAGAAGTGGTCAAACAGATAGTCTCACTACAAACACAATATGAGCCTATGGGGTCCCATATAAGAGTATTGGAGAAGTTGGAATTGTGTTGGCATTGCTCATATTTGATATGAGTGAAAGACCAAGCCTGTGATATTCTAGATTTGGATTTATATTGTGAACATAGAAGACTAGGTGAGGTGTTGGAAGACTCAAGGGTAATTCGTCAAAAGATATCTTGATTTTACAAATAATTTGTCAGAATTCATCAAGTATACTCGTGACATGTCGACGAATTGGACTTGAATTCGTCGAGTATTCTCTTAATGTTTCGACGAATTGGTCTGTCTGAATTCATCGAGTATTCTCGTGTTATCTCGAAAAATGGATCCTTGATTTGTTGTATATACACATGTCATCTCGACGAATGTTGTTATCTCTAGTTCCATCCTTTAAGTCCAATTTCGTTCTGGTCTGTGGGTAATGGCATTTTTGTCTTCTATATTTATATAGATGAGATAAATGTTATCAGTAGATACACTTAACCTAATCGATTGAGATCATGAAGATGACTTCTTCTCCCAACGGAATTGTTCTTTAACCTAGAAGTCACAGCCGTCGATCCATTGCCGCCACCATTCCGACATGTTGTCGTCGCCGGAAATTATTTTCTAGGCTTCGTCGTCATCACCATTTTCTCTCCTTTAACAGATTTAGAAATCTGTAGAGACATTGAGGGCATTCCTTCTTCCAACCTAAATCTTGTGTGACAATAGTCTAAGAGTTCTTCTTGCTCGTGTTGATACCTATAGAGTCATTGACATACTTCTACGCTTGGAACTCCAGCCACAAGTGTTCATCGGAATTCATGGAGCATCTTGGTTGAGTAGTCACTCAATCCCGCTAAGGTATACTTTTATTCAAAGTTATTTTACTTCTTGATCAATGATTATAACAAGATCCATTTCTCTTTGGGTTTTGTTGATTTATTCCGCTGCTCACATGTGATGTGCATCCCACCTAGAAACCGAACACCTGCTCCCCCTTAACTTGAGCACTAGAGGGAAATAGTGGAGATTTAACTAGAATTGGACCAATTATTTCCTATAGGTTATCCATGATAGAGTCAATCTGATCTTGTATACCAACAAAAGAATGATCATGATCCCCCTCAGTAGGAGCTTCTACTATGAGTGTCTCCCCATCAATCTCTACACAAATCTTGTCCATAATAGCACCCAATAATTTCTCAGCAGGTTCCATTGGAGTGTATTTAGATTGAGAAACACTGCTTGGTAGGATTCTGGCAGCAGGTTCAGATGATATAGACACATGAGCACTTACATCTCTCCTAATTTAAGTAGTTGATTTGGATAGCTATGGGTCATGGGGCACTTCACCTCTGCTCTTAGAAGAGCTGCATCCAGAGCTCTAATCAGATATTATAACTACTTTCTTTTCTTTTTGTCAGTTGGCAGTTGGTGTGGGAGAAACACTCTATCCCACATGTCAAACATCCTAGAGTCCATTTTCTTCATGTGATGTTTTCATAACCCACATTTTCTCAATATTAAAATACTATCAGAGTGAGGGAAAATATGCTTGTATGATGCCACGCCGTATAGGGGACAACTACAAACATTGAGATAATCCGGTAATTTCGCTTATTTTATAAAAAAATGCATGAATTATGTTTTAAAACATATTTTGTATTTTGTAGGTATTACCGACCGTGTCCCTTGGTCTGGTGGATCAACTAATCAATGAATGCAAAATTATAAGTTTACGCAGCGGAAAATACTCAATTTTCTCTCATTTATTATCCTATATGAGCATAGAGGCTCAACAAAATTTGTAATGGAAATGTGATTATTCATTTAGTATAAGTAAAAAAGTAGTTTTATGGCTCTTAGAATAGAATGAATTTCAGTTAAAGTAAATGTTATGTAACTATGCTAGAATGCATCTTTTATATTTAAAAATACCTAACATGCATCCTAACATAAATCATTCTCAGAGAGTAAGTGCATAACTAACAGTAAGTTATAACAATAAAACTAGCAAGTAGCCTAACATCAGAAACTAACACAATGGGTGTCAACAAACTGACACAAACCCATAGGAAACAGGTCTAATATGAAATAAAGAAACAACTATCTCACTATAATGAGGAGGAAAACAAGCAATGATAACTAGCTACAGTTCTACAACCACAAACTCTATCAGTCAAACCTGTTAATGCTCTAAACCTTAGACATTCAAAAGAATAACACCTCAGTAATAAGGTTCAAGCGATGGTAAAGGAAATCCAACAGTAATAACAAACCTCCAATTAGACGGGAACCAAGTGAGCAAACTAGTAGCAAAAGTCAGTAACAATGAAGAAGAACAACAGGAAATAAACTAGATAAATAGTTATAAACTAGACAACCTCAATACCATGTGCCAAAAAGTGTTATATATATCTTATGTGATGTTATTAGTCAAATTCAAATGAGACTGACCACCTCAAGAAGTGCATCAAAACACCGGGCATGCCTAAGTATATGATCGACAAACAAGAGGGGTACTGTGTTGCGCTATTAACAACGATGCACACAGACCCAACAATCATATCACCATGCAGAGGGAGTAATCCCAACGCGCACAACCCAACAAACATTCTATATATATTTACATATATCACATTATAAACTTCCAAATTGTACAGTCGATAACAGACATAAACTAAAATCGTGACACGTGATCGAGACGATGACACAAATTGCCCGGTAAGGCTCCAAGGCTTTCACAATGATGATTATCAAGTTAAACGGTATGCACCAAGACATTCACAATATTTGCAATATTCACTACAAAATAAGTGTTTTATTTGGTCAAAATGACTTGACAATCTAAACAATACAAAGAGCAAGTGATATGACACATAAGTGACATGATGGAAGGAAACAAGGATTCCGACAAACTGAATTTTGACGAAAGAAGAGAAGGCTTTCGACAACAAAACTCCATCAGAAGATTATAAGGCTTCTGATGGGCTTAACTCCGACAAGATCATGATTTCACGGAACGACACATACCAAGCTTCTCAATAAAAGAGACTAATAAATTATAGTGGTAAATCTTCTAAGCAAATTCTAATAGCAAAATATTAATCGGTGGTGAGAAAAATGGGGAGAAAAGCAAGCCAAACACCACATGCCTCGATTTTTCCAGAAATTATCCTTTGAATCACTTCACATGGTAGATCGATCCAAGCGAAGTCGCGGGAAGGCAAAATATATAAAGATTTGGCCAAAACGGTGGTTATGGGCAAAAACCATGATGCTAAAAAGTTCACGTAACAGACAAAACTTACCACGCACGCGTAGCTCTCATCGAGAGCTTTCCAGATCTATGCTCTTGCAAAGATTTCGAGCACCAGAGCTCAGAAGGCGGCAGCCGGAAGGTTTCCAAAATGGCCTCTCTGGTTCGGCGAATGAAAGGGGGGGGGGGAAGGGTTCGATCTCTTTTTTTGTAAGGGAGGAGATGAGTTTGCATATATATATATATATATATATATAAGTATATAGCATCTACCTAAATCACCTATAGGGGGTGAATAGGTGATGTTTGTGTCTTTTCATGGAATGAAAATCACTTAAAAATCATGCACACAAGCACAAAGATTTATAGTGGTTCCCCGTGTTGAGAACGTCCACTTTCCTGCCTTGCCTAACTACAACGAAGCGCTAGATTTGGCTACTTCACCAAACTCAGATTTCGTCAAATCTTACACATCGGAGCCGCAACTCCTACAACTCAGAGAACAACCTCTCCTACATCTCGATCCACAAACCAGATCTACTCACTTGATCCACAACTGGATCTACTCACTCGATCCACAAAAAAATCTACAAACTCGATGAAAAATCTCCTACAATATGAAAAAGAATATTACAACATAATAACGATTACAAGTCTTCACTCTGACGTTCTTCGTAAAGTAGATCTCTAATCTTGGAGAACTCGGGAAGTTGATATTTTGAAGAACTTGAATCTTGAGTGTTCACCCGTCTAGATCTGGAGGAATAGACGTCTTTAGAAGGCAGCAATCCAGATACAAAGGTCGAGGAAGAGGTGATCTTGTTGTGCTTGCAGGTAACGGACGATTGGAAATTGCGTGCGTACAGGAAGCCAATGATCGTTGATTTTTTGAAACTTTTCTCATTTGAATCAGAGAGCAACTCAGAACAAAGCAAGATTAACAATAAATAAGAATATCCCTAGGTGTTTATAGAGATAAACCCTCTAACGGTATAAAAACTTTTTTCAAAAATGAAAGCTAAAACGCACTGTACATGGCCGACCGAACCCGTGACAGGAGGAATTTTTTTCTGAAAGATGACCTATGTCAGATTCGTCGACTATCATCAAGTATCATAATGATACTCGTCGAATACATATTGATATACGACAAAAAGGACTTAGCCAAATCATCCCAGGCCGGCTGGTCACTCAACGCTCTAGCGTAGAGTCATACTCGATGAATTCGTCGAGTATCACCTGACATACTTGACGAATTCGTCGAGTATCAGTCAATAGGCTCGACGCTCTCAACGATGTGGGACTCAAAACTTTTTGCTCAATCAATGTCGTAGGTGGCATTCGTCGAATATTATCGAGTTAACTCAACACACTCAACGCATTTATATTCGATGAATTAGACTTGGAAAAATCTGGAGAAGTTGCGTCGACTTGACTCGATGAATTCGGCGTTTATCGCTTATCATATTAGACGGATTCCGTGAGTATCATTAGATTCATTCGACGAATTTGACGAGTATGCACAATGATACTCGGTGAATTTTACTTAACAGATTTTTCAATTCTCCAATGAATTTACCCTAAGTATATATGACGAATTCGATGGGTATTTGTAAGAATACTCGACGAATTCGGCGTGTATCAACATGATACTAGATGAATTTGACGTGTATGCTTAACTATACTCGCCGAATTTTCCTTAGGTAAAATTCTTATTTTTTTCTGGGTCTAACCCTTTACCATCTTTGAGCCTTCTCTTGTATTTGGGATATAAGTACACCCCAATAGAGAGATTACACGTTAGTGAACACATTGGCCTACACAATGAGAAATTACATTGTGTATTGCTATGTTTACTGACCCACTGTAACCTGACATTGGTGTGCACTTAGCAATGAAAACCTGCAAGTACATAACTCAAAAGCAACATTAAATATAGTCATAATTCATCTTTGCTTAACTGGGCCCTTCTTCAAATACGGGTTATTGTGGATACAATACCCAATAATCTCCCCATATTTGAAGAAGTAAGAACCCTATAAGCTAAGTTTAATTTTAATAAAAATAATTAAATAAGAAAACTTGAAAAGATAAATAATATTAAAAAAAACACGCATTCCAAGGCAATTATTAAAATCATATAAATATATATCAGAAATTGTTCACAGATTTTAACAAGGGGGGCAACCCATAACTCAACACAAAATATAACTACTACTCCTGCTTGCTCTGACTCTTCTGCCTTTGTCTATCAAAATAAGCCAATGGCTTTGGAAAGTACATTGGAGGAGGTGCAAGCATCAGATTAACATTTCAATGATTTCTGAAGTGAATTGTCCTTTTATGCATGACAACTTATACATATTCCATTCCTCCTGATCATAGTGGTGCTGATCTTTTTCACCACCAATGCCATCCAATGAGAATGTGTCCAATATAATACCTCTAGAAATGGGACTCCACACTTCTTCCAATTCTTTGTCTGGTTCAGACCTGAAAGCAGACAGTCCTTCCCCATATCTTCTTTGCTTGAGAGCTGGAGGGGGGAAGTCTTCAACAAATTCTACCTCTAGAGCCTCAGCAGCAGTATCAGCCTGATAAAAATCTTATGCATCTGACAAGACCTTAGAGTAATCCTGGGCAGGATGTGTCTGGTCTTGTGCTTGTATAGGCACAATAGGTACTTGAGATCCTGTCAACTGACTATGTAGCCACTGATAGTATATTTTGTAGTCTAAACTATTAGGGTATTTTCAGGTTTTTAATACACGAATCATGTCTTGTAAGCTTATATATTAACCTCCTTTTGTATATATTATTGCCAATAATGTGTTTTCTTAATTTTTACAGGTTTTCACAACATTCGACCAATTTTACTGTTACACGTCCCCGACTCATGCCCTACCTGGGCGTGTACTTAGGGAGTGTAACCCGATCCCGAGGAAATTTGCTTCCAGAAGCCAGATCCTTAGAAAAACACCTGACAAGCCCCCTTGACACGCCCCCCTGGGCGTGCCTCTGGGCGTTATTGGGTCCATTGATCCCAAAGGCCCTTATTTGATGATGTTAAATGTGTCAGTTAGATAGACATAGTTATATTTGATGTATGGTTAAGTCATGCATACAGGTTAGTCTTTGTCACAATGACTGGAAATCTAGTTCAAGAGACAATGGTAGGTAGACTCAAGGTGGAGATGGAAACTCAGCAAAACTACCTAAGTCAAAAAGCATTGAGTGAGGAAAGCTCACTAAATGCCATTCAGCTAATAGTGCTGAGAGAAGGCAAGGAGTCAAAACTGACAGTATTGCAAAGGAAGAAATCGGGCTGTGTACAGAAGCATTGAGTTTACTCAACTCACTCAACAACATTCAGCTAGAAGCGTTGAGTCAAGGTTATCCAGTCATAGCCTTACTATGAAGAATACAGAAGATCGGCTAAGTCCAGAATCGTTTAGTGAGGTAAGCTCACTTAATGCTCTCAATGCCATCAAGCAAATCTGAAGAAATTTCTAAGTCTAGAATCGCTGAGTCTACCTTTCATCAAGTTGAGCTTAGCTTTCTTCGACCGGAGTTCAGAGTTCATCGATCTCAGCTTTTAAATATAAGAAGGACTCAGCTATCTGAAACATCGACCGGAGTTCAGATTTCATCGACCGGAGTTTAGATTTCATCGATTGGAGTTCATATTTTGTCGAACTCAGCCTTCACCTAAAGAAAGAACTAGACTGATAGAATTTGTCGATCTCAGCTTCATTGTTTCGTCAAGCTGAGCTCAGGTTTCGTTGAACTGAGCTCGAATTTGATCGACCTTAGACTTCACCAGAAGAAAGAACTGGGCTGAGAGAATTTGTCGATCTCAGCTTTACTGTTTCGTCAAGCTGAGCTCAGATTTCGTTGGGCTGAGCTTGAAGTTCGTCGAATGCAGGATTTAAGAAAAGTTAGTTGATTTTAACTAAGTCTAGAATGATTCTGACTCAGTAGAGTCAATAAGTCAACAAAGTTCAGTTTCGATGCAAATTGACATTAACGCCGTCGTCAGCCTATAGTGGATCTCAAGTTAATAAAGCTGAGGTTTTAACCACCGTTAAAACTGATAATCTTGTCGATCATCTCGCCAATGTGACGGGATTATAAATAGCAGAAGAGATCAGATCTAAAAATTATTATTGTATTAATTTATGATTAACTTTCTGAAAAAACGAGAAACGGAGTTCGTCGTCTTCATCCTCCATTGTTGCAGAAGACAAGATCCTCAAGTTCAAATCAGAAGGACTTCTGAGTTTGCTGATGCAATCAACATCCTCTCCAGTAGGTTCAAAGTAATCCTCTGAGATAGACAAATTATCCTAGGCGTTCCCTAGCTGAAGTTATCTTCTCGATCCAAGCCAAGACAGAATCGGAAGATCAATTCGCTGGATTAAAGAAGAAGGAAGGGCTGAAATCTGCTCAGTCCAGATCAGGAGATATTCCCGAAGAAGAAGAAGCAGATTCATCAGCTAGTTGATTGCAAAACAAGCTGGGCATCATTTCAAGATCGCTGTATCATCTTGTTGCTATGAAGACAAAGTTAGGGCTGACATCTACTCGGTCCAGGTAGACACGCACAGAGAATTTTCTCTGGTGTCTGTAATTCATTATCTTGAATATTTCTATGTAAGATTCATTTTGAATCTGAGTGGTAATGCTAAGGCCTGAGTTGTAAGACTAAGTTATAAAGGTTGAGGTAGGGCAGGAATTACCAAAGTTATAGATGTGTGGATTCACACTGAGGTTGGGCAAGATTACCTGAGCTGTAGTAGTGTTGTGTCACTCTGAGGTAGAGTTCTTGGGAAGAACTTGAGTTGTAGGATCTTTGTGATCTGAGTGGTAGTGCTTGTGCTTAAGTTGTAGGTACTGATTCGGCTCTGATGTGTAAGATTTGAGGATCTGAGAAATATAGAAGGAAGTTTGGCTGAATCTTATATACTGCGAGATAGGAGAAGGGGGAAGTGGATGTACACATCAATTGGCAAACCACTATAAATCTCTGTATACTGTGCTGAAAATTATGCTGTGTACTGTACTGGTATTTATTGTGATAAGATTGTTGTGTTGTGATATTAATCGATAATTTGCCTAATTTTTTAAATGGAACCTATTCACCCCCCCCCTTTAAGTGATTAATTATTCTTGAAATCAAGACTTTCAAGTTGTATTAGAGGGAGGTTCCTCAAGATAGACTTAACAATCTGAGTTGATCTCAAGGGGTAGCTATCAGAAGGCCAAAATGGGTTCAAGTGAGAATCATAAAGAACTTGGATCCATGAAACTTCCTCTTTGCAGGAAGGAGACCTATGGCATTTAGAAGGAAACGGTCAAACTTTTCATGGAAGCATCTGATCCTAGGATATACATCACAGAATAGAAGGACCCTTCATCCCAATGAAGACAGCAGTCCTTGATGCAAATTTGAAGACTCCAAAGCAGTATTATGAGATGACTAAAGATGAAATCATCTTAGCTATATTGGATAAGAGGGAACAAAACATTATTATTAGTATCATATATGACTCAACCTTCCAAAACCTAGTCCACTACAAGACATTTAAGGAGATGTGGGACACACTAGTTGTCTACATGGAGGGGACTGAAGAAGTGAGGAAGGACAGGAAGTCCATGCTCAATCAAGAGTATGAAAGCATTAGGCAGGACAAGTCAGATGGCATTGCTGAGTGCTATGAGAAGTTTTTAAGAATTGTGAATGAGCTGATGACATATGGTAAAGTCTTCAGCACTTATGAATTGAATGACAAGTTCCCCAGGTCTTTAATTAAGGACTGGGACATAAAAATCTATTCCATCAGAGAAATGGCCAGACTTTCAAACAATCCACCACCAACCCTATTTGGAAAGTTGTTGTCTTATTAAATGCAGCTGACTGCTATAAAGGAAGAGGAGAAAATAGGCAAGCCTAAAATCAAAGACAAGTTAGTGGCCTTTAAAGCTAAAGCCATAAGGAAGAGCAGGAGAAAGATTCCTTCTCCACCAAGGAGAGTTGCTGATTTTGAGTCAGAAAACTCAGAAACCAGCACATCAGACTACCACATTTTTGATGAAGACTTTGCTGCCTTCTCTAGAAATTTTAGAAATTTATGAAGAAGAAGCACTAGAGAAGCATGCCATCCTCTTCTTCTTAGACCAAGGAAGATTACTACCAGGGCAAGAAGAAATACTCTAAAGAGGACAGGTATGGATCTAAACCAAGTAAACATACTTCTTCTAAAGTGGTGTGTTATTGTTGTAGCAAGAAAGGGCATGTCATAGCTGACTGCCCTGTCAAAAGAAAGGATGCTGGTGGAAAGAAGAAACATCGGCAGAAGGGCAAGAAGGAGAAGTCCTTTATTACCAAGAAGCAAAAGAGTTGGACTGACTCCTCATCATCAGAGTAAGAAGAGGTAGATGAAGCTGAAGCCTACATTGGGCTATTTACTGCTGAAGAAGAATCTATAGAAGCAGACTTCTTAGAGATCTTGGCTACAATCACTAGAGAAGCTGATGATGATTCCAGATCTTAAGAAGGAGAAGAAGTCAGCCATTGCCTTAGGCTGATGTCTTTGAGTGAGGAAGGACACAGCCAGGAGCAGTCTGGCCCTATTAAGGTACATTCTATACCTCCTATTTCAGATTATGCAATATATCTAGAATCAGAAGCATCTGCATCAAGAAATGAAGATGGTTTTGAATCTGAAGGAGATGTCAATCAATTCATTGATGATTATGGTGAATTTTTGCAAGCACTGAAGAGAATAAGCCTCCTAGCCAAAAAATAGGATGTAGAGATTGCCTCTCTGAAGCAGGCTATTTCAGACTAAGGAAACATGCTGAACCTGAAGATAAAGAAGTCAGCAAGCTAAAAAACAACACTGTTATTCAGATGCGTACAATCACCTTCAAAAATGACCACATTAGGAATCTTGAAAGTAAACTCCAAAAGGAGATGGAGCTAGAGGCTTAGTTCTAAAAGCCATGTTCAGTATTGCCTTTGATTGATTCCTTCTCCTCCCAAAAGGATAAGAAGGGGTTAGGCTTCAAAGGGATAACTAGAGCTACCTATTCCAAAAGGAAGGGTAAAGCTCCAGTGCAACCACTAGCCTCCAAGCCTCCAATTTCTTTCAGGAAAGTGGTGCTACCATATATCAGGTATGACCATGAGAGCATTTATGGTCACTGGGAGTATGGTGTAAGGAATGTCAAGGGTGCTTGCGCCTATAAGGCAGCCCATGAAGAAATCCAAATGGCCCATCCTAGACCATTTGTGTTTGGTGTACCAGCCCCAACACTCAAAAATAAGGCTGCAGCCCATTCTTAAAGTCTACCAGTACACAATCAGACAAAAGGAAAGTCTGTCAGCATAACAGACTTGGGTATATCTGAAGCTATCAGGAGCTTGCACTCTGAAAAGAAACCAGCTGCTGATTGGGTCTAAGATATCCCTAGTACCTCTGCTGCCAGACAAATCCCAAATCAGGCTGTGGCTGGAAGACTTAAGAAAAAGGCTGTTGTACCTGCTGGAATTAGAGCTGCTGACTGCTATGTTGCAAAGCCAGCCCTTAAAAGAAGGTACAACATTTATGAGTGTTGGTGATGTGGTAAAGTTGGCCACTATGCTATTGATTGCTGGCACAATAAGAGTGTCTAGAGAGATAATGCCAGCTTACCTGTCAGAAGAGCTGCTGGTAGGCATGTTCAATTTTAGTCTAACTTGCACCTAAGACCCAATAAGAATTATGGTCCTAAGGAAAGTTGATTTATTTGTTGCAGGTAAGTCCAAGTGGTAATACCCCTATATGGTACTTGGACAGTGGATGTTCCAGGAACATGACTGGAATGAGGAGCATGCTGAAGGAGTACACTTCAGTTGAAAATGGACCCAAACTCATCTTTGGTGGTTCAGAAAGAGTAGAAACCAAAGGGTTTGGTAAGATATCTAATGGTATAATCACTATCATACAATTAGCTTATGTGAAAGGTTTGTAACATAACCTGATAAGCATAAGCCAACGATGTGATCTTGGCTATGAAATTTCTTTCCTCAAAGATGAGTGCTAAATTAGGATGTCAAGTGACCAAGGGGCCATCTTAACAGGAACAAGGAGAGAAAATGTCTATTGTCTCAATTTTGTTTGTGAGAGTAAGGACTCTCCTATATGCCTAGTTGTAGATGAGAAAGCTTCTTTATCTGAATTACAAGACCATAGGCAATCTCTTTAGTGAAGAGTTAGTGAGAAATGGTCCTAAGGTGAATTGCATCAAGGAGGGTATCTATTCAGCATGCCAATAGTGCAAGCATACTAGGACCTTCTTCCAGAGCCTTGATACCAAAGACTCAATGAGGTGTTAATACCTCCTGCATATGGATCTATTTGGTCCTATGCCAGTTCATAGTCTAGGTAGGAAAGTATACACTCTTATAGTTGTTGATGACTTTTCCAGATTTGCCTGGGTCTTCTTTCTAAGGAAGAAATTTGAAACCCCTGATTTCTTCCAGACATTTGTTAGGCAAATTATGAATTAACCTAACAGTGCTGTGGTGAAAATCAGAAGTGACCATGGGACTGAGTTTCAGTCTGAATGCATGACAATATTCTATGAAAGGCTTGGGATTCATCAAGAGTTCTCCTCTCCAAAAACACACCAGCAAAATGGGATTGCTGAGAGGAAAAATAGAACTCTCATAGAGGCTGGTAAAACCTTGTTAAGTGACACATTTCTCCCAGAATATTTCTGGTCTGAGGCATTAAACACTATATGTCATGTCCTTAACAGGTCTTCCATCACCAAAAGCCACAATAAGACTCCCTATGAGATTCTGAAAGTCAGAAAACCAAACTTATCCTACTTCAGGATTTTTGCTAGCAAGTGCTATGTTCTAAGCAATTGTAAGCCCTATATGACTAAGTTTGCTACTAAGTCCTCAGAAGGGAAATTTGTTGGGTACAACAATAATAGTAGGTCATATAGGATCTATAACTTGACTACTCAAGTTGTAGAAGAATCAGAACATGTTGTCTTTGATGAGTCGAACCTAATTAACTGTGAGCCGCCAAGCACCTCTTCTAGTTCTGCAGGTTAAAAGGATGTGATGGACAAGCTTACCATCAGAGAAATGGATCTAACAGGACAAGATAAGGAAGAAGATGGGTACTTTCCAGGGGAGATCAAGACTTACAAGCTGAGGATGAAGAATAGTCAGCTGAAAACAATGTAGTACAGACATCTGAAGATAATGAAGTTCAGCCAATTGAGAGATATTTGAGGGACCATCCAGCACACCAAATCATTTGTGATGCAAGACATGTAGTCCAGACAAGGAGCAAGAGCATCAACACAGCTTTATGTTCAAACTTCCTATCATAAATAGAGCCCAAGAAGCTTGAAGAGGCTATCAAAGACTCTTATTGAATTAGAGCTATATAGGAAGAGCTGAACTAGTTCAAAAGGTGTAGAGTCTGGAAGCTTGTTCCAAGACCAAAGGGACATAATGTCATAGGAACAAAGTGGATAAATAGGAACAAGCTAGATGAGAATTACATTATTGTCAAAAATAAGGCCAGATTGGTGGCAAAAGGATACAGGCAAGAAGAAGGAATAAATTTTGACCAGACCTTTGCCTAGTAGCAAGGCTTGAAGCAATATGGTTATTCCATTCTTTTGCTGCCAATCAAGGATTCAAAGTATTCCAGATAGATGTAAAGTCAACCTTCCTCAATGGATAGTTAAAAGAGGAAGTATATGTGGATTAGCCACCATGTTTTGTAAATCCTCACTTTCCTAATTTTGTTTATAAGCTTAAGAAAGCTCTATATGGGTTGAAGCAAGACCCTAGAGCATGGTATGAAACATTGTCTACTTTCCACATTGAGAACAAATTCTCAAGGGGGAAAATAGATAAGACCCTATTCCTAAGGGAACTTAAGGGCAAGGTCATCGTAGTCCAGATATATGTCGATGACATTATCTTTAGATCTACTGAAAATAATCTTTGCAGGAAATTTGCCAAACTTATGCAAGGGAAGTTTGAGATGAGCAGCATGTGTGAGCTAAAATTATTCTTGGGACTCCAAGTAAGATAGAATGATGATGGCTTGTCCATATCCCAGTCTAAGTTTACAAGAGAGTTAATTAAGAAATATGGTATGGAGAATGCCTCCACCATGATAACTCCAATGGGGTCAAGTATGCATGTAGGCAAAGATGAGGCATGGAAACCTGTTGATGAATATTTGTATAGAGGGATAATTAGCTCCCTTCTATACTTGACTGCTAGTAGGCACGACATAATATATATTACATGTGTCTGTGCTAGTCATCAGGCATGTCTTAAAGAATCTCATTATTTTGCTGCAAAGAGAATTTTAAGGTATCTTAAGGGGACACCAGATCTTGGTCTATGGTACCCTGAGAATAGAGAATTTGAGCTAACTGGATTTTCAGATGCAGATTTTGCAGGCTGCAAGGAACATAGGAAAAGTACCACTGGTACATGTCAATTCCTAGGTTGAATACTAGTATCATGGAGCAGCAAGAAGCAGACTAGTGTTTCTATATCCACTATAGAGTTAGTGTACATTGCAGCAGGTAGCTGATGTGCTCAATTGCTGTTGATACAACATCAGCTTGTATATTATGACATAAAGATATGTAGACTCCTTTATATTGAGATTCTACTAGTGCTATTTCTATTGCTAGGAAACCTATTTCACATATCAAGAATAAGCACATAGAAATTAAGTATCATTTTATTAAGGAGCATGTTGAGAAAGAAGACATTTGTCTCCATTGACAATCAAGTGGTTGATATCTTCACTAAGTCACTAGATGAAGCAAAGTTCAACACCTTCAAACCGTATTTGGGTATGTTGAACTAAGAATAGCCTCAGGTACTCCCTAAGGTATTATGCTTGGTATAGGTTTGTTCTTTTTGTAGGTGCTGTAGACCTAGTGGAAAGCAAGGTAAGAGAAGATGCTTCTTCTCAAGTGGTAACAACAGCTGCAGGACTAGAGACTTTCAAGTAGTCTTTTCAAGTGGTGTAGAGAATTTCAAGTGATACTGAATTTTAAGTGTTGTCAAGTGGTATCAAGTAGTATCAAGTGATATACATGTCAGCCCTATATAAGGGGCATGTTGGCAACTACAATCCTGGCTTCATCTACATCAGCTAGTGGGAGAACACAAGTTGTGAGAAAAAGTCCTGATGCTCCTTCCTAGCTATCTGAAGAGGTCAAAAATTGGGAGAGATAAAGGTCATGTTTACCTTCGGTTGATCAAGCTCAAGGGGGAGAGATAGAAGATGATTATCAGAAAGGATCAATCTTCTCAAGCTCCTTCATAGCAGAAACACAAGGGGAGAAAGTCATGGGGAGACGAGGTTGATGAAACAAGATAGGATCAAGCAAAGAGGTAATCCTCTAAGGTGTAACTCACCCTGCAGTAATCCAAGGGGAGTAGGTAAAATTCTTTTCACTGAATTTAATATGAATATTCTTTTAATGCTTGTATAATGTCTATCTAATTGACTAAGGTAATTGATCAGTGGTTTTGACATTTTCAAATAGGAGGAGATTGTTGGGTCCATTTTTCCCAATGACCCTGATTTGATGATGTCAAACGTGTCAGTGAGATAGACATAGTTGTATTTGATGTATGGTTAAGTTCATACATACAGGTTAGTCTTTGTCACAATGATTGGACAGCTAGTTCAAGAGAAAATGATAAGTGGACTCAAGGTGGAGCTGGAAACTCAGACAACAACCTAAGTCCAAAAGCATTGAGTGAGGCAAGCTCACTCAATGCCGTTCATCAAATAGTACTGAGAGAAGGCAGGCAGTCAAAACTGACAGTATTGCAAAGGCAGAAATCAGGCTAAGTCTAGAAGCGTTGAGTGAGCTCAACTCACTCAATGCCATACAGATAGAATCATTGATTTAAGGTTACCCTATCATAGTGTTACTGTAAAGAATCCAGAAAATTGGCTAAGTCCAAAATCTTTGAGTGAGGCAAGCTCACTTAACGCTCTCAACACAATCAAGCAAAGCTGAAGAAATTTTTAAGTCCAGAATCGCTGAGTCTACCATTCGTCGAGCTGAGCTTAGCTTTTGTTGACCAGAGTTTAGAGTTCGTCGATCTCAGCTTTTACCTATAAGAAGAACTCAACAATCAGAATCGTCGACCGGAGTACAGATTTCGTCGACCGGAGTTCAGATTTTATCGATCGGAGTTCAGATTTCGTCGACCAGAGTTCAGATTTCGTCAAACTCAGCCTTAAACTGAAGAAAGAACTGGGCTTAGAGAATTCATCGATCTCAGCTTCACTGATTTTTCAAGCTTAGATCAGGTTTCGTCGAACTGAGCTCAAAGTTCGTCGACCTCAACCTTCACATGACGAAAGAACTTAGATGAGAGAATTCATCGATCTCAGCTTCACTGTGTAGTCAAGCTTAGCTCAGATTTCATCGAGTTGAGCTTGAAGTTCGTCGAACGCAGAATTTCAGAAAAGTTTGTTGATTTTGGCAAAGTCCAGAATTATGCTGACTCAGCAAAGTCAACAAGTCAATAAAGTTCATATTTGATGCAAATCCACATTAACGTCATCATCAGCCTATACTTGATCTCAAGTTAATAAAGCTGAGGTTTTAACCACCGATAAAACTGAGACACGTGTCGATCATCTCGCCAATGTGACAGGATTATAAATAGCAGAAGAGATCGAGATCTAAAAATTATTATTGGATTAATTTCTGATTAACTTTCTGAAAAAATGAGAAGCAGAGTTCGTCGCCTTCATTCGCCATTATTGTAGAAGCCAAGAACCATAAGTTCAAATCTGAAGGGCTTCTGAGTTTGCTGGTGCAATCAACATCCACTCCAATAGGTTTAGAGTAATCCTCAGAGAGACGAATTAGCCTAGGTGTGCCCTTGCTAAAGTTATCTTCTTGATCCAAGCCGAGCCAGAATCTGAAGATCAATTCGCTTGATCAAATAAGAAGGAAGGGCTTAAATCTGCTTATTACAGATCGGGAGATATTCCTGAAGAAGAAAAAGCATATTCATCTGCTAGTTGATTCCAGAATAAGCTGGGAATCATTTCAAGATCGTTGTATCATCTTGTTATTGTGAAGATGAAGTTAGGGCAGACATCTCCTCGGTCCAGGTAGAGAGCCACATAGAATTTTCTCTGGTGTCTGTAATTCATTATCTTGAATATTTTTGTGTAAGATTCATTTTGAATCTGAGTGGTAAGGCTAAGGCCTGAGTTGTTAGCCTGTGTTATAAAGGCTGAAGTAGGGCAAGAGATGCCTGAGTTGTAGATGTGTGGATTCATACTAAGGTAGGGCAGGATTGCCTGAGTTGTAGGAGCCGGTTGGGCTTTGAGCTATAAGATTTGAGGATCTGAGAAAGATAGAAGGAAGTTTGGTTGAATCTAGTATACTGCTTGATAGGTGAAGGGGGGAAAGTGGATGTACCCATACATTGTGGAACCACTATAAATCTTTGTGTACTGTACCGTGTTCTGTGTTGTGTACTGTACTAGTATTGATTGTGATAAGATTGTCTTGCTGAGATTTTAATTGATAAGTTACCTAAGTTTTTAAATTGGACCTACATACCCCCCCCCCCTCTAGGTGATTAGTTGTTCTTGAAATCAAGACTTTCAGGCGTGTCACCCTAATCCCGAAGCCTACTGCCGTAATTAAAGATTTTCCATTATTACACGTGAACAGTACTGACACGCCCCGCCCCCACCCTAAACGGGTGTGTCATCATGCATGTACATCCATTTCGACAATTGATGGATTTCCGTCCAATGTTTTTTGACGCGACGTGCCTTACACACCCATCTACACGGGCGTGTCCTAGGGCGTGTCCAATGTTGTATAGAAGAATTCATCATTTCAGGAAGAATTCTGTTCCCGAAGTCAACCCAATACCTGACATGCCCCCCTGACATGCCCTCCCCGGGCATGACCGGGGGGCATGAATGGCCCAGAATAAAATCAATAAATTCAGCCACCCCTTGTGTCCAGAGTTAGTTTTAGTCATAGTGGGGAGATGCTACCCTTTTATTTCTTGGAGTTTTTCATGTGTTATTCCTCTCTCCCTTTCTCATTTTAAGTTTTTCTTAATTCTAGTTTAGTGTACCCCTTTTGTAATAGCTCTTGTAATTTCTTTAGTAGCTTAATGTTAATGCTAGCCTAGGTTTTCATTTCCTGAACTTGTAATCTTTAATTTCAAAGTTGTAACTCTCTTTTAGCATTAATATAAAGTGCACTTTTACTTTGTTTTCATAATGTTCTTCTACCCATCTCTCTTCCTCCACTTCTCCATGATTACCTAATCCTCCTTGTACTTGATCTTGATGATCTGAGGTTCAAGTTGATTAAGTTATGATGCTTTATGTTTACTTTTTCTTTCAAGGGTTAAGGCCTTCGATTTACTCTTGAAAATAATGCTTGGAGTTATATCATCGATATATAATTTCCGTCTTTATTTTCACTCTTAGCTATCCGAGAGTCTCGTAGTTTTAAGTTTACACTCAAGAGTAAAGAGAGTTACACGCACCCCTCAAGAGAGGAAGATATTAAATCTCCCGGATTGGAGTGAAATCCAATAGTGGTGTTCACCACGTAAAGCGAGCTTTTTGTCTCCGATTTGGACAAGAGTTCGGTCAAACCTTCCTAAACTCAGTTGGGCACGACTTTGAGAGAAGCGTTTTCATGCTTTAGTAACATCTATGGTCCAGGACCTTCACCTTATAAAGATAAGGTTTACTATCACATTTTTAATAAACTTTTTCCGAGGTGATTCTTGATCGAGTGCTTTTTTATTTCATTGTTTCAACCCCTCGTTTTAATCGCTTTTAGTAGCTCTTTATTTAACTGCAAGTAGTTCTCTTTTTCACAGAATAATTATTTTCTTAATTGCAATTAGTTTTCTTTTAACAAACCCTAAAACAATTTTTCAGTAAGATAATAGTCTTCGTGTTAGTAAAATTACTCAATAGTTCCAAGATCTTAATACAACACTTATGTCCCCTCACTACAATTCTATAGGTACACTTGCTTAGATGGATTTCTAGTTCGGTTCTTATTCTCTTCTTGATTAGTAGACACCAAGTTTTTGGCGCCGTTGTCGGGGAGCAATTTTTGTTGATAATTCGAAATCACGAACCTATTACTCTTATTATTTCTCTTTCTCTCCCTCTTTCTTAAAAATTAAAAATTCAAAAAACATATTAACGCTCTTAATAGAAACCCGCATCAAAATTTTTTTACACCACCTAACTCTCTCAAAAAGGGCAATGTAGCTTAAATACAACTATCTTGTCTAGTACCTTGTGAACCCTTTATCGGGTATCCCTTCGGAAGTTCGGGAGTTAAAACATTAAAAAAATTCTATTTCAAAAATTTTTAACTCTTTTTTCTTGTTTTTTTGTCTCTTCCTTTATCTTCTCTACTTCAAGTGCTTGACACGAAGAAATCCGTCGGTTATTTTAGACTTGGACCAAGAAATTGAGCATACTCTTCGGAGAAGATCGTGATTTTAAGGCCCTACTCTCCAAATACCGATTGAAGATTCCGAGTCATTTTCTACCTTAAGAATGGAAGAACCCAACGTAGAGGAAGCCCTGCATAGGCCTATGCCCTATTATGCTAGGCCGAATTTAGAGGGTACAAAATCAAGCATAGTTTGCCCTGCTGTAGCTAATAATAACTTCAAACCAAGTCCTAGCATAATTCAAATGGTGCAGCAGTATATGCAATATGATGGACTTCAAGATGAAGACCTAAATGCGCACATCACTAGCTTTCTTGAGATTTGTGACACCTTTAAAATCAATGGTGTTACAAATGATGTTCTTAGGCTGAGACTCTTCCCCTTTTCCCTTAGAACCAAATCTAAACAATGGTTGATGACTCTTCCAAGAGGGAGCATCACCACATAGGATCAACTAACTAAAAAATTTCTGACAAAGTATTTTCCGCCAGCTAAAACTGCAAAACTTAGGAATGATATTTTTGCCTTTTGTCAAATAGTTTTTGAATGTTTATATGAAACCTGGGAAAGATTTAAAGAACTCTTAAGATGATGCCCCCATCACGCGCTTCCTGTATGGTTACAAGTGCAGATGTTTTATAATAGGCTAAATCAAAATATAAAGCAAATGATAGACGCTGCTTTCGGTGGTACTTTAAACCACAAAACCTCAGAGGCAACTCTTGAGCTTTTCGAGGACATGGCCATGAACACATATCAGTGGAATGTGTGTAGACCTCGCCCAAACAAACCTGCAGGTGTATTTAAAGCAGACAACATCTCCTAGCTGGCCCTACAAGTGGAAATACAAAGCAAAAATATTACGAATATGTCTGCTCCCTCCGTCGCTCAGGTATGGGAATCTTCAACTGATGCCCCCAAACAAATAGATTATATTAATAAAATGCTTAGGAATGCTTTTAATAATTTTTCTGCTGCAAATTTTCCTGCACTGAGCTTTGCTTTTCCGAATAGTTATAATCCCGCTTTACGAAACCAACCAAATTTCTCGCGGAGTAAGCCTTCGAACACAATGCGCCTGACACCACAATATGATTTTTCTGCACCACCTCCACCTCTTCAAAATTATAAAAAACCTCAAAGCTTGGAGGAAATGTTTTCAAAATATATGAATGTTAATGACGTGATTATAAGAAGCCTAGCAGGAGCCATTAAAACTCAAGAGAATTAAGTAGGACAACTAGCTAAAATTATATCTGAGCGACTTGCATGGTCTCTTCCTGCCAATACCGAGCCCTACCCGAGAGAACAAGCGAAAGCTATAACTCTTCGGAGTGGGAAGAAATTTTCTGGTATGGTTAGCGAAGATCCCGAGGTAAGCTCCAACCCCGTTTTGAATATTCCACCATAAACTTAAAAAGAAGATATCACTCCGCTCACTGCTTTAGAAAAAGATCTCGCCCCACCACCCATTTTTAAAAATGATCCAATTCCACCATACCCTTCCCAACTTAACAAACAACGTCTTGATGATCAGTATACTCGCTTCTTAGAAATGTTTAAACAAATCCACATTAATCTACCCTTCCATGAAGTGATTTCCCAGATGCCGAAGTACACTAAGTACCTAAAGGACCTCCTGACTAATAAGAAGAAGTTAGAGAACTTATAGTATGTCACATTAAATGTCGAGTGCTCTGCTATCTTGACAAATGGTTTACCAAAGAAGATCAGTGATCGAGGTAATTTTTCTAGACTGTGTCTTTGGTGATCTCTTTGTCAAGCATGCATTGGCCGATTTAGGTGCAAGTACCAACCTAATACTCTTCTCGTTATTTAAGAAGTAAGGAAATGGTAGACTCAACTCCACGCGTATGAGTATCCATCTCGTTGATAGATCCGTTAAGTACCTGTTAGAAATAGTGGAGGATTTTCTAATCAAAGTCGACAAATTCATCTTCCCGGTGGATTTCGTCATATTGGACATCGAAGAAGACGTCGAGGTTCCCCTGATCCTTGGCCGACCCATCCTTGCCACCTCTAGAGCTATCATTGATGTAAGCAATGCCAAGCTCTTCCTACGAGTAGGCGACGATGAAGTGACCTTCTCTATTACCCCTTCTATGAAAAATACCCTAGAGAATGACGACTCCTATTTCTTCTTAGATACCTTAAGTGATGAATCTTCCTACAGTATTCCTGAAGATGAATATTCTGATTTTTGTTCTTCCTCAATTTTGCCTACTAAAAGTCTGCAAGAAACCTTCATGGACTTTGATTCACCCCCTCCAATTTTTCGTATAAGTTAAAAGTCTACGAAGATATTATTTTTGAAAAAGAAAGAACTTCTAAAACATCTTATGAAGAATCCCCTACCCTAGAATTAAAAGAACTTCCTAAAAATCTCAAGTATGCCTTCCTATAAAAAGATTCCAAATTGCCACTGATAGTTTCGGTCTATGTAACTGAATTACAAAATGACAAACTCCTTCTAGTTTTACGAAAACATTGTCGAGCCATCGCTTAGAAGATATCTGATATCAAGGGCATAAGCCCATCTTTCTGCACCCACAAAATCTTAATGTAAGATAATTCAGATAACTTCATCCAACCTTAACGTTGTATAAATCCGAACATGAAAGAAGTCATAAAAGGCAAGGTTATGAAACTCTTAGACGCAGGAATTATTTATCATATTTCGAATAATATGTGGGTTAGCCCTGTTCAGGTAGTGCTGAAAAAGGGAGGGATAACTTTAGTTATGAATGATAATAATGATTTAATCCCGACACAGATGGTGACAGGGTGGCAAATGTGTATTGGCCTTCGTAAGTTAAATGACTCCACCCGCAAGGACCAATTTCCCTTATCGTTCATTGATCAAATCTTAGAGCGATTATCCGGCCATAGTTTTTACTATTTTCTCGATGGGCTCTCGGAGTATTTTTAAATCCCTATCTCACCCAAGGACCAAGAGAAAACTATGTTTACTTTCCCTTTTGTCACCTTCACTTATCGAAGAATGTCGTTTGGGTTGTGCAATGCGCTAGCTACATTCCAAAGATTTATTCTAGCCGTCTTTGACAAGTACGTAGAAAGTATTATGGAGGTATTTATGGACGATTTCTCCGTATTTGGCAAAGCCTTCGATAGTTTCTTAGAAAACTTAGAAAAAGTCTTAGAAAGATGAGAAGAAACTAACCTCACACTAAATTAGGAAAAAATGTCATTTTATGGTGAGGGAGGG
Organism: Platanthera zijinensis; assembly: GCA_039513925.1. NCBI lineage: Eukaryota > Viridiplantae > Streptophyta > Magnoliopsida > Asparagales > Orchidaceae > Platanthera > Platanthera zijinensis. The sequence continues at coordinate 66,746,276 of CM077092.1, read as the reverse complement.
GTTAGTCTTAGGACATAAGATTTTTGCCCGAGGTATTTAAGTAGATATCTCAAAGATAGAAGTAATTGAAAAGCTGTATGCACCTACAAATGTTAGTGCTATAAGAAGTTCCCTAGGTCATGTTGGCTTTTACCACCGTTTCATAAAAGAATTCTCCAAAATCACCAAACCCCTTACTCAACTCTTAGAAAAAGACACCCCATTTGTTTTTTATGACCTTTATCTATCTGCTTTTGAAATAATTAAAGATAAATTAATTAATGCACCAATTATGATAGCTCCAGTATGAGACCTTCCCTTTGAGATAATGTGCGATGCGAGTAGTTTCGCGGTGAGATCCATATTAGGTCAATTAATATCTAAAAACTTCCACCCTATTTATTAAGTAAGTAAAACACTCACATCTGCACAAGAAAACTACACCATGATGGAGAAGGAGCTCCTTATTATTGCCTTTACCTTCGATAAATTTCGGCCATATATTACCTTTTAAAAAATTATAGTTTTCACAAACCACTCGACCCTGAAGTATTACTTGCTAAGACAGATGACAAGCCGCGCATGATACGTTGGGTCTTACTCCTCAAGGAGTTTGACTTAGAAATCCACGATATGAGGGGAGCTGAGAATTTGGCTGCCGATCATCTATCTCGCCTAGATAATCAGTATATAGAAAATTTAGATGAAAAAACGTTTAATGATTTCTTCCCAGATGAAATGCTATTTTCTATTAACACTTCTCCTTCCCCCTGGTTTGCAAACATCGCCAACTATTTAGTGGCTCGTGTCCTCCCGAAGGAGTTCTCCTCTCAGCAAAAGAAGAAATTCTTTTCTGAGTCGCATCTTTTCCGAGTTTGTGCGGACAAGGTGATAAGGAGATGTGTTTCCTTTGAAGAAGGGGGAGATATTGTAAAACACGTACAATAAGCACCGACTGGTGGTCACAATCAAGCTGCTCGCACCGCTCATAAAGTGCTTTGCGCATGTTTTTACTATCCTAGACTCTTTAAAGATGCGCAAACTTTTGTGAGTAGGTGTGATAGTTGCCAGCGGTCGGGCAATATCTCCAATAAAAATGAAATGTCGCAAAATTATTTCCTCGAGTGCGAAGTTTTTTTACCTCCGGGGAATTTATTTTGTTGGCCCCTTTCCTTCTAGCTTTGGGAACAAATACATCTTAGTTATTGTAGATTATGTTTCACGATGGGCTGAGGCCCAAGCTCTTCCTACTAATACTCCCGAGTCGTAATTGCTTTCTTAAAAAAATTATTTTCTCGAATCGGTACTCCACGAGCCATCATTAGTGATAGGGGTTCACATTTTTGTAACGTGCAGTTTTCTAAAACTCTTATAAAATATGGCGTTACGCATAAACATCAAACTGCCTATCACTCCCAAACTAACGGGAAAGTCGAAGTAGTGAACGGAGAGATAAAACATATTTTAGAAAAACTGTTTCCACTTTTAGAAAAGACTGGTCAACTAAATTAGACAATGCTCTTTGGGCCTACCGAACAACATACAAAACCTCCATCAGATGTACGACGTATCAGTTATTTTATGCAAAATCGTGTGATTTACCCGTAGAATTAGAACACCGTGTTTTTTTGGCCTTAAGGTTTTTAATTTTCGATACCCACTCTATCGACGATTTTCGAAAATTTCAACTTAAAGAACATGACGAGTGGCACTCTTACGCATATGAAAATAACAAATTTTATATAGAGCAGGCGAAACGTTTTCACGACAAACACTTAAGGTTCCCAAAAACCTTCAGACCGGGTGACCAAGTTCTTTTATACAATTCAGGTTTACGTTTATTTCCTGGAAAACTAAAGTCACGATGGTCTGGGCCATTTTTTGTTAAAGAAGTTTTTCTGTATGACACTATGTTAATTTCACACCCTGATAAGGGTGATTTCAAAGTGAATAGGCAGCGTCTTAAAATCCATTTTTCTAGTGATGTTGATGTCAATTTGTATAAAGTTAAGATTCCTCTACACGGACTTTAACTAATTTAAGAATTTTTATTTTTGTTTAAAACTTTAAATATTATTTTGGACAATAGTCTTTTGGACAACATTATTTTTCTACGTCGAGCTCAAACGACGTTTTATACAAAAGGCACTATTGGGAGACAATCCAAGTTATTTTCTGTTTTTTTTATTTTACAATTTTTGCCCCGGACAACATCGACAAGCTGAAGCTTCTACGATCGCCTGCTCTAATGCTGCTGAATCCATCACGAAATCCAAAGAAGACATTTGAAGAAGTTCTCAAGCACAAGTAAGGGGGAGCGACATCACTCAACATTTACGACGCATAAATCCGGGGAAGTACCTGTTTTTCAATTCTGTACTTTCATTTATGTTTTAATTTCTCTCTCTCCTTCCCCTCCTTTCTCCATTGAGTGCAATGTCCATTTTAAGCTTGGGGAAGTATTTCCTCCTTCTCTTATCTTTATTTTGTTTCCTTTAAAAATCAAAATCACACAAATTTATTTTTATATATCTTAAAAATCCAAAAAAAGAGAATATCTTAAAAATCCAAAAAAAGAGAATATCTTAAAAATCCAAATATAGAGATTATTTCAAAATAAATATATATATATAGTATTTGTTTTTTTACTTTAATAGTTTAAACGAAATTTGTTATTTCAATAGAACTCCTTTCTTTTTGTTTTGTTTTTCTCAATATTCTCTATAACAACTTATCTAATTATGATCTTTCTAATCGTTTTTTTTAATTATGTTTCACAAGTAAAATGTTGGTCATGTTGTGTTTCTAATTCACGATAGCATGTTAATGTGAAACATTTTTCTAAAACTAGCTTTTTTATTATTGTTTTCGTTCTTTATTTTCTTTACTTTCTTAAAAATCTTTCATCCACTATTTTCCTTTTTATTTTTGGATAATTTTATAATGTCAACTTTTGATTAGCGTAGTAGATATGAACGATCCAAGTCGCTTATTATTTCTATTTTAAAGATAATTTCATTAGTCTTCATTTATTATCTAGGATTTGCTTTTTGAAATTTTTCAAAGCTAATGCTTTAGATAAATTTTTAAGCATGAAAATGATTTAGGCAGTTTTTGTTTTCATTTGAGCTTTCTTGCCAACCTAAAAATTTTTATCCCTAATTAGCCGCTTTTGAGCCTTTTTTCGATTTCAATTGATAGCTCCACTTATCATTTCATTTTAACCAAAGCTAAAATTTTTCAACCTTTCTAATTACACTAACCTTTTAAGTTTCTGTATTAATTTTTATGATTATGATATGGTTGTTTTGTGATATATTTGGAGAACTTTTTTAAAAAGTCGGCTCAAAAGAAGTGTTTACTTTTGTTTGGCCAATTTCAAAATAAAAAGAAAAAAATTTATGGTCTTTGTTTTGAAAAGAAAAAAAAGGAAAGAAAAGAAAAGGGAAAATAAAAAGAAAGAAAAATATTTTATTTATGATGAAAATTTTGAAGCTCTTTATTTTTGTTTAGTGTGATTTTAAAGCCTCCTTGTTTATCTTTGAATTCCACTCCTAATCATAATCCTAAACCAAATGTTTCGGTCCTAATAAGACCTTTTGATTCATGTTTTAGAATTTTATTTATTAGCAAAGTAAAGAAGAAAAGTAAATTAGTAAGTTTTGGATTTAAATTTAGATTTTTGTTATTTGACTGATATAGTTATAATGTGTCTCTTGGATCTAGTAATAAGTCAATGTGATTTTTCATTTTGTTTCTTTGCATAAATTTATTTAAAGAATTCTGTTAAAATTTAGGATGATCTATTTTTGTTAGTAGAGTTTATAAATTATTAAACTATGCCTAAGTAACTGTTTTGGGTTTACGTTTCACCTTCTCTCTACAAAGAATTTCGCATAGTACTTGTGTAAGCATAATTAGAAATTTTTTATTAGTCACTTTTTATGTTAGCTAGTTTTTATATCTTTGCTAGGGGACAAGCAAAGCTTCAGCTTGGGGGAATGTTATAGTATGTTTTATAGTCTAAGCTATTCGGCTATTTTTTGGTTTTTAATACATGAATCATGTCTTGTAAGCTTATATGTTGTCCTCATTTTGTATATATTATTGCCACTAATGTGTTTTCTTCTTTTTTGTAGGTTTTCACAGCTTTTGACCAATTTTGCCGTTACACGCCCCCGGGTCACGCCCTACCCGGGCATGTACTTGGGGCGTATAACCTGATCCTGAGGAAATTTGCTACCAGAAGCCAGATCCCGGGAAAAACACCTGACACACCCCCGTGACACGCCCCCCTGGGCGTGTCTCTGGGTGTGTCACACCGATCCCGAAGCCTGCTACTATAATTAAAGATTTTCTGTTATTACATGTCAACAATATTGAAACACCCCCCTACAAGGGCGTGTCGTCGGGAGTGTACCTCCTTTTCAATAATTGACAGATTTTCGACCATTTATTTTTGACGTGACGTGTCTTACACGCCCCCCTACACGGACATGTCCGAGGGCGTGTCCACTATTGTACAGAAGAAATCATCATTTTTGCAATAATTCAGTTCCCAAAGTCAACCCCGCACCTGACATGCCCCCCTAACACGCCCTCCCCAGGCATGACCGTTGGGTGTGACCGACCTAGAAAAATTTCTATAAATTTAGGCCCCCTTGTGTCTATAGGTAGTTTAAGTATGAGAGGGGAGGTGTTGCCCTTTTATTTCTTGGAGTTTTTCATGTGTTATTCCTCTCTCTATTTCTCATTTTAAGATTTTCTTAATTCTAGTTTAGTGTACCCCTTTTGTAATATCTCTTGTAATTTCTTTAGTAGCTTAATGTTAATGCTAGCCTAGGTTTTCATTTGCATGAACTTGTAATCTTTAATTTCAAAGTTTTAACTCTCTTTTAGCATTAATATAAAGTGCCCTTTTACTTTGTTTTCATAATGTTCATCTACACATCTCGCTTCCTCCACTTCTCCATGATTAACTAATCCTACTTGTACTCGATATTGATGATCTGAGGTTCGAGTTGATTAAGTTATGATGCTTTAAGTTTACTTTTTCTTTTTAGGGTTTAGGACTTCGATTTACTCTTGAAAAGCAAGCTTGGAGTTATATCATCGATATATAATTTCCATCTTTCCTTTCACTCTTATCAGCTGAGAGGCTTGTAGTTTGAAGTGATCACTCAAGAGTAAAGAGAGTTGCACGCACCCCTCGAGAGAGGCAAACGGTAAATCTCCTGGAATTGAGTGAAATCCAATAGTGGGGTTCACATCCTAAAGCGAGCTTTAGGTCTCCAATTTGGACGAGAGTTCGGTCGGACCTTCCTAAACACAGTTGGGCACTATATTGAGGGAAGTGTGTTCATGCTTTAGGGACACCCACAGTCCAGGACCTTCACCTTATTAAGATAAGGTTTATTATCGTATTTTTAATGAACTTTTTTCGAGGTGATTCTGTTGGAGTTACCATGGTGATCTAGAAGTGGTCAAACATGTAATCTCACTACCAACGCGATATGAGCCTATAGGGTCGCACATTAGAGCATGTGGAGAAGTTGGAAGATTGACTGTGTTGGTAAAGGTTACCAATCACCATACAGAATGGGGTCCGGCAAATGTTGCCAAGGGAAAATCGTTGAGTATCGATCGTCGAGAATCGTCGAGTATCAATCGTCGAGAATCGCCGAGTCTCGATCGTCGAGAATCGTCGAGTATCGATCGTCGAGAATCGTCGAGTATCGATCGTCGATACTCGACGATTGTCGAGAGTCATCGAGAATCGAAATGTTCGATTCTCAACGAATGCTGATTCCCATCGAATTTTTCCCAGAAACCCTATTTTGCTGTTGTCTGTGGATAGCGATTTTACCTAGGTTTAATTATGCTTTGGGTATAAATAGACACTTAGGTATTGAGCGAAAAAACGAAGAATTTCCCCGACCCGACGGAAGAGTTCCGCAGATTCCGCCGATGGAAGTGTTCCGCCGACGGAAGAGTTCCGCTTCTGCCACCTCGTTCGCTCCGGAAACCTCCTCCTTTCAGGCGAAAGTCGCCGGTGTTGCTATTCCTGGCGCGGACATAGCAGTCCGTGGAAGTGCAAGGTGCGGTTGATCTCCTTCCCGACCCTTCGTGCGACGAAGCTCGGTGTTCTCCTTCTCGTGTGGATTTCTGCAGAGATGTTGACGTTATTCTACGTAGAACTCGCCACCGACAAGTACTCACACATTGGAGCATCTCTGTTGAGTTTTGACTCAACACCGGAAAGGAAACTTTGCCCTAGTTATTTCTTAACTTCTTGATTCAATATTCATGCCCCGATCCCAATCTCTTTGGGTTGTTCTTGATTTGTATTACTTCCGCTGCGTGCACAAGTGTTGTGCCATCCTCATAGAGTAACCCAACAGTGGTATCAGAGGGATGTTCCGGCCATGATTATTGTTTTGGAAGTTAGGTTATTCCAGTGCGTGTGAACCTAGGGATTTAGAAGTGTTTTAAATGTCTAGATTTAATCCTGGAACATCAATTGTTGATGATTTTTCTAGAGAAATCGGTGGTGAGTTTGCAAAAAATTTTGGTCGAGGCGCTGCCCCGCACCCCGCAGGGGCTCTGCCTCATGACCCGCCCACTGATCGGTCAGCGGGACCACCACCAGGGGCGCTGCCCCATGGACCCCGTTAGGGGCTCTGCCCTTAAGACCCCGCCAGGGGCGCGGCCCCTTGGAACCCCGACAGGAACGTTTGGGATTTCGTGGTAATTTCTAATTGTTAGAAATTGATGTCTCCTTAGCAGTAACCATCCCTCGAGTTTTTAATGAACTCGTGTATTGTTTTGGATTTTGAATCCAACAATGAGAGACGAGCTTGTCTACTGCTTTAAGTTAAGTTGCCTTTGCCTTTGTCCAATGCATGTAAATATTAAGATTTGGAAGATTCCGGATGTTCAGATTTAGCCATTCCTTCTATCAAATATTGATAGTGCCATGTTGTGCACATAAGGGATGCATGTGGATTTTAGAAGTGTTTTTCGATGGATGTGCACATTGATCAAATTTTGATCATGGTTAATTGTTAACCTATTATCAAAAATCCCTTCATCAAATATTAAGTGTTCGGATGCCTTCCGATGGATGACACTCTTCCTTCCTCGATCGATGAAGTGTGGTCATGCCAAAGCAAGGTGCTTTAATCTATCTTGGTAAGGGTGCGAGCGGATAATTGTGATATCCCACTGTCGACATCGGGTCTAACTTAACTAGGTGACCTCAAAGGTTGAGTGCTTAGAGGAATAGGGTTGGCATGCACCATATGATGGATGTGAATAAGGAGTTATTCACCAACCATACAAGAATTGCATGAGGATGCAATTGGCAAGCGTTGCCTACCAAAATAACCACATCGTGAGAGAAAATCCAAAGATGACTCATTGTGTTGGTGAAATACGGATCTTGTCCACTAGGAGAGTAGCTCGCATGAACTCTCCGAATTTATAGAGAGGGTCATCATTTCGAATAAAATAGTGGGAGTTTTAATTGAAGTCCAAATTAAAAATAAATTGTATTTTGAAATTTTGGTACTGATATTATTCTTCAAGAATTCTTGTAGAATTCAATGGCAAGTGGTTCACACTCCACTCTGTCTCTGAGAGCCATCCTTGAGAAGGATAAGCTCAGTGAGACTAACTACATGGACTGGTACAGGAACCTGAGAATTGTTCTCAGGCAAGAGCGAAAGCTCTATGTCTTGGAAGAAGAAGCCCCCGAGGTGCCGACCGGGAATTCTTCCCGTGCTGATAAAGATACTTATAAGAAGTATACTGATGACGCCTTAGACGTCGAATGTCTTATGCTTGCCACAATAAACTCTGAGCTTTAGAAGAAACATGAGAACATGGGGTGCAAGGAGATTGACGAGCATCTCAAGAAAATGTTTCAAGGGCAGGCTCATCAAGAGAGGTTCGATGTCACAAAAGAGTTATTTTAGTGCAAGATGGGAGTTCGAGACTTAGTAGGGACTCACGTACTCAAGATGATTGGGTATATAGAGAACCTTGAAAGGATGGGTTTTCCTCTAGGTCAAGAGTTGGCCACAGATCCGATCCTGCAATCGTTGCTGGACAGTTATGAGCAGTTTTTCTTGAACTACAACATGAATGAAATAATCAAGACACTGCCCGAGCTCCTAGGCATGTTAAGAACTGCCGAGATCAACATGAAGAAGGCCAAGCCTGCCAGCCCCATACTGATGGTGCATAAGGGCAAGGGCAAGGCCAAGGTCTCTAAGAAGACGAAGGTGGGACCTAAGTCAAATCTTGAGCCCAAGTCTTCTGCACTGAAGAAAAAGAAGAGCACGGTGAAGGAAGGGAAATGCCACCACTGTGCCAAGGCTAGTCATTGGAGGAGGAACTGTCCTTCAGACATTGAGGGTCTGCAGAAAATGAAGGGAGGTATGACTTCCGCTTCAAATATTTACGTTATAGAGATAATCCTTTCAGCTCCTTCATCTTCGGTATTGGATACCAGATGTGGTTCTCACATTTGTACAAATGTGTAGGAACTGGAAAGGAGAAGATTGTTGAGTAAAGGGGAGGTAGACCTGCGCCTCGACAATGGAGCAAGAGTTGTTGCTGTAGCCGTAGGGGTTTACCGTCTTTCTTTGCCCAGTGGGCTTGTAATAGAACTAGATAATTGTTATTTCATTTCGGCCATAACAAGAAACATTATATCCATTTCATGCTTGGACATGATTGGATTTTCTTTTATAATTAAGAACAACTGTTGTTCTATATTTAAGAATGATGTTTGTTATACTGTAGCCCAATTGTTTAATGGTCTTTATGCTGTGAACTTGGACCATCTGATCTATAATATAGAAAATAATAAAAGACTAAGAACAAATGACTCAAATTCTACATATCTCTGGCATTGTTGTTTGGGTCATATAAACGAGAAGCGCATATCCAAGCTCCATAAAGATGGACTTTTGGACTCATTTGATTATGAATCATTTGAGCGATGCACTTCATGTTTGTAAGGCAAGATGACTAAAACCCCTTTCACTGGTCTTACTGAGAGGGCTGAAGATCTCTTTGGTGTTGTACATAGTGATGTATGCGGACCCATGAGCTACATGGCTAGAGGTGGATATTTCTACTTCGTTATATTTACTGATGATTTCAGTAGATACGGATATGTGTATCTTATGAAGTGCAAATCCGAGACCTTTTAAAAGTTCAAAGAGTTCAAGAATTAAGTAGAAAACCAGTTGGGTAAAAGGGTTAAAGCACTCCGATCTGATCGAGGTGGTGAATACCTGAGTCATGAGTTCCGCGATCATCTAAAAGAGTGTGGTATTGTATCAAAGCTCACTCCACCTAGAACACCACAACATAATGGTGTGTCTGAGAGGAGAAATCATACTCTGTTAGACATGGTACGTTCGATGATGAGTCATGCAGACTTGCCTGTTTCCTTTTGGGGTTTTGCTTTAGAGACTGCTGCAATGACACTGAATCCCGCTCCAACTAAAACGGTTCTGAAGACACCATATGAGATATGGACTGGGAAGCATCCTAGTATATCGTTCATTAAAATTTTGGGCTGTGAGGCATACGTGCGACGTCAAATGCCTAACAAGCTCGAACCCAAATCGGATAAATGTTATCTGGTGGGATATCCTAAGAAAATGAAAGGGTATTACTTTTACCTACCATCCGAGGGCAAAGTGTTTGTCGCAAGGACTGACGTCTTCTTGGAGAGAGAATTCTTATCAAGAAAGACTGAAAAGGTAGAACTTGAAGAAGTACAAGAACCACAAGTAATGAATGAATCGGAATTGGAATCTGAGACAAAACTACAAGATGATGTAGCTAGAGAACCTGCTCAAGAAACACAAGTCCTACGTTGATCTGGTAGACCTAGATTTGAGCCTGAGAGATATGGATTTCTCATGTCTCAAATAGGTAATGTGTTGCTTATGGATCATGATGATGAACCAGCAACCTACCAAGAGGCTATGAATGGACCGGACTCCGACAAATGGCTTGAGGCTATGAAATCCGAAATGGACTCCATGTATGCAAACCAAGTTTAGAACTTGGTGGAACCACCTGAAGGGGTACGACTCATAGGGTGAAAATGGGTCTTCAAGAAAAAGACCGACATGGATGGGAATGTACAGATATTCAAAGGACGACTAGTCGCTAAGGGTTTCAAGCAAATTCATGGTATTGACTATGATGAGACCTTTTCCCCTATTTGCATAGTAAAGTCCATAAGGATATTGCTTGCTATTGCTGCATATTATGACTACGAGATCTGGCAGATTGATGTCAAAATGGCTTTCCTTAATGGAAACCTCCTTGAGGAAGTGTACATGATACAACCCGAGGGTTTTGTATCCCCAAATGAATCCACTAAAATATGCAAGCTGAATAGGTCCATCTATGGACTGAAGCAGGCCTCTCGAAGTTGGAATCTTCATTTTGATGAGAAAATCAAAGAGTTTGGCTTCATCAAGAATGAATATGAGCCTTGTGTTTACAAGCGAATCAGTGGGAGCATTGTTGTCTTCCTGATATTGTATGTAGATGACATACTATTGATTGGGAATGACATTCCTACCCTGAAAGTTGTTAAGAAAAACCTAGGGAACTGCTTTTCTATAAAGGACTTGAGTGAAGCGACTTATATACTCGGTATTAAGATCTATTGAGATAGATCGAAGAAGTTACTGGGTTTGACCCAGAGTACATACATTGAGAAGGTGTTGAAGCGGTTTAACTTGCTTGAGTCCAAGAAAGGATTTTTACCCATGTCTCATGGTGTGAATCTCTCTAAGGACCAGTATCCAAAATCTTGTGAAGATAAGGACTGCATGAAGTTGATTTCATATGCTTCGGCAATTGGATCAATCATGTATGTGATTTTATGTACTCGACCTGATGTCTCCTTTGTTTTGAGAATGACTAGCAGGTATCAGTCAGACCCCGGTGAGTGTCACTGGATTGCAGCTAAGAATATCCTGAAGTACTTGAGAAGGACAAAGGATGTGTTCTTGGTGTATGGTGGAGAGGAAGACCTTGTTGTAAATGGTTACACGGATGCTAGCTTCGAAACTGATAGGGATGACTCAAAGTCTCAGTCAGGTTTTGTGTTTTGCCTTAATGGAGGAGCTGTGAGCTAGAAGAGTTCCAAGCAAGAGACAGTTGCTGATTCAACAATAGAGTCTGAGTATATTGCTGAAGCTAACACAGCGAAGGAGGCTGTATGGATTAGGAAATTCATCGGCGAGCTTGATATAGTTCCTAGCATTATTGGTCCCGTAGTTCTCTATTGTGATAAACAATTGTGCAATTGCACAATCTAAGGAACCTAGATCTCATCAGCGCTCCAAAGAACATACTTCGGCGGTTCCATCTTATTCGTGAGATTGTCGAACGAGGAGATGTGAACATTTGCAGAGTGCCAACTGAGGAGAATATTGCGGATCCACTGACAAAACCTCTCGCGCAGAGAAAGCATGATGGTCATACTAGATCAATGGGTATACGATACCTAAATGATCAACTCTAATGAGAGTCTTGTGGGTTGCATGTAAACATTTATTCTGTTGGCTATTTGTTATTTATTCATATGATGAATTGTGTACCTAGATTTTCTTTTATAATTAATGGCAAGTTCTTTTATTATAGTTTCTCTATGTGATAGTTAAATATTAACATAATAAATACCCTTAGAATATTCGCTTCCATAGGACATCAAGTACGTTACTTGAATGTGAGAGCCTATGATTTATTTGAAGCTTCATTCTTAAAAGGTCCCTGGTCGTTGTATCATCATAGAAACTAAGTGTGATGATGATACATTTAGACTAGCATGTGCGTTGACTGATGGACAGTTCTCAGAGGTCATGATATTTTGATATCAAGTCATCACGTGGGTACTTGTTAATGAACAAGTTGTACTGGACAGAACCAGCCTGAGACTACCTTGTGGATTTTTATCTAAATGTGTCACGAGTAGCTCTAAATTGATAATGGTGTTGTGGTACTTTGACCTGAAGTCACAACATTCATCAAGTGAGAAGAGTGTTCTTTGATGCCATCTAAAGTCTTCCTTGAGAAAGGTTGATGATAAGGGTGGTTCTTGGGCACGTTACGAATCATTTGGGTGTTTGTGTGTGAGCAGATATGTGATTTGTCCTCTTATATGACATGAGTTGCATCCATGGGACCCTTGATGGAACTGGACTGAGAAATGCATGGCCATGCTTGGTTGAGTCAATATGTGATATTGGACTCACCATTCTCTGGAAGTCCGTTCTAGATCAAGAAACTTGGATTGAGCTATTATGAGGGTGACACGGTCCATACCTCTAGTTCTTTCCGGATGTAAGCGACAAAGGGACAAAGACAACGCTGGGACATTGTTTATAAGTCTTATGAGTTATGAACTCTTATTTCTTGGGTAGAATTGATTCATTGCCAGAGGCCGCTCATTGTTTGTGAGGTTTTTGGTTTGATACTTTCAAGATCAAGTAGGAGACTGTTGGAGTTACCATGGTGATCTAGAAGTGGTCAAACATGTAATCTCACTGCCAACGCGATATGAGCCTGCAGGGTCGCATATTAGAGCATGTGGAGAAGTTGGAAGATTGATTGTGTTGGTAAAGGTTACCAATCACCATACAGAATGGGGTCCGGCAAATGTTGCCAAGGGAAAATCGTCGAGAATCGTCGAGAATCGTCGAGTATCGATCGTCGAGAATCGTCGAGTATCGATCGTCGAGAATCGTCGAGTATCGATCTTCGAGAATCATCGAGTCTCGATCTTCGAGAATCGTTGAGTATCGATCGTCGATACGCGACGATCGTCGAGAGTCGTCGAGAATCGAAATGTTTGATTCTCGACGAATGCTGATTCCCGTCGAATTTTTCCCAGAAACCCTATTTTGCTGTGGTCTGCGGATAGCGATTTTACCTAGGTTTATTTATGCTTTGGGTATAAATAAACACTTAGGTTTTGAGCGAAAAAAAACGAAGAATTTCCCCGACCTGACGGAAGAGTTCCGCCGATTCCGCCGACAGAAGTGTTCCGCCGACAGAAGTGTTCCGCCGACGGAAGAGTTCCGCTTCTGCCGCCTCGTTCGCTCCGCCGACCTCCTCCTCTCCAGTGACAGTCGCCGGTGTTGCTATTCCTGGCACGGACCTAGCAGTCCGTGGAAGTGCAAGGTGCGGTTGATCTCCTTCCCGACCCTTCGTGCGACGAAGCTCGGTGTTCTCCTGCTCGTGTGGATTTCTGCAGAGACATAGACGTTATTTTACATAGAACTCGCCACCGATAAGTACTCACACATTGGAGCATCTCTAATGAGTTTTGACTCAACACCGGAAAGGTAACTTTGACCTAGTTATTTCTTAACTTCTTAATTCAATATTTATGGCCCGATCCCAATCTCTTTGGGTTGTTCTTGATTTTTATTACTTCCGCTGCGTGCACAAGTGTTGTGCCATCCTCATAGAGTAACCCAACAGATTCTCGATCGAGTTCTTTTCTATTTCATCGTTTCAACCCCTCGTTGTAATCGCTTTTAGTAGCTCTTTATTTAACTTCAAGTAGTTCTCTTTTTCACGCAATATTTCTTTTCTTAATTGTGATTAGTTTTCTTTTAATAAACCCTAAAACAATCTTTTGGTAAGATAATAGTCATCGTGTGAGTAAAATTACTCAACAATTCCCGGATCTTAATACAATATTTGTGTCCCCTCGCTACAATTCAATAGGCACACTTTCCTAAATGGATTGCTAGTTCGGTTCTTATTCTCTTCACGATTAGTAGACACCAGCCACATACAATTGTCATAGCTATAGTCAGTAGACTTTTTGAAGTTTTTTACCATAGCAGCTTCAACAGCAATCAACTTAGCTTTCATAGCTTCCACCCCCTTTCTGACTTCAATAATGAAAGTATTAGAATAAGTAGGAAGTGTTGTCAAAGGGAGCCATAGATAAGTTGTGGGCATTTATCATAGTCTTTACATTCGTGTCCATCTTATCAACAGTTTCTTTTGTATACTGGAGGCCATACATGTTCAGCTATATTGCTTTTCCACCCTCTACAAATAGTAAGTCAATCTTTGTATCAAGCACTTCAATCTGAATTTTGACTTCAGCAAGACCTTTGTTAACTTCTTGCTCAGTTTCTTTTACCTTATCCAGAACTTTCTTCATTGTCGCTTCAAACTGTGCTTGTCGTCTTTGTAACATGACCTCTATAATCTTTAGAATTAACTATCAGCACTAGAGGTGGCAACTTTCTAAGAAGCAATAGGTGGGAGATAAGGCAGATCTTCACTAAGAGACTCATCGATCGGAGATAATCGAACTTTAGAATGTAGCAAAGGCACTTCAGCAGCTAGGACAGGAGGATTCTCCTCTACATATCCTTCCTCATCAAAAATCTCAACTACCTCCTTAGGAAGAACTGGAGGTGTTCCCGTTGCCTTGGCAACTCTCTTCTCAAGGTTGCGGATAAACATGTCAACCTCAGTACCAATTGATATCGAAGGCCTAGTCACCTCCCCCTCAAAGATGAAGCAGGAAAAATCTCTGGGAGAGGAACAATTAGATTTTCTATAGAAACTAGCTCAGACCCATCATTAGAATTATCAGCATCTCTGGGCTCATCAACAACAATCATTTCCTCATTAGCATTTATCTCATATTCAACCATATTAAAATCAACATCAGCAGCAACACTATCCTAAACCTCATCAGGTAATATTTCCTCAACAACAGTCTGAGCAATCTGAGCAACCTCTATCAGAAGATTCTCTGGCTCTAGAAATGGAATAACTGACTCCCACTCTATTTCTACCCTCGAACTCTCAGGAATGTCACTGGGGTGTGGAGAAGTAATCATATCCTAAAGAGCCGTATCTTCCTCCTCCACAACCATATCTTGTGCTCCCCTACCCTGGTGATCCCCCTATCCTATCTTTTGAATATTGGGGAGTCAATTTTCTTAAGATGATGGATTGGTACTCCTTTGGTCATATTGAACCAGTCACCATCCATCTGATTCAGGTACAGGCTGATAATCCTTCCAAAGTTGGGATTGTGGAGGCTATCCTTGATCTTATCAAACAGCAAAGCATCCCAGTCCAACCTCTTCCAGTAAATAATTGCAACTAGCACCTTGAACATTTCTATAGAAAGGTAGTCATGTGATCCAGTTTTACATTGCAATACTTTGCCAACGATGTCTGAAAGAAATTTTACTTCATCGTTCATCCCCTTGTGCCTAAGTGCTTTTGAACCTCTTGGAAGTCTACAAAACAACAGGGCTCTAGAGAACTCATCTTCATCTAGGTAGTCGGCCTCTTCACAGACTGGAATCTGCAAATACCTGGACATAAGAGAGGCTTTCACCTTTATCTTGTTCTTCTAAATCTTTCTCTTAATAACTGTGTCTTCATTTCTGAGCTTGGTGTGCTGGAAGAACTTAAGAACTTCATTGTCTAGAACTTTGCAAGGGTGTTCTAGTACAAAGGACAGTCCTGCACTCCCCAACATGAGAATGACATTCCTGAACTCGTCAGATGCATTAGCCAAGCTTGTGCGGACCAACTCACCTCCCCTAGCAAGCCACGGGTGCTTCTAGGAGCCATGTTGAAAATTAAACCTGCATAGAACTAGATTTCTGACTGCTTCAAACTAGACTTCAGCCACTGTAGGAATCAGCAATAGCAGAGTATTAGCGGTAGCATGGTTTCAGGAAATCCTGATCCTTGTCTGTCGGCTAGGGTTTGGAAGGAGTTCACACCCTTAATCGAAGACGAATGAATCCTTAGCCATGGGAGGAAGACGACGAAGGTGTCACGGGAGCCGAATCGTCGGGTTTCTATTTTCGGCGAATCGGCGGAAGTTTTCGGCGAATCGGCGGAAGTTTTCGACAAAATGTAACAATGCGGCTGCTCACCTTTTCCTATATATATATATATATTTCAAATTGACCTAGAAGGAGCGTACCTGATTTGTCGGTTCTTCGGATCCAATATAGTAAGAAAGAATTTTCCTTAGAAAATTCTTCTGTCGTCCTGAATTAATTCCCGAGTGAATTCCTGCTTTCTTGGCCTTCTTCAGGAGTCCATCTTTAGCATGTCTATTTCCGTTTTGAAGAACGAAAACATGGCCTCGTCCAGCGGGTTCGTTAAAATATCTGCAACCTGTCTGTCTGTTAGGACATGGCTTAGGGATATGTCCATGTTCTCCACATTCTCCCGGATGAAGTGATAGCGCACCTCGATGTGCTTTGTCCGGCTATGGGAGACTATATTGTTTGTGATCGCTATTGCGCTGGATGATTTGCAATACATTGGAATCTTTCTGGACTTCAAGTTATAATTATCTATGTTATTCTTAATCCATAGAAGCTGTGTGCAAAAACTACCCACAGAGATATATTCTAACTCGGCGGTAGAAGTTGCCACACAATTCTGCTTCTTACTGCTCCAAGAGATAAGTCGTCTTATGAGGAACTGGCGTGTCCCGTAAGTGCTTTTCCTATCATCCTTGCTTCCTACAAAATCAGCATCTGAAAAACCAATTAGCTCTACATCATTATTTATCGGGTACCCTAAGCCAAGATTGGGTGTACCCTTAAGGTATCTTAAAATCCGCTTTGCTGCAACGTAATGAGATTCCTTAGAGTTCACCTGATATCTAGCGTAGACATATGTTGAGAACAATATATCTTGTCTACTGGCAGTCAAGTGGAGCAAGGATGCAATTATGTTTCTATATTTGTTTTCATAAAAAGGTTTCCCTTTATTATCCTTATCCAGAGACACAGTTGAACCCATTGGAGTCCTCATAGAGATTGCGTTCTCCATTCCGAATTTCTTAAGATTCTCGTTGGTCAACTTCATCTGAGATATGAAAATTCCACCTTCAGATTGCTTCACCTGAAGTCCTAAGAAATACTTCAGCACTCCCATACTACTCATTTAATAATTCCCTTACATAAGTTTAGAATACTTTTTGCAAAGGTTTTCTTCCGTAGAGCCGAATATGATGTCGTCGATATAGATTTGCACTAGCAGAATCTTCTCTTTAACTTCCCTAAGAAATAATGTCTTCTCTATCTTTCCTCTAGTGAACTTGTTCTTAAGAAGAAATCTAGACAACGTCTCATACCCAGCTCGAGCAACTTTCTTTAAACCGTATTGAGCTTTATTTAAAAAGTAAACCTAATCAAGGAATTGAGAATTTACAAAACCTTGGGGTTGCGCTACGTATACTTCCTCTTTCAAATTCCCGTTGAGGAATGCTTACTTCACGTCCCTTTGGTAGACGGTGAAGCCTTTGAGGATAGCATATGCAAGAAACAACATGATCGCCTCGATCTTGGCCATTAGAGTAAAGGTCTGGTCAAAGTCGATCCCCTCTTCCTGTTTATTTCTTTGTGCTACAAGTCTGGCCTTGTTCTTGATGATTAATCTGTGTTCGTCCAGCTTGTTTCTGAATATCCACTTGGGGCCGATCAAATTCTATCCCTTAGGCTTGCTTACCAACACCCAGACTTTATATCGTTCAAAATGATTGAGCTCCACTTGCATTACTAGAATCCACAAAGCATCCTTGTTTGCCTCTTCGAATTTCTTTGGCTCAACCTGCGATAGAAAAATTAGATGCATAACCTCATTATATATGCCTTTTCTGGTTCTCACACTGTCGCTTGGATCTCCTATTATTTGATTAGCTGGGTGATCTCTTAGGTATCTAAACCCTATATTCCTTTTCTCTCCCTCTAGAAGGCTCTACAATATTTGTTGCATCCTCTGTAGGTTATAGTAATTCTTCCTCTAGCGGTTATTCATCCATTAAGCCTGGATCGACGATCTAGACTGATCTTGGAGCTTCTTTCTTGACAGCTTCATACATGCTTAGCTCTTTGAACCTGGTACCTGCATATGAACTAATAATACTAGATGACCTGCTATGGAGAAAATTTGTCTCATCAAATACAACATTTATTGACTCTTTTAAAACCAGAGTTTTCTTATTAAAAATCCAATATGCCTTACTATGGCTACTATATCCTACGAAATACCTTCAAAACATTTTTCACTAAACTTTGTGCGTTAGTACTTCCTATTATTATTTATGAAGCATTTACTTCCAAAGTTTCTAAAATAGGACACAGTCAGTTTTTTGCCCTTCAATAGCTCATAGGGGGTCTTACGATAGCTTTTGTTGATAAGTGCTCTGTTTTGCACATGACACGCTGTGTTGACTGCTTCATCCCATAAGTACTACAGAAGTGAAGCGTCGTTCAACATAATTGTACATACTTCTATTAGGGTTCTATTCCTTCTCTCAACAACTCTATTTTGCTGTGGAGAATGCGGGGTGGAAAACTCATGAAAGATACCTTGACTTTCCCAAAATTTTGTAATGGCACAAGACAAAAACTCTATTTTGTGGTCACTTCTAATTTTGATCATTGAGCAGTTCAGTTCATTCTGAATATTCCGGACAAAATTGGTGAAAGACTCGAAGTTGTCTGACTTGTGTTTCAGAAAGAACACCCAAGTAAAATGCAAGTAGTCATAAACAATTACTAACGTGTAGACCATACCACCTAAGTTGTGAATTGGCATAGGACCGAATTTTTCCATATGACGTAAGTATAAACTTCTTGAAGAATCTTTTTCCGCAATACCCTTGAAGGTAGCCTGTGTCTGCTTACCCAATTGACAGGAGTGACATGGACTCTCTTTAAGGCACTTAATGTTGGGGCATCACACACTAAGTTGTGAGAAAATAACATATTTATAGTTTTGAAATTAATATATGCTAATCTCTTATGTCATTGGTCAAAGAGAGATGCACTACTTTTAGCCATAAAACATACTAGGGTAGAATTATGTAAACAAAGAAATTCAAACAAAACATATTTCTGCTTCGAGTGCCTGTTAAGTCTGTCTCCAAATTTGCAAACGATTTTATCAAACCCTTATCCTTGCAGAACACAACGATGTAGCCTTTGTCAAATATTTAACTTATGCTTATAAGATTATGGTGTAATCCTTCAACATAAGCTACGTCTTTGAAAGAGAGTATGCCGTTGGAAATCATACCATAGCCTTTTGTAGTTCCCCAGTCTGACCCTCCAAAGATCACTTTTGGTCTATCTTCGAATAGGGCATACTCAAGTAAAAGGCTTCATATCTCGGTCATATGATTAGAGCATCCACTGTCCAAATACCAGATCGGATTATTGGTGGCCTTTTACATACCTGTAAAAGCAAATCATTTTACCTTAGGACCCAAACGTATTAAGGTCCTTAGTTCCTGGTCAGCTGAACACTACTAATAACATTAACCTTACGAGTGGCCGGTCTCTCATTGCTAACTCATGTGGTTATATAATTAGAAGGATTGTACCAATAATTTGCGCCAAAATGACCAATCGAGCTGCGACACCAACAGTGAAACCTATTGTACCTTCTCCTGTACTCCTTCTTTACCTTTTGAATGTGAGGTCTAGTAGGGGAAACATAATTAGAGGTGGAGGTCTCCAGATTACAGTATATACAAGGCTTCTCCATCTCTTTACCCTTAGGAACAACAGTTTTAGCTTTTGGTGCCTTCTTATTGTTATGGACAAGAACATTCGGACCATAACTCTTCATCTGAATTTCTTCATAAGATGCTTTGAACACGCTGGAACCAAAGTCACTGGGACGGGTGTAACACCTCCCCTATAAAGACCATATAATATGGGTCCGGCCGGGGCCCCGCAACATACGGACGCCACAGCTTTAGTATTAAAAGATGATATGAAAACTACCCAATCTCAAAACTCCAGACAAACACAGCGGAAACAGAACATTAACCGACAGAAGTTATCCACTAACGATAGAGTATCAAATGGCCTTAAGGCCTTACACAATAATAATCCAAAAATATATATGTGCCAAGCACTCCTAGGCTACCTCGGCATTCAAGCCGGACATAAACATAACAAGAGTAGCAAACACAAAAGGAAAATCGAAGCACAGCAACACTTCATGAGGCTTAGGGCTTTTCGCCCGGCGCGCTAGCTCCTGCATGCGGTCCTTGCCCTGTAAGGATTTGAAGTAACGTGGGTCATCAAAGGCTGACCTCTACTGTGTAACAAACACATCTCCTCCCGGCCCTCCCTAACGGACCCAGGGGTACCACTCCACCTGCAAGTTAGCACTTCGTATACCAAAAGAGCATATATATTAAAGCAGTAAAAAAGGCTTGGATGTCTCATACAGCATACATGTTTTCTATGTTTTGTACAAGGTGAAAAGGGGGCCTACTATGCAACATGAATTCAACCCAGGTTTCACCCAAGGCACCCTAGCTCGTATGCATCTAGCACAACATCAAACACTGGGTACTTCTGTTTCCCCATCGGCTTAAGGCCGCAAACAAAAGGGAACCACCATGTCCCTAACGGCACACACGCCGTCACACGGAACCTTGCAAAGGCCCCACCCGCACAAGGGTCATATGCCCCGGGGCTTGCCCGCACATTCTGACTTCGCACATCAGGGTTCTGTGTCACACTGACCGATTCTAAGAAGCCTTGCTGGACCCCACCCACTCATGGCCACATTGCCCGGGCTTGTCCTCCGCTCGACATTCTCGTCAGTCCACACAAGGGGCTAGTCTCGCCGGGACACTTCCCCCACATGACTTGCGCGTCACGGGTTAGCCAGCCGACCACAGAGACATAGCCGCGCCTTTGCACAGCACAAACAAAGGTTCCCCCCCCCAATCACCATTCACACCGTGTTTTTCCCGTGCTCGAAGGAAACCATCTACCGCACAACACGGAGCTAACCTTGTCCGGTTCCGACCACGAGTACTCACTCAAATATAAGGGGGAAAACGCATACATACAACGGCGTATTGCCGTAACGGATTGCTACCGAATCCCAGAAGCTCGCTATGCAACATCACCGGGTCGGACTAACGGTCGCGACCACGGCTTCACCCACAATACCTAATCCGCTAACGGAGCGGATCTCTAATGCAAAGCATGTCAGGATGAACATACTCAACCCGGAGGTTCCTCTTGAACCTAGGCTACACGAATCCCTTTCATTTGAGAGATTCGGTGCTCAAAATACGAAAGGAAGGGGATGCTATTCATGCATCCTAAATCCTAAAAACCGAGAGGAGAAGTGTCGTTACCTTCCGTCCCCTCTTCCTAGCCATGGAGAAGATTTGCTCGGTTTGAAAACCACCGCAACGCTCCCACCTTCCACTGAACTCCGCTCGAAACGGACCTCCGAAGCTTCGCCGGCGGCCGGATCTTGGCCTTCTTCCTCCTCCTTGCTCTCCCTTCTCTCTAGAATCAAGAGAGATAAAGATAGGAGAAAAGTGAGGGTTTCAAACCCTATTCCCGAGTTTAATCACTCAGATCTAGCCCCCAGCCGTTGGATATCAATCAAAGAAACAGACAGCCACGATTCGGCCTAAAATCACAAAAACTGGGCCGAATACGGGTTGCAACACGGCCGTGTGCCAGGCCGTATTACCCACTCGCCGTCTCGATCGAGTCGAAAAACCAGCACACGGCCTTTGACACGGCCTCCGACACGCCGTGTCACCTGCGACACGCCCGTGTCGGGACCCGTGTCACGCCCCCCGTGTGCAATCGACCAACATTTCACAGTCAGAGAGGTACGCGGCCTTGTGACACGGCA
This sequence comes from Platanthera zijinensis, assembly GCA_039513925.1. Taxonomy (NCBI): domain Eukaryota; kingdom Viridiplantae; phylum Streptophyta; class Magnoliopsida; order Asparagales; family Orchidaceae; genus Platanthera; species Platanthera zijinensis. Next base: position 66,724,553 of record CM077092.1, on the reverse strand, counting down.
TCAGACACGCCTGTGTCAAATTTGACACGCCCGTGTTTGTGCCCGTGTCACGGCCCGTGTACCACACTTGCAGAATCCCTAGAGTGACACGGCCTGGGACACGCCCGTGTCCTAGGCCGTGTTCTTAAACTCGACTAGCGTCGACCGCCAAAGCGTCGACCGCACGGCCTGAGGCCGAACACGCCTGTGTCACGCCCGTGACATGCCCGTGACATGCCCGTGTGACACGCCCGTGACACGCCCGTGACACGCCCGTGACACGCCCGTGACACGCCCGTGACACGCCCGTGACACGCCCGTGACACGCCCGTGACACGCCCGTGACACGCCCGTGACACGCCCGTGACACGCCCGTGACACGCCCGTGACACGCCCGTGACACGCCCGTGACACGCCCGTGACACGCCCGTGACACGCCCGTGACACGCCCGTGACACGCCCGTGACACGCCCGTGACACGCCCGTGACACGCCCGTGACACGTGCTCCAAAAACCAAACTGGGCTTAGAACATCACCCGTCCCTCTTTTGAGTTTCGGGGTGTTACAACTCTCTCCCCCTTAAAAGAATTTCGTCCCGAAATTTAAAACATGGAAGGTAAACAAAACTAAACAGTACCTGACGAGAAAAGCTCGGGGTACTCCTCCAGCATGGCCTGCTCTCGCTCCCATGAGAGCTCCTCGCAACCACAGTTGTCCCAACGGACCTTTACGAGTCTGACCTCCTTGTTCCGCAATTACCAAACCTCTGAGTCTTCTATCCCGATTGGACGAACTCGCATCCTCAAGTCTTCCTCTACCGGCACCGCCGTCGGCTCAATCACCACGCTGGCTTCTAACAACGCTTTCCTCAGGACGGAGACGTGAAAAACGTCATGCAATCCACTTAGCTCTGTGGACAACGCCAACCGGTACGCTGCCTCTCCCACTCGCTCGATGACCTTGAATGGTCCCAAAAATCTCGGACTCAGCTTCTTGAGTCTGCGAATTCGCGAAACGCCTTTGAACGGCTTGATCTTAAGATACACCCAGTCGCCCACAGCGAATTCCACATGCCTGTGGCGAGCATTGAAATACCTCGACTGCCGATCTTGAGCTACCTTCATGCGCTCTTGGATGGTCCGCACTAGCTCACTAGCGTCGGCTACCACTTCTTTCCCCAAAAGCTTGGTGTCTCCCGCCTCTGTCCAAGACATCGGTGTTCGACACCGCCTCCCATACAGAGCTTCGTATGGCGCCATCTTGATACTAGCTTGGTAACTATTGTTATACGCAAACTCCACCATGAAGAGGTGATCCTCCCACTTCTTGCCGAAGTCGAGAGTACACATCCTTAGCATATCTTCCAAAGTACGGTTCGTTCTCTCAGTTTGCCCATCGGTTTGAGGATGAAAAGCCGTACTGAACTTGAGTTTTGTGCCCAAGCTCTTTTGCACCAACAACCAATCCTTAGACGTGAAACGTCCATCCCGGTCGCTGACTATACTCTTCGGAATCCCATGGAGTCATACAATATTGCGGACGTACAACTCCACCAACTTTTACACACCGTCCTCCTTCCGGTTTGGGATGAAATGTGCCACTTTGGTCAAACGGTCCACAATCACCCAAATGGCATCATTACCCTGCTGCGATCTAGGCAACCCATGCACAAAATCCATGGAGATGTCATCAAATTTCCATTCGGGGATTGGAAGAGGCTTCAAGAACCCGCCTGGCTTCTGACATTCGGCCTTCACCAAGGCACATGTTTGGCACCGACTCACACACAAAGCTACGTCCCGCTTCATCCCAGGCCACCAATAGGACTTCTTCAAGTCCAAGTACATCTTTGTACTACCCGGGTGAATGGAGTACTTAGTGAAGTGGGCCTCAAACATCAACTCCTCGCGGAGTTTGCCGAACTGCGGTACACAAATCCTTCCGCCCTTCCTCAGAATCCCATCAACCATCTCCCAGGCGCTACCCTCGCCCTTTAGAGCTTCCTCCACGAAAGGTTGGAATTCCGCATCTACACGGGTCGCTTCCCGAATACGATCGCATAAGTCACTCTGCATCTCAATCCAATTTAGTCGAGCCACGCTTGACTCGCCTCTTGCCATACATACCAAACCAAGGGGCTCCCAGTCCTGCCTTAACCGCTCATCGTGAGCTTCAATCCAATTTCCTTGCCCCGAGTATTTCCTACTCAAAGCATCTGCCACCACATTGGCTTTCCCTGGCGTGTACTGAATCGCCACCTCGTAGTCCCCAAGGAACTCGACCCACCTACGCTGCCACATATTTAGGTCCTTCTGATCTAGGAGATACTTTAGACTCTTGTGGTCCGTGAAGATCTCCACCTTTGCACCATAAACGTAGTGCCTCCACAACTTCAAAGCAAAAAATTACCGCCGCCAACTCCAAATCATGGACGGGGTAATTTCTCTCGTGAGGCTTCAGCTGCCTCGACCCAAAAGCTATCACACTACCATGCTGCACCAACACGCACCCTAAACCGCATCCAGATGCGTCGTTGAAGATCTAGAATCCTTCGGTCCACTTTGGTAGACTTAGGATCGGCGCCGTCATTAGCCTCTCGTTCAGGGTTTCAAATGCCTGATTGCACTCTTGAGTCCATACAAACTTCTGATCTTTGCGAGTTAGTGAAGTGAGGGGTAGAGCTATCCGCGAAAAGTTTTCCACAAACCTTCGGTAGTACCCGGCTAGTCCAAGAAAACTCCGGACTTCCGCCACGGTCCTCAAAACTGGCCACTCTCTGATGGCTTTTAATTTCGTTGGATCCACTGCCACCCCGTCCCCACTGATTACATGGCCCAAAAACGCCACCTTCTCCAACCAAAACTCGCATTTCGAGAACTTCGCATAGAGCTGGTTCTCTCTCAACACTTGTAACACTATCCGCAAGTGCGACTCGTGCTCCGCTTCTGACTTGGAATACACAAATATGTCATCGATAAAGATGACTACGAACCAGTCCAAATATTCTCGAAACACTCGGTTCATCAAGTCCATGAACACGGACGGCGCGTTCGTCAGCCTGAACGGCATCACCGAGAACTCAAAATGACCATACCTCATACCAAACGCGGTCTTGGGTATGTCTTCGTCACGAATCCGCAACTGATAATATCCGGACTTCAAGTCCAACTTGGAGTACACCACCGATCCCACCAACTGGTCAAAGAGATCGTCTATCCGAGGAATCAGATACTTATTCTTGACAGTCAATTTGTTCAACTCTCGGTAGTCTATGCACAGACGCATACTACCGTCCTTCTTCTTTACGAATAACACCGGCGCACTCCACGGTGAAGAGCTGGGCCTGATATACCCTTGCTCCAAAAGCTCCTGCAACTGAACCTTGAGCTCGGCCAACTCCTTTGGTGCCATCCTAAAGGGTGGACGCGACACTGGTCTAGCGTCGGGCACCAACTCGATGGAGAAATCAATCTCCCGCCGAGGAGGTGCTCCCAGTAGCTCCTAAGGAAATACATCTCCAAACTCCGCCACCACGGGCACTTCTCCAAGAGACAGCCTGGAAAGGCTAACCTCCAACAACGCTACTAGAGCTACACCCCCTTGGATAACAGCTCGCACTAGATGAAGTGCTGAAACTAGGGAACAGGCCACTCCATGCAGGCCCTCAAACTTGACTTCTGCTTGCCCCACGCTCCTCAGGGTTACCACCTTGGACAAACAGTCGATACTGGCACGCTGCTCCGCTAGCCAATCCATCCCCAAAATCACATCGAACTCGGACAACGACAAGATCGCCGCTACCAATATGAAGTCGACTCCCTCAAGACTCCAACAAATCCGCCCTTTAGCCCTGGTTGTCATAGACGACCCATTGGGCATGCGCACTTTCAACTCTGAGTCCGTTGCAAAGGACTCAACCCCAATCCTCCGGGTGAAACTTTCCGCAAGGAAGGAGTGCGACGCTCCCGTATCAAAAAGTACCCTAGCGGGGTACCCAGATACCACTACAAAGCCTACACACATGCAACAAACATAAAAAGGCTTGAAAGGAAGAAATCTACGATGCAGGTTGAACTCTCATACCTGTCACCACATCGATTTAGCGGATTGCTTCCTGCTGCCCAAGGTTGTAGGCCCTTGGTTGCACTGGTTGAAACCGGGAAGCACTCGACTCCGCCATTTTCCCTTTCTCCGCGGCACTGGGGCCGGAGCGCACAGTTTGCTCCTGCCTTGGCTCTTGCTCCGTGCCCCCTTGGGTACAAAATCTTGCTATGTGGCCTGGCTTGCCACAATTATAGCACGTCTGAGGGCCCTTAGAGCGTGACCCTCCAGACGTCCAATTACTCTTCTCGCCCGACTTATTTGGGGAAGGCTTCTTCTTCCATTGGCTCCCTTCCGCCTTTCCGTGGGACTGAGCAGGCTTCTTCTCTTCCCCCTGTTTGGGCGTGAAACCCTTGCGATGTTGGGATCGCTCCATGTCACTCTCCAAAATTTGGGCCGCCTCCACCAATTCGTTGAAACCCGCACGTTCCATCGATATGAGGGGTTGTCTTAGATTCTCCCTCAATCCATGATAGAAGAGATTGTCCCTCTCTTCATCGTCTGCCATGGTCGTTCCCGCATAACGACCCAAGCGAGTAAATTCCTGAACATACTCATCCACTGACTTGTCTCGCTGCACCAGATGTAGGAACTGCCTCTGGAGGGCTAACCTCGTTGAGGCGGGAATGTACTTCTTCAGGAAGGCATTCCCAAATTCCTCGATGGACGGTGTGCGTCCTAGAAATTGCCGGCCACTGTGGCTCACCCACCATAACTTGGCATCTCCCTCCAACATAAAGGATGCGAACTCTGCCTTTTTCTCTTCGGGCGCCTCTGCCGCCCTCAGAAGCTCCTGAATTCTAGCCCACCAATCCTCTGCATCTGTGTGCGTGCCGATTCCCTTGAAGGTTGGAGGGTGGAAGCTCAGAAAGTACTTCATCTGCCGGTCCCCCTGCCCGACAACCACTCTCTCGGCCTGCGGCTCTGCCCGCTTGGCATCCTCAACTTGCACGGTCGCTGCCGTGACCGGGGTAGCAGGAGTTACTACCTGAGCAACGGGAGCTGCTACCTGTGCTGTCGCTGCAGCTTGGGCCGCCACCATCGCTTCTGCAAGCATACGGCAGAAGTCGGCCGGTGTGACCCCCATCCCTAGCGGACCTTGCGCAGTCGCACTACTTGCCGAGGGCTCTTCTCTTGGCCTCGAGGTCCCAGCCTCGTTGCTTGCACTCTAAACACAAGCAAGAAAACGCAAATCAGTCTCTAATTGCAAGACTCGAACACAAGGAAACTCATGGTCCCGCGATACTCCTATGTGGATAACTTCTTATACGCGACTCAACTTATACTTTCGACCGCGAATCTTCTCATTGGAACGCAAACCTCCCTCTGATACCAAATTGTAACACCTCCCCTGTAAAGACCATATAATATGGGTCCGGTCGGGGCCCCACAATATACGGACGCCACAGCTTTAGTATTAAAAGATGATATGAAAACAACCCAATCTCAAAACTCCAGACAAACACAGCGAAAACAGAACATTAACCGACAGAAGTTATCCACTAACGATAGAGTATCAAATGGCTTTAAGGCCTTACACAATAATAATCCAAAAATATATATGTGCCAAGCACTCCTAGGCTACCTCGGCATGCAAGCCAGACATAAACATAACAAGAGTAGCAAACACAAAAGGAAAATCCAGGCACAACAACACTTCATGAGGCTTAGGGCTTTTCGCCCGGCGCGCTAGCTCCTGCATGCGGTCCTTGCCCTGTAAGGATTTGAAGTAACGTGGGTCAGCAAAGGATGACCTCTACTGTGTAACAAACACATCTCCTCTCGGCCAACCCTAACGGACCCCGGGGTACCACTCCACCTGCAAGTTAGCACTTCGTATACCAAAAGAGCATATATATTAAAGCAGTAAAACAGGCTTGGATGTCTCATACAACATACATGTTTTCTATGTTTTGTACAAGGTGAAAAGGGGGCCTACTATGCAACATGAATGCAACCCGGGTTTCACCCAAGGCACCCTAGCTCGTATGCATCTAGCACAACATCAAACACTGGGTACTTATGTTTCCCCATCGGCTTAAGGCCGCAAACAAAAGGGAACCACCATGTCCCTAACGGCACACACGCCGTCACACGGAACCTTGCAAAGGCCCCACCCGCATAAGGGTCATATGCCCCGGGGCTTGCCCGCACATTCTGACTTCGCACGTCAGGGTTCCGTCTCACACTGACCGATTCTAAGAAGCCTTGCTGGACCCCACCCGCTCATGGCCACATTGCCCGGGCTACCCCTCCGCTCGACATTCTCGTCAGTCCACACAAGGGGCTAGTCTCGCCGGGACACTTCCCCCACATGACCTGCGCGTCACGGGTTAGCCAGCCGACCACGGAGACATAGCCGCGCCTTTGCACAGCACAAACAAAGGTTCCCCCCCCCCAATCACCATTCGCACCGTGTCTTTCCCGTGCTCCAAGGAACCCATCTACCGCACAACACGGAGCTAACCTTGTCCGGTTCCGACCACGAGTACTCACTCAAATATAAGGGGGAAAACGCATACATACAACGGCGTATTGTCGCAACGGATTGCTACCGAATCCCCGAAGCTCGCTATGCAACATCACCGGGTCGGACTAACGGTCGCGACCACGGCTTCACCCACAATGCCTAATCCGCTAACGGAGCGGATCTCTAATGCAAAGCATGCCGGGATGAACATACTCAACCCGGAGGTTCCTCTTGAACCTAGGCTACACGAATCCCTCTCATTTGAGAGATTCGGTGCTCAAAATACGAAAGGAAGGGGATGCTATTCATGCATCCTAAATCCTAAAAACCGAGAGGAGAAGTGTCGTTACCTTCCGTCTCCTCTTCCTATCCATGGAGAAGATTTGCTCGGTTGAAAACCACCGTAACGCTCCCACCTTCGCGGATCTGAACTCCGCTCGCGAAACGGACCTCCGAAGCTTCACCGGCGGCCGGATCTTGGCCTTCTTCCTCCTCCTTGCTCTCCCTTCTCTCTAGAATCAAGAGAGACAAAGATAGGAGAAAAGTGAGGGTTTCAAACCCTATTCCCGAGTTTAATCCCTCAGATCTAGCCCCCAGCCGTTGGATCTCAATCAAAGAAACGGACTGCCACGATTCGGCCTAAAATCACAAAAACTGGGCTGAACACAGATTGCAACACGGTCGTGTGCCAGGCCGTGTTACCCACTCGCCGTCTCGATCGAGTCGAAAAACCAGCCCACGGCCTTTGACACGGCCTCCGACACGCCCGTGTCACCTGCGACACGCCCGTGTCGGGACCCGTGTCACGCCCCCCGTGTGCAATCGACCAACATTTCGCAATCAGAGAGGTACACGGACTTGTGACACGGCATCAGACACGCCCGTGTCAAATTTGACACGCCTGTGTTTGTGCCCGTGTCACGGCCCGTGTACCACACTTGCAGAATCCCTGGAGTGACACGGCCTGGGACACGCCCGTGTCCTAGGCCGTGCTCTACAACTCGACTAGCATCGACCGCCAAAGCGTCGACCGCACAACCCGAGGCCGAACACGCCTGTGTCACGCCCGTGACACGCCCGTGACACTCCCGTGACACATGCTCCAAAAACCAAACTGGGCTTAGAACATCACTCGTCCCTCTTTTGAGTTTCGGGGTGTTACAACGGGTCCATCTCTGGTATATATTATTGGGCTCTACATAAGTAGGTCTAGCATAATGACCATAGGATGAGTCCAGGTCACACTTATTTGTCGGGAAGATTACCTTCCTAAACGAGGGTTGACCCATGGGTACCTTAACCTTTTCCTTGGTTCTAGCCTTCCTGGCAATATTAACCTTTCATACTACGTGGCCAAGACCACTACCCTTCTTAGGAGCTGAGAACTCATCAATGAGAGGGAGAACAGTCTTCGGCTTGGAGTAACTCTCAACGAGTTTTCTCTCCACCGCGAGCTTTTCTTCCAGATCATCAAGATATCTTTCTTTCAGACTCAATGTCTTAGCGGTGCGCTTGAGTTCCTCTTTCAAGGAGTGGACTTCATCTCTAAGAGGAAGTAATTTTGCAATTTCTTCCTTCAGATTAGTTTCCACTTCCTTGAGGGAGGCAATCTCTTTTAACTGCTTTCAGACTACCTTATGACATTTGTCGACAGCCTTTAATAAGAGCTCGTACTAAGCCATCAATTCTGTATCGTCCTCATCAGAAGAATAGCCTTCATTACCATTAGTGGACTATTTAGACTCATATAGTATTGTGTGCGAATTTAACTTCACGTGTTACTCGGAGTCGCCCACTTCCTCATCTGATAGTGCCATAAGATCGAAGTAGGCTTCCTTATTTTCTGAGCTCGACTCACTCTAGTCATTATCACTGAGAGTCTTTGAATTCTCGGCGATGAAGATCTTTTCTTCTTTTCTCTTTCCCTTGAAGGATCTCTTTTCTTCCTTCTTGGAACCATCCTTCTTCTTATATGGACACTCTGTAATCACATGTCCTGACATATTACAACAGTAGCAAACATTGTCAGAGGAAAAATGTTTATTCGGTTTTTATTTATACATGTCCTCCTTAATGTAGATTTTCTTTGAGCCATGTAACATCCCATTTTCAAATTAGACCCCCCCTTAGGAGTGACTTGAACATGCCTAGGTCATAACAAGTCCTAGGTTGAACCTAGGAGGTCAAGTGACCCAACTGGCTAGTTGAGACTCACTTGGGCTGCAAATAGTAAAATCTTAAAACCCTGAATTTTTGTGGCCTAGTGGGTTCAATCTGACTCCAAGGCATTCCTAGACCTAATATTAGATCAATGGGTCACCAAGGACCTATTGGGTGCAAACCTAGTGGTTAAGTTGACCCAAGTCAACATAAGCCCTAATTAGGCCAAAGTAACCCTGCCTTGGGTCAACTCACCCTCATTATGCCATGTCTACCCTACCTAACCATACCTAGGCCTTAGGGGAGGTCAATGGGTCCCTAGGGGTCTATTAATGTTGACACCGAAGGTCAAATTGACCAAGTCAACCCTAAACCCTAGGCTAGCCAACATGTAAATATAGGAGAGAGAAAGTGAGAATAAGGGGTATTTTCATGGTAGAATGGTTAGCCCCCCTCTCATATGGCATTTAGGGATTTAATATTCATTTTATGGGCTGCCTTTAGGCTTCTAGGGGAAGAGAAATCGTGAGGGTGACTAGGAGAGAGAAAGAAGTGAGAAATGGCTAAATATAGGAGAGAGAAAAGGTGGTGGAAGTGAAGGGGTGGTTTTAGAGAGTGAGGAGGCATGCGGCTCGGCCAAAGAGGGGCCCACAGCCACCTAGAGGTTGACACCTCTTCCCCCCACCCTTTTCCCGGCCATCAAGAGGTGCTTTCACTCTCTCTCTCCTTTAACCACCCCCCACATGAAGAGGTGTTTTGGCCCTTGAAGAAAACCGCCCCCTCTCCCCCTCTCCTCTTTATATACTCATTTAGGAGTGAGGGGCGACCCATTTCGAAACCAGAGAAGGAGGAGAGAACCGTTGCCGGAGCCACTAAGGAGAGGAAACGCCGCCACCGCCGCCACCATGCATTCCCGCCGGTCTATTCGCATCCAAGCCCGAACTCAGGTCCTCCCTCACCTCTGCTCTCATGTTTAGATCCTAGGATTGTTTAGGAGTTGAGTTCATGCTCAAACGAACCGGAGCAAAGGTTTAAAAAATTCAGAAATTTCCATTTTTATGGAGCTTTTGAAGATCTCGTGTAGGGCGACGCCTCCACCTCCGGCCGCCCTAGCCGCCGGCAAGGCTAGCCCCCACCACCAGGAACATGTAGGAGTTGATTCCCGGTGGTGGCGCCGCCCCTAGTGGTCGAGAATAGCCCCGTGAACACCACCCTCCACGGTTCTGGTTTGGCATTTTGGAGAAGATGAAGTACAGCTCCCGTCGGATCTTCTTTAAGATCCGTGCAACCCTATAATATGATTTAATGATTTATTATATTCAATTTCTGTATTTAATTTAAACATATTCACTGTAAATGAAATTAAGGCCAATTCTAGACACCTCCTGAAAAAGGTTATAACAGGAAAGTTGTAGGTATTTTAAATATCTACAATTTGATATGCTGTGGTGAAAATGTGGTAGAGAAACTAGACCTGTAGGGTCATTTTAATATGGGTATGTCCTAAAACTAGGGCAGATTCCTTCTAAAACTTATTTAGGTCCTTTAGGGGCATTTTCATCAAAAATGATCAACATAAATGTTGTAGAAATTTTTATTATCTACATTTTGATATGTAATTGAAAATTTTAGGACAAGTCTACTGACTTATAGGGCCATTTTTCTATGGTAGGTCCTATATGTAGGATAGATTTTAAAATAATTCCCCACACCAAACCCTTGGTCCTAATTCCCTGAATTTTGCACAGGTGCTTAATATTACCTAGATCTAGATCATGTAAAAATTGGAGACCATTTCGGATAGTGTAGCTTAGGGTTTTGCCCTAACCCTATAAAAGCTAGGGTAAGATAATTGAAGGGTCAAATGACCTCCATACCCTCCAAAACTTTGGTGAGGTGTCCCTGGTATAAGTATCTCGGTCTGGTTCAAATTTCAACTCGTTTTGTTGAGTTTTGAATAGGAGTTCACTAAACCCTAGTTTGGACCTAGGAAAGGGTAATTTGGGAAAAAGGGAACTTTTGGCAAATGAGTGGTCACTCACCTCAATCGAGGTTGATATTTTGACCACTGGTTTAAAATGATCCTAAGAACCCCCTTGGGGAAAAATTAGATGGATTAGGGTGAGTTTACCCTAGGGCCCAGGTTCAAACCCTAAATGAGGACTTTGGGGGCTTGTGAAGGACATAGGGGCAAATGCCCTTGTATGGCCTTGAGATTTGGTGGAGAGGTTTTTAATGAGTATTTAACCCTCTGGTTGAAATATTAGAGAATTTAGAGGTAGGTAGGTACCTCAAAACCTAAACCCTAGTTTTAGAGTAGAAGGGATTTTATGTCAAAACAGTAACTTAAATTCATTTAAAAGCTATGAAACTTGGGTAAAGTGTTTCTAGGGTAGTTAGGACCCTTGGATGAGTTTACTAGAATTTTTGGATAATTATTTCTAGTACTTCACTTATGAATGTAGGTATAGCCCTATTTTATATTTTATTTAATAAAGATTTTTAAGTCAAATAAGACCCCATGAAACTCTGGAATTAGATGTTGTTGGCCAGTCGGAATGCTCCTGAATTTTTAGTTTAATTTTATGTTGAAGAAATCTAGTAGTTCTTTCTCAAGTGTTATAAAAGGGCTTTATGGTTTTAAAATATATTATGGCTTAAATGTTTTTTGGAAAAATTATAAAATTTTGTAAATAGGGTTTTTAAACCAATATGTACCAGTGGGAATTTATTCAGGATTTTTGGAGTTATTAATATAGTACTTGATTCACAAGCATGCTAGATTAAGAATTTAGTAAATGATTTATTGTAAATTAATTTCCAGTAGGAAAATTATGAAACTTATCTGGTACTGTTTTCATGGTGTTATTAGTACCCTGTAATTAATCCAAATTATTTGGATGAAGATTTGATGTAGTTTATTCATTAGACAAGAAAGAAATAAATTATTGCTAAAATATGTTTAGGCCCCTTATACCTTAGTAAAAATTGTCAAACCTTGGATATATCATTTTTAGATATATTAGTATTTATCTTAAATTTATTATGATTTACCCATGACTGAAAAGTGTACTCCCTGTTCAAATTTGGTAGACCTTGGATCTTAGGAAAATTAATTAATTAATGGATTAATTGAGAAAATTGTTATAACCAGGAATTGATTCAATTATGTTGTGATAGGCCCCCAGTAAATAACTTAGGTCGTTCAGAAGAAAACACAAAGGACATCCTATCATAGACATCATATAGTATAGGGTGGTCTGTAATTAGTGATTTTGGGAAATGTGTAACAGGATATGGTTTGGGTTAGCGTAAGGACAGGTTGTGTTGGGTGGATTTAAAGAAAGTGGATGGATCACCATAGGAGGTTTCAAGTGTGGTGAGGAATGAGTTAATGCGCTCTAGAAGGTGCGCGCGACCGACGAAAGATCGTCGTCCCCGTAAGAGTGAAGAGTCAAATTCATCCAAGGTTTAGTTTGATGCAATTTATAAAGGGAACGAGTAAGGGAAAAACAACCAATAACAATAAGTGTCTTGCGAAAGGGAACTTCGGGCCGTAATGCCGCCGTCTTGGTTCGTAGTGCCTATTGAGAACCCTTCACGGGGCATAATCCGGAGGCAGTCTTGGGCTAACGTAAATCTTAAATAAATCAAAAGAGTAATTAGTTGAAATAGGTTTACACTTCACACATTAGTTAGATAGACATTTGGAAAACGTTAAGTCGTCCCGAGGTGTTCAAAGGGGCGCCATCCCGCGGTGCTCAAAGGGATGGGGTTTGGAATTGAGCCAGACGGTTTAGTCCGGGGAGCTAAGTCTCGGTTTGTGGTTGAGACGGACGGTTTGGTCCGGGAGCTTTACTCTTGACTTCTTATATTAAAGGTTGCATGTGCATAAATAGGAAACTTTAAGGTGGTGGGTCTTCGATATTGGGGAGTTCGTTGCACCGACACCAATATCGTAGACTTGGCAAGGTTGCTAGCACTTCGCCAACCTTTAGTCCGACGGTCCAGTCGGCAAGAGTACGCGGGAGTCCGCCTTGTGGACCAGGAGTTGAGGGCGTACGATAGGTCAGACCGGTAGTGCAAATACTGGTTTTGAGGTGGGCGAGGCCCAACCCACCGCTTCCGTCTGCCACTACGGAGGTATCCTGGGAGGTAACGGCTTTGAAAGGGGGAACTAAGGTTTGTGTACACAAAGTTGGGTGTGTGAGTTGCACTGCATGAACATCATCAACCCACCATATAGCTGCATAAATAATCATTCATAAGAACCTTGACACCTAATGTATAAGTGGAAAGGGACGCTTATACATTAGGACCTGCAAAACGACCCCTTGGTCAATAAGCTTGTGTGGGCAAGTTTTATAGATTAAGGTCATTTTAAATATTTATATAATGCTTGTGATAACCGACACACCAACATATAAGTGGAATGGGACATTTATACGATGGGAGCCCTGTAGAAGATCCCTTGGCTTATGTGTACTCACATAAGTGAAGGTTTAATTTCTTACTTACCTTTCTGTTTTACCTATTACAACACTTATATTGTTCGCCTGTCATAACTGCTAGTTAGGTCCACCGTCATCTGCTTTTGACTACTCTCCACCTTCATGTCCTTCCCCTTCTTCCTCTCCGCTCGGTGCCTTAGGGCATAGGGGAAGGGGTGGGGGATGATAGGGCTTAGTCTTATACACTAACGGTTTTCGGACCACATCATTTTAGGGAATCGTGGAGCCCAGCCCGGAGGAGCAGCCAAGGAGGCCGGTGTGCTTGGAGACAGGGCAGTCTAGCTCAGGAGTTCAGACAGCCGGGACCGTGAGTTCCGTTCCTTAGTAGCAGTTTGTTTTTCAGCTTCCGTTTGAGTTTCCATGTAGTGAGGTGTTGTTGTACCGGGCTTAAGCCCTCTTCCTTTCAGTACTCTATTTTTACTCTGATGTTATACTGTGGACGCTCCCTTCGTGGAGTTTACTTATATGTGATTTATTATTGTGGACTGCATTTCTCTTTCTTTACTACTTGCTACTTGATTGTGATCGAAAAGGCCGGCAGAATCGGCGCGTTGTAGTGACGACCTTCCCGGGTGCGAAGGTGTCACCGCAAAGCGGCGGTTCTGGGAATAAGACCACAAGTTTTGAATCAAAAAAAGGGGGTCTTACAAGCCATCTCCGTCTCGATGAGATTTTTGGTAGTCAAAGGAGGAAGACGAATTCTTCATTTGTCTCCTCTTGCTGAGCCGTTTCTTGAACTGCTTGGAGATAAGAGAAAATTCTCCATCCGATAGCTTGGAGCCTGACGTGCTTGGATCAAAGTCTTCTGGAGTATCGGGAGCTCGTGTTCATACGGGTGATACATCTTTAGACTTTCTCAAACCTTCAGCATTCAGAGCCATAGACTTTTCTCTGCTAAAAGTTCTGTTGCTTCTCTCATCCTTCTTCCTGGTGTTCATCTGGACTTTGTATGAGAGCAATTTGCCAAACAGGTTCTGAGGGTCGATTTCTAGCAGCTTCCCAAATTCCCTAATGACACCAACATTGGTATCCCAGTCCTTAGTAAGGGATCTTAGACATTTGTAGTTGAGCTCACCATTAGTGAATGTATGACCATAGTTCCTGAGGTCGTTGACGATCTTGAAAATTTCTCGAAGCTGTCAGCAATAGTATCACTTGATCCTTGCATAACTGCTTTTTACTCTTGATTCAGTAAAGATCTTCGATCGACTCGAACTTCCTCGGCCCTTTCCTTCAAAACAAATAAACAGTCCAAAATTTCCTTGGCAGACTTATAGTGGAATAAATTTTGGAGCATGGAGTCGTCCACTACACTTGCGATGATATTCTTTGCTTTCTTATCCAAGGAGACCAAAGAAATTTCATCCTTCGTTAAATCCTTCATTTTCATAGGGATCATATTTGTAGGAATCAGAGCTGAAGCTTGATTAGTTATATGTGGTCCTTCTTCCACTGTCTAAAAATTCTAGGATCCGCAGCTACCATGAATAACCTGACTCTTTCTTTCCATATGGGAAAATTCTCTTTCGTGCATACAGGCAACTTCATAGATGCCATGTCTTTGCTTCTTTCCATGGTGACTATGCAAAATCTCTTAATGCTAGATCTGTAATCTTGATCAAGGTGTTAATCTTATCGACCAAAATGCCCCTCTGATACCAATTGAAAGTACCTAGCGTCAACCTAAATCACATAGAGGGGGGTGAATAGGTTATGTTTGTGTCTTTTTGCGAAATGAAAATCACTTAAAAATCAAGCACACTAAGACAGAGATTTATAGTGGTTCTTCGAGTTGGGTAAGTCCACTTTCCCGCCTCGCATATATAACACGAAGGGCTAGATTCGGCTATTTCACCAAACTCATATTTCATCAAATCTTACACCTCGAAGCCGTAACTCCTACAACTCGGAGAACAACCTCTCCTACAACTCGATCCTCAAATCGGATCTAATCTCTCGATCGACAACCGGATCTACTCACTCGATCCACAAAAGGATCTACAAAATCGGAGAAAAATCTCCTACAATATGAAAAAGAATATTACAACACAATAACAATTACAAGTCTTCGCTCCAATGTTCTTCGTAAATGTTGATCTTAAAGCTTGGAGAACTCGAAAAGTTGAAATCTTGAAGAACTAGAATCTTGAGTCTTCACCCGTCTAAATCTGGAGGAATAGAGTCTCTAGAAGGTAGCAATCTAGATGAAGAGGTCAAGAAAGACAAGATCTTGTTTTGCTTGCGGGTATCGGCCGATCAGAAATTGTGTGCGTACAGGAAGCAGACAATCACTTATTTTTGGAAACTTTTTCTCGTTTCAATCGGAGATCAAATTGGCACAACGCAAGATTAGCAATAAATGAGAATATCCCTAGGTATTTATAGAGATAAACCCTCAAATGGTATAAAAACTATTTCTGAAAACAAAAGCTATAACGCACTGTACATGGCCGACCGAACCCGTGACATGAGAAATTTTTTTTTGGAAAAATGTCCCAAGTCAGATTTGTCATGTATCGTCGAGTATCATAATGATACTCATCGAATACTTATTGATATACGACAAAAAGGAGTTAGCCAAATCATCCCAGGCCGGCTGGTCACTCAACGCTCTAGCACAGGGTCATACTCGACGAATTTGTCGAGTATCACCTGGCATACTCGACAAATTCGTCAAGTATTGATCAACAGAATTGACGCTCTCAATGCCGTGACACTAGACGCTTTTTGCCCATTCAACGCAATAGGCGACATTCGTCGAATAACGTCGAGTTAACTCACGCACTCAACACTTTGATATTCGATGAATTAGACTTGGAAAAATCTCGAGAAGTTGCGTTGACTGGACTCGACTAATTTGGCGTGTATCACTTAGCATATTCGACTTATTTGGCAAGTATAGTTAGATAAATTCGACGAATTTGACAAATATGCACAACGATACTTGGCGAATTTTACTTAATTTACTTTTCAATTCTCCATTGAATTTACCCTAAGTATATACGACAAATTTGATGGGTATTAGTAAGTATACTCGATGAATTCAGCGTGTATCAACATGATACTCAACTAATTCGACGTGTATGCTTAACCATACTCGCCGAATTTTACTTAGGTAAAATTCCTTTTTTTCCTGTGTCTAACCCTGGACCATCGTTGAGCCTTCTCTTGTACTTGGGATATAAGTATTCACCAATAGAGAGATTACACGTGAGTCAACACATTGGCTTACACAATGAGGAATTAAATTGTATAGTCCTGTGTTTACTGACCCACTGTAATCTAACATTGCTGTGTACATAGCAATGAAAACCTGCAAGTATATAACTCAAAAGCAACATCAAATACAGTCACAATTCATCTTAGCTTAACTGGGCCCTTCTTCAAATCCGGGTTATTGTGGTTATAATAGCAGCAATATATATTCTGAAATGGCTTCTCTGGTTCGACAAATGAAAGGGGGCGGGGGTTCGGTTTCTTTTTTTGTAAGGGAGGAGATGAGATTGCATATATATATATATATATATATATATATATATATATATATATATATATATATATATATATATATATATATATATATATATATATATATATAGGTCTGAAATTAGGGAGAGGTGTTGCGCGCTAGGGTTCGAAGAAAATAAACGCAACCGAACTAGCAACCCGATGAGGCAAGTATACCTATCGAATTGTAGCAAGGGGACACAAGTGTCGTATTGAAATCCGGGAACTGTTGGCTAAGCTTACTCACACGAACGCTATTATCTTATCGACGGAAAAACTAGGGTTTTAGAAAATCTAAGTGCAGGGGAGAAAGTAAAGCTATACTAGAAAGAGAAACACTGCAATTAATTAAAGAGCACAAGATAGGAGATTACTACTAAAGGAAGAAAATATGAAATGGAAATGCACCCGATCAAGATTCACCTCGGCTAAAGACGATTAAGAAAATGCGATAAAAATCTAAACTTAATAGGATAAGGGTCCTTGACCGTGGAGGTTCCTAAAGCTTGAACACGCTTCTCTCGAAGTCGTGCCCAACTGAGTTTAGGAAGGTCCGGCCGACTCTCGTCTAAATCGGAGGCCTAAAACTCGCTTTACGCGGTGAACCCCACTATTGGATTTTACTCCAATCCGGGAGATTTGGACGTCTGCCTCTCTCGAGGGGTGCGTACAACTCCCTTTACTCTTGAATGTTCACTTCATTCTTTCGGCCTCTCGGCTAGCCCAGAATGAAAGCAAAGGCGGAGAGTATATATCGAA
Source organism: Platanthera zijinensis (assembly GCA_039513925.1). Lineage (NCBI taxonomy): Eukaryota > Viridiplantae > Streptophyta > Magnoliopsida > Asparagales > Orchidaceae > Platanthera > Platanthera zijinensis. The sequence continues at coordinate 66,707,065 of CM077092.1, read as the reverse complement.
AATATACCCCCAACCCGTGATTAATCAAGAGTAATTCAAGGCCCTAACCTAAAAAGAAAAGACTGATTAAAACATCATAACATAATCGCTCTAACCTCGGATCATCAAGATCGAGTACAAGGAGGATTAGTTAATCATAATGGAGTGGAGGGGGGGAGATGAGTAGAAAAGCATAAGAAGAACACAAGCTAAAGGAAGAACAATTTTATTAATGAAAAAGGGCAAGTTACACTAATGAAAATAAAATTACAAGTGCATAAAAATTAAATCCTATTCTAGCCCTACAAGTAGCACTAAGCAAGAGCAAAAATTACAAAGAAAAGCTAAGACAAACTACAATTAAGCTAGGGTTAAACAAAAATTACAAAGAGAGGGGGAGAGAGAGAGAGAGAGAAAGCATGAAAAAGGATCAAGAAACAAAGGGGCAGCACCTCCCCCACTCAACCAAAACTTGCTGAAATGGGGAGGGGGGGCTCAATTTATAGAAAATTTCTCGGGTTGGTCACGCCCTCCGACACGCCCTAGGGGGGGCGTGTCAGGGGGCGTGACAGGTATGGATTTGACCTCGGTCTCTGGATTCTTGCGGGAGGGATGATTGCTTCGGTACGTCGGTGGTCACGCCCTAGGTCACGCCCGTGACAGGGGGGCGTGACAGGCATGTCATGTCCAAATCATTGGTCAAGAAATCCGTCAGTCACCGAAAAAGGAGGGTGTCACGCCCATATCACGGGCGTGACATGGGGCGTGATAGTACTGTTTGCGTGCTGAGGCGGAACGGCATTTAATGCGGCGCCAGGCTTTGCGGCAGAGGGCGACACGCCCCTGGTCACGCCTGGTGACACGCCCAGGGAGGGCGTGTCAGGGGGCGTGACAACGGTTTTTGACCGTTTTCTGTCCCTTCCAGCAGGTGTCCTCGGGATCAGGTGACACGCCCAAGGTCACGCCCAGGGAGGGCGTGACAGGGGGCGTGACAGGTCATTTTGGCAATTTTTCTGGAAACCTGCAAAAAGATAGGAAAACGTTAGTGGCAATAAAATTTACATAAAAAGGATAAAAATAAACTAATAAAAGACATAATTTGTATAATATAAAATATAAAATACGATAATAGTTTAGGCTATAAAACGTATTATCAAATTCCCCCAAGCTTAAGCTTTGCTTGTCCCCAAGCAAAAATATAAAAACTATAAATTTATAAAAAGGACTAATCAAAAAGTTCTAATTATGCCTACACAAGTACTATGCGAAATTCTAAGTAGGGAAAAAGGTGAAATGTAAGTCTAAAACAATTATTTAGGTATGGTAAAACTTTTATAAACTTTACTTAATAAAAACAAATCATCCAAAATTTTAACGAGATTTTTTTAAATGGACTTAAGCAAAGCAACGAAAATGAAAAACACGCATTGAGTTGTTACTAGATCCAAGCAACGCATTATAATTATATCAATTTAATTAACAAAAATCTAGGTTTAAATCCAAAACTAAAACTGATTTACTGTTTTTCTTTTCTTAGTTATTAAATAAAAAACAAAAAGCGTGAATCAAGAGGACTTAAATAGGACAGAAACGTTCGGTTTAGGAAAATGATTAGGAGTGGAATTCAAAGATAAACGTGAAGGTTTTAAAATCACACTAAACCAAAGCAAAGAGTTTCAAAAAAAATTCATAAAAATATATACACATTTTTTTTCTTTTTCTCTTTTTTTTTTTCAAAACAAAGGCCATAAATATTTTTATTTTCCTTTTTGAGTTGGCCAAACAAAAATAAACATCACTTTCGAACATACTTCTTTTTTTTTTAAAAATCTTTCTCCCGCAAAAATCACAAAATACCCTATCAAAATCATCACAATAATTTATGAAACTCAAAAAGGCTAGTGTGATTCGATAGGTTGAAAATTTTGGCTTTGGTGAAACTGAAATGAAGGGAGGAGCTATCAAATGAAATCGGAAAAAGGCTCAAAAGCGGCTAACTAGTGGTAAAAGTATTTAGGTTGGCAGGAAAGCTCAAACGAAAACAAAAATGGCCTAAATCATTTTCACGCTTTTGAATTTATTTAAAACAAAGGTTTGAAAAATTTCAAAAAGCTAGTCCTAGATAATAAAAGAAGATTGATGAAATTAACTCGAAAATAGAAATAATAGGTGACTTGGATCATTCACATCTACTACGTTATTCAAAAGTTGACTTTACAAAAATTATTCAAAAATGAAAAAGAAAATAGTGGATGATGAATTTTTAAGAAAGTAAAGGAAATAAACAACAAAAAACCATAATAGAAATGCGAGTTTTAGAAAAATATTTCACCTTAACATGCTACCGCGAATTAGAAACACAGCATGGCCAACATTTTACTTGTGAAACATAATTAAAAAGAACGATTAGAAATATTATAATTAACTAAGTTGTTTATAGAAGATTTTGAGTGAAACAAAACTAAAAACTAGGGGTACTATTGAAATACCAAAATGTCTAAACTATTCAAAAACACATATATTTTTTTTTTAATTTTGAGAAATATTCACTTTTTTTGGATTTTTAGAAATTTTTTTCTCTTTTTTTTGGAGTTTTAAGATATTCAATTTTTTTATTTTGGAAATATTTAAAATATATACAAAAAGAAAATTATTTACACTAAGCAAAAAATGAAGGAGGAAATCCTCCCCCAAGCTTAAAACAGACATTGTCCTCAATGGCTAAAGAAGGGGATTGGAGAAGGAGAGAAAAATAAAGTACAGAATTGAAAAGACAGAATTGAAATACAGGTACTTCCCCGGATTTATTTGCTACGAAAGCTGAGTGATGCCGCTCCCCGAATGTCTTCTTTGGACTTTGTGATGGATTCAGCAATGTTGGAGCAGGCGATCGCAGAAGCTTCAGCTTGTCGGAGCCGTCCGAGGCAAAAATTGTAAAATAAAGAAAACAGAAAAAGATAACTTGGGTTGCCTCCCAAGAGCGCCCTTTGGTTAAAGCATCGTTGAGCTCGACGCATCAAAAAAATAATTTTGTCCAAAAATATTGTCGTCCCGAAATAAAATTGTCTTTAGCAAAAAAATAAAAGTTTCAGATTAGAGTTCGTGAAGCAGAAACTTAATAATGTTTGGACTGACATCATCATCACCAGAGAAATACAGTTTAAGACGCTGACCATTCACTTTGAAATTACCCTTATCAGGGTGAGAAATTAAAACAGTTCCATAAGGAAATACTTCTAAAACAGAAAACGGGCCAGACCAGCGAGATTTTAATTTGCCCGGAAATAAACGTAAACGAGAATTATATAAAAGGACTTGATCGCCCGGCTTAAAGTTTTTAGGGTGCCTTAAGTGTTTATCGTGTAAACGCTTCGTCCGCTCTTTATAGAGTTTGTTATTTTCATAAGCATAAGAGCGCCACTCGTCGAGTTCATTTAGTTGAAATTTTCGAAGGTCACCGACTGAGTGGGGATCGAAGTTTAAAAATTTTAAGGCCCAAAAGGCGTGGTGTTCTAACTCTACGGGCAGATGGCACGATTTTCCATAGACCAGCCGATACGGCGTACATCCGAGGGCGGTTTTGTACGCTGTTCGGTAGGCCCATAGAGCATAGTCAAGTTTGGTTGACCAGTCTTTTCTAGAAGTTGAAACAGTCTTTTCTAATATTCTTTTTATTTCTCTATTAACTACTTCGACTTGATCGTTAGTTTGGGGGTGGTAGGCAGTGGACAGTTTATGCGTAACGCCGTATTTAGTAAGGATTTTTGAAAATTGCGCGTTACAAAAATGGGAACCCCTATCGCTAACGATTGCGCGAGGCGTACCGAATCTAGAAAATAATTTTTTTAAAAACGTGACTACAACTCGGGAGTTGTTCGTAGGAAGAGCTTGGGCCTCAGCCCATCGTGACACATAATCAACAGCAACCAAAATATATTTGTTTCCGAAGCTAGAAGGAAGGGGGCCAACAAAATCAATTCCCCAGAGGTCGAAAATTTCGCACTCTAAGAAATAATTTTGCGGCATTTCATTTTTACTAGAGATGTTGCCCGACCGTTGGCAACTATCACACCTGCTCACAAAGGCTTGCGCGTCCTTAAACAGGCTAGGCCAGTAAAAGCCCGTGCAAAGCACCTTATGAGCGGTGCGAGCAGCTTGATAGTGCCCACCTGTAGGGCCTTCAAGCAAATGTTTTAGAATATCTATTCCTTCATCAAAAGAAACACATCTCCTTATCACTTGATCCGCACAAATTTTGAAAAGATGTGGGTCTTCCCAAAAGTAGTTCTTCAGCTCAGAAAAGAATTTCTTCTTTTGCTGAGAGGAGAACTCTTTTGGGAGCACCCGGGCCACTAGATAGTTGGCGATGTACGCGAACCAAGGAGAAGTAGATGTATTAACTAAAAGCAGCTTCTCGTCAGGAAAATAGTCATTAAAAGATTTTTCATTTAATTTTTCTATAAAGGGGTTATCTAATCTTGATAAATGGTCGGCGGCCAAGTTCTCGGCTCCTCGCTTATCACGGATCTCTAAGTCAAACTCCTGGAGGAGTAAGACCCAGCGAATCAAGCGAGGATTGGCATCCGTTTTGGCAAGAAGGTACTTGAGGGCCGAGTGGTCCGTAAAAACAATGATTTTTGAAAGAGTAATGTAAGGGCGGAATTTATCAAACGCAAATACTACAGCTAAGAGCTCCTTCTCGGTTGTGGTGTAATTTTCTTGTGCAGATGTGAGGGTTTTACTAGCGTAATAGATGGGGTGGAAGTTCTTAGATATGCGTTGACCTAATACGGCCCCCACTGCAAAACTACTCACATCACACATAATCTCGAAAGGAAGGTCCCATACCGGAGCTATCATAATCGGTGCGTTAATTAACTTTTCTTTAATTAATTCAAAGGCAGAAATACAAGAGTCATCAAAAATGAATGGAGCGTCTTTTTCTAAGAGATGGGTGAGGGGCTTAGTGATCTTGGAGAAGTCCTTTATAAAACGACGATAAAAACCAGCGTGGCATAGGAAACTTCTTATAGCTTTTATGTTTGTAGGTGGCGGCAACTTCTCAATAACTTCTATCTTGGCAACGTCTACCTCAATACCTTTAGCAGAAATTTTATGACCCAAAACTAACCCTTCCCTCACCATAAAATGGCATTTTTCCCAATTTAGGGCAAGGTTAGTTTCTTCGCATCGTTATATGACTTTTTCGAGGTTTTCTAAACATCTATCGAAGGAATCGCCGAACACGGAGAAATCGTCCATGAATACCTCCATAATGCTTTCTACGTACTTGTCAAATATTGCGAGCATACATCGCTGGAATGTAGCTGGCGCATTGCATAATCCAAACGGCATTCTTCGGTACGCGAAGGTGCCGAGGGGACAAGTAAACGTAGTTTTCTCTTGGTCCTCGGGAGAGATGGGTATTTGAAAGTACCCCGAGAGGCCATCGAGAAAACAATAAAAGCTATGGCCGGAGAGACGTTCTAAAATCTGGTCGATAAACGGTAAAGGGAAGTGGTCCTTGCGGGTGGCGTCATTTAACTTACGGTAATCTATGCACATACGCCAACCCGTCACCGTCCGCGTCGGGATTAATTCATTATTCTCATTACTAACTACGGTGATCCCTCCCTTCTTTGGAACTACCTGAACGGGGCTAACCCACTTACTGTCCGATATAGGGTAGAAAACTACCTGGAAGGAAGAGACCCTGCGGGTCGCTCAGAAATTATTTTCGCGAGCTGTCCTACCTGATTTTCTTGACTTTTTATGCTTCCGGTAAAAGTTCTTATGGTAGTGTCATTTGTGGTGATGTATTTAGAAAGTAATTCCTCCAAGCTTGGAGGTTTTGGGTAATTTTGAAGAAGTGGTGGTGGTGGTGGTGGTGCAGAAAAATCATTTTGCGGGGGTGGGCGCATCGCATTCGATGGATTACTCCATGAAAAGTTCGGATGGTTTCTTAAAGCAGGATTATATTTATTCGGAAAATTAAAACCAGGCGGATGAAAATTCCCAGCAGAAAAATTATTAAAAGCAGTTCTAGGCATATTATTAACATAATCTAAATGTTCTGGAGTAGGGGTTGCAGATTCCCATACCTGAGGGGCGGAGGCAGCAGTCATCTCCGTTATCTTTTTGCTTAGGATTTCTACTTGCAGTGCGAGCTGGGAGACATTGTCCACTTCATAGATACCTGCAGGCTTGTTCGTGCGGGACCTAGGCACATTCCACTGATAAGTGTTCATGGCCATGTCCTCAAAAAGCTCAAGAGCGGCTTCCGGGGTCTTATGATTTAAAGTACCGCCAGAAGCTGCGTCTATCATTTTCTTCGTGCTTTGATTTAGCCCGTTATAAAACGTCTGCACTTGTAACCATACAGGCAGCGCGTGATGTGGGCATCATCTTAATAATTCTTTAAATCTCTCCCAGGTTTCGTATAGGGTTTCAGAGTCTATTTGTCCGAAGGCAGAGATGTCGTTCCTAAGTTTTGCAGTTTTAGCTGGTGGAAAATACTTCGCCAAAAATTTTTCAGTTAATTCATTCCAAGTGGTTATGCTATTTTTCGGAAGTGTGTTAAGCCACTGCTTAGCTTTAGTTCTTAGAGAGAAGGGGAAGAGTCTCAGCCTGATCGCATCATTTGTGACACCATTTATCTTGAAGGTGTCGCAAATTTCAAGAAAGCTAGCTATATGTGCGTTCGGATCTTCATCTTGAAGTCCGTCAAATTGCACATATTGTTGCACCATTTGAATTATGCTAGGCTTTAGTTCGAAGTTATTATTTGCTATAGCAGGGCGGACTATACTTTATTTTGTTCCCTCGAGGTTCGGTCGTGCATAATAGGACATAGTCCTTTGCATGGCCTCATCTACTTTGGGTTCTTCCATTCTTAAAGTAGCAAATGACTCGGAGTCCTCAACCGGCACTTGGATAGTAGGACCTTGAAATCGCGATCTTCTCCGAAGAGTACGCTCAATTTCGTGGTCCAAGTCCAAAATAACCGACGGACTCCCGCGGGTCATGCACTAAAAGAACAGAAAAAAAGAAGAGGAAGAGAAAAAGGATTAACTAGAAAAAAAAAATTAGAAATTTTTTTTTTGAAATAGATTTTTTTTTTATAGATTAACTCCCGAACTTCCCAAGGACTACCTCGTGAAGGGTTCGCAAGGTACTAGACAAGACAGTGGTGCTTAAAGCCTTTGCCCTTTTCGAGAGAATTAGGTGGCGTAGAAAAATTGTGAGGTTGGTTTCTATTAAGAGCGGTGATAAAATTTTTTTGATTTTTTTTTTAAAATTTTAAAGAAAGAGGATGAGAAAGAGAAGAGATAAAATTAATAGGTTCGTGTTTTCAAAATATCAACGGAAGTTGGTTCCCCGGCAACGGCGCCAAAACTTGTTGCGCGCTAGGGTTCGAAGAAAATAAACGCAACCGAACTAGCAACCCGATGAGGCAAGTATACCTATCGAATTGTAGCATGGGGACACAAGTGTCGTATTGAAATCCGGGAACTGTTGGCTAAGCTTACTCACACGAACGTTATTATCTTATCGACGGAAAAACTAGGGTTTTAGAAAATCTAAGTGCAGGGGAGAAAGTAAAGCTATACTAGAAAGAGAAACACTGCAATTAATTAAAGAGCACAAGATAGGAGATTACTACTAAAGGAAGAAAATATGAAATGGAAATGCACCCGATCAAGATTCACCTCGGCTAAAGACGATTAAGAAAATGCGATAAAAATCTAAACTTAATAGGATAAGGGTCCTTGACCGTAGAGGTTCCTAAAGCTTGAACACGCTTCTCTCGAAGTCGTGCCCAACTGAGTTTAGGATGGTCCGACCGACTCTCGTCTAAATCGGAGGCCTAAAACTCGCTTTACGCGGTGAACCCCACTATTGGATTTTACTCCAATCCGGGAGATTTGGACGTCTGCCTCTCTCGAGGGGTGCGTACAACTCCCTTTACTCTTGAATGTTCACTTCATTCTTTCGGCCTCTCGGCTAGCCCAGAATGAAAGCAAAGGCGGAGAGTATATATCGAAAATATACCCCCAACCCGTGATTAATCAAGAGTAATTCAAGGCCCTAACCTAAAAAGGAAAGACTGATTAAAACATCATAACATAATCGCTCTAACCTCGGATCATCAAGATCGAGTACAAGGAGGATTAGTTAATCATAATGGAGTGGAGGGGGGGAGATGAGTAGAAAAGCATAAGAAGAACACAAGCTAAAGGAAGAACAATTTTATTAATGAAAAAGGGCAAGTTACACTAATGAAAATAAAATTACAAGTGCATGAAAATTAAATCCTATTCTAGCCCTACAAGTAGCACTAAGCAAGAGCAAAAATTACAAAGAAAAGCTAAGACAAACTACAATTAAGCTAGGGTTAAACAAAAATTACAAAGAGAGGGGGAGAGAGAGAGAGAGAAAGCATGAAAAAGGATCAAGAAACAAAGGGGCAGCACCTCCCCCACTCAACCAAAACTTGCTGAAATCGGGAGGGGGGGGCTCAATTTATAGAAAATTTCTCGGGTTGGTCACGCCCTCCGACACGCCCTAGGGGGGGCGTGTCCGGGGGCGTGATAGGTACGGATTTGACCTCGGGCTCTGGATTCTGGCGGGAGGGATGATTGCTTCGGTACGTCGGTGGTCACGCCCTAGGTCACGCCCGTGACAGGGGGGCGTGACAGGCATGTCATGTCCAAATCATTGGTCGGAAATCCGTCAGTCACCGAAAAAGGAGGGTGTCACGCCCATGTCACGGGCGTGACATGGGGCGTGATAGTACTGTTTGCGTGCTGAGGCGGAATGGCATTTAATGCGGCGGCAGGCTTTGCGGCAGAGGGCGACACGCCCCTGGTCACGCCTGGTGACACGCCGAGGGAGGGCGTGTCAGGGGGCGTGACAGCGGTTTTTGATCGTTTTCTGTCCCTTCCAGCAGGTGTCCTCGGGATCGGGTGACATGCCCTAGGTCACGCCCAGGGAGGGCGTGACAGGGGGGCATGACAGGTCATTTTGGCAATTTTTCTGGAAACCTGCAAAAAGACAGGAAAACGTTGGTGGCAATAAAATTTACATAAAAAGGATAAAAATAAACTAATAAAAGACATAATTTGTACAATATAAAATATAAAATACGATAATAGTTTAGGCTACAAAACGTATTATCAAGAGGTTCGGTGAAGATCGCCGAGATGGTGGGAGTATATCAACAAATCAATTAATAATAATAACATTACTGCTATATTATTATGATGGGCCTAACACACATCGATTCAAATGAAATTCGAACCCTAGGTAAATATTGGTGCTACAAATCCAATGAAAAAGTCAAAACTAAAATCCAACGCGCCGTTTTCGAGATATAAATTTCTAAAGTTTACACCGAACATTAAACACACGGAACTTCGAAAATTCGTCGAGGCTCCAATATTGCTCGGATTGCGACGAAACTTGACGGGCAAATTAAAAATCTATTGATTTAATTTCGTATCGTGAAATTTTATAATTTCGATGAGAATTCCAAGATTTGGTCGGCTCAATGAAACGGATGTGAAAATGCACCAATGGCGACGTGCCGTCAACTCTACGTTAATGTAATGTCCTTACGTCATTATGACATCACCAAGAGGATGAAATAATTGTCAAAAAAAACAGGGGTGTTACAGCGACCCCTCCAAAAAGGAAGTTTTCTCCCAAGACTTGGAACACAACTCGAAATAAGAGGATAGAGGGAGAGATGAGTTAAAATTTGCTAGATAGAAAAACTAACCAGAGATGAGTACGAGAACAACTGAGGATAGGATTCTCTCATTGCAGATTCTATTTCCTAAGTTGCACTCCTAACGTCCTAATTTTTCCATAAAACTTTAACCATTGGAATTGTCTTACTTCTCAGCACTCGATCTTGTGCCTCCAAAATACGGACAGGCTCTTCGACATAAGAGAGATTAGGCTGCAGTTGGGGCACAAAGTTGAGGGAATGCCGATCACTACGAACACACTTTTGTAACTGGCTCATGTGAAACACATCATGAACACCAGGGAAAGAAGAAGGAAACTCCAGCCTATAAGCTGACACTCTGATGTGCTCCACAATCTGGAATGGTCCCACATACTTGGGATCCAACTTATGGTTCTTTCCAAATCTCTTAACACATGGCATTGTATAGACCTTAAGAAAAACCATGTCCCCAACTACAAACTCCAAATCAACCCTGCGTTGATTTGTATACTTTTCATATTGCTCCTAAGCCAGCCAAAGCTTTTCACGAATATGTGTTGCTGTAATGCTCATATCTTATAAATCTTCTGGAACGAGCAAAGGCTTCTCACCAACTTCAACCCAAAATTGGGGAGTTAGACAATGCCTCCCATATAAGGCTCTAAAGGGTGCTATCTGTAAACTCTCTTGATAGCTATTATTGTATGCGAACTCCATCAGTCCAAGGCATTTATCTAAAGCTCCACAATGGTCCAAAATATAGCATCTAATCATATCCTCCAAAATATGATTCACTCTTTCCGTCTAACCATTAGTTTGAGGATGGTAAGTATAAGAATATCTAAGATTAGTGCCTAAAGCTCCCGACAAGATTTTCCTTAAATGAGACATGTACCTTGAGTCTCAGTTTGACATAATACTCGTAGGTGCACCATGCAACCTGATGACTTCATACAGATAAAGCCCAGTTATCTTCTCCATAAAATAGTCAACCTTGAAGGGCATAAAGTGAGCACACTTTGTCAGCCTATCAATAATAACCCACACTGCATCATGCCCTCAGGGAGACCTCAACAAACCGGTACTGAAATCAAAAGAAATGCTCTCCCACTTCCAACTCGGAATGTCCAATGGCATTAACTTACCACCAGGTCTTTTATGATCAGATTTAACATGAGGGAAAGTATAGCACTCAGATACATCTTTGTGGAACCAGGATGGTAGGCAATACTAAAACCATGTGCTTCACTACATATATTTACTCGAATGTCGTCAATAGAGGGAATACAATATCTTCCGTGGCATATCAAGGTACCCACATCATCGATTAAAAAGTCAAGTAATTCTCCTTTTTCATTTCTACTTCTGATATGCTGTAGATCGGGATCGTCCTTTTGATGTAGCCTAGTAAGCGTAATCTATGAATGCTCTACCACTTCCAAGCTACTTGGCAAAGCGCTACTCCCAATAGTTATGTCCATCAACAAGAACTCATCTACTAAGAATTGCATAGAGAGGTTAAAGGCATGCATGGGCTTTCGGCTCCAGGCATCCGCCACAATGTTTTCCTTGTCGGGATGATAAAGGATTTCATACTCATAGTCCGCAACATACTCTAACCATCTACGCTGGCGCAAATTTAGCTCATTCTGAGGGAAGACATACTTTAGACTCTTTTGATTTGTATAGATCTTGCATGACACTCCATACAGAAGATGTCTCCACAGCTTCAAAGCATAAATGATAGCAGCAAACTCCAAGTCATGCGTATGATAGTTCTTTTCATGGACCTTCAATTATCTCGATTCATATGCAATCACTTTTCCATTCTGCATCAAAACACAACCAAGCCTAACTCAGGAAGCATCCACATAAACAACATACTCTACTTCTTAAGTAGGCAAAGCAAAAATTTGAGCAGAACACAATCTCCTCTTAAGCTCCTGAAAAGCTTCCTCACAGGCATCACTCCAAACAAAATCTGTGCTCTTCTACGTGATCTTGGTCAATGATGCAGACAATACAGAAAACCCTTACATGAATCTCCTATTATAACCTGGCAACCCGAAGAAACTCCTTAGGTGTTGAAGGTCTATTCCAATCCAACACTACGGTTATCTTTGCCGAGTCCACAAAGATACCTTCTTTTCTCATAATATGACCTAATAAAGACACCTGAGACAACCAAAACTCACACTTACTTAACTTCACATACACCTTGTTCTCCCTCAGTGTAGCCAAAACCAAGCGTAAGTGCAAGACATGTTCTTCAGCATTTCTGGAATACACCAGAAAATTGTCGATGAATACAACCACAAAGTGATCCAGAAAGTCCTTGAACACTCTATTCATCAATTCCATGGAGGCAAAATGTGTATTCATTAAACCGAACGACATTACCAGAAACTCTAAATGACCGTATAGGGAGCGAAAAGCAGTCCGCAGAACATCTGACTCACGGATTCTCAACTAATGGTCGCCCGAACGAAGGTCATTCTTTGAGAATACTGAACTACCTCGCAATTGGTCAAACAAGTCATCGATCTGAGGCATTTGATACCTATTCTTGATAGTTACATTGTTCAGCTCTCGATAATCTATACACAGCCTCAACGACCCATCCTTTTTTTCACGAAAAGGGCTGGAGCAGCCAAGGGAGAAGAACTTGGCCTAGTAAACCACACTGCATAAACTCATCCAACTTGGTACGTAGATCCTCTAACTCACGCGGTGCCTTGTGGTAAGGTGATTTTGTAATAGGACGAGTACTAGGCTCAAGATTTATAACGAACTCCACCTCTCTCTTGGGAGGGAGTCCGGGAAGACTAGCAAAAAAAACATCTAGAAAGTCTACCACCATAGAAATGTTTTCGATACGAGGAACTTCAAGTGCAATTTCCAGAACAGAAATAGAAATAAGAAAATACTCTCGCATCTAGACTCTCTGAATTGAAGAGCACGTACCGCAAAAATGATTGGGGAGTCCTGACGCAGCAAGCCAAACACGCTCAAGGGTTGGTCATTGTCCCCCCTAAAATACAAGTGCTTAACCTTGCACTGGAATACAAATTTATATTGAGACAACCAATCCATGCCTAAGATCATGTCAAAGTCCTCCACATCTAGCACTTTCAGAACAGCGAAGGATAGGAAACCACCTAAAGAGATAGAGCACTGTCGAATACCCTGACTTGACTTCACCAGATCTCCTGAGGGGAACATGATGCTCAGATCATCATCTAATTGATCAACAGCCCAACGATGTTGGTCTATAAAACTCCTAGGCACAAAGGAGTGAGTATCACATGAATTGAATAGAACATGTGCCCACTTATTCTTCACCTTAAACTCACCTGAAAATATTGTGCGTGCAATTGAAATATAGAATTCTAAAATCCACCATAAAAGATTGTGATCTAGGTCAGAGAATAACCCTAAATCACCTTGGTAGATGACTGAGACTCCTCCTTGGTCAGCAGATTGGTCTTTCCTTTTCCCTTGTCCACCTACTATGGGGGCGGCAGTAGAGTCTACAAAGGAACTGTCAGCAGCGTGGGGTGGGACTGAGGATAATCAAACTTCATATACCCTTTCTGACCACACTGGAAGCAAGCTCCAGCATTCTTGAAGCAACGGGTCACATCATGCCCCTTCTTCTTGCAGTAGGTGCAGAAAAGATCTCCCTTAGGTGTATCCTGGATCGCATGTACCTGAGACTTCTTCTGTGCATCCAGTATCTAGAAACACATTTCAAAAGGATGGTCTGACCGGCCAAATAAACTACACTCTTCCTTTCGTCCATTCATCGAAGCAGGGTCAGATGATCTGGAGCTTCCACTGCCATAAGACTTTCTCTTATCCTTCCTTGCTAGCAGCCCGCGATTCTTTGCATTATCAATTGCCTCAACCTTCAGGGTATCTTCAACCACTTCAGTATAATTCTCAGATCTATATGTGCTTGCCAATAACTGGATGTCGCTCCTAAGACCACCCAGAAAGCAATTTACTCTTCACTCTATAGAGGCTACCAAATCCGGAGCAAACCTACTCAACTTGTTAAATTCAACTTCATACTCACTAACGGTGAGTTGTCTCTGCTTCAGGTGCAGAAAGTTATTCATTAGATAGTCTTTCTCGAATGATGGTAGAAATTTCTTGAGGAACTACCCCTTGAATGATTCCCACGAACAACCATCTATAAGGTTCTCTTTCTCCCTTAACAGCCAGATCTTTGCAAGACCTTTCAGGTGGTATGCAATGACCATCACCTTTTGGTCAGTAGAAATTCCAGAATAGGAAAACATTTCCTCGATAGTGATGATACAGTCGTATAATGCTATGAAGTCAACTCTACCAACGTAGGTTGGAGGTCCTAAGCGCTGGAAATGCAAAATGAAGTTCATCTCTAGTGGTAAAAACACTGGGGGAACAAGAGGAGTAGGAGGAATAGGAATAGCTTGACCCACTGCAGGGTCCAGCACTCTAGGCTATTGCACTAAGACGGAAGTCAACAACTCCTGAATTTGCGATTGCATCTAAATCATTTGCTAGGATAGAGCCTCATTGCTTGCCACAACCCTTCGATTACAGCCTCGCTCTAAGCACCTAACGACTCACCCTCTGACTGGGGATTCGACCACGTCGCAATACGCTTTGTCGGCATCTCTACATGACAAACGTATATCTAGTCAATACCTAGCTTAAGACACCTCAGCTAGCAAACTCAGATTTCCGACAAGATCATAATATCACGAAATTACACATACCAAACTACTCGACAAAAAGAGACTAACAAATTATAGAGGCAAATCTTCGAAGCAAATTCTACTAGCAAAATATCAATCGATGGTGAGAAAAAGGGGAGAAAAGCAAGCGAAACACCACTTGCCTCGATTTTTCCTGATTTCGTCCTCTGAATCACTTTATGTCGTCGCGGGAAGGCGAAATCTACAATGATTTGGCCAAAACAGCAATTATGGCCGAAACCCTAATGCAAAAATGTTCACGAAATGGAGAAAACATACCACGCACACGTAGCTCTCACCAAGAGCTTTCTGGATCTATGCTCTGGCGAAGGTTTCGAGCACCGGAGCTCCGATGGCGGTGGCTTGAAGGTTTCTTAAAATGGTTTCTCTGGTTCGGGAAATGAGAAGGTAGAGGGGGGGGGGGAAGAGTTCAATCTCTTATTTTTGTAAGTGTTGGGTCCATTGACACACATGACCCAGATTTGTAAGAATTCAAACAAATCAATGACACACATAGTAGTTGTATTTGATGTGTGTTTGAGCTTATGCATGCAGGAGTACACCAAGCAAAGTGGTTGATAGGCAGGAAATTGCCTAAGTCCACAGGAATTGAGTGAAGCAAGCTCACTCAACGCCAGGTGCAAGGTGAAAACTTGAAGAAATGACTAAGGACGAAATTTTCAAGACAAAAGTGTCGATACGAAAGTGTCGAGACAAAAGTGTCGAGACAAAAGTGTTGAGACAGCTGTGTCGAGACCATTCAGTTATCTCGACACCTTGAAGATCAAGTCAGTTGGAAATGCTAGATAGGCTGGAATTCGCCTTAGTCTATAGGAGTTGAGTGAAGTCTAATCACTCAATGCTAGGTAAGCAAAATCATTGAGTACAACAAGGTTAGTCTAAGACTAAGAAGAAATATCTCAAAATGTGGCTTAGTCCACAGGCTTTGAGTGAAGTGTACTCACAAAATGCCATACAGTTAAAAGCTGTGAGACAGACAAAGCCTAAGAAGAAATAGCTAAAAATGTTGCTAAGTCCACAGGCGTTAAGTAAAGTGTACTCACTCAACGCCATAGAGCTAAAAGCTGTAAGAACATGCAATGCCTAAGAAGAATCAGTCAAAAAAGGGGCGAAGTCCAAAAGCGTTGAGTGAAGTCTACTCACTCAATGCCATAACATCAAAATCATTGAGTATTGCTCAGTCAGTCAAAGCCACAAAAATTTTTTGTAAATATTTGACTAAGTCCACAGGCGTTGAGTGATGCTTACTCACTCAATGCCATGTAATAAAAAGCGTTGACAAAACTTAGTCAGTAAGAGACTGTGATTTCACAGATATTTGGCTAAGTCCAAATGCATTGAGTTATGAAGACACACTCAACACTCTAACCGCTCCCCAAGCAGGAAAATCGGCGAAGTCCAAATGCGTTGTGTGATAAAGACACACTCAACGCTCTCAACGCTTCCCAAGCAGAAAAATCTGCTAAGTCCAAATGCATTGAGTGAAGGTTGCGCACTCAACGCCAGGTGACTAGATTTATTTCTAAGTGGTATGCCGTTGAGTGAAGCTGACTCACTCAATGCCAAGAGGAAAAAGATTTTTATAAGTGTTTTGGCATTGAGTGACGGTTTCTCACTCAACGCCAAATGGTTGAGAAATTTTTTTGTGTTTTTTGGCGTTGAGTGATGGTTGCTCACTCAATGCCTAGTGATAAAAATTCTGTCTAAGTGTTTTGGCGTTGAGTGATGCTTACTCACTCAACGCCTAAACTAATGTTGCTTGATTTTGGCTAAGTCTACAGATAGTTGATGTCAGAATGAGTCAGCAAAAGTCAACAAAGTCAACGCAGTTCAAATTCATTGCGGGAAACGTGGAGTAAGCCATTGATGGCGCCGACAGCAAGCTTTTGTCATCTTCTGCAAATGGAAGGTGGTAAATCGGCAATTAAGGCTGGGCCCCACAATGAAAAGAGTCGTTGGTCGACGAACAATAAAAGGGAAAGATTGGATGAATCGACAACAAACAATTAGGGTTTTCTGATTTCGCAATTGCGGCTAAACATCGTCTTCTTTCTCGTCATTGTTGTCGATCCAAAAGGTCCAATTCAGTTCAGTCAATCTGAAAGCGAAAAGTGATAGTTGTTGTGATATTCATCCGTGACATCAAGGTCGGGACTGATTCTTGGAAGAGAAAAGACAGAGATTTCTGCAATGCTACTTCCAGAATAAGTCGTGATTCATTTGAAGATATCTGTCAACTTGTTCCTATGAAGAAGAAGTTAGGAGAGACTCAGTTTTTGCCCAGGATGACAGACACAGAGATTTTTCTCTAGTGTCTAATTGTTTCAGATCGTTATTATTTTCTATATGATCCAATCTAAGATATGTGTGTAAGATTCTTGAGTGAATCTGAGTGTAGGATTGTGTTATAAAGGTTGAGGTAACATCTGATATAGATCTGAGTGTAGGATTCTTGAGTGAATTTGAGTGTAGGCCTTTGAAATAAAGGATGAGGTGGGATCCAGTTGGGATCTGAGTTTTAGGGCATATTTCCTGAGGTGTTAGTCTTGAAGAGGACTGAGTGGTCCTACGGGATCGTGTTGTAAGCTCCTTGGAGCCGAGTTTTTGGGGAAGAGCCTTGTCTAACACACTGTTAGAAGGGAGCAGAGGGACAGTGGACGTACCCAAACTCTGGGGAACCACTATAAAATATTTGTGTCATCTGGTTGATGTTCTCGAAAGCTTAACTTAACAAATCGCCATGCACATCAAATAAGTTATTGGTCTAGATAATTAAAAAGAGACCTAAAACCTATTCACCCCCCCTCTAGATATTAGCTGATCTTGAAATCAAAGTCTTTCATGTGGTATTAGAGGGAAGTTGCTCTTTAAGGACTCAATATTTTGCATAGATCTCCAAGGTTAGCAAGAAAATCTATCCTTATGGGTTAAGGAGTGAACTATAAGGAGCTAGGTGCCATGAAGCTTCCCATCTACAAGAATGATGTGTTTGGCATCTAGAAGGAGAGGGTTAGACTATTCATGGAAGCAGCCGACCCTATGATCTTCATCACTGTCAAGGAAGGGCCTTTCATCCCTATGAAAGTGTCTGCTCTGGATGCAAATGTCCAGACCCCCATATTATACTCTGAGATTACAAAGGATGAAGTTATTATGGACACAATGGATAAGAGGGCATAAAATATAATTGTGAGTGCTATAGATGACTCCACATTCCAAAATCTGGTACGCTGCAAGACTACAAAGGAGATGTGGGACACATTAGGTGTCTACATGGAGGGAAAAAGTGAGAGATGATAGGAAGTTCATACTCAATCAAGAGTATCAGGCATTCCAGCAGAGCAATACTGATAGCATTACTGAGTGCTATGAAAGACTCTTCAAGATTGTCAATGAGCTGATGATATATGAAAGAGTCTTCAGCACTTATGAGCTGAATGACAAGTTTTTTAGGTCTCTAACTAGAGACTGGGATACTATAATCTATGTCATCAGAGAAGTGGAAAAACTGGCTGACACCCCACCGACAACTCTGTTTGGGAAGTTATTATCCTATGAAATGCATTTGACTGCTAGAAAAGAGAAGGAGAAAGTCAGCAAGTCCCAAGCTAAAGAAAAATTTGTGGCCTTCAAAGCTGAATCCACAAGGAGCAGAAGGAGGACACCTTCTCCAACAAGGAGGGATGCTTGAATCTAACTCAACAAAATCAAATACTAGCACATCAAACTGTCATATGGCTAATGAAGACTTTGTTGCCTTCTCTAGGCAGTTCCAGAAGTTTGTGAAGATGAAACACTGGATAAGCAGGCCCTCTTCCTCCTCTTATCCCAAAGAAGACTACTGCATGGGCATGAAGAAATATTCTAAGGAGGACAGGTATGGAAACAAACATATTTCATCTAAAGTGGTTTGTTATTGCTGCAGCAAGCCAGGGCATGTAATAGCCGACTACCCTGTCAAAAGAAAGGAATCTGGTGAGAATAAGGACCATAAGAAAAAAAGGCAAGAAGGATAAATCCTTCATTGCTAAGATGAAGAAAAGCTGGAAAGACTCTTCCTCTTTAGAATCAAAAAGAGAAGAGGAGGATGAAGCCTATATTGGGCTTTTTGCTGTTATACTGGAAGAAGAATAAGAAGACAACTGCTGCCTTAGACTGATGGCTTTGACTGATGAAGAATCCATCCAGGAACAACCCTGTCAACTAAAGGTAAATTCTCTGTCCAAGTCTTTTCTTGAGTCAGGCTATGAGACCAGCCCTGATTATGAAGCTCATTCATCAAGAGATGAAGGAGATTCTTAGTCTAAGGAAGATGTCAATTCTTTAATGGACAAATATTGTATCCTTCTGAGTGCTTTCAAGGAAAGAAAGCTGCTGGTTAAGAAGCAATCTAAGGAAATTGCCTCCCTTCAGGTTGTTGCTTTCCAGCATGCTGATTCAACTTCACTACTTGATAAGAAAATGAAAGAGATCAGTGAGTTGGAAAATATCTCCTTCATTCAGATAGGTACCATAGAGTACTATTAAAATAGAATAAGGGACCTAGAAGTACTGCCGAAGAGAGAGAAGAGAATAGTGGCTAGCTATTCAAAGCCCAGTTCAGTGCTTCCCTTGATAGACACCTTCACTTCTCATATTGGTAAGAAGGGGTTGGGATTCAAGGGATCCATAAGATTTGCCAATTCCAAAGGAAAGGGCAAATCTCCAGCACAGTCACTGGCCTCAAAGACTGTTATTCCATTCAAGAGAATGGTGCTACCTTTCAACTGGTATGACCTAGAGAGCACCTATGGTCACTAGAAAAATGGTATTTCCACTAGTGTGAGCAAATATGCTCTACACTATAGTGGTAGATATAGCAAGGGTGCAAGTGACTTCAAGGCAACCCATGAGGAAATTCAAATGTCTCACCCTGGACCATTTATTTTTGGTGCACCAACACCTTCACTCAAGGGTAAAGATGGAGTCTGTTTATATAATATTCTAACCCACTCTAAGACTAAGGGCAAGTCTGTCAGTAGAGCTGATTTGGGCATCTCATAGGCCATCAAGAGTTTGCTTTTTGAAAATAAAGTAGCTACTGGTAGGGCTAAAGATATCCCAAGCACTTCTACTTCCAGACCCACCACTAGTCAGACTAGGGCTGGTAAACAAAAAAATAGGACTATTATTGTACCTTCTGTACTGACAGCTACTAATAACATTGCTACAAGACCACTCTTAAAAGAAGGTAAAATATTTATGAGTGCTGGTGCTATGGCAAAGTGGTCAACTATACTATAGATTGCTGGCACAATACAAGTGTGTTAAGAGCAAGAGAGAGCTTACATATTAGTATAGCTGCAGGTAGGCATGGTTATTATCAAACTAACATGCACCTAAGACGCAATAAGAATTGGGGTCTTAAAGTTAACTAATTTATGCCTTGCAGGTTAGTCCAAGTTGTCATACCCCAAAATGGTACTTGGATAGTTCGTGTTCCTTGAACATGACAAGAACAAGGAGCATGCTGAAGGAGTACACTCCAGTAAAGAATGGACCCAAATTCATCTTTGGTGGTTCTGAAAGGGGAGTGACTAAAGGGTATGGTAAGATATCAAAAGGCATAATCACTATCACACAAGTAGCTTATGTGAAAGGGTTGCAACAATATCTCATAAGCATAAGCCAACTATGTGATCCTGACTATGACATTTCTTTCCTCAAGGATGAGTGCCAAATTAGGAGGTCAAGTGACCAAGGGGTCATCTTAATAGGGATTAGGAGAGGAAATATCTATTATCTTAATGTTTATTGTGAAAGTAAGGAATCTCCCATATGCCTCGTTACAGAAGAGAAAGCCTCATATTGTGTCCAATGGCAAAAGAGGCTTGCTCATCTAAACTATAAGACCATAGGCAAACTCTTTAGTGAAGCATTAGTCATAAATGGCCCCAAGTTTTAATAAACTATAGAGGGTATATGTTCTGCATATTGTTGGAACCCTACTTGTGATTTGGGCTATTATCATTATTATGATTTATTAGATGACCCAACATGTATAGTCCAGGGTCATAGGATGTTTCTAGGGTCAAGGTCAGTCACATGATGTTAGATTGTTGGAAACCTACCTTCAGAAGACTTCAGATATAGAAGACTTTAGAGAAAAAGAAGTTAAAAGTATGCAGAAAAAGTCATTCGACGAAAGCTGAACTAAGTTTGACGATCTTCAATCTCAGATCGACAAACTCAGAGTTCCTTCTCTGAGTTATGCTTGACGAAAGTCAAGCTGAGGTCGACGAACTGCTTTCTCAACTTTGATTTTCAGCTCGATGAAAGACTTACTCAGTTCGGCAAACTTGGAGCTCAGATTGAAGAAGTAAATTATTTAGTTCAATGATCTTGGAGCACAACTCGATGAAAAAGTGTTATCAGGTCGACGAACTTGGAGCTCAGGTCGATGAAAATTTGCTGAGTTCGACAAACTCCTTCCAGGTTCTGTTCGACTAATTCTCTACAGATTTTTAGGTCAACTAATGACAGATCGATTTCAAATACTCTGATAATTAATGCATTATATTCCCAATAAATATTGTCATTACCAGGCAGCATTAATTACGGATTTCACAGAGTTATTACCATACCTAATTACTGGGATAATTATGGAAATGTATTCAAGAAAAATTGAGTCATTCAACTCCAAGATATTTTGCAAACAATATCAAGCAAAGATTTTAAAAATCAAAGGTTTGAAATCTGCTATCATTTATATACTCCTTCAGAAAATTGTAGATGCTAATAAATGTAGAATAGAGTACAGAAAATAAGTGAAGAACAAAAATAGTTTTACATACAGAGTTCTTCATCATTTTCTTCAAGCATTCAAGAGACAACAAATCAAATACCAGTCTGAAAGTTTTGTTGAAAAGCAACATCAACTTTGAAGGCCTACATCCTGAAGTAAAGCTTCCATATCCTGATCATCTACACAACTCATGGGAAGCTTTGACATCATCAACAATTCACTAGTATTCTCAGAGATTTGAGACAGAGACGATAAAATCATTTTCATTTTTCTTTCACTATGTACATTGTTTTAACTCCCATCAAAGTTAACCTTTCGGTTCACAAGTCACCTGATGAGTTGTAAATAAACCTATATTTTTGTATTTTATTTAAGTCATTTTTATTTATTTTTGTCTTTTTTAGTTTATTCTCTTAAATAAAATGCTTCTTTTTTGTAAATTTTATACTAACTTAATTTATTTGTGTTTTCTGAAATTTTTCAGAAAAACTGAATTTTTTGCCTGTCACGCCCGTGACCATGCCCGACACGGGCGTGTCAGGCACTCAACGCCATCATCGAGTCGACACTCCACAATTTCACTATTCAAGACTCAACGCCTTCATGTCACGCCCGTGTCAAAGCTCGTCACGCCCGTGTCCATGTCGGCACTCAACGCTTCGTCAACTGTCAACGTTGCCGACATCGAGCTGCCAGCTGTCCAGGTCACGACCCACTTACACGCCCGTGACAATAGTGTCATGCCCGTGTCTGCCACGTGGACCGCCCCGAAGTCAAAGCTCCCGTCAAATCCACAGATCCACCTCCCCGTCATGCCATAGTCACGCCCGTGACTGACACCTGTCACGCCCGTGACCTGGGGCATGACCGCCACGTTTTCAGCCGAAGTCAACTTTCCATTCAAATCACCCGATCAGCTCATGAACAGTACTGACACGCCCCATGTCACGCCCGTGACCTAGGGCGTGTCACACCCGAAAATTTGCCTATAAATAAGAGCTTCCAGGAAGCTTTTCTGGTCTCCTTTTTTGACCACTTTGCCTAGGGGAGGTGCTGCCCATTTGGATTCCATGCTATGTAAGGGAAATTTATCCCCCCCTCTCTCTCTCTTAGCTTAGTTTAGGATGTTTGTTTTAGCTTTCCTTGTAACCTCTTTTTCATTAATACAATGTTAGTTTTTTTTCTCTCTTATGTTGTTTGGAATCCATTTGAATGCGTCGAACTTAAGTAATTTTTTGTTCATCTTTTTCGTGCTTTTTATGTTTTCATCTTTTTATAGCTTTCATAACTCGTTTAGTTTAGGAAATTTTCCGCATTTCTAGCCGTTGTAATGCCCATTTTATTTTCATAATCTGCACGTGTTTAGCTTTAGATTTCTTTTTTTATGTTTGTTTTCATTCTTATAGATTTATAAAAAATGGTTTAAAAGGTGGTTTTTATTTTCTTTAACTTAGAAATTTTTAGGATCGTAAAAACTTTTCGTTTTTTTTTAGTTTTATTTTCACTTTTTATCCATTTCTATAAAGTTATAAGAATGAAAAAGTACTTATTTTAATTTTTCGCCAACTTTCATTTTATGTTTATTTGCAAAACTTTTCGCTCTGGTTAATTTTTATTTTCACTTTTTATGCATTTCTACCGCATTCTAGCGGTAGAAATGCAGTCGTTTTAATTTTCTGAGCACTTTGCTTTTCTTATTTTTTTTTGTGTGCGTGCGTGTATGAGTTAGATTTTATTGCTTTATTTCAATTTCTGTAGAGTGTGTGCGTATGTATTTATTTCCGCCTACTCGTTAAGAGTTAAATGGCGCTCTGCTTTCATTTTCCGCCCACTCGTTTGAGTGGGACTTGTCTTTTTACTGCTTTCATTTTCTTCCTACTCACTTGAGTAGGAAAACATTGTGTGTGTGTGTTTACTTTTCTGTAGAGTGTGTGCGTGTATGAGATTAATTTACCCCCGCCCACTCATTTGAGCCGGGATTCGCATTTACTGCTTTCTTCAGTCCTACTCGTTTGGGTAGGACTTGCAATTTTCAGCTTTCCTTTACTGCTTTCTTACTGCTTTCTTTACAGCTTTCTTTACTGCTTTCTAGTGTAAGTGTCCCCATTCCGATGAGTGGCTAACCGCCCTTAGCCCTCAATATCGAAGAGCATTGGGACAGATAAAGTAGCTTTAAATAATTAAAGGTCCTGTTTTCTATTTAATTAAATTTCTTAAGGTTTGCCCCGGGTTAACGACGCGTAGGACCGCATATCGATGTGCGGGCTCTATTTCCGTTATCCATACGCAACGCCGAGAAGCCGCACGTATGGATCGATCACCCTTGGGTAAAGAGAGCGTCGCGCTAACCCTCGAGAGAGGAGGCGCGTGACTCTACCGGATTGGGTTCCCCACTCAATAGCGGGGTTCTCATCGTAATGCGGGCGTTAAGAGGAATCCTTCGTCGGTCTAGCGATCGGTCGAATAGTCTTAGCGTTCAGGTGAGCGATAGTCCTAGAGATAAGTGAGCTCATTCCTTTGGAACCTTCACGGCAGAGTCTCCGCCTTAATTAATTTGAAATTTAGGATCTCTTTTTATTAAAAGTTATTTTAGTTCAAATTCTCTTTTTTATATTGTCGCGCCGAGTTCTTCTTCGGCCTTCTGCACTTTATTTCCTGCTTTCATTTTCTGTATTATATTTATTTTTATGTTCGCCATTAATTATATAATTCAAACTCAAATATTATCGGTAGAATAATAGGCTTTCAGGGAAAGATTAGAAATAGCTAAGCCAGCCCCGAGAACAATACGACCCCGATATTCCTCCACACGGGAATATCTTGTACTACACGCGATAGGTGCACTTGCCTACCTTCGTTAAAACTCGGTCTAAGACCCATTTTTATATAAAATAAATCCGCACGCCCCGCCTTTCTTTCAAATAATCATAACCACCGCTTTTCCTTTTAATAAATAAATAAACACTCATACCCGCGGGGCATCGCGAGTTTTAACCACCAAGTTTTTGGCGTCGTTGCCAGGGACATTTCGACTTACTATTTTAAATTCCTGAAACCTATTAATTTTACCCTTTATTTCTATTTATATATATAAAAAAATGGCCACCAAAATAATAATAATAATAATAATATCAATATTCATTAATAATAATAAATACCTAAAAAAATATCTAAAAATAAAAAATTTAAAAGCTTTAAAACTAAAAAAAATCAGAAAACTTGAAACTTTTAAAAAATCAGAAAACTAAAAAATTAAAAAATTAAAAACTTAAAAAATTAAAAAAAAAACTTAAAAACTTATAAAACTTATAAAACTTAAAAATTTAAAAACTTTAAAAAATGATGATGAATTTTTTTTTCTTTTCATCCAAAAATTCGAAGTTTAAAAAAAACATATTTTTCATTTTTATTTTATTTTCCATTAACTTATTTTCATTTTTTTATTTATTTTTATTTTCAAAAATCAAAACCCAAAAAAAAAACATAAACATAAACTTAAAATTCTAAAAAATTCAAAAAACTAAGCAAAAAATATATCAAACACAAAAAAATTATTTATATATCTATTTTGTCGTTTCGGCGCGCTTCACAATTGTGAGCGCTAGGGGATCGCGTATCCGTCGCACATTTATCACACTCACTTACCCCTCGCGCCCCCTATCACCCGCACACTTTTCGCCGAACTTATATTTTTCTTTTTTCAGTTTTATTTTTTCTGCTTTTACTTTAACTTTTGCAGGTCTTAATTTAACGGGCTTCCCCTAACGTGGTTTAGGGAAGATTTCTAAATCCCTGTTTTTAATTTTTTTGTACATAACTGCTTAGTCCTTTTTGTATATACATCTCATTCCTCATACTTAGTGCAACATTGGGGACAATGTTGGACTTAAGTATGGGGGTGTTTCCTATTTTCTGTCTTTTTATTTCCTGCACTTAATAAAAAATTTTCCAAAAAAAATTTTTGCAAAAATTAAAAACTTCAAAAAATATTTTCATGCTTTAATAATAATAATAATATAATAATAATAATATTTTAAAAAATGAAACATCGCTACGCGACATTCGACTCATCGAACCAACCACAAATAAGAGTCTGTTCGCGGGCGATTCTTTTTCTTCTTTGTAAATATTTTGTAAATATTCTCGTCTCTTTCCATTTCTCTTTCCTATCTTATAAAAATTATCTCTCTTTTCTTGTAAATATTTCTGTAAATTTAAAAATTCAAAAAAAAAATTTATAACTCAAAAAACTCAAAAAAAATTTGCATAACCTTTAAAAAATTCCAAACAAATGAAAATAACCCCAAAATATCAAAAAAAATAGAAAAACTCCAAAAAATAAAAAAATAAATAAATAATTTCTCTTGAATTAAATAATTCGAATCCCTTATTTCTTAACCTCTTTGCTCTCCAAAATAATCGTTTCGAGTTTATTTATAAGCGAATTTTAATTAATTCTTTATTTACTATTCGTTTATTAATTGTAGCTCGATAGACTTAAATTTTCTGGGTTAAGATTTTAAAGAATTTTTTATGTCTTTTTCTTATTATAGGGAACTTGTTTTTCTCATTTTCACTTCTAATTTTTTTAATAAAAGCACGTTTTTATGTTAGAAAATAACATTCATGGATTTTACATTATTTCTACTTATGCTTTTAGAAACGTAGGAACGTTCAAATTAAAGAGGTTGCTCTCAAAATTTTTTATTAAACTCTAGCTTTCTTTTAGAAACTAAACCATCCACCTTTTTTTTCATGCCTTAATCAGTATGATTCCCCACTCACCCTTAAAAGATATTATGTCAATGGGGATAAGATTTCGTCCTGTAAACATAGGCACCCAATATTTTAAAAAGATTATATGTTACGGAGTAAGAGGATAAAATTCATTACTCCTATACATATACATTGGGTTTATTTTATTTATAAAGAAAAAATTTACTTGTTAGGAAAATAAGATTTCATTTTCCTAACTATTCAAAATATATATATATATATGTGGAGGTTCGAGAAAAAATTACCTCACCCCAAAAAATCAAAGCCTCTTCATAACCGCCAATCCACTTATTCAATTTTCACGATTCTAGAATTAATTTAAAACTTTTTGAGAGCATAATTTTTATATTGAATTATTTCCTATTAATTTCTTTTTAGCTAAAGTTTTTTTCGATAATTCCAATCCATTTTTGTTAACCTAACAAAAATAACTTTCGCTTTCTTTTTTCATTTAGAAGTATTTTTTTTAAACGGTTCCTCTATTTTAACTTTTTCGTAAGTTAAGATTTAATTCTCAAACCCCGGAAATTCATTTTGATCTTTCTTACAATTAATTAAGCGTTAGTTAAATTTAGGATTCTTTTTTATTCCTTATAGGTTCATCTCCAACTTTTGCTCTGGAATACCAAAAGCTTAAGTATGGGGGAATTTGATGAGTTGTAAATAAACCTATATTTTTGTATTTTATTTAAGTCATTTTTATTTATTTTTGTCTTTTTTAGTTTATTTTCTTTAATAAAATGCTTCTTTTTTGTAAATTTTATACTAACTTAATTTATTTTTGTTTTCTGAAATTTTTCAGAAAAACTGAATTTTTTGCCTATCACGCCCGTGACCATGCCCCACACGGGCGTGTCAGGCACTCAACGCCATCATCGAGTCGACACTCAATGATTTCACAGTTCAAGACTCAACGCCTTCATGTCACGCCCGTGTCAAAGCTCGTCACGCCCGTGTAGATGTCGGCACTCAACGCTTCGTCAACTGTCAACATTACCGACATCGAGCTGCCAGCTGTCCAGGTCACGCCCCACTTACACGCCCGTGACAATAGTGTCACGCCCGTGTCTGCCACGTGGACCGCCCCGAAGTCAAAGCTCCTGTCAAATCCCCAGATCCACCTCCCCGTTACGCCATAGTCACGCCCGTGACTGACACTTGTCACGCCCGTGACCTGGGGCGTGATCGCCACATTTTTAGCTGAAGTCAACTTTCCAGTCAAATCACCCGATCAGCTCATGAACAGTACTGACACGCCCCATGTCACGCCCGTGACCTAGGGCCTGTCACACCCGTGACCTAGGGCCTGTCACACCCGAAAATTTGCCTATAAATAAGAGCTTCCAGGAAGCTTTTCTGGTCTCCTTTTTTGACCACTTTGCCTAGGGGAGGTGCTGCCCATTTGGATTCCATGCTATGTAAGGGAAATTTATCCCCCTCTCTCTCTCTTAGCTTAGTTTAGGATGTTTGTTTTAGCTTTCCTTGTAACCTCTTTTTCATTAATACAATGTTAGTTTTTTTTCTCTCTTATGTTGTTTGGAATCCATTTGAATGCGTCGAACTTAAGTAATTTTTTGTTCATCTTTTTCGTGCTTTTTATGTTTTCATCTTTTTTTTAGCTTTCATAACTCGTTTAGTTTAGGAAATTTTCCGCATTTTTAGCCGTTGTAATGCCCATTTTATTTTCATAATATGCACGTATTTAGCTTTAGATTTCTCTTTTTATGTTTGTTTTCATTCTTATAGATTTATAAAAAATGGTTTAAAAGGTGGTTTTTATTTTCTTTAACGTAGAATTTTTTAGGATCGTAAAATCTTTTCATTCTTTTTTAGTTTTATTTTCACTTTTTATCAATTTCTATAAAGTTATAAGAATGAAAAAGTACTTGTTTTAATTTTTCGCCAACTTTCATTTTATGTTTATTTGCAAAACTTTTCGCTCCGGTTAATTTTTATTTTCACTTTTTATGCATTTCTACTGCATTCTAGCGGTAGAAATACAGTCGTTTTAATTTTCTGAGCACTTTGCTTTTTTTTTTGTGCGTGCGTGTATGGGTTAGATTTTATTGCTTTATTTCAATTTTTGTAGAGTGTGTGCGTATGCATTTATTTCCGCCTACTCGTTAAGAGTTAAATGGTGCTCTGTTTTCATTTTCCGCCCACTCGTTTGAGTGGGACTTGTCTTTTTACTGCTTTCATTTTCTTCCTACTCACTTGAGTAGGAAAACATTGTGTGTGTGTGTGTGTGTTTACTTTTCTGTAGAGTGTGTGCGTGTATGAGATTAATTTACCCCCGCCCACTCATTTGAGCCGGCATTCGCATTTACTGCTTTCTTCAGTCCTACTCATTTGGGTAGGACTTGCAATTTTCAGCTTTCCTTTACTGCTTTCTTACTGCTTTCTTTACAGCTTTCTTTACTGCTTTCTAGTGTAAGTGTCCCCATTCCGATGAGTGGCTAACCGCCCTTAGCCCTCAATATCGAAGAGCATTGGAACAGATAAAGTAGCTTTAAATAATTAAAGGTCCTATTTTCTATTTAATTAAATTTCTTAAGGTTTGCATCGGGTTAACGACGCGTAGGACCGCATATCGATGTGCGGGCTCTATTTCCGTTATCCATACGCAACGTCGAGAGGCCGCACGTATGGATCGATCACCCTTGGGTAAAGAGAGCGTCGCGCTAACCCTCGAGAGAGGAGGCGCGTGACTCAATCGGATTGGGTTCCCCACCCAATAGCGGGGTTCTCAGCATAATGCGAGCGTTAAGAGGAATCCTTCGTCGGTCTAGCGATCGGTTGAATATTCTTAGCGTTCAGGTGAGCAATAGTCCTAGAGATAAGTGAGCTCATTCCTTTGGAACCTCCACGGCCGAGTCTCTGCCTTAATTAATTTGAAATTTAGGATCTTGTTTTATTAAAAGTTATTTTAGTTCAAATTCTCTATTTGATATCGTCGCGCCGAGTTCTTCTTCGGCCTTCTGCACTTTATTTCCTGCTTTCATTTTCTGTATTATAATTATTTTTATGTTCGCCATTAATTATATAATTCAAACTCAAATTTTTTCGGTAGAATAATAGGCTTTCAGGGAAAGAGTAGAAATAGCTAAGCCGGCCCCGAGAACAATACGACCCCGATATTCCTCCACACGGGAATATCCTGTACTACACGCGATAGGTGCACTTGCCTACCTTTCGTTAAAACTCGGTCTAAGACCCTTTTTTATATAAAATAAATCCGCGCGCCCCGCCTTTCTTTCAAATAATCATAACCACCGCTTTTCCTTTTAATAAATAAATAAACCCCCATACCTGCGGGGCGCCGCGAGTTTTAACCACCATCACCTGATCCAAAGACTTGGGATTTGTTTTGGGTCACCTGATCAAAAGCTCAAAGGGTTGCTAGATATCCCTTAGAAAAATTGATCTTCTGGTGACAGGGAACCTGGGCAAAAACCTATAGTGGCAGGGTACCTGAGCAAAAACTGTAGTGGATTCCGACCCGGGTGGCAGAAGAGTGGATGTACCCTAGTTTATTGGGGAACCACTATGATAGTTTAACTTTCAAGGCAGCCTAAACACCTAGAGGGGGGGGGGGGTGAATAGGTTCTGCTTCTCTTATAAAAACTTCTAGGCAGAATTCAATTCAATAGCTAACACAATTTAGACAGCAATCACAGAAAATAAAACATCACAGATTGCACAATGTTTTATAGTGGTTCCCCAAGGTTTGGGTACATCCACTTTCCCCTTCACCTATCTAGCAGTATGCTAGATTCAGCCAAACTTCCACTTATCTCAGATCAACAGATCCTACAACTCAGAACCCAACTGGTTCCTACAACTCAGGCACAACTGCCCTACCTCAGCCTTGCCCCAAGGCCTACAACTCAGAGAATATCCTTCTCCTACACTCAGGCAAATAGCCCTACCACTCAGAGTTCAACACTCCTACACTCAGCCTTTATAACATAGGCTTACAACTCAGATCTGTGTAAACAGATCCTACAGAAATATAGAAAAGATTATTAAACTGTCTTGCCAAAGTTGAGAGAGAAAAGGCCAAGACAATTCTTGATCAGCTGATGCAATCAACTGTATCTGAGCCTTCTTCAAAGCTTCTTGAAAATGTACTTAGCTGAGTTGATTCCAAACAGCTTCTTGAGAATCCACTGGGGGTTTCTTTCTTCTTCTTCTAATTCTGGCTTGACCTCTCTCTATCCAGCACTTTGAAAGATTCTTCTGAATTCTGATTAGAACTCTTCTTAGATCTATCCTTAGATAGTCTTCTTAGATCTCCCGGAGAAGATCTTCTTAAGTGACTAGCACTTTCTTGAAATGAATTGGATTGTGATCCTTCTCTTCCTTTTTTTGATTCAAAGTTATTCAAAAAGGACTATCTGTTATGGTTATGTTCTCCTTCTGAATCAGTCTATTTATAGACATTTTTCATGGTAACCGGCTGATCCGGTTTCTAACCGTTTTCTGACAAGTCTGACAGCTTCAGTCAACCGGTGATAACCCACAGCTGTCAAGTCTTCAAACAAGTCCTGTGCCTTAGTCTTGAACCACAAGTTGTTGAAACAGTCTGTCAGAAAGTGTCGAGACCATCTGTCTATCTGTGTCGACACAATTGACTTTGGTGTCGACACAGTCTTCAGTGATGTCGACTAAGTTGCCTTTGAGTCGACACAGCTTCTTCTGAAAATAACTTGGTCTTAACTCTTCAGTGTGTCGACACAAGTCCTGTGTGTCGACACAGTTGTTGTAGAATTATAACTTAGTAAGTGTCGACTTAGCCTTCAGGTGTCGACACATTCTGCTTTAATGTGTCGACTTAATCACAATGTGTCGACACATTCTGCTGGTGTCGACAAACTTGAGGTCGACTATTTTCTTCTGTGTCGACACATTCAACTGATGTCGACAATCTTGAGATCGACTATACTCTTCTGTGTCGACACATTCTCCCAATGTTGAGGTCGACGCTTTTCTTCTGTGTCGACACAATTTCCCAGAGTTTGTGTCGACTCTTTTCTTCTGTGTCGACACAAATTCCCAGTGATGTGTCGACTTACTTCTTCTGTGTCGACACTTTTTCCCAGTGTAGTTGTAGACTAACTGCTATGTGTCGACACTGCTTCCCAGTGTTGTGTCGACTCTTTTCTTCTGTGTGTCGACACTGCTTCCTCTGTGTCGACACTTGGACTTAGAATTTTTCTGCATACTTTATCAATTCTTCACCTACACATGTCAACTTAAAACAACATCAAATACACCTTGATGTATATCATTGAGCTAGGTTGGGCTTCTTCAAATCAGGTACACATTTTCCAATGTACCCAACAATCTCCCCCTATTTGGAGAAGTCATAACCCCTATAGCCAATGATATACACCATTTATAAACAGTACTAAATGATGATTAATGACATAACAGGAATACTTTAATATAAACAAAACATAAAAAACAAATCATCACAGAATGCACATTATAATATGCCAAACAACATTTTGTTTATAACTGGGTAATGTTTGATTACAATGTTTTAAATTTAATGATTACATCATAACATAACAAAACACTATAAAAGAACTTGAAACAAATCAGGCTTGATCAGGCTCTTTAATTATAATCCCTTTGCCAGATTGAATTGTAGCTGTCACAGGAGCTTCTGAATCTTCAGCTATCTTCTTTCCTTTAAGATCAGCTTTCTTCTGAGCTTCTTCCTTGATCCTTTGCCTTTCAAAATAATGAAAAGGCTTAGGGAAGTATTTGCTTGGCTCCTTAGCATCAGATGGCAGTCTTCCCAGCTTGGCTTTCCTTCTGAATTGTACTATTGCTTCTTGTCTTGCCTCATACTTCTGCCATTCTATTTCATTGTACCACTTGCCTCTCTCATGAACTTTATCTTGTACAGCTTTCCATGCAGTGAGTATTATGTTCCTTGAAGTGGGACTCCACTGCTCATAATCTGGCTTCAGTACAGCCTGCTCTCTGAATTTCTTCTTTGCTACTAGAGCATCTTGCTGTTCTTTTAGAGTAGCCTCAGGCTTATCAACCTTTCCAAAGACAATATTAGTAACCTCCTTTGGAGGACTATACATTCCTTGAACCTTTTGATCGATCATGTCAAAATCTGGAGGGGGGTAAATGACTTGGGCAACCTCAGGTTGAGTGCCTTCAAGTAGATTTGATTTAATTCCTGATTCAGCTACCATAGCATCATCACACAATGGGGGATATCCAAAGTGGCGCGAATGCTATTGGTCACCCATTTGGAGTGCTCTGAGCCTGCATGAATTAGCATCCTCTCCCCCTTTATGGATTCTCTAGATACATGATCTCTTAGATCTTCCTTTTGAAATCGGATTTGGCCATCCAAATAATTTACACCGTCTTTAAAAAATGGTTTTAACTTGTTAAGCTTTTCAGATATTTCTTTTTGAGAGGTGGAGATGGCAGTCTGAACAGAAGCAATGGCAGCTTGAAAATTCTTATCAAATTCGTCCCTTTCTTTGGTTCTATCGGCAGGCAGACCTGGACCAATCTTGTTTACTTCCTCAATGATCTTATTATGAGATTCAGTTAAATTATCATTCATTCTAAGCTGGTTTTCCAAACATAGCTTTGCTTCAAGGCAATGTCATCCACCTTTGTAGTGATAGCCTCCTGTTGTTTAGCTAGATAAACCATAGCATTGCCACCCTTGTGGAAGCAATCTGTCATTTCAGTTTTATGCAAGTTTACCTGAAACTGGATGGACTTGATATCCTGAGCTAAGTCAAAACTGAAGTGACTTGCTATTCTCATCAACATACCTTTCCATAGCCAACCTTTGTTCATCCAATTTTACTTGTAGATCTATCATAAATTTGTTGTAATCAAAGGCTGGAGATACTTGTAGAGGTGTGGTCTGTAAAGCCTGCTTATAATTCTTGCTTCTTCTCTTGAAGACAACAAGTTTCTTTTCTTTGCCACCCTGGCATCTTCAGTTTCTATTTCAGATGAAGTATCTACATGAATTCTTTCTTGAGGATGATGAAT
Source organism: Platanthera zijinensis (assembly GCA_039513925.1). Taxonomy (NCBI): domain Eukaryota; kingdom Viridiplantae; phylum Streptophyta; class Magnoliopsida; order Asparagales; family Orchidaceae; genus Platanthera; species Platanthera zijinensis. The sequence continues at coordinate 66,673,983 of CM077092.1, read as the reverse complement.
TGTATCTGTTCCAGGGGTCTGTTGCTCAGCTTCAACATCCACTGGCTCACCCTCAACTTGTGGCTCAACTTCAGCTTCTTGATCAATGTCATCAGGTTTTCTTCTGTCCATACCTATGGACTTCTCAATATCTGGTCCACCTCCTACTTTATCAGCAGTAGTATCAATATCTGGGAACAACTCCTCCATAGTAAATTCTAGTTGAGCTGTAAACTTCTGCAGCAGTTAAATCTTGAGACAAGTTTAACTGTGCTTCCTCTTGTACTTGCACTTCTAAGTATTTGTAGTATCTGGAGTAGGAGTGGACACCAGCTCCCTGAACCTGTGGGCAGGAAAATAAGAATCCATGAGCAATGTCTTTTATGTAAAATACATTAGCTCCCCCTATACCTGAGCAGGAGTAATACCTTAGGAGCAGGAGTGGAAACTGGCTCCCCCTGCATCTGTGCAGGTGTTGACACTTCCTGGACACAGTTGTCTGGCTGATCTTCAACCTGTGTCCTCAGGGGGTCTTCTTGTAATTGTTCAGATTCTTGATTCTGTGTAGGGGTTTTCACAGGGGTGTCTGGCCTGCTTCTTCAGGCACATCCTTGGATAGTACCCTATCCCACCTTGAGAACAATCTCATATCCATTCTTCTCATATGATTAATCTTACTCCCTTGCAGTTGCTGCATCACTTCAGGAATCACTCCAGTGAGGTACAGGCTCATGATCCTAGCCATGTTAGGCTTCTTGATTCCTTCTTTGATCTTGTCAAAGATCACTCCTGACCAATCAGTAGGAATAGTAAAAACAATCCTGGTCATCAGGCTGAACATATAGGCAGAAATCCTATCATGTCCACCTGTCTTGCAGAGGATTACTTTCCCAACTACTTCTGACAAGAATTTCCCTTGTTGATTCATACCCTTCCTGTTGAAGGCAGCTCCAATCTTCAATCCTGAGTCCAGTCCACACCATTGAAGGGCTTCCCTTGTCTTAGATATAGGAACTTCCTCTTCATTCTCAACTACTTGCAATTGAAAGATCTTTCTTAAACTTCTTTGATTAATCTTCACCTTAGTCCCTGAACAGTGGACTTAATCTTGAGGCCAGTAGAGTGGACTGATGCAGAGATAAAGAACTCGTGCACCTCCTTCTTCCAGATTTTAGTAGGTTCTGAGATGAGAAATTCTAACCCTGACTCAGAGAGGAGGGTGATAACTCCTTGAACATCTGGCGGCGCCTCTGCAAAGGCCTGGCGCACCAACTCATACCCTTCATTGATGTTATCTTCAATCCTTGGGCCATCGTTTTGTCGAGAAAGCTTGAGAGAAGAGAGAAAGATAGACTGTCGACACAGGGTTTTAGTCTCGAAAACCTTGGAAGCGTGTCGACAGAATGAGATTTTGACCTATTTATAGCCAGTTGAAAGAAGTTCAAAAGGCGCCAAAAACAGTCAAAATGTGTCGACACAGACGGAATGTGTCGACACAAACTTCTATTGTCTCGACATTACTTCAGCCTACTATGTGTCGACACCAATTTGTGGTTATGTCGACACCTTAGATAAACAGAAATTCTGTGTCGACTCTAATATAAGTGTCGACACATATTCTGTAAGTGTCGACACCATTTTCCTGGTTGAGTCGACATTATATTTCTGGTTAAGTCGACAATATAACTCTTAAGTGTCGACACATATTCTCTGTGTCGACATAATATTTCTGACTTGTCGACATAATTTCTCTGAGTCGACACATTACTACTGAATGTGTCGACACATTCTTACTTAGCCAATTTCTGTAACTTCAATGTGTCCTTTTTAACACTTGATTATGTTTTGTTATTACCTTTACTTATTTATATACCACTTCAATTGCATTGTTAATGATTTTGTTAATACATTAATCAATGGTTAACATACCTAATTCAATTTTGAATTTATTGAATTTGGTTTCATCTAAAGGCTTAGTAAATACATCTGCTATTTGATAATCTGTTTTTACAAATTCCAATGAGATGTCTCCTCTTTCTACATGTTCTCTAAGAAAATGGTATTTGATTTCTATATGCTTAGTTCTACTATGAGAAACTGGATTATTAGCAATAGAAATAGCACTCTTTGAATCACATAAAAGAGGTGTTCTACTTACCTGAATACCATAATCCTTAAGCTGATGCTGCATCCACAATAGCTGTGCACAGCAGCTTCCACAGCAACATACTCTGACTCAGCTGTGGAAATTGCCACACTGGTCTGCTTCTTACTACTCCAAGATATTAGTCTTCCTCCCAGGAATTGACAAGTACCTGTAGTACTCTTTCTATCCTCTCTACATCCTGCAAAATCTGCATCTGAATAGCCTGTTAGTAGAAAATCTCTATTCCTAGGGTACAAAGACCTAGAGTAGGAGTGCCCTTTAGATATCTCAGAATCCTTTTTGACTGCAGTATAATGAGATTCTTTAGGGCAGGCTTGGTACCTAGCACAGACACATGTTGCATACATAATGTCAGGTCTACTAGCAGTGAGATATAGTAGAGACCCAACTATTCCTCTATACAATGATTCATCAACAGGTTTACCTGCCTCATCTTTGCATATAGGCATACTTGTTCCCATAGGAGTTCTCATGGAGGAGGATGACTCCATACCATATTTCTTAATTAATTCTTTGGTGAACTTAGACTGGGATATGGACAATCCATCATCAGTCTGTCTTACTTGGAGTCCCAAGAAGAACTTAAGTTCTCCCATACTGCTCATCTCAAACTTCCCTTGCATAAGTTTGGCAAACTTTTTACAAAGGTTGTTTTCAGTAGATCCAAAGATTATGTCATCAACATAGATCTGGACTAAGATGATCTTTCCTTTGGATTCCCTAAGGAATAGAGTTTTGTCTATCTTTCCTCTTGAGAATTTATTCTCAATGAGGAAGGTAGACAGGGTTTCATACCAAGCCCTTGGAGCTTGTTTTAACCCATACAAAGCTTTCCTAAGCTTATACACAGAATCAGGTTTAAGAGGATCTACAAAACCTGATGGCTGCTCTACATATACTTCTTCTTTAAGATCACCATTCAGAAATGCTGACTTCACATCCATCTGGTATACTTTGAAGTCTTGGTAGGCTGCATAGGCAAGAACATTCTGATTGCCTCCAGCCTTGCTACTGGAGCAAAGGTTTGATCAAAGTCAATTCCTTCTTCCTGCCTGTATCCTTTTGCAACTAACCTTGCTTTATTCTTCACTATTATCCCACTCTCATCTAGCTTGTTCCTATAGATCCACTTAGTGCCAATTATATTGTGGCCTCTTGGTTTAGGAACAAGCTCCCAGACTTTGCATCTTCTGAATTGATTCAGCTCCTCTTGCATAGCATCAATCCAGTGCTGGTCTTGGATAGCTTCTTCAAACTTCTTAGGTTCCATTTGGGACAAGAAACTTGAATGCAAAACTGTGCTTTGATTTCTGCTTCTAGTTTGCACTCCTTGTCTTGGATCACCAATTATCTGATCAGTAGGATGATCTCTTAGATATCTTATAGCTGGAGGTAGATTCCCTTCAGGTTGAGCATCTCCAGCTTCTTCATTCTGCTGTTCCTCTTGGTTTTCATCAGCTTCCATTATCTCTTGTACTCCCCCTGGACAGCAGCCTTCATTTTCCAATGCTCCATCTTCCTTTGAAGCTTCAGCAATGGAGAGCTTGTCCATCTTCTTGCTTATACCTGTTGAGTCATTTGATCTACAAGACAACTCACAATTGATTAATCTTGTTTCATCAAATACAACATGCACAGATTCTTCAACAACTTGAGTAGTTAAGTTGAAGACTCTATAGGCCTTACTATTTGTGCTGTACCCAACAAATATCCCATCCTGGATTTGGCAGCAAACTTAGTCAAATATGACTTGCCATTGTTAAGTATATAGCACTTGCAACCAAAGATCCTAAATAGGATAGATTTGGTTTTCTGCCTTTCACAATCTCATAGGGAGTCTTTTGTGGCTTTTGGTGATAGAAGCCCTATTGATGACATGACAAGCAGTGTTAACTGCCTCAGCCCAAAAATATTCTGGGAGAGAGGTGTCACTCAATAGAGTTCTACCAGCTTCAATTAATGTTCTATTCTTTCTTTCAGCAATTCCATTTTGCTGAGGTGTTCTTGGTGAGGAGAACTCTTGGAAAATCCCAAAGTCTTTACACAAATTTGTTATGCTTTCAGAGATGAAACTCAGTACCATGATCACTTCTGATTTTGACCACTGTACTATTCAGTTCATTCTGAATTTGCTTTACAAAATTAAGTAGTACACTTGGGGTTTCAGATTTTTGTCTAGAAAGAACACCCATGTAAATCTAGAATAGTCATCTACAACCACAAAAGTGTAGACCTTCCTACCTAGACTATGAACTGGCATAGGACCAAAAAGATCCATATGCAAGAGGTATAAGCACCTCACAGAATCCTTGTTTTCAAGGCTTTGAAATGAGGATTTTGTCTGCTTGCCCTTTTGACAAGCTGAGCATACCCCTTCCTTTATACACTTAACTTGAGGCCCATTCCTCACTAGTTCTTTACTAAAGAGTTGGCCAATTGTCTTGTAGTTTAGATGAGCCAATCTCTTGTGCCACTTAACACAATGGAAGCATTGTCATCAGCTACAAGACAAATGGGGAAGCCTTATTTTCACATTCAAAATTAAGGCAATATACATTTCTCTCCTATACCCAGTCAAAATGATCTCTTGATCACTTGACCTTTTGATATGACATCCATCCTTACCAAATGAAATGTCATATCCTAGATCACTCAGCTGGCTTATGCTTATTAGATTATGTTTCAAACCTTTTACATAGGCCACTTGGGTGATAGTAATTAGGTTAGAAGAAATGTTACCAAACCCTTTGATGACTCCTTTTTCAGATCCACCAAAGATCACTTTATGTCCATCTTTGACAGATGAATACTCCTTCAGCAGCCCCTTTGTTCCAGTCATGTGCCTGGAACAACCACTATCCAAGTACCATATAGGGGCATGGTTACTTGGATTCACCTGCAATACAGAATTACTTACCCTTAGAACCCAAGTAAGTCTTGGGTCCTTGGTTCAGGTTAGCATTAATAAAGTTATCATAACCTCTTCTAACAGGTAGACTCTTATTCTTTATAACACTTGTGTTATACCAGCAGTCCAATGCAAAATGGCCCCTCTTGCCACAGCACCAACATTCAAACTTATTGTATCTAGATCTAGATACATCCTTGTCAGTAGAATTTCTGTTCATTGCTGGTGCTGTTGCAACTTCACCTACTGATTTCTTAAAACCATTGGGTTTATGACCATAGGTAGGCCTGCTTGCCTTAACACCCTTGTTCTTCAGAACATTTGTCTTAATATGACCTTGAATGTCTTCATGATCATATATGTTAGAAGGCACTTTCTCCTTACTAAACTTATGGGGACTGAAAGGTTTAGTGGCTGAATAGGGACTTTGCCTTTCCTCTTGAATCTGCCAGCCCTGGAGTTACCTTTAAATCCTAATCCAGCCTTACCCTTCTGAGTGACAAATTCATCTATCAAGGGTAAGACAGATTTTGGCTTAGAGTAACTAGCCACTAAATCCCTTTCAATTCTAAGTCCTCCAGACTCTTTACTTGATCATTAGTATAATTAATTGTGCCCATCTGAATAATAGTTATATTCTTCAGCTTGGCAATTTCATTTAATTTTTGATCAAGGACTTTTCTAACTCAGTTGTTGCTACCCTTAGTTCAGCAATTTCCTGAGCCTGTGTTTTAACCAGGTTCTTGCTTTTCTTAAGGGCCTGCAACAAGTCCCCATACTTGTCTATCAATTGATAGACATCTCCTTCAGATCCAGATGCATCTTCATCACTTGATGCAGATGTAGCTGATTCTTCACTTGTACTACAAACAGATGTACAGGAAGAACAATTTACCTCATTAGGACCAGACTGATTCTGGCATATGTCCTCTTCTGATCTTGTCATCAAACCCATGCATTGATGTTCATTGATGGAGTCTAGCAACTGCATAAACTCCTCTTCCTCAGATGCAGCATATAGTCCAATATATGCTTCAGCTTCAGATCCTGATTCTGAAGTTGACTGGTCTGACAGACTTTTATCTTTCTTTGCTACAAAGGATTTCTCTTCTTGCCTTTCTGATAAGTCTTCTTCTTTTCTGAAGATTCCTTCCTTTTGTCAGGACAATCAGCCACTACATGTCCAGGCCTATTGCAACAATAGCAGACAATCTTTGAAGTAGTGGCTTTGCTGGGCTTTGATCTGCTTTTCTCTTTCCTTGATGACCTTCTCTTCTGATAATAGTCATCAACTTGCTGTGATGTGGAAGGCCTAGACTTCCATTGCTTCTTTTTCAAGAACCTTTGGAATTGCCTAGTGAATGCAGCAAAGTCTGCATCTGAATCACAGCTAACTGAACCCTTATCTGAATTTTCAGAACTATCTTCTTCAACTTCCTTAGGAGGAGATGGTGATTTCCTCCTATTCTTTCTGGTGGCTTCAGCATTAAATGCCACAGTCTTTTCTCTATGCTCTCCTCTTGAGTTTCTTTCCTCCTCCTTCCTTACCATAAGTTGCATTTCATAGGATAGCAACTTTCCAAACAGGGTTGGAGGAGATATCTCTGCCAATTTAGCCACTTCTCTTATGGCACAGATCTTTGTATCCCAATCCTTTGATAAGGATCTTAAGAATTTGTCATTCAGTTCATAGGTACTGAAGACTCTTCCATAGGATATTAGCTCATTCACAATTCTATAGAATTTCTTATAGCACTCAGTTATGCTATCAGATTTTCCTTGTCTAAAGCTTTCATACTCCTGATTTAGCATAGACTTTCTGTCCAGCCTTACTTCTTCAGATCCCTCCATGTAGACAATCAATGTGTCCCACATCTCCTTGGAGGTCTTGCAGTGAATCAGATTCTGAAATGTTGAATCATCTATGGCACTGACAATGATGTTCTGTGCCCTTTTATCCATGGTTGCCAAGATGATTTCATCCTTGGTCATTTCTGAATAAGTCTTTGGTATTTGGATATTTGCATCAAGAACAGATATCTTCATTGGAATGAAGGGCCTTCCTGTACTGTGATGTAAATCCTTGGGTCAGATGCTTCCATAAACAATCTGACTCTTTCTTTCCAGATCCCAAAGATTTCCTTCTTGCATATGGGTAATTTCATAGACCCTAGCTCCTTATGATTCTCTCCAGAACCCATCTTCTTGAATCTTGAATCTGCCTTTCAGATCTACCTCAGACTGTTAAGTCCTTTTTGAGGAACCTCCCTCTGATACCACTTGATAGTTTAACTTTCAAGGCAGCCTAAACACCTAGAGGGGGGGGGGGGGAATAGGTTCTGCTTCTCTTATAAAAACTTCTAGGCAGAATTCAATTCAATAGCTAACACAATTTACACAGCAATCACAGAAAATAAAACATCACAGATTGCACAATGTTTTATAGTGGTTCCCCAAGGTCTGGGTACATCCACTTTCCCCCTTCACCTATCTAGCAGTATGCTAGATTCGGCCAAACTTCCACTTATCTCAGATCAACAGATCCTACAACTCAGAACCCAACTGGTTCCTACAACTCAGGCACAACTGCCCTACCTCAGCCTTGCCCCAAGGCCTACAACTCAGAGAATATCCTTCTCCTACACTCAGGCAAACAGCCCTACCACTCAGAGTTCAACACTCCTACACTCAGCCTTTATAACATAGGCTTACAACTCAGATCTGTGTAAACAGATCCTACAGAAATATAGAAAAGATTATTTAACTGTCTTGCCAAAGTTGAGAGAGAAAAGGCCAAGACAATTCTTGATCAGCTGATGCAATCAACTGTATCTGAGCCTTCTTCAAAGCTTCTTGAAAATGTACTTAGCTGAGTTGATTCCAAACAGCTTCTTGAGAATCCACTGGTGGTTTCTTTCTTCTTCTTCAAATTCTGGCTTGATCTCTCTCTATCCAGCACTTTGAAGATTCTTCTGAATTCTGATTAGAACTCTTCTTAGATCTATCCTTAGATAGTCTTCTTAGATCTCCGGAGAAGATCTTCTTAAGTGCCTAGCACTTTCTTGAAATGAATTGGATTGTAATCCTTCTCAACCTTTTTTGATTCAAAGTTATTCAAAAAGTTATTGTTGGGTATTTCTCCTTCTGAATCTCTATTTATAGACATTTTTCATGGTAACCGGCTGATCCGGTTTCTAACCGTTTTCTGACAAGTCTGACAGCTTCAGTTAACCGGTGATAACCCACAGCTGTCAAGTCTTCAAACAAGTCCTGTGCCTTAGTCTTGAACCACAAGTTGTTGAAACAGTCTGTCAGAAAGTGTCGAGACCATCTGTCTATCTGTGTCGACACAATTGACTTTGGTGTCGACACAGTCTTCAGTGATGTCGACTAAGTTGCCTTTGAGTCGACACAGCTTCTTCTGAAAATAACTTGGTCTTGACTCTTCAGTGTGTCGACACAAGTCCTGTGTGTCGACACAGTTGTTGTAGAATCATAACTTAGTAAGTGTCGACTTAGCCTTCAGGTGTCGACATTTTCTGCTTTAATGTGTCGACTTAATCACAATGTGTCGACACATTCTGCTGGTGTCGACAAACTTGAGGTCGACTATTTTCTTCTGTGTCGACACATTCAGCTGATGTCGACAATCTTGATCGACTATACTCTTCTGTGTCGACACATTCTCCCAATGTTGAGGTCGACGCTTTTCTTCTGTGTCGACACAAATTCCAGAGTTGTGTCGACTCTTTTCTTCTGTGTCGACACAAATTCCCAGTGATGTGTCGACTTACTTCTTCTGTGTCGACACTTTTTCCCAGTGTAGTTGTAGACTAACTGCTATGTGTCGACACTGCTTCCCAGTGTTGTGTCGACTCTTTTCTTCTGTGTGTCGACACTGCTTCTCTGTGTCGACACTTGGACTTAGAATTTTTCTGCATACTTTATCAATTCTTCACCTGCACATGTCAACTCAAAACAACATCAAATACACCTTGATGTATATCATTGAGCTAGGTTGGGCTTCTTCAAATCAGGTACACATTTCCAATGTACCCAACAACCTATAAATTCCTTGTGTCATCTGGATTGCCTTTACTTATTTTATTTGTTTGCTGAGATTTTTATTTTTCCATATACATATATATCACCTACTTTAATCCACTATAAAAAAAGTAAATAATTTTTTGAAATACTCTATTCACCCCCCCCCCCTCTAGAGTATGTTAAATCTATCCGTCACTTTAATTGGTATCATTGGCAGTTTTTGGTTCACGGCTAACACCT